>JAQAHW010000001.1:22570000-23820000 GCA_027580185.1 Tuta absoluta | reverse complement strand
GCATCCAAAATACCCAATTTCTCACAGCGCGCCCTTACGTATACAGTAGAAATGAAGCAGTTTCCTTTAACATAGTTTATTCTGCGCTCGTAGGTATAATACTAATGTTTTAGTTAAGTACCTAAGTAAAATTAGGTAGATAAGTACTTAGGTTGCGCTTGCGACTTAGCTCAGGTAAACATTTATAACTTTTCAAAGGTAATCCATTACATTCAGTAAGAGAACAGTAGCAAGCCTAGCTGAGTAGGTATCAATCATCGAAAAGGGGGCGAGCCGTCTTTCTGTAAATTATCTAATTTTTGCTCATAAATCATAACTTTGGTTTCTGATATTCTGGATTATTGAAATTCTCGAAACATTTTGTAAAATAACCTCATAAAAATACAAAGCCTTACCACAAAAAGGTTATTCATGTGTTGAACGCGTGTTTAAATAAAAACTTCATAAAAAGCATTGGACACGCGTTCAACGCTTGTCTAACTTTCGTATAGTTTCAATTGCAAAGCTTTGATACTTGATAAGATGTTATTGATATCTAAAATACTTGCGCTAATTTCGTCACTCGGTCACTACTGATTATCAAAGTGTTAGGGTCCTTCCTAAAGAGCTAGAAAGCTGTTAGGTATGTAGACTAAGTTGAGTGAGTCTACAAATTGGAGGGTGAAAATTGTTATGAAAGTTTTTCAAATTCTTAGGATATACCTAGGTCGGAGATTTGGTAAACAGACGTGTAGTTTGTAACAAAATTTACGTATATCTACATATCGGGATTTTTACAATATCATTTTACGCAAAAATCTCACATCTCGCAATTTGTAAAAAAGATAGAACAAACACTAAGTCTTCACAGAGTATTGATCGGCACAATGTAACTTGTACCGAAGACCTGAGTATTATGTTTCTTGTTTACTTACTCACTCACATGCATAACATTGACATTTAACTGATACTTCAGGACAACTTTTAAGCGGATTTTTCTATTCAGTGACATCTTTTGTATAGAGGGATAAGGTATTGTTTGCTCGCAACCTTGTCGGCGCGTCAAGCAGGATTGACATTGTTACATTATGTGAAGTTTACTTTACACGGTTGGCCTTAAAGGTGTCTCTCTTTTTTATTAAAAGCTTTTATTTAATTACATTGTAGGTATGTTTGGGTGCAATATTGTAACTCAATTTTGAAGCTGATAATTATTTTCAACCGATGGGGCTGAAATTTTGTACACACGTCCAGGTCAGATGGTGTAGGTTTATGTTTTGGGCGTAAGCTGTGCGTGGTCATTCTAAATCCAACATAACGGGACACCCACATGATGGCCGACAAGTTGTTTTTAATGCAATTCTACAATATGGGTATCAAAAAGAAAAGCTTGCAGTTTTCAATATAAAAATAAAATGACATCACTTTAAATTCAATATGGCGGATGTCAAAATATGGCTGACTAATATTTTACGTTTTCGTACAAAGAGTGTCCAATAAAAGGGTTTGGTAATATTATCTCAAAGAATAAATGACGCCATTCTAAATCTAAATCTATACAGGGTGTAAGGGACGGTGTACCGAAAACTTTGCACCAACAGATGCTGGTGTTGCTCTAATCAAACATGTATTTAATGCTTGGGAAGAATCAAAAGATGCCATTGGTGTTTTTTGTGATCTTTCCAAGGCATTTGATTGCGTAGATCATGAAACCTTATTGCTAAAATTAGAACACTACGGTATTCGAAACGCAGCTCTGAAATTTTTGAATTCATATTTAGATAAAAGAACTCAAAAGGTCCAAATAAACGGCGCCAAATCACAGGGGTCTCGTGTTAAAATTAGTGTGCCTCAAGGCTCTATTTTAGGACCATTTCTATTTCTAATTTACATAAATGATTTGCCTTACTTGGTAGAGAATTTTTCCAAGATTGTTCTATTTGCTGATGAAACATCCCTTATATTTAAGGTTGATAGACATGCACATAACTATGACGAAGTAAACAACACTCTTGGACAAATTCATTGTTGGTTTACTGCAAATAATTTAGTTCTTAATGAGAAAAAAACTAAATGTGTATTATTCACTTTACCTAACGTAGTACATTCTTTGAATAATCTTAAGTACTTAATAATGAAAAATTAGAGTTTACTACCAGTACAGTTTTCTTAGGGATTACTCTCGACTCAAGTCTCCAATGGGGCCCTCATATTACATCTTTGTCGGGAAGATTAAGCTCAGCTGCATATGCGGTACGTAAAATTAGAGAGATCACGGATATTGCAACTGCGCGACTTGTTTACTTTAGTTATTTTCATAGCATTATGTCCTATGGAATTTTGCTTTGGGGGCGCGCCGCTGATATTGAAACAATTTTTGTTCTCCAAAAAAGGGCCATTAGAGCAATTTATAAACTTTGCAGTCGTGATTCCCTAAGGGAACTGTTTAAGGAAATTAATATTATGACTGTACCGTGTCAATATATTTATGAAAATATCATGTATGTTAGAAAAAATATAAATACTTTCACTAGAAATAACCGCAATACAAGGAGTAAAAAATAAAATAGATCAACCTAAGCATAGACTCGATAAAGTTAGGACTTCATTTGAAGGTCTAAGTATAAGATACTATAACAAAATACCAGAAGATATATTGAGTTTATCAGAAAGTAAATTTAAGTCTGTTATCAAGAAAACATTATGTTATAAAGCTTACTATAAGTTAGATGAGTACATTAATGACAAAGAGGCATGGAGCTCTGAAATTCCAGCGCAGCACAAGAAACACGCACTCATTTTTAATACCAAAATGGGGCGTGCGTGGAGTTTACAACTGACATAATTTTATAAATCTCCATGGATTTAATTTTAATTGTTTAAAGTAAATATGTTATAAGTTAAAACTGGTAGATTTATCTACTGCAATTTTTAAAAAAAATATATGTCGGAGCGTGAGGTATTAAACCTGAGGAATGAAGTAAAGTGCACTTTTTGATGTATTTTATGGAAAGAGCATTAATTGAGTACCTATGCGTTGGCGTCGGTCGAAGCATGTAGTAGACATATTGTGTCAAGTGGTTTGGCTAAAGGCATTTTTGGGAACAGAGAGATTCCGAGTTAGTGTTGTTTGAGCGATCGGGCGTAGCGCAAGGCTCAAATGACCTTTCATCGTTCCTTGGTTTTGGTACTTCGCGTCCTGATCTTAATGTTAAAATTAATTATAGCTGCTAGCCTACTATCTGATTTTCGGCCGTTACGACATCAGAAGTGGGATTGAGACCTACAAACTGTCTAGATGCAGTGCCATAGTGATAGACTTGTGGACCTAGTGATCGTGACTAAAATGACTTTCGTGGAGATACCAGTTGTAAGCGGGAATGCAGATTGCAGAGACTGCTCTTGGACCACAAATAATTCAGGCCAGTTCTTTCCATACTATTATTTTCTAGCGATTTGATGTTATTGGTTGCTGATGATTTTTATTTGCCGCGCATTAGTAATGTTGGCAATTTTCAGTTAGTGTCATAATTATTATTTTAGTACGGTAATGATTGCCACACGTTAATCTACTGAATTTGTTTATAATCGTGGACCTAAGTTGGACTGGAGACAATTTTATCGGATTTTAATTGGCATTATTGATTGATGAATAATCACTCGATTAAATAATTATTTTGGATAATGAATTAGATTCACAAAAACATAAAGATTAATTAATTTCTTTGTCAATGGATGGCGTTGTGATGATAGGAAGATGTCTCTAGAATCGGAAATAATCAAATAAAAAGAAACATGATTAAGTTTTGTTGTGCACAGTTAGTTGCACACGCATTTCGTTTTCGTTGGCACAGTTGGTTTACCGTTACAAGGAACATGAAGGTTCAGGTTCAATTCCTGGCCTAGTCTAGAAGTTTTGATTTAGTATTTTATTGTGTAAAGAAGGATTTCTGATCTTTTGCAATTATTGCTTACTTACTACTTGTTTATAAAGTGACGCATGTATCGTTACAGTAAAATATTATTTAACGTGTTTTCAAACTTTTGGAAATTGATAAATTAGTCTATTTTTAGAACAAAGTACAAACCTAAAGTCGAACTATGAGACGGCTATTTGATATCGGCGGAAAAAAAGGGGGTCTTTTCAAGTACCTGTGAGAAGAGAACCAAGGCGTTGTTGTGTTTGGGTTTGGCAATAGCGACTGGTTCTCAATCTTTACTGGATTTGATATAAAATATTACCTGGTACAGAATTGTATTTATGCGAAACTTTTGAAATAAATGCTTTTGGATAGTTGGTACCTATATGGTAGAAAAGATTTTGTGTTGATTGTTTGCAATTGCAATAAACGTGATTTGAATTTAAACAGATATTGTACAAAAGGGGTGTACGTACCTATTTGATTATCATGAGACATGTTTTTAAAACTGTACATTGTTGCTAGTTCAGAATCCCGGGAATGCTAGGTACTGTATGTGTACCTATTGCCAGAAGACACTATTCTCTACAACTTTGAGTTTGAGAATCACTCTCGCGTTGGATTTTTATTTCGTTTGTGAGAAACACACTTGAGTTTTAAAACTAATGAATGGTTAATAAGTAATGATAATGGTTATGGCGTTTTCTTAAAGTGCAGAAAACATTTTAAAGCATTGCTGTAGCTCTATTATGTTATTTTGGAGGTATAAAAAAAAGCATTCTTCTAAAAGGGACATTGATGTCCAAAATGACTGAGGGTTTTAGCCACGCGTATTACTGATACCCGTGGTTCAACACATGTTACCTTAGTATTCGGAGAAATGAGCGAGATCTTTGTATTGTTTTCATAATGCAAGTCTGGCAAAAACTCTTTTGTTAATTAACTTATATCATAAGGGATTTAGAAACAAACATGACAATGGTTAAGCATGATAATGACTGTAACTTATGAAGATTAACTTAAATGCGTATAGCGTTATTCAATTATGAAGTATTCATTTTTATATAAGGTAACGAAGTGCTTTGCCGTGGTGGTGATAAATAGAGCAGCTGGATAAAAAAAAACTGAGTATTGTTGGATACAATGAGTTGATGTAGTTAAAGCTAAGATTACGTGGTTATGTTGTGTAAGTAATTTAGAATTTTATAGCACTGACTTCGACGAAAGAAGTAGATAGTAAATTGCATATTGAATGCAATTGATATTTGAGTATTGGTATGTGATATTAATTAGGTACCTATCATTTCACAAAAAAAAAATAGATTTTATTAAGTTATTTTGTCAACTTGGAAGAATAATTGAGAAATATCAAATCATCTACTCGGTGCAGCAATTCATGAAAATTAAGCTCTCAAAGCAGTGCTTAGTTCAAATCAATACATGCTTAGTAAAGGTGGAATAAAATAAGAATTATTTTTAATCTGATAAGCATTGAATGGATCTAATGTGATAATAGAAACGGTTGTTAAAAGTTACATTTTGAAATGAACTTGTTTTCATTTTAGAAGTACTGAATCGTATGACTTTTTGCTTAAGTAATATTGCTTTGCTTTCTTGAGCAGGAAAACGTAATCTGGCTATCTTCATATAGCTGTTATGTGCCTTGCTGGGATAGAAAGCTAAAATGCCTGAAAGTAAAGTACCCATAAAATTGCATAATTAATCAGATGATATTAGCAGTTAAAGTTTTTGTTGCTGGCAATGATGGACGCGTTTGTCCTCCCGACCCCTCACGACTATATACTATGACTGTGATCACCGTACCTACCTATTGACTCTGACTTAAGACCTCTGCGGGAGGAGCGCGTGCCATGGTGGAGACAGTGTGGTCTCAATTGTGGAGACAGTGAGGTCTCATGTTGTGTTGGGTCAGATATAGCCCGGGGAACTATGATCTGATCGGGTGAGTGGCCAGCTGCAGTGGCTCATTCACCATCCGCTTTGCTGATCTGTGTGATCAGATGGTGTCTTTGATGGACGCATGGATTCGTTGAGGGCATCATACTTGACCAAGTAGGTGATTACTGTGGTCATTACTGTTATGTATGATGTCGCTCCAGGTAACCGGTGTTACCAGTAGGCGTGCCACAAGGTGGTGGTGTCGGCCTGAGATCCGTGGCGGGGATCTGTGACTGTGATTGACAGTGTTGAGTGACCCATGGTGGGGAAGCTCTGTGACCGTTGCGACGGTGGCCAGATGCAACAAAAGACTTTATTGCGGTACTCGTATTATTTTTTGTATTGTATTCAAGTTAGAATATTGTTTTATGGGCACTTGTCTTTCAATAAGTAGTGGCGTGATTTCAGTTATCAGAAAGCAACGAAAACGGCTGGTTCAAGTGGGTTGAAAATTTATGGTTCACACTCAACTTGTAGTCTGTCACATAATAAATCCGTAACCTTAATGAGTTTCTGATAAATGATATTTCCTTAACTGTTAAGTTCGACAGCACAGTAAAAGAGTGCATAGTTACTAATCATGTAAGGGTAAAAACGTATTGGATGGCTTATGAGAAGTTTTTGAAGTGCAAACGAATATGGGCCTGTTTATTTTTTTAGCAAATAATAACACAAACGTGAAAAATACTTGAACGATTTGGAGATAATAGGTTTGTTGTTATGAATACCAAGTCAAATTTAACAAACAAGTATTAGGAAGTAAGTAAGTAAGTACCAAACAGGATAGCTATCTTAGCAAGTACTTTGGATCAAAGATATTTAAAACCGCAATGAATGCTGAGCTGCTTTCGGTTCTTGCAGTTCATCGATATAGACCTGTTCACATGTTGAAAGGAACGAAGCGAACTGTTGTGAACAACTAGATCTTTGTACAGTTCAGGAGTCTAGCCAGATTATTATGGTTTTATGGGCTATAATAAGCTAAAGTATGTCTGTCAGGATAACCGAACGATACTGTGAAATGGCTACTTGTGACCACACGAGGACGTGTGTAAGTCAGGAAGGCCGTGTCGGAGCGTGAGGTATTAAACCTGAGGAATGAAGTAAAGTGCACTTTTTGATGTATTTTATGGAAAGAGCATTAATTGAGTACCTATGCGTTGGCGTCGGTCGAAGCATGTAGTAGACATATTGTGTCAAGTGGTTTGGCTAAAGGCATTTTTGGGAACAGAGAGATTCCGAGTTAGTGTTGTTTGAGCGATCGGGCGTAGCGCAAGGCTCAAATGACCTTTCATCGTTCCTTGGTTTTGGTACTTCGCGTCCTGATCTTAATGTTAAAATTAATTATAGCTGCTAGCCTACTATCTGATTTTCGGCCGTTACGACATATATGTAGCCATTTTTGGTCTATACATATATTTTTTTTACTTCCAGAATTAGCTAGGGTAGCTTAGGGACTAGTACAATTTTTAATTTAGAGTAGGAGCATTTCTGGGCAGGTTTTTTGGGGGGTTTTTCCTGTTCAGGAGGTCCGATTAATTATACGCATGTAAACTACACGCTTTAAAAATCTTGACTTCAATTTGAAACAAATATCGTTTTCAGATGGTGGTGGCGTAAATAATTATACATGCCGTGTGATTAACCTGGCCAGCCCCGTGGCAGTGCTATGATTTTTATTTTTTTTATCCCGCCCGAGCCGGTTTTCTATTAGGATATTACAAAATTGTTATAAAAAAAAGAAAATTGTGTGATACAAATTTCTTTTTTTTACAATGACGGTTCATGACGTCAATAAGTGATATGATAATACTATCCTACATTGAATAAAGAATTTCAATTTCAATTTCAATTTGCAGGCATGATCAGACCATGAAACTGAACAACTTTTAGTATGGAGCCTATGTTGAGAAACGATTTTTTTTCGAGTTTCCATAGAAAGTCAGTCAGCTGATCGGGAATTTTGTATGGGAGGTCGAAAAAAAATTCTCGTTTACCAACATAGCTTGGATAGAAAAAGTTGTTCAGTTTCATGGTCTGATCATGCCTGCAAAGTTTTCGGTACACCGTCCCTTACACCCCGTATGGCGGACTAAGATTTTTTATGCTAACTGTCAGACATACGGATGTCAAATGAAAGGTATCGTTGACAATACGAATGCAAGCTAAATGCCGTTGCTCCAATCTGTTTAGATGATTTTTGTATTGGTGTTTTTAGTCATACTACATTTTAGTTTTTAGGCAATACGAAATTACTTATGCTCAACGAGATAAACCTGAGAAGACCTGTTCTGCGATAACTGAAAAGAAAAAAAAAATTATTATTTGATAAACATCAAATCTCACTTTTATTTGAATAACTTCGCTAAAACGGTTAATAATTTTATCCCTTCAAACTGTTACTATCAATATATAGCGCCATTCCCTACACCACTTATATGATATAAAAGGTTGTCGCGAGATTAGTGTAGACCGTGTAGACCAACAAGTAAACTTGATATGATTGATCATAATTATTAAAACCTAAAGTAAGTAACACGTTTGGTGTCTACTTAAATCTCGCGACAAGCTTTTAGATCATATATTTAAACTAGCGGCCCGCCCAGCGGTTTCACCCGCTGCTAACTGATTTCCCACTGGAAACAGACCTTCTCCCGACATAAATCGTACATAAAAACCTTCTTCTTGAATCACTCTAATAGAGGTAAGTCGCTTCCCGTTTGGTGTTTCCTTATATCTTTAGAATTACCCAACGGATTCTGATGTGTTTTTTTATTAGACGAAGGTTTATAAGCATAATTTATTCCGGGAAATTGTCACATTCCCTTGGGAAAACGGGCAGCCCAACTGGTAGTAAACTTTTGACACCTTTAAGGATTAAAATTTCAAAAGTGCTGAAACACGTTTAATTATTTCAAGTCATAGTTATGTATAACTCTAATCACTAATTTTGAAACGGATCATACTTAAGACAACGAACTTTCATACAAACTTTTAACCCCTTTTTCATCCCTTGGGGGATTAAAAATAACCGGAATTTTATCAGCCTTTGAACGGGATTTCCATCTTCACCGAATTTCGCATACAACCCTCAATTGTTGTAAACCTCAAAGACGTAAGGATTTTTTTTTGCACCGTCCACTAACTCACACAAACCGCCATAAATATGCAGTAGGGACTTCCGCAAAATATTCAGAGAAATTAGCGTAATTATTTCCATCTTCGTCGTGTAATAGGACGGAAAACTCGCTCCAGTGCTCTACAACATAAGCAATAATACTTTCGTGCACCTCCCGAGCCATGACTTGGGTGTCACACAACACAAAGGATATAATATTGCTCGAAATAAGCAGGCACCGTCGCCAATAATTGGCACAACATCATGCGGTAGCATTGTACCATTAATGTTTAGAATCTCTAAGACCATGTTGATCTATTGACCACCCTATTTAATGGAGAAACTTTTCATCACAACTTTGATCGATTCTAAACCCAAAAACAAATCAATTAGACAATCAATTTTAACCCAAGACCCAAACAAATACCATAAGAATAGATAATAATATACCAAAAACGACACCTTTGATTTCGTTTTCGATGAACGATAGCTAATAGCTAATAGCTAATAGCTAAAAGTAAATAAATTCGCGCATCAATAACATCAAGGAGCAAAATTAAATGCAACCCTATAGTTTTTGAAAAAACATAACGATAGTGAGTTTGAAAAACTAACAGCGACATCTATGTTTGTGTTATGGAAATAAAATATTATTTTTATCAGTTTTCGTGATAGTATAAAATGCTAAACTACTGAAGCTAGAGAGATAAAACTTGGACATGAAGTTTTTAATGTAATAAAGCAACTATTATAGATACAATTCCGTTTTTTTTAACCTCCAAGGGATGAAAAGGGGGTTAAAAATTAGTATGAAAGTTCGTTGTCTTAAGTGTGATTCGTTTCAAATTTAGTGATTAGACTTATGATTTAAAATTATTAAACACGTGTCTCAGCATATTTGAAATTTTAACCCTTAATAGGGTCAAAATGGGGTTAAAAGTTTGTATGAAAGTTCGTTTTTTTAAATGAATGTGATCTGTTTCAAAATTTGTGATTAGACTAATAACTTAAAATAAATAAACACGTGTTTCAGCATTTTTGAATTTTTAACCCTTAAATGGGTAAAAAGGGGGTTAAAAGTTTGTATGAAAGTTTTTTATCTTAAATTTGATCTGTTTCAAAGTTTCTGATTAGACTCATAACTTAAAATAATGAAATACGTGTTTCAGCATTTTTGAAACTTTTATCTTAAAAGGTGTCAAAAGGGGGTCAAAAGTTTACTACCAGTTGGGCTACCCGTTTTCCCGTGGGAATGTGACAATTTATCGGAATAAATTATACCTATAAACCTTCCTCTCTAGTTATTCTATCTAATAAAAAAAACCGCATCAAAATCCGTTGGGTAATTCTAAAGATATAAGGAGACACCAAACGGGAAGCGACTTAATTTTATACTATGTAGTGATGGTGAAAAATGACGCTATAAGTTAAAGCTTTTAGTTAACGTAGTTATTGAAATAAAAACTTGACTCAGATATGTTTTTACGCTTATAATTTATAATTTCGTATAATTTGACCTAAAATTTCAGATTCGATATAAGCTACAAGGGAACCGCAACTGCCGACGTTCTCGTTTGCAATCTTGCATAAAAACCAATAGTTTAGTGTACAGTCAAGCTTCGACTGGGTTAGGAAGCGTTTTTATGCTTACAAAACCTGTTTCTAATATTTGTGTAGATTATGTTATTTTAGTGTGATGCCGGCTAAGAATAGCATCACCCCATTTTTTTCCCGTGGGAGTCATAGGAGGCGACTAAGGGATTTGAGGGTGTTAATTGCAATTTTAGGCGATGGACTGACAACCTGTCACTATGGCGATACGCAATTTTCCGAATGACCCTTAAACATATGTCAGACGTGGCGTAAATGTCCGTTTTTGCGGCCGTTTACGCTCTGCCTACCCCGCAAGGGATAATAGGCGTGATATGTGTATGTACCTATGTATTATTTTAGTGTAGATTTTTTAAATGCATTATTTAATGTTTTTTGTCGTCTTTTTTTATACCGAGTAAGGGACAGCCCTTCGAATACCGATAGGGTACATGAAACATAAAACTGGACAACTTTCCCCTAGAAACATATTATGTCAGGAAACGCCAAAAAAATGACCTTCCATACAAAATCACAATCAGCTGACTGCATTCACAATGGGAAGTCAGTTTTTTTACGTTTCCTGAAAAATGTTCCTAGGGGAAAGTTGTTCAGTTTCATGGTCTGCATGTACCCTATCAGTATTCGGAGGGCTATCCCTGACACTGTTTAATACAGTAATGATTAAATGTAATCATTACACTGGTACGAATAATGTGGCGTAGTTTGTACATTTTTATATGAAAAAGTAGTTTTTGTGGCATAACTGTAATAGTAAGACATATGGTATCGCGGACATTATTATAAATATTGATGTCTTATATAAAACTGTAGTACATCACTTTGCTCTATTGTCAGTAATTTCCACAGCGTACGCGATATAAGATATTTTTTTGGTACATTTTTCACACGTTGGGTTACATTATCGAAATTTTCACGCGGATCCCTATTTTTTTCTCGTATAAAATATAGCCTATGTTCATCAGGAATAATGTAGAATTCTAATAGTAAAAGAATTTTTAAAATCGGGCCAGTAGTTTCGGAGCCTATTCGATGCAAACAAACAAACAAACAAACAAACATACAAACAAACAAACAATCAAATCTTTCCTCTTTATAATATTAGTGTAGATTGGTGGTTCGCTTGTCCAACCGGACATGAGCTTGACTGTACCCTCCTACTTTTTTCCACTGAAGGTTAACCCACCTCCAAGGGGAATTATTGTGCATAAATAATTTTATATACACTCGTCTCATAATGTTCGAATTATGAATTCGAAAACAGATGCATAATGACCTACTTTATGCATTCTGCCTATAAAAACTAGGGTTTACTATAAATTACAGAAGCGTAATGACTTAATGACAAAACTCTTAATACGATAAAGTTGAGAAATGAAACGAAGTTTTTTTTTTCCAATACTCAAATCGCTATCTTCCGCCGCACCTGACAGTTGTTGTTGTACGGTAATTTTTCGGATGTTGTTCAGTTGTTTTAATAGGTTTTTGTTCTGTTGTTGCTCAGATGTTGATTAGTTGTGGTTCAGATGTTATTCCGATGTTGTTCAGTTGTTGTTCAGTTGTTGTACAGATGTTGTTCAGATGTTGTTCAGTTGTTGTACAGATGTTGTTCAGTTGTTGTTTCGATGTTGTTCAGATGTTGTTCAGTTGTTGTTCAGATGTTGTTCAGTTGTTGTTCAGATGTTGTTCAGTTGTTGTTCAGATGTTGTTCAGATGTTGTTCAGTTGTTTAGTTAAGTTATTGTTAAGACTCCACATCTAAATAACTGCTAAAGTATAGATTTTTAAAAATTCATATCAAGCCATATTACGTTCTCGTATTGAATTTGTCCTTGTATCGGGCCTTGCAATGGCCGGTGCGTACGTTTAGAAAAGTGTTTCTGAGTTTTTTTGGAGAGTGTAGATAAAATAGTGTATGCAACTGCTATAATTAGGCATTAGAATGCTCGTGTCAAACTATTATCACACTCCTGCGCCTCGTGTGATAAACAGACACTCGCATTCTAATGACCCCTATTATACGACAGTTGCATAAACTACTATTATCTACACTCGTCTCATAATGTTCGAATTATGAATTCGAAAACAGATGCATAATGACCTACTTTATGCATTCTGCCTATAAAAACTAGGGTTTACTTTAAATTACAGAAGCGTAATGACTTAATGAGAAAACGCTTAATACGATAAAGTTGAGAAATGAAACGAAGTTTTTTTTTTCCAATATTCAAATCGCTATCTTCCCCCGCACCTGACAGTTGTTGTTGTACGGTAATTTTTCGGATGTTATTCAGTTGTTTTAATAGGTTTTTGTTCTGTTGTTGTTGAGATGTTGTTCAGATGTTGTTCAGATGTTGTTCAGTTGTTGTTCAGATGTTGATTAGTTGTTGTTCAGATGTTATGCCGATGTTGTTCAGTTGTTGTTCAGTTGTTGTTCAGATATTGTTCAGTTGTTTTTCAGATGTTGTTCCGATGATGTTCAGATGTTGTTCAGTTGTTGTTCAGATGTTGTTCAGTTGTTGTTCAGATGTTGTTCAGTTGTTGTTCAGTTGTTTAGGTAAGTCACTCCACATCTAAACAACTGCTAAATTACAGAATCTTCAAAAATTCATATCAAGCCATATTACGTTCTCGTATTGAATTTGTCCTTGTATCGGGCCTTGCAATGGCCGGTGCGTACGTTTAGAAAAGTGTTTCTAAGTTTTTTTTGGAGAGTGTAGATAAAATAGTGTATGCAACTGCTATAATTAGGCATTAGAATGCTCGTGTCAAACTATTATCACACTCGGCTGCGCCTCGTGTGATAAACAGACACTCGCATTCTAATGACCCCCATTATACGACAGTTGCATAAACTACTATTAATTTATTACACACTAGCTGGTGCCCGTGAACTTTGTTTCGCTGACTGAATGTTATAGCATTCCACCACCACTACCAGTGTTTCTTGACTTTGACTTTAACTTTACTCCAACTAGAGCACCTAAGTTAACATGTAAAACTTCTATTTCCGCGCCATCGTCCTTCAATTTACTTCCTTTGAGAAGATGGGAATATCCATCACGCTGGAAAGCTTTTTTTCAGAAGCTTTAGTTTTTAAACCACAGTACCTACGTACATTTAGTTTCATACCGTGTGATGCCGACTAGTAATAACATTACCCGAATTCTAAGCGTAGGTGTCGTAAAAGACGACTAATGAATGAATCCAAGAAATGGGCAGCAGCGGTCCCTGTGAATGCAACCTCTTGCACTGCACTTGCTATCCAAGAGCCTAGCGTAGTGAGTATTGCAATACCCCACCAATAGGAGGTAAAAGCACGCGTTTGACTCGCGTAGAGCTCGCGTTACGCACACGTAGAGCCCGCGTTGGATGCACGCAAACCACACGTTAGACACGCGTGAGTCACGCTTTGAAGACAAATAGAGCACAACACATGCGCACTATAGACTATAGCAACGCGGGTTGCTGTGTAGGGAGAAGTGGTCGAAGATGAACCACTATTTTAGCCTTGTAACTTTTTATAGAAAGGCTTACATTGAAAAGTAATTAAATAGTGGTATAGCCAGTTTAATTGACTTTAATTTGTTTAATTGGCATCACTCAATACTGCTCGTATATTCACGTGTAAATCACGTGTTGGACACACTTTGGATTAGACAAGCGTTAAGCACGCACGCGCACTGAAGCAATGCGGGTAACTGTGTTAAGAGTTTTATAGCGAGAGGCTAATTATAGAAAAGGAATTAAATAGTGGTTTAAGCCAGTGTAATTGACAGGCTGACAATCGGTCACTATAGTGAGTGATACACTATTTATCTGAACGGCCTTCCAATGTTTGTCAGACGAGGCGATAGGCGTATTTCTACGGTCGTTATCTCTCTGTCTACTCCGAAAGGAATAAAGGCGTGATATGTATATTTATTAGTCTAATTGTGTGTTTATGAATTTTGGTTTTTATAAAAAATGTGATTTAGTTAATCATGTTCCCGTAGTGGTACTAACCGGGGGGTGCACCAATTGAACTGGGGGTGCACTAATTGAACCGAAGGTGATTTAAATTGAATATGCCGTGGCACCAATTGAACCAGTGCTAACATTCTTCATTCAGTAAATCATTTTGAGAAAGGTTACTTGTTACGCCCGAAGCTAAAAAACATAGTCATTATGAAATTCGCTCATTTCGTTAATATTGACCTATATAATTGACAACCTGTAGAAATGAGACAATACTAACTTAGCTCCCTAATTTGTAAACATCCTTAAAGCTATAAAAATTCGTAAACGCTTTGAGTTCTCGGTTAAACATGTTTTACTGTATTAATTTTACTTGACTTGTCGAAAATTACTATACTCTTTCCAAGCACAAAGTAAGTATTGGCGGCTGCGCGCCGAATACAGAGAGCTCACTTCAAGCAAACGTCAGAAACTCTCGCAAAATTTGACACGCCGCCGTTACAAGGAAATCCAAACCAATCCAAACACACTTGTAGTCGAGTGTCAACCGCGTTTGGCGCGGACGTGCAAAATGGCTTCACGCAATTATAAATAGGTTTATTAGAATACGATGTGATTTGTACAATGTTCTCACAATATTTTGTACCAACTTAAATGAAAACTTGCGTTCATAAAAGAACAAACGAGATTAATTACTCAAATCAGTATATTTTTTTAAAATGTGATTTGAGTTTCTACTTAAATAAAGGCTACAAACAACTTTTCAGTTTTGATGTACATACATACACATATCCCGTTTATTATCCCTTGCGGGGTAGGTAGAGCGTAAACGGCTGCAAGAACGGATATTTACGCCACATCTGACAAAAATTTGAGGGTCATTCAGAAAATTGTGTATCGCCATAGTGACAGATTGCCAGCCCATCGCCAAAAATTACAATACACACCCTCAAATTCATTTGTTGCCTCTTACGACGCCCACGGGAAAGATATGGGGTGATGCTATTCTAAGCCGGTATCACTCATTTTTCATGTATGTTTTGTTTAATATACCTAAATATTACTACGTACTTTTCAGTACATCAACCTATTATGATTATAAAACCTTAGGAACCAAATTCATAGAAGGTCAATTTGTCGATTTGTCATGTCTGTGTGTCACGTCCTTGTCACTCAGTCCGCCACCGCCGGCCAGGATCGTCACCATGCCAGCTAAAAAGATCTCAACAGACCAAGAGCAGATATCTACCTACTCGTCACTCCCCATTTCATAATAATTGTGCTACGTAGGTAGTAGTATAAGTAATGTAAATACAGGGAGTAACAGAAAGGGTATATCAAGCGGAAAGGAGGTCAAAGTGGGGAAATGGGGAAAGTTGTTCAGTTTCATGAGCACCTTTCGGCTTGATATACCCTTTTTGTTACTACCTGTATGTATAGGTACGGTCGGATTCATAAGTGGAGTCATAGTTAGACTACGAGACAGATTGCAATACGGGTTATTATCCTCTGTACTTACTTTACTAACTTACGCACACACGTAAGATTATCGACTGTAAGTAGAAAAGTCCACCTTAAGGCGTAGCATTAAAACTTAAACAGATTACCACCAATAAGCGACATCTTTGTAATCTTTGAAATAATTACTCGGTGATAGCCTATTCGCCACCACATCACCACAAAGTATACATCACACTGGTTTGTCTAAAACTGTATTATAGTTATCCTTATTCGTTCATTTGTAGTAAAGCAATAGATTACATACCTTTATTTCGTCGTTTTGATCACAAGCAACCGTAGCTTAGCGGTAATAGTTCTTACCTTCTAATCAGAACGGAACCGGGTTCCCATCCGATCTCTGTATGTTGATTAATGTTTTTTTAAATGTTTTTATCATATTTTCTCCAGTAATCATTATTTTATATAATATTTTTCTATATATTCATCTATGTATTATATCTATAAATGTTTATTGTAAATTATGTATCAAAATATTATATCTAAAAACATAAACCTATAATATTGTAATAAAACAAAAAGTAAGGTAACAAATTATTTTATTGGTAGGTATGGTATAACTTTATGTAAATAACATAATGACATGAATGAGAACTTTTGGTAACCATAAGATACGAGTATGTAAAACTACATAAAATACTTGCTGTCGTAATACTTAGTTAATAGTTTTGTTTGAATGATAAAACACAATATTATGTAAAATGATATTAAGTGTTCATTAGCTGAAACATCGATAGGTAATTATTTATAAGATCATAGGAATGATCCAAATCTTGGATTGAATCTTTCAATAAAGTTATTTAAGTAATAATTTCGTTAGTAATTATTTTATTGTTCTATGTTTAACGATGATGCACTTTCCTCGGAAGTAAAAGTAGGTAATTGTAATAATAATAAATCAGTTATTTGTCTACATCTCAAGGTTTAAGCTTAAGTACTCGTTTTCGTAATGAAAAGATATTGAAGCAAGGCAAGGATTGATAACTGACTAATAATGATCAATCTTATATAAATATATATCGATGTTTTAGCATAATTCAATTGCTAATGTAATGCTCCACAAATACCTACTACTGCAATAGTAGGCGGGTAAGCAGGTAAACAGAGGTTGAGTGAGCAACGATTTATCGGGCCCGCTTCGGCATACATTGCTGATTATTTTGTGTATATTCATATATTGTAATGAAATACACAAGATAATCAGCAATGTATGCTAGATCGGGTCAGATTGAAATCTTAAGTAAAAATCGCCGCTTACATAATTAGTATTTGGTGTTACCTCCGCTGTTTTCAACAACACTTAATAAACACTTATTAGACTCGACCAAATAAGTGCATATATCTGTTCCTCTGGTACTCTCCCACACTCCCAGGCAGTGAGCCTCTAAAGCTTCTGTAGTTCTTTCATTGCGCATGTCCCACCTTTGCACCATTAAACCCCATAAATTCTCTATGGGATTTAAGTCCGGAGATTTTGCTGGCCAACGAATAACTTGGATATCTGGGTGCTGGCTAAACCAATTATTCACCACGGCAGCTCGATGCACTGGACAATTTATCCTGGACAAATGCAAAACGAGGAACTTCACTAGCAGGATAAACAGTTAAACATTTCGCACCGTCGTCGGTAGCATGCTTTCCTGTAGCATATCAACATAATTAGCGGCAGTTGCACGCCCTGTTTCTTGTGCTACTAATTCGTCTGGACCAGCGGCAGAACCATTTTCTTCATATTGTTACACCATCATCCTCCGCTGTGAATCATTAATAAGACGAGTCGAGTTTTTACGCTACCTTCCTCTTCAAAACGTGTAACCCAACGTTTTAACAGTCTTCCACTAAAACAAAGTAGCATTATTAATAAAAAACTTTATACTAATCGGTTCACAGCTACCAACATACTATGAGTCAAAGTTTTTATTTAAAATACAATTGTAATGAAATAAAACTATACTTACGGCCAGACCAGTCTGATTAGCAATTTGAGTTAAATTAAATCCAATATCATGCAGCGCCACAGATAATTGCAGCGCAACAATACGCTGCCTATCCTGCAAACTGTTATTAGTATGCATTTCGAAGAAATAAACACTGAAGTTTAATAAATAAACTTAGGTTAAAAAAATACTTAGCACACGCACTATCTCGCAAACGATCTAGCAACAACTAAAATGTAATTCAAAATTTACAAAATTTTGCTTCATTTGATAAAATAAAAACTACAATGAAGATATCGGGATTCGAACCATTGTCTCCACAATAACGGTCAAGAATTTGCTTGACCGCGCTACTGACCAAGCTACCGAAGCTAATGATTCATGTAGTGAAATAGTCAATACTACTCAGCCTATTATACAATGGTAGTTCGTCAAATTATAGTATGTTATACGTCATTTGTGTCATTGTGTGAGTGTCGCCGCGGGTGCGAGCGACTTGTTTTCTGAGGTTTGTGTTAACTATGACTCCACTTTTGAATGCGACCGTACCTACACCATTGAATAAAATCGGTAAGAAAACTGTGGCAGCCCTTGCCGAAAGCGGCAATAATCGAAAAAAGGCCCGAGTGATCCTTCTGTACATTCTCTATTTTGTGTTCCAAGCTTTTCATTGTTTTTTGACACCTGTCAAAGTCAAATAAACGCTTGGGTTGTCCTGTTTATTTTAAATCTGAGAGACCGGCCCGGATTTGGCTGTTCTTCAAAACCCCGAGTATCATATTTTACTAACAATATTTTTAGGGTTTCGTAGTGATGACAAACCGTTATCATTTCGTCAACTCTGTCTGACTGTCTGTTTTCGGTTTTGAACCTCGTTACGTACAATTAACTTAGTTAAAAGATATAGATCGTGTTGACGCATATTTAGAAATGTAGAAAATTTATTAGAAAAAATTGAAAATGAAAGTTTTTTGGACATCCGTACAAGTAAAAACATAGTATTCAGTAGGGTATCGTTGAATAGGTCTTGTAAAATAAGGAAAAGTTTCTTTGGATATAATCATTTAAATGTTCCTGTCACGAAATTAAAGAGAGTTTAAAAATGCTAAAAAATAGAAAAAATAAATAAATTTCTCTTATGTTAATTTTACATTATGGTTACTTATAATGTAACTACAATTGGTTGTCCTAATAAATAAATAAATAAATAAAGACTCAATTCATATTTTGATGACTATGAGACCCTATATTTGGGCGTGTTCGACGCGCTCTTTTTTTTAGGCTGTTTGCTATTTATTGATAAAGAATTGATCATGAACCTGAACCAGCTTCCATGTATAAGTGTGTAACATAAATTATCTGTATACAATGTGTGGCTTACAACGGGGCCATATATTTTACGGGGCGAAATTACCCTTGAAACTGAACAACTTTTCCCATGGATATAGGTCAAAATACATAAAAAAACTACATATTATGTTCCTCAGGAAAAGTTGTTCAGTTTCATGAGTTATTTCGACCCGTAAAATATTTGCCCCTGTTGAAGATTTATTTAGATTAATTAAGTCGATGATCTTCTTTTTTGTTGCAGTTCAAGAAGCCGAGGAAGCTAGGTTGTACATTTTCCAGAAACAAGCTGAAGAGCGAGCAGCAAAGCTGAAGTTACAGCAGCAAAAAAAACGTAAAGGATTTAAAATATTCAGATTTAAATTTAAGCTTGGTCGAAAAAGTCCCGTTGCACAGTTTAGACGGAGTGTATCAACTCTTGGCGATTCGGAGACCAAAACAGAAAGTGACACATCAGCACCGAATCAGTTCCAAGAAATTGCAACACCACTTCCTTCCACATCGGCAACACCGCAACAGCAGAAAGAAGTCTGCAAAGAAGTGACCTTACCGAAGAAAACCAAAGAACTCAGAATTAATGAACCAGAAAAGCGGGAGCAATGTGCACATAGGATATGCAAAGTTCACAGAGTAACAGCAAAGCTATGTTCTAATGAAGATAGTTACAAATCAGGAAGTTTTGATAAAAACACTTTAGCGCTATCATTACAAAAAGATATTCCTCAAAATGATCAATCTGCACAAAAAACTGCCAATAAGAAACGACAACCAGATGCTCAAGTCTGTGAAATAGATGAGAAGTGTTATTTGGAAGAACATATTCACATCTTCCAACCGATAATTTACAGTCGTGCCCAATTTCAAGCAAGCAACACACGAGAGGGCCCTGGACGATATTCAACGGCTAGAAGTCTCAGTCCACAGTATTATGAGCAAATAGAAAGACTAGAGAAACTAGCAAAATTACTTCCAACATCGCCATTGCGTCCGTCTGATCCAGATAGTCAGCAACTTTTCCGGCAATTTTTAAATAATATTAAAGCCATTGCAACCGCTGTACCATGTCTTGGTGATACACCCATTTAGATGAATATACTACCATAACACAATTATTACATTATTTTAGCCTTCTGATTTTTCACCAGCACAATGCGATAAATCTCGAAGACGAATAGAATAGTTAACTTATTGTTGTTTAAAAGTTTGCGAAACCAATCGTAAATTATAGCAAAACTTAATTTTTTATTACACATTCCCATGGGTAGAATGGACCGAAACATTATAGAAGATCATGAAAGAAAAATTATAATAGAGTTCTGTCATCTGCTTGAGAAATCAAAACAGCTTTTTAATGGGCTTAGGTAAGTTTTTGTCATGTATATATTTTCATTTTCTTTATGTATTTATAAACTTATTAGTAACTAATATTTTGTTATTTTCAGGGAACTTCCACAGTACGGGCACAAACAATGGCATTCATACTTTGGACGGACCTTCGATGTTTATACTAAACTATGGAAATTTCAACAACAACATCGGGCTATTCTCGATAGCAAGTATGGCCTCAAGCGATGGCAAATAGGAGAAATAGCCTCAAAGATAGGTCAACTTTACTATCATTTTTAGTAAGTGTACTTTTTCATTTTTTTTTTTCATTTTTAGTAGGCTCCCGGTACGTGACAGACAAGCGGTTATAAACACATTTATTTATTTTTTCTATTATAGTTACGAGGTGTTAGGGATGGTGCACCCAAAATTTTGCAGGCAAGATCAGACCATGAACTACTACGACTATTTATTCTATGGTGGCTATATTGGTAAAGACGAAAATCTTTTCGACCTCTACTTCAGTACAAAAGTTTTTGGAACACCATCCCTTACATCCAGTATTACGTAATCGAGCATTTGATATTTTAAGGCTCTTGGCAATTGATTGACATACGTGTAGTACACGTTGTAAACAATGCGAATTTCAGAACTTTTATTTTTGGCTGTGAAAATTGGTCATAGATTTATGAAATGGTAAGATTTTGGATAAAAAGTAGTTAAAGGCATAGTATTAATTGGTCTACGTTAAAGGTATACTTCTCTACTATAAAATTTATCAATTGGCAATAAATTGGATAGAATAACAAATTTTAAACCACTTCCTGTGTTAGATAAGTTTCAAAAAAACTATAGATACACTGCCTATGCAGTTGGTCAGAATCATTGAACTTTTTGGGGATTGACTATTCTCGGAATGCGACATTATGTACAGTCGGTTGTACCACATTAAGTACCAGGGGTACTCCAAAAGAAATAAATTAAATAATAATAAAAATTTAAACTTATTCTCATAAAAAATTTCATTTTCTACCAATAAGTACATAATTATTCATTACAAGACAAAAAAAAAATTCTAGGTACAAAAATAATTCAGTTATTTTAGAGTACCCCTGGTACCTTATGTGCTACATACAACCGACTGTACCTAGGTACCTGAATGAAGCACTTCGATTTATGACACACATTTTAAATACTAAACCAGGCCTATCGCAATAAAATTTAGGTAAATATTAATGAATTTGCATGTTTCTTCTACCGCGGACATTTCTTTTCGCAAATTTTTAAAAATTTGTATACCTAACACGGAAGTGTTTTGAAAATATGGTATTCAAATTAGGGTTTCGTTTTTCCCGGCCTTTTTCAGTTCCCGGGAACCGGGAATTTATTCTCGCTTTTCCCGGGAATTCCCGGGAACCGGGAAAAAATGAAAACTTTTTTGATTTGCTGTGTTTCGATTAGAAATGGATATTTCTTTGTTTAAACTACATACTTAAAAACTTAACACTGTCATACGAGTACTGAACGAGCCTATCCTGGTCTCTGAAAGCTCCAACTATATTAAAAACCAAGAAAAACAAATAAGTTATGAAAAACATAAAAAATACCTATTAGAAAAAGCATTTTAAAGTTTGAAAGAGTTTCATTATGATAATGATAAGACCAAAGAGTAAATTATATAGTGTGGTTTTTATGAATATAAAGATAATTTTACTATAAATAAAAAGAGTAATACGTATTATGATAATGTTACAAATAGTAAGTATAGCAATATCTTTGTTGCTACCAAAACAATTTGCGGTGCCTCTGCGAGGTGCTACATGCTGGACTTTTAATAGTTTAAGATCTATGTAATGTAACAATATGGTAATGCAAACAAAAACTTAAAACTTGATACTTGAAACCTGAGTTTATAAACCGTCTTAACAACTTTATTAATGATCAGTGTAACAAATTCAAAACAGCAACCGGGATCGACAGCTTGACGTGCTCTACGAAATAAATTATTTTATAAATAAAGATACATACATACATACATACATAAATCACGCCTATATCCCTTATGGGGTAGGCAGAGTGTTAACGGCCGTTCAACGGATATTAACACCACGTCTGACAAAAGTTTGAGGGTCAATCAGATAACTGTGTATCACTATAGTGACAGGTTGTCAGCCCGTCGCCTAAAATTGCAATACACACCCTCGAGTCCCTTAGAGATACCATGAGTCAGACACTTACATCTGTACATTACCATGTAATAAGCAAAATAAAGCTAATTCTAATTCTAATTCTTAAAGCACAAAATTAGGACACAAGAGACCACTGTTGGATATGGGCCTTCCCCCGTAAGAAGTGTTTTTGCCATTCTCACCGCGCTAGTCCGGCAGATTGTCAAGTGCAGGGCAAACAGTTGTTTTTCACAGAGAACGCTTATACAGACTTATAAATTATATACTGATATGCAATAATAAATAAAAAAGAAATCAATAAGGAATGTTTATGATCCATTTTCATCATCTTCATCAACATATCGTGAAGGACAACAAATCGCAAAACGACCCAATGAACCTTCGGGTCAGAGTCTTAGTAGGTATTCGTAACTAAAATTGTTAATAATCCCATCTATGGTGGTTTTCCTACTTATCATGCGTGCGTTTACGGATGCGTCTATTAAACGACTTGACAGGCGCATCTGTTACGCACTGTAGTCGTATTTGTTTAGGAATAAGATCGAAATTCGCAATTTCCTTTTCTCTGACCGACGCATGCTTTACGGTGGGTTAAAAAAACGCAGCGACGGACGACAAGTGGGCAAACTGCCTAAGTATTCATAGACATCAGCCGGGAGGACGGCTTAATGTGCCCTCCTAAGCACCGATCTGTCTTTCTTACAGACAATTAGGTGAATCAACTTGCAATGCTCTGACCCAACAAAACTGGGTACGATCTCACAAAGTGATAAATTGACAAATATCAACTTTGTGTGTTTCCTTTGAGATTCAAACCAGAGACCTCCAGATTCTAAAATAAACGATCAGATCACTATATCATGGAAGCAGTAAAGGTTTTAATTTAAATCCAGAAATTTTGTGGTATCTGTCTGTAAATAATTATAAATATGTAGGTTTTTAGAGCATAAAACCACAATTTAAACTATCCGGGAATTCCCGGGAAATGAATAAAAATTTCCCGGTGCCGGGAACGAAGCTTTTCCCGGGAATTCCCGATTCCCGGGTCCCGGGAACGAAACCCTAATTCAAATGTTTATTATTTACCTGTGTCCTAACTTATCACCACGTGTGGCTTCAGTCAATCCGCCACCACAAAACATGAAACTGTGTTAAAATGTCGGGACACAGGTAAATTATAGTATAGGTATAGGTAGTATTTATTATATTTACCTAAATATTATTGCGATAGACCTGATTTACTACTTAAATTAAGTATGTAAATTTTTACTATAGTAAAATTATTAATAATAACCTTCTTATGTGGATATTTATGTATTTTGTTGCAGCCTTAGAACGAGTGAAACCGCTTACCTCAATGAAGCTTTCTGCTTTTACTATGCAATCAGGGCACGGTGCTACTATACAAAAGCTTGTAAAGAAGACAAGTGTGAACTAATGGTCAAAAAATTACGATATTATGCTAGATTTATTGTAGTGTGCTTGCTTCTAAAGAAAATTAAATTAGTGAGAGAACTTATAAAAGAATTAGATAGACAAATTATGGAATACGGAAACACATATGATCCTGATGATCAAATTGAATGGAACGTTGTTGTTGATGAAGTCAAAGCTTTTATTCAGGCGGAACCGGTAGTGTCCGTACTTCATCCTGATAACTATCCCGTCGTATTGTCTCATAGGTAAGTCAAGACCATTTGTCACCTCGGCTCGGTGAACTTCGGCATGTTTGGCCTAGACCGGCAACTATGAAGCCGACCAAGCTAAATGAGTTTTGTTTTATTTTTAGACTTAGTTCTGTAACGACTCCGCCATTGATGGAAAGATCACAACAAATGAACTTATCATTACAAGAGGTGCTAATAGTGGGCAGTAGCTCACAACAAGTAAAATTTTCTGAACTGACGATGGACATGTTCAGGATGTTACAAACCTTGGAAAGGGAGCCGTCGGGAGAAGTTCCTCAAATGTACGACGACTCCCCGCGACAGCGCTTCATATCCACGCCAAATGCCCCTCATAGCAAAGGTAAGAGGGCACCTTTAAATTAGGGATTTGTGGTATGACATTTAAAAACTATTTTACTTACATTATGCTATGCGGTTTTCTTTGCAGTGCGATTTGTAATTTACAGTTGCTTTGCTGATATATTGTTATATATTTTACTACGCAAGCGAAATGATTTAATTATACCTTAACAGTACAATATAATAACATACCAACTTAACCTGGTCTCAAGGAAGACCAGCGCTATGGTGGCGCTCTACAAACAAATGTTAGCTCCTCCATAGCAAATGTAGAGTGAGAACCTATAATTTATCATCTTAGTTTTAAAATATGTACCTAATGATTAAGTTGATTGTTGGATAACTAATAAACAATTTTCTATTTCTTTCTAACCTTTAAAACGTTACTAGTGTTTCGCTAGTGGTTTTACTCGCGTATTTTTCATCGTAGAGGACCGAGTTTACAAGAAACCTTACTAACCTACTAGAAACATTCAAATACCTACTTTAATATTTTATCTCCCTAGTCTGATCAAAGTTTTCCAAACAGATCACTTTTAAAACCACAAATTTTCATACAAACTTATACCCCTTTTTATCACCTTTAGGGGTTAACATTTTGTAAATGCTGGAACACGTGTTTTGAAATTTTCTCTTCTTATGCCTAAGTACTAATTCTAAAATTAGAATCGCATTTTAAACAACTTCAAACTTCGTTTCAGTTATTGAATACTTGCAAAATTTTCAAACGCTTGTAAGGAATGCAAGTTTTTAAAAATTGTATACCTAACACGGGAAGTGTTTTAAAAACTTGGTATTCAATTTATCGTGGGTTTTCTTCGCTTAGACAACATTCAATCTGTAAAGATAGAATAAGGCACCGGGTATTAGTTGAAAAACGAATCCGGTAGATGGAGCCGTGACACACGTTACTGGCATTAAAATACACTTGCAAAATTGGCGGGCAAGGAGTGAGCTGCGGTAGCCCAGATGGAAGAGGCGTCGCCACTAGTACTGCGAAAGTCGCAGGTTCAAATCCTGCCAGCGCTTGAAAATTTTGCAAGTTTTCAAAAATGACAGGGAGTACTTAACGTGGAACACCAAGACTTCAGCTAGACTAAAAAAGATAAGTACGTAAATGACTCCAAAATAAAAGTTCTTCAGCATAAGGTGCTTTAGCTGTTTAATTGACATCGAGGGTATAAAGTACTTCATGAGGGATACTAGGCTTAAATATAAGACATATGGAAATGAATACAAAGGAAAATCTGTACAACATGTTGGGCCTCTTCTGCTGGCCTATTTTTTAAGAAACATTTACTGTAAATAAGAAATATGCCTACACAAATAAAAGTAATGAAAACAAAAACAAGGAAAAAGGCAAACCAGTTAGAGGAAAAATTGCCCCACTGATAGAAAATAAATTAAAAAATATCACAGGAAAAAGAAAAGAAATCGTCTGTTTTCGTAATGGACCAGCATCACCCACCGATACCGGGAAGTATAGCCGGAGTTATAGCACAGTATAATTAATAGTACTAGCGTACAGTATGGTCACTCCCTGCCTCCCCCTACAAGCGCCGCCCACCCGCGCTCGGAGGACGCTCAGACACCGGCTAGCTAGGATGCGTGAACGAAGGTCATTTCATACTGCCGCACACTGCATTCTCGATTCGCGAACGCAAAATGGCGGCAACCCTGACATGTTGTCTCACACACACAAGCATGGTCCGCGTTCACCTTCGCGAGCTTAGACTGTATGCGTAGCAACGCGTTTCTTTCATACATTTGAGCGTCAGTGTCCGAGGTGTAGTTATAGTGCAACCACCATCAACCACGACAAAGAATACATATACATATGTTTGGCTGTGTTACCAGCATCCATCATTGACCACGGGGGTGTTGACTGGGGCTTACACCTTCAAAAAAGCATAGAAAACATCTGTTTGGTAGTGTTGCCAACATCAAGACGTGACTCAAGCTTCGACACTGAGGGTGGGAGTACTTGTCCCTTCACAGATAACCAAATAACCAACAGTCACAAATTGGGGGTAGTCCGAGGTGTTGCTACAAGTTGTTTTACATGAGAAACCGTTCTATCATCATCATCTGCCTGCTCTAACCGTACCACTTGATGCATAACATACCAACCACGTGTTATTTCAAAAAAGAAGATAAAAGATAAAAATAATAGAAATGGAGAGGACTTACGTAGTTATTTATGTTCTCAAGAACTTTTTGTTGTTGTATGAGGCATTCAAAATTATGGTATCCATAATAGAAATCAAAATACCAAAAATCGAATTCATGCCATGCAGGAACACGACGCGGCGGCGTAACCTTTGGCTTAACTGAGTAAGTACTAGAGTTGCGAAAATGACTCTATGGAAAAAAATGTTTAGCATGCTGTGCCGCTTATGTTGGCACAAAGGCATCGCTTGGCGAATGAGCGCAATGAAGTTGGTGAGCACCAGCGTTTACTTATAAAATAAATGTTTAGCGCCTAAAGGGGTCTAGAAAGGATTAAACGTTTGTATAGACAAATTGGTGGTGTTTGATCGAGGTGATCGGTATTGAATTGGGGAATCGATTAAGAAGCTAAAATAATGAAACTTTATTTTATATTGAATATTAAAGATTCTTAAACCATATTGTATTCTTTTTCTAAACTTATAACTTATCATAAGTAAGGATTATATTATGCGCAGCAACTCGAGCCCCCGATAAAGTTCTCCTCTGTTTGGGAGTGTTAAGTAATTTTGTCAGGTGTTTCCTTGTAACATAATAGTTATATAAAATAATTACTTAAGTACGTCTTTCAGCATTTTCTTGTGGGTTAAAAGGTTGCATTGAAAATCGTGGGTTTTTAAATGCGATCTATTTCAAAATTATTAAATTTCCCCTAAATGGGCAAAAATGGGTTTAAAGTATGCTTGAAAGTTCGTAGTCTTTAATGTGACCTGTTTAAAAGTTTGTGATTAGATCTAAGAGCTAAAAGAAATAAATACCTACGTGTTTCGAGTTATTGATTTTTAACCTCTAAAAGGGTAAAATGTATGAAATAAAGTTGCCTCCTGTGCAGTGTGGTAGGTGTTGTACACTCAGATCTTTGAAACTACGCAATGGATATTGTTGCGTTAACAAACGCTTAGATAGTTTTATACGGGAAATCGCTTTACTGTGGGCGAAACCGCTGGGCGTACAATAAGATACATTTTATTCACTTCAGCTTTCACCGCTTCAGCTTATACCTGACGGTTGTCATATTACGTTTTAGGTTACTTAGAGAATGGCGTAAGAGGAAGAGACAATCCGCATAAATACCTTCTATTCAAGCCGTCCCCAAGCCAAGTACTGGTGTACCTGGCCAGCGGATGCAACGATCTGCCTCTGGGTGGTGCCTTGCTACTGTACATCTCTGCAGAAGGTCAAATAGTCCAAACTACGAAACATGCAGAAGATGGTAAGTTTGTGTTAAAATGTGTATTCTAATCAATTAACAATATATATTTGGCATTTGCAACTTTAGCGTTTCATCAGTAATGTTTTGCGACATAATCATTAAAAACCTAGAAATATTTCATATTTTACGCAAGTCCCTTATCTCTCAAGATCTATCAATAAATGTCACGTTTGAACTGCGTTTAGAAATTATAATGTATTTCTTTCAGTAGGCTACGATGTGGGTGGCTTAATAACAACGTCAAAAGTTGATATATCAAGAGAAGTCACAAAGGAATCTAAGGCGGGACTTGTGACTACTAAACCGAAAGAAATCCAGTGCTTGCATCCCGGTGATCTACATCCCTTCACCAGGCGGCCAATGTTCATCATAATAGACTCTGACAACTCATATGTGTTCCAACATATACCGCATCACTTTGGACAGCCTTTAGTTATTTTGATGTCACCGATAGAGCTTCCCCCACCTTTCGGTACGTATATTATTAGAAGTGTCATATAAGAGTTGAGCAATAAATTAGTATTTGGTAAGCAAAGAATAGGTATATATTTGATAAGCTGAAATTGTTTTATGGGCAGCAACTCGTGATCAGCACATATTCTTAATCAGTCTACAATCCTATCATTCTGAACATCAGTAAAATTTTGTGTCCTAATCGGTTGCACTAAAACTATAAAAGTACTACCTTATTACAACAAGGATTCTATCTAACTACTTAGAGTGCTAATAAGACAATGCTCTCCTTGGCAAATCAATAAAAAATCGTATGGTATAGTAAAGTATAAAAATAAAACAATATATAGTAAACAACTCAAACTCCGCAGGGTCAGTGACCTTAAATGATTCTTCAGTGCAACTAACTTTCTCCATTGATCCATGCCATATGCTGCCCACTACGGATTGACCGAACAATTTGGATAGACACCGAAAGTTTACTGCCCATGCCCTTGTACCTACTTGTACATAGTCTGATTGAAGTCAATACAGCTAACTCACCTGTTTTATATCTTTTGATACGATTACAGATCGCCGCGTACAAGGCAGCCTGTTCACCCTATTCCTGCACTCGCCGCTGACAGCTGTATGCTACATCTGCGACATCCACAGCATCCAGCTGATGCACTGGGACCGCAGCCAGTCCCTCGTGGACAAGTTCATGTGCGAAGCCTCGGCGCTGGTCAGCTCCTCGCGCAGCAGGATCGGTAAGCACTGTGGAATACGTGTACAAGTAACCTATTTTTTGCCAATACCCAACCAAGAATTTCGTTGTTTAAACAGCAGTTTCGTAACCTACTCCATAAAAATTGCAAAAAATCACATTTGTTTTATGGGTCGGAGCGCCCTTGAATTTTATGATACTTATTCTGCTTTTTAGTATTTTTGTAGTTATAGCAGCAAGCAACAGAAGTTCTTACATTATCTGTTTAACTTCAATTGTCTAACTATCACGGTTCAAAAGATACAGCCTCCGTTCAATTATCGTCAAAAATGAGCTAAAAAGCACATTTTTCTTATGGGAGCCTTTAATATGTATTTTATCCTAATCTTTTGTATGTGTTATTAAAGTGGCAAAAAAGACAGTCTTTGGTCATGATACTGGGTACAAATGGATGAAGAAGACTTCATAGTGGGTACCTGCTAGGACTAGGTATCAAATATTAAATTTCTTCACCAGATATGAACTACATCTCATTCATGGGTGATGATTTCTTGCGGCTTTTGCTGGTGCGGTTCATCTTCTGCGAGGTGACGCTGCGCATGCACCGCGCGTTTCGTGCGCGCACGCACCTGCCGCGCGCATCGCCGCCGCTGCCAGACGAGATGCTGGAGCATCCGGTGCTGGTGCAGCTCGTGATGGAGCTCGCCTCGCATCTGCAGGTACGGTGAACTGTCATGTCAACTAGTTTATGTAGGTTATCTAGTTTCATGTTTTTATTTTGATGTAGTTCTAGTCCCTGAATAATTGAAGTTCTTCTAGTAAAAACTCATTGAAATTTTCAGGTGCGGACTCATTTTAACGAGCCGGGCGCTGCAAATGCGCCCCCGCCACATCGAGATTGATACCCCGCGGCCGCCCCGTCGACGGTCACTTTTGCTGTGCAGTGACGTTTGGCACACCGCGGCCCCTCGTCGATGATTACTTTAACTGTGCAGTGATGACTGATGAACGATACCTCGCGCCCGCCTTGTCGAAGGTCACTTGTACAGTGATGTTCGGATGGTACCCCCCGCGTTAGCCTCTTCGACGGTCACTTTTGCTGTGCAGTGATGACATAAAGACTAATACTGACTTATTATCGCGGCAATAGTTACTTGCCTTGCCATATGTAAAATGGTTAAACATTTAATACAGTGATTTATAATTAAAACAATTTACTCGTACATACGTAGGTATTACTCGTTACTCTATTTGAAGAGTCTATCATGGCGATTTTTGACATCCACTTTAATGAGTAAGGATAAGAAGGATATTGTGCTCAGTCACAATTTAAAATATTTTTTTATTAACATAACTAATTAACTCAAAGTTATTATAAATGTAAGTATAAGGGTTTAAATGCATACTCACATGGATATTATTCCTATGCCTATCTTCACTTCTCCAATATTTGAATTGATTATTTGACTGGCCTGATGGCGTTGTGTGTAGTACCTACCACTACGCCAATGGTCGTGGGTTTGATCCCCACACAGCACAAGTATTTGTTAGCTCAATTTTAAAATATGTATGTTAAGGCTGGGTGATTTTCTATGTATAGTATATATGTAAGTATATACAACAACAAAAAAGATTTGAAGTATTTATACCAGTTGTCTAGTTTCCATAGTAGAACCTTGCTTAGTTTGGGGCTAGATAGGGCCGTTTTTTGTATTGGCATGTATTCATAATTTATCATAAAATTTATTGTTTTACAGCTGTTCAGTTCATTCTTAAAAATATTTCAAATACTTACTTACCAGCAATATGTTTACGAAAGATCCATATTCGAATATATAAAATGAACCTTCTTCTGATATTAACACACACCACGTTCTCGCATTATCGGTAATCATAATATTCCTCGCAACACAAAAAATCATCTTTTCGCATACCTAATGGCAATTTGCAATTGATACGTGGGATTAAAGAAGTAGGCAGGGTCTTCCTTCGTATGCTGACTTACGATACGACAAGTATTATTGTATTATTACCGATCGGGGAAAAGTATGAAGATGTTATATTCGTTCTTCTCCCTTTATTTTAATAGGAGCCTAAAAAATAACGATGGGCTGATCGACCAGGATTCAGCAATGCCATGGACCCAGGCATCATTATTTTTTTAAACTGCTTACTAGAAAACTTAAGGGAATTGTGTGACCTACGCCACCAGGATCGTACCCGGGAGTTCCATATCGTGAACCAGTCGCTGCAAAGGTACTATATAATTATGCGATAAGTTGTCAAATATGAATATAGTATATGACACATTAAAATAGGACAAATATTGTAAAACGTGGCAGTGATTTTTTGCTCGCTTTGCGGTGCAGGGTCACTGCCGTGCCCCGGTGTCCCCAGATTCAATATAGTAGTATAAATTCATATTAAAATTTGAATTTCTGTAGATAAATAAGTTATCTTATTCTTATACCTACTCATAAAATGGTAATTTGGAGTGCCTCACAGTTTGTTGAGGTGGGGCTGTGCTGTGGGAGGCATAAAAGTTTCGAAAAAAAGCTCATGCTCATTAAGTCGTTCTAGATCGACTATTTTAAACTTTGGCGGTCCCACATATAATAAATAACTAATTCTTAGTCGGCGATACACGATTATCTTGATTTTATTAACCTAACTGGATCGTGATTTTCAGGTAAATTAAACATCTGATCAGCGATTTTGTATCGAGGGCCCTTTTCATATTACTTCCTATGTTTCATGGGAAGTTTTTAGTTTGACTTTCTTTCAGCTTATTATACCCTTTTTATTACTCCCGTTACCTATTAAATCAAAATCAAATTATTTATATCTAATTAGGAATATACAAGATTCTCTTTTAGGAAGTCAAATCTACATAACTTAATACATACATACATACATAAATCACGCCTATATCCCTTACGGGGTAGGCAGAGCGTTAACGGCCGTAAAACAGACATTAACACCACGTCTGACAAAAGCTTGAGGGTCAATAGGATAACTGTGTATCACTATAGTGACAGGCTGTCAGCCCATCGCCTAAAATTGTAATACACATCCCTCGAGTCCCTTAGTCGGCTCTTACGACACCCATGGGTAAGAAATGGGGTGATGCTATTCTAGGCCGGCATCACACGGCACACTTAATACATTAATAAAGTAAATTTCCAATAATATAAAAAACAAATAATTGTCAAAGTTTAAACCTATGCTATGTCAAATTTATTATTAGTAAGAACTGAGTGAGTACTTCTTTCTAACACCTAGTTTATTTTGGATGTAGTTATCGTTCTAGTTTTATATAACTGCTTTTGTGATTTAGTGGTCACAGCGTTCGCCTCAGGTTTCGGCGGACCTTGGTCCTAAATACCTATCAACTTTGAAATACCTATCAAAGTTGATAAGTATTTCTAAATTTATCACTTTCCTTGTTGAAACACCTGGGCCTAGAGTGTGCTAAATGAAAATCGTTTCAGTTGTGGGCAGATAGCGTGTCAGTTGGATGGTTTTGGTCGTTTCGTATTATGCTAACAGTTTGAAGCATAGCATATCACAGTGCCAATAGAACGACATTAGAGTGTCGCGGATATTACTATAGCAAAAAATAAGAAAATCGGGGCTCTGATTGTCCGTGAGAAAATTGGTCCAGTGCTTTGGAGGGCACGTTAAGTCCTCGGTCCCGGTCTAAGATTACTTAGACGACGGCCGTTACACAAACATGGCTAAGGAGGCCTAGTAGAGTAACCTAGTAGGCGGTTGAAAAACTTGACGTCAGGGTTCATTGGATCGTTGGTCGACTCGGTGTCATACACGGTAGAAGAAGAAGTTATGAAAGACATAATACTATTTATTTAACTAGGTACCCACGTTTTATTTTCACATGAAGTAACAAAAGTGTATTGGATTTGGATCTGCTATTTAATAAATTTAACACCAAGTTATTAACTAATCCCTACCGAAAATCAAAATAAAAAGTAATGTGACAAATTAAAGAGAGAGAGAGGATTTGTAAATCATAAGATGTATAGTAATATAATCTCTGAAGAAACGATAAGTAATAGGCAGTGTACAAGATATGTTTAACCCCTGTATTCCGACTATTGTTATGTTTCTTTATAGGTTTGGATCTTTAAGCGCAGGTAGCAAGGTTCGAAATTACTGGTACACATGATGTACAGGGGTAAATTAGGCCTTTAGGGACTAAGTAAGTATTTATTGCTTTTCTCGTAGAGAAGGCTAAAAGTAGTATGTAATAGGTATTATTCAAACACGATTGTGTCGTTTTTGGGGCGATCTCTTTGAGTTTCAACTTTACTCATCCCTTGTATTACCAAAATAGTGCCCTCGTTTTAAGCATATTGTTCATGCCATTATCATAAAAACTATTTTAAGTTAATATATATTATGTACCTACACAGTATTTGTTCTAAGACTCGATATATAAATGCATGGTTAGATTGTGAAGAAAAATTAAAGAAATTCAGATTTTCATTCCTTTAGATAGGTGTTTACAAATAAAATACATGTGAATATTATAGTTATCAAAAATGTTATTCACTTTTTACACTCGTAACTTTACAGGAATTTTGAGAAATATCTCATAAATTGATTAGGTAATTAGTCATTACTATCGATAATATTGTCGTGTTATCTAGGCTCCGAGAGGCACCGGCCACTCACACAGAAGGTAACGGCGGCGCGTCCAGCGCGAGGAGCGTCTTCGCAGCAGCTGTATCTTCAATCCGACGAGGCGTAGGCGCTTGAGGGGAGACTTTTAAGCTTCCGTCACTTGAGGGGAGACTTTTAGGACTAAAATAGACTGTTACAGTGGTTACTCAGTGAGAGACTATACTGGGAGTCTTCGAGATCACAACTTAGAGTCCAGACCAAAACTCATCCCCTAGCTGCTTGACGTGGCTTTTATACCCTCGTCTGACGCTGACTGTCACAGTCTTCATTTCGATAGTCATGTTCATTTCCAGAAGCTTCGATGACGATCGCGCTCTTCATTTCGATCGTCATCCTCTTCGGTTCTAGAATCTTCGACGATCGTCGACCTCGTCAGCCGTCATTTTGAGATCATGGAACTTGTCAGTGGCCAGTCGTCGCTGTCCATGTTTTTAGCATTCTGCTACAATTACTACCATTTTTCTAAATATTTCCTGAAATCCATTTTATTTTATCAATTTGTTTGTTTACTTTCTTGATGTTATGTCAACCTCTCAAAGTTGACGGCTATCTATACATCATAGAGCCGCGTAGCTTTCTACTAAAAAGTTATTATACATTGATCTACCTCTTCGTATTTTCTGACCTCCTGGTACTTGTATCTAAATTTACTACGCCTGGCACTCTCCCTCTCCCTCTCCCTCCGGAGGAACTGAGGTCCCGAGCCCTCCAGCGTGCCTCGGAGCCATCCTCATAACCACCTCATCATCAAGCTAACATGAGATGCCAACAGATCTCCATGGACAGTGACGACTGGCCACTGACAAGTTCCATGATCTCAAAATGACGGCTGACGAGGTCGACGATCGTCGAAGATTCTAGAACCGAAGAGGATGACGATCGAAATGAAGAGCGCGATCGTCATCGAAGCTTCTGGAAATGAACATGACTATCGAAATGAAGACTGTGACAGTCAGCGTCAGACGAGGGTATAAAAGCCACGTCAAGCAGCTAGGGGATCAGTTTGGTCTGGACTCTAAGTTGTGATCTCGAAGACTCCCAGTATAGTCTCTCACTGAGTAACCACTGTAACAGTCTATTTTAGTCCTAAAAGTCTCCCCTCAAGTGACGGAAGCTTAAAAGTCTCCCCTCAAGCGCCTACGCTTCGTCGGATTGAAGATACAGCTGCTGCGAAGACGCTCCCCGCGCTGGACGCGCCGCCGTTACCTTCTGTGTGAGTGGCCAGGTTATAATTTTGGTTTTCGTATCAGGAGGTGGTTATCTGTTAATTCTTTAATAAAGCCTTATCGTTTACGTTCCCTCTTTTACTCCCTCGGCCCCTCACTTAGCGTGCGGGCGCGAGGCTTGCTAGGGTGCCTACACACAGGACACTCTACCCACACTTACTCACTCACGCCCTCCGGGGTCACAGGCACTCGTGTTCGCGAGACCACTCTACAAATACTTAGCTATAAGTATTCACCTGCGGTTACCTTGGCTCCCTGAGCGCCGGTGCCTCTCGGAGCCTAGATAACACGACAATATGAGTATAAAAATGTTATCTTAATAACTTGTAAGTATCATTAATTGCTTAGTTAGATAAAAACTGACAAATTCATTTGAGAATAAAGAAGATTTGAATAACAAATCTACGTTATTAAGAAAGACAGCCGTCTTATATGTTAGTTGAAGTCTAATCTAGGTAATCCAAATTAGTGAGAATATTTTACCGAAAGGTATTTTAAGATTACATATAAGTATCTAATAAGTAGCTAGGGTATGCAACTGGCATAAGAAAAAATTGCTAATTTATTAGAAATCTGTATCATTGTTAAATGTATCTATATGTTGCACATGCACTACTCGTAGATATATAATATTTATAATTATGTATCAAATGGTATTACTTATTTTTAGATAACGTTAACATAAATTGCTTTTCAAAATGTAGTGAATATGATATGATCAAAGAAAATAACTATTTTAACTAAATTCTTAATAGCTAAACATATAAATTTTGTTGCATTAACAATAGGTAATTCATTAGATCATATTATTGTAATGATATTATATTAGCTATCAATTCCATGTTAAATATTTGGATCGAATAAATGTAATTCACCAGCCTGAGTTTTCTTGTGGTTATAAGCAAAATAAACATCTGTTGTTTGATACTAAATACTCACCTTATTCAGGTTGTGGGCTTACTCAGCACATGAAACTGATCAGACATAATCCTCTACGCAAAAGGTATGTATCTATCATTCCGTCATTAATAGTAGTACTTTTTGGTATTACTACTAAACCGGTGGGACAAAATCTGACTATTCCGTCAAGTTTATGTACTGTGGTTTTGGCGTGACGTGAAAGAAAGAAGAAGAAGAAATAATGACGAAGTGCAAAAATGACGAAGGTCTAGAGACGGGCATACAAACATTGTTGGCGAAACGGTCGACTACAAAACCACAAAGTAAGTATTGGCGGCTGCGCAAAACTCTGAATTGATTAGACGAGTCATCATAGAGTTTGTCAAAATTATATAGGTAAGTTCATACTTGGTTCATACTAATAGCCAGACACGCTCCCAGATCTTTATAAATAGTCCATCATAAAAAAAAATAGATCTCGCATACACATCTTTTGAACATCTTTGTATGGGAGGTAATTTTATTTTTTATTTTGACGTATGTTTATTAGGAAAGTTGATCAGTTTTACGAGTATAACTCAGCCTTAAAATATTTGCACTGAATTTAATAGTAGCTTATATAATAAAGCTCTTAATCCTGTATACTCGTAGTACTACCAGTTTATTTCATTCATGTTGAACACATCAACTTCGCCAGCCACAACAAACCACACAATACGAGTAGTTTAAGAAACTTGAAGAAAGTTTTTTGAAAAACTGTAATAAAATTTTATATTAGGAACTGCCTATTAAATACGGGATGTAAGGGTCGGTTGCACATCGTGTAAGTATACAGAGTGTAAGGGACGGTGTGCCGAAAACTTTGCAGGCACGATCAGACCATGAAACTGAACATTTTTTTCTACGGAGGCTACGTAAGTAAACGAAAAAACAAATTTCGACCTCCCATACAAAATTTCCAATCTGCTGGCTGACTTTATGGAAACTCGAATATTTTTATTCCTTTCCCATGATAAGCTCCATAGAAAAAGTTATTCAGTTTCATGGTCATATCGTGCCTGCAAAGTTTTCGGCACACCGTCCCTTACACTCTGTATACTTACGAGATGTGCAACCAGTATTTAATGACAACAAAACGTAACACAACATTTAGACATAAACGTGCTCATTGCCAGTTGGTATTTGGTGTAAAAAACGAAGAATTACCATAGTGATGTAGGCGTTGTTGTGTTACTTATTTTGAAACGCTACAACACACAGGAGGATTAGATCGTATTGTTATCATGATATAGCCCAAGTTAAGCCTATAAATGTACTATGACACAAATTATACCATCTACCTAAGTAGGTATTGTATAATTATATTCGTATTTTACTGACAAAACTGATAAATAAATATTTATTCATTAATCAAAGCAAAATCAATCGTGAGTATCTCTAGTTACAAATCATACGCATGTATAGGTACTTTTAACAAAACTGAGCCCGTCTTGCATTGCTGATGACGCGAAATACTCACCGAAAATAAATTCAAGCTCAATCTTATATTTAGCGCGCTTGCTCGGATCTGGACGTGCGTCGGCCAGTTGAACGGAGCTTTTGTACCGATCGCATTGATATTAATCGTAATATCACTAACAAAAAATAACTAAATAAGCGTGAATATTGTGACGATGACAGTAATTTTAGACCGCAGATGGTGAGGTGAAGGTAGTGAGAGTGTCCGTTCGCCTCAAGGTAAAGCCGCAGTACTATTCCAAAATTAACTGATGAACAGCGTTATAGTACACAACTTATTCACACCTATTTCTACACATGCCCACGCAAAAATAGCGTGTTTTCAGTTACAGACGCTCACACCGAAACGAAACGTTGTGTTCTTAGTTAAGCGGTGCAAAAAGTGAAAACTTTGCTGGATCCATGAAGGTACCTACGATTTTCAATACCTACATGATTATATACGAACTATACCTATTTGCTTGATGGACAGTATCCGGCAAAGCTTTACCTTTAAATTATTCAGTATTATTTCAATATTAAAAAAATAAACATATGGAATCTGACTTGTCACCAGATAAAGAAGGATATACACCACCAGTGCCAATCAAAACATACCAATGGGAAGACGTAAAGAAGGCTCGTAAAGCAGGAGCTTATCCCTGGACACACTTACTTAAAGCACCACTCGAGGGCGTAGTGACTGCAGAAGATATTATCAGAGAGACGACACCGCGAAGAAGCATGTCTCGTGAATTTTCCAGATCTCGGACACATTCTCCAGTTGATAAAGACGCTCAGCGAATATTAAACTTAGATCATTCGCCGGGAAGTAGCCGCAAACATGGAGAAGAAGGTGAAGATGAAGGAGTACACATACCAAACTTCTCTAAAGAAATTTCTATGGATTCCGAAGATGACATTTTGAATGATGCGGTAAAAACATACATCGCACGAGAATCAGATGGTCCTACAAGTTCACGTTTAGGTACACCATTAGATATTCCAAAGAATGTTTCTCCTAAAAGCATACTAAAACGTCGAGCTCCTGAACAACAGTTTGCTGTGGCGGTAACAGAAACTCGCGAAAAAACTAAATGTTGCCATCCATTAGTAAACAAAATTAAGTACTTAGCTGACAAAACATTACAAAAGCTTGATCGCAATGAAAATGAAAAGTCTCCCAATGCTAAGCGCAAGAAAAATGAAGAATCGCAAGAAATACGTCAGTTAAAATCATCTCCTGGAGCAGTTAGACGGCAGAAATTTGGTGCTATTAAACTAGGAGATTCAGATGAAATGAGTAAAACTATGAGTGTCGAGACACCACCAACAAGAAAAAAGAAAGAACATATCTATGAAGATATAGAAGATAAAAATGTCGAAAAATTTCTTAAATTTTCCAAGGAAGTTGATAAACAAGCAACTGAGGATGAAGATAAATCCAACAAAGAAAATGGAAGCATAGCGGAGAAAAAGTCAAATGCTTCTCAAGACCCCTCTTTAGTTGTAGAAGATACAGTATCGCTTAAATCAGAAGAACACGTAATGGAAAAGTTACATAAAAAAGCAGATAGTGGTAAAGAAGCTTTACTTCTTGATGATGAAATGGATCCGGATGAACCAAATGTGGATGAAATATTTCAAAATCAATTTGATGAACTCAGAGATAAAAACGATTCACCCAATATTACAATCACAGAGATCCTAGACGATGAAGCGGAGCAAGCAAATTGTGATATTATCAGTGACCCCATTGAAATATCACCTAGTCCAAGCCCTCGCGAAACAGAAAGAAAAAAGAAAGAGATGCTATTTACCAGCACCGAATGGTCTAAACCCAGCAGGTAAATAGTACAATGTATTTTTATACGTAAATAAACAATATTGAACATAATTAATTAAGAAGCTTGTTAAACGTTACTGTGACATAACATCATGTGTTTCAACACATGCAAAGCTATCGCACTAACTTCTGACTGTATGTTATATATAGCCCAGCTATCGTCTTCCTGCACATTGAGTAAGCTTTTAAAATTGTCATCAGTGATCAGTGCTCGCGGCTGCTTTCATGCTAGTGATTATTAGTTCTTTCACCGTTCAGCTCTCAGAATTACCTTTATGACAAATCATTACTAAAGAAATATAATGTCTACATAATTAAATTTTGACCAAATTATGTGATAGTCGCAAATAATATGCCGTGGTGGATATTGAATTCTCTTCGGTAGTAAAAGTAATGAGTACACTTCGGCGATGGACTTCCGAAGGTGGAACACCATTAGAAAAACCCGTGAGGCCTACGAGAGAAGGCAGTGTCCAAGTGTACACACCAGATGTTCGCTGCGCTTGTCAATTTTTTCAATGTGATTCATTACTACCGGAAAGAGTCAATCCAGTAGGCACTAGACCAACTTCGCGAGCTAGTTATGTTATTTCATTCGAGAGGTAAGTAGGTTATTTATTAGTGTTATTTATTACCAAGTTTTTATTACAGTGTTGATAACAATTACATGTTTAAATTCAGGCAGACTGACAGAATGTTTATATTTAGTTGTTTTTTACTTTTCGTCCACTTGAAAATCTTTCACCCGGTAACAGCTGCGTCTAAAACGAGCTCGGACAGTTGGCCTAATTTTGCCTCGCATAACGACAGTGAAGCGTATAAATATAACTAAAATCCTTTGCGACTGCGAACTTTTAATAAGTAATAAAATACCTAATACTACTTATGTTTAAAAGGCTATGCGATTTAACTTTAATAATTTAATACTGAATGCGATCTGACTGAATTATTAATGATAGAGAAATAAAGTTACCAAAATTACAATATTATTTTTATTTTCAGTGATCACGAATATGAAATTATTGAAAAACCGCCACCGAATGTGGACTACAGTGTCCAACGTGAATACAAACCAGAAACAACTGCGAAAACTGATGATGAACTGTCAAGTACTACATCACTGGAAAGAAAATATTTACAACCTTCCTTGGACGACGATGAAAACCTAGATGATAAAGAAAATGTGGCTGATGAAGACATATCTAATGCGGAGGCCCTCCAAAGAGATATTGAAGATAGATATTTTGTAAATACTCCATCCACTGTATCAAGAACAGAATGTGAAGTCAGCACCAGCCAGGTCGATTCTTCAGCGTTAGAAAATTTGCCCCTAAAACGTGGAAATCGATCAAAAAATATGGAAGGTCTACAGCAACGTTTTAAGGAGGGAACAGGTAAAATAAAATCTCAAGCAGGTAAACTAAAGAATAAAATACAAAACATAAAAACACCGCAATTTACTATGCCAGACAAACCTAAAATTAGTTTACCTAATCGTCCAAAATTCAAAATGCCTGAGCGACCCAAAATGTCATTTCCCGAAAGACCTAAATTTGACAAAAGAAAATTCAGTTTACCAGACCGGCCGAAGTTCAAAAAAATTAATATTACAGAAAAACTAAGTTTTGGCGATCGTAAAAAGTTCACATTACCAGAACGGCCAAGGTTTAATGTACCAGATCTATCTAAATTTAAAATGCCTGACCGCCCTAAAATTAACTTTCCGTCGTTGGGGAAAAAGAAAGAATACAAAGTTGAAAACACTACCGAGTCAGAAACGGACTTAAGAAACATGGCCACAGTAGATTTCGAAGCTAAAACATATCCACGGCTTTTCGGCAGAAAGAATAAATCAAAGCTACCAAAAACTTCCTCTTCACCCACACTAAACCGGGAAGATACGCCACCAGCTACTTTCACTTTTACTAGAGTGAAAAAAGTTACATCTGAAACGAAGTATATACCAGACAGCCCAGAACAGCCTCGAGAATACGGGGATGTAGACGGCGAAGAGGGTGAAGAAAAACAGTTTGAAACTTCTTACGATTTTGATAACGAAGCTGAATCATCTAAGTTCATTGAAAATCGCACAGCAGCATCAATTCCTGATATTTCACCGTGTAATCAAGAGTATACACACGTAATAAACGAAATTAATAATGACGAATTTTTTGTACGACCGCGGGGAATTTCCCGTGAAAATATTCAAGTACGAGAATACTTGAGTGACGAAATACGACAAGCGTTTAAAATACCGAAAAATGTACTAGCCTCAATGGGAAGTAATTTAGATATTAGCGACAAACATATGTACGCAAATGAACCTGATGCAGATCCAGAGCTCATGCTTGATGACAACGATCAGGGGCAATACTCTACTGAGGATTTGAATGAAAGGGATGACGGTTATTACACATTCCCTCCAGTGAGGCCATCTCGTGCAAAGCGTAAGAAAAAACAACCCGAACACACAGATATTCAATACATTGATGATAGCGTACATGCTAGTATGCAGTTCAGTGAGGTCGATTTAAGAATCTCAGAAGATCAACCGGCTAACGAAGAAATACCTAATGAACATTTTGAAAGGCCCGAAACAGATCAATTTGATTTTACACATACAACAGATTTGCATTCAATTAATGAATATGCTAACGATGATTACAACGAATACCCTGAAGATGCCCCGATACATTCTCAGACTCTTCCGATGCCACCAAAAAGAAAAAAGAAGTCAATTGCAAAGGATTTTGCACATTCATCCTTGACTGATATTAAAGACCAACTATCTACTACAGCATGGGGAGAATCGTGTGGGTCACCTGATGATGTAAGTATTAATTATACTCTATTATTTTTAGTACATTTTGTAACACTAACATCGGCCGCGGCGGGTAAGTAGATAGGTATGTATTGGCATTTGTATATGGCATTTGTTTGTTGGGCTTTCGTAGCGGTAAAAATGTTCTCACTACCAAAATAAGCAATATCATCAAAGGTACAAAAGGTATGTGAAGGCAGAATCTTAAAATAAGCTGTGGACCCTAGACTATAATATACACATATAATTTTCAATTTATTCACTTGAATGTATGAGATCATTAAACGAAACGTAATTCATCATTGTTACATCACTCCACACGTTTCCACGCATAAAAACGAAAACAACTTACAAAAAAACAGAAATTTAATTAATAACTTGGCACCAAAAACAAGAATAGATTCGGAAAGAACTATTACTTCTATTTTGCATGCCTTTTGGCTTTGGCATCTCGTAACGTAGCGCGTAGTCAGTTCAACGCTATCTACTGAGTTCTGAGAGTACTAAACTTTTGTTCATTCTATAAAAGAAAATTCCGTATAAAAGACTTCCTTCTATTTTTGTTATCGGCTAAAAACGGAACTCTATAAATATTCAAATGGCCCACACCCACACGAAAGAAGAAGATTGGCTGTAAAGGCCAGAATATAATAGGATGTAAATGACAGAACTTTTTTAAAATTTGATATCAGCAAGGTAGGTATAAATTGTGGTCGTTAAGAATTCACTTTGGCACTTGGCAAGAAAACTAAAGGACCGCTATAGAGTCGCGTTTCAAACCGCTGAGGAGGCTGCAGAATCACCAGCAACCTTAAGTATGCCAGGTTGCAGTCTGTCTCTTTGAGGCAGTTAGGGCAGTGAGGCAGTATTTGGCAGTTAGAGCAGTTTGGCAGTGAGAAAATGAAAATGAAATTAATTTATTCAATGTAGAATACTAGGTATTATCACATATTGACGCCATGATACGTCATTGCAAAAAAAAAGAAATTTATATAACACAATTTTCTTTTTTTTATAACAATTTTGTACTGTCCTAATAGAAAAATAATAAACATTGAAGATGGTTGTATCATCAGAATGATCATCACTTAGCAAACACGGAACCTTTTTGGCTATGGGTAATAAATGTTCAATTCATTTCAAAGAAGATAATTCTAAATTAAAGTAGATTTTTATCGTATTTGAATTTATTTTATTTTAACTGAAACTTTACCGATCTTTTTCCATTGTTTTGAAATTGAGTATTTTTTCGACAAACTCATTTGTTGCAGTTTAGAAAATATAGATCAAATTAGTATAGTATTCTTTGAATTCTAATTTCAAAAATTATTAGATTCTATCGATTCAAAATGATACCCAATGCCACAGAGTAAATAAAAACAATTGAATAACAGTTCTAGTTTTAAATTCCTTAACATACATACCTACCTACGAGGGGTGTTCAATAAAAAGTTATAATGAGTATGAAGCAGTAATATTTTATTTATTATTATTTTATTTTTCGACATAGTCACCTTTGAGGTTTATGCACTTGGTATATCGTTTTTCTAAACCTAAGATTCCCTTCTTAAAAAAATCTTTATCTTGATCCCTTAAAAAATCATGTACGGCGGCGATCACTTCCTCATCATTGGCATATCTGTGACCTCTCAGGTATTCTTTTAACCGCGGAAACAGGTAGAAGTCACTAGGTGCAAGATCTGGTGAGTATGAAGGATGTTCCATCAATTCAAATCCAGAATCTTGGATAGCAGTCATCGCAACTCGGGCCTTGTGTGCGGGGGCGTTATCTTGGTGAAACAACACAACTTTAGCGAGTTTGCCGCGGCGATTTTTGCGTATTTTTTGACGTTATTTTTTATTTGTTCTGCGTATAAAGCCCCAGTAATAGTGGCTCCATGATCAAGATATTCAATCATTATCACCCCCTGGCTATTCCAGAAAAGAGAGCCCATAATCTTACCGGCGGATGGAATTGCCTTAAACTTAAAGTCATGGACTGTTGTTTTGTCTCAGGATCGTAATGATGAAGCCATGTTCCATCCATAGTTACGAAGCGAGCCAAAAACCGTTCACGATCTTGTTTTGAGAAATCCTCAGTCTTGTTTGTTTCTGCTCGTCTGTAAGCATTCTAGGCACCCAGCGCGCTGATACTTTTTTCATGCCCAAATGTTCATGTATAATTAGTATGGATACTTCCTATCAAAATTTTTAGTTCTTCAGCTATAAAACAAACTGTAACACGACGGTCTGTCAAAATAATTTTTTCAACTTTTTTTATCATTTGTTCGGTAACTGCCGTCGTAGGGCGACCCGAGCGCGGGTCGTCTTTTGTTGAACTTCTTCCTCTCTTAAATTCCGAAAAATTCTAAAACCGTAGAATACGGAGGAGCATTAACTCCTAATGTTTCTTTCAAATCAAGATTTACTTGCTCAGTAGTAATTTTTTTCAGGCAGAGATATTTTATCACGGCTCGAATTTCAATTTTATCCATTTGCGAAACACGCTCCGACACGACAAAAACAAATGACTTCTATTTTTAAAATAAGAAAAGAAAATCAAATCAGTCATTTTTATTTTTTTATTGTATCTAATGTCTGGGCTTTACCTGCCAGTATTTACTTTTTTGTTGTTCAAGAAGATTATATGCCATTATTAATTTTTAATGAACACCCCTCGTATTTTTATTATCTCCACGGTAAATGGCACTTACCGCAAGGTTTTAGTGTCACACCTACTTACAATGCATGACCTATGAAAGACACATCACTGGTTCCTTAACTTTTCTGTCAGGGTTTTTAATCCTCTTTACCTAGGTTTCTGGTAGGTCATTTGAAAAGGTGCATAAATGAGGCCTCTGATACGGCTGTGTAACTATCGGTCGGGATCTAAACTGAGCAAAAAAAATCATAGATGACTCCTCGGACCGACTATTCAACGTGCTCTCTGAAAAAAGGAACTATCACTCTTACGAACAATCAGTCTTAACAGTTTAACCTGCAACGTTCTCATTACCAAACTGGGGTGAATCTCAGGTGGTGCTTGCTGGAACAACCATAATGTCAGATATATCTTTGAACTGCCTACCTTTTTCGAGTAACATGCATTTAGACATGGTTGTGTAACGATCGGCGTCTGTCTGAGTATTCGTAATCATGGATGGCAATATGGTATGCCGGATATATTATTTATGGTTGGTCTTGTAAATGTAGGTCATATTAAAAAACAATTTATTTTATTAAGAAATGATATTATTTATTTCTAATTTTATAAATTTTCATAAGTTTTAAGGACGTGACGTCACATTCGGTATAGTGTTTATACGGGAAAAGTTGACCATAGACAAGGTCAGTAACAAACACATTTTTATTAAGACACATCGAGGTCAGTAGACGACACTAGAAATTGCAGTTTATGCGTCCCTCAAAAAAGTTAATTGACTGCTTTGCAATCAATCACTCTCCAACGCTCATCACACCTGCGCGTCAAAACTACAACGAATAAAAAACGCCGTCAAGTGATTTAAAAATCGGTAAAAATATAGATTACGATGGAAAACGTTAGTCTCTCTCTTTTCGTGTGGGACACCGAGTCGTCCAACGACCCGATGTTACGTTAGTAACTTGGAAAATTATCGAGGAATATACATACTATGCGCAAAATACAGTAAACTAATTAATCAAATTTATTTTGTATCTCCGCCATTTTCTTAAAGTAAATCATAGATTATGAAAATCTGAACTACCACTTACCTACTTATATACTATCGGTATTAGAAGCAGTTTATTAAATGTTGTAAAAACTTTAATGCCACTTAATTAACACAATACTTAATTAAACATGCTAGAAAATATGCCGGTGCGGTGGTATGATTATTCTGCCGGTACAATAAAGCCAACTCTGCCTTTTATAGGTATATTCAGGGTATAGAGACGACCGATGTGGCGCAGTGGTAGTGCGACTGCCTGCGACGCAAAGGTTCCGGGTTCGATTCTCGGTGGGACACTCACAAAAGTTGATATTTTTCTCTTTGTGAATTTGTTCCCGGTCTGGTTAGGATATTGCAGGGTGAACCAACTGATTGTCCGAAAAGAAATGGTTCCGTGCTTCGGAGGGCACGTTAAGCCGTCGGTCCCGGTTGCTGTCTATGATTACTTAGACGGCGGTCGTAACACAACCATGTCAGAGGCCTACTAGTGATAGTAGGCGGTTGAAAAACTCTGACACCAGGGTTCATCGGGTCGTTGGATGACTCGGTGTCCCACACGAAAAGAGAGAAGAGGGTATAGAGATCGAAGTTGAGTTTGATGGTAGGTTTATCCAGTATAATATCCGTTTCTTCTATGTTTTACCTTTATTTTTCACCGTATTTTATTGATGCATTTTAATTTTACTATGGTAGGTTCTATTAGGTGTTCAATAGGCAGAATAAAAAGCAGTGTACCATGTGTGGCAGTTTTGCGTATTCTATAGGTTGACACATTTATTTTTTCATGATTTCAAAATTCGGACGTCACTTCTTCGAGCACATTTTCTATTAACTATATCGCTGTTATGACATTAAGCATTTATTCATATTTAGGTTAAGAGACGTCATACAAAGATCATGTAGGCTTGTAAATAAAGTATAATTCACGGAATCGTTTGAGATTTTACTTGAAGTCGACCATTTAAGTATACCGAATTGGGAGCACGGGACCATCTTTGTTACAAATAGACCAATGGGCTGATTGTCTAACTTTCATCGGCATCACCATCAGCTTCATTTGAATGTTTTTTTTTGAAAACTTGCAAAATGTATACTTAACACGGGAAGTGTTTTAAAAATTTGGTATTCAGTTAAATGATGTTGTCGATGGCGCCTCTGTGATTGGAAGGCAACGTGTCAATGTCAAAGTTTGGTTATTGGTGCGTTTGCAATCGGTATCGGCTAGGGAATCGTCCCGGGAAATCCCGGCATCTTTGGGACTTTCGATTCAAGAACCGGGGCTACAAATCCTCGTCCAGGGATTTTCGAGACTTTGCAACTGCACTAGCCCGATCGCCCGCCACTCAGTTTTTTAGTGGAAATATGTTTTTTTTTCAATGTTAAAAAAGTATTAAGTTAAAAAAGTAAAGTATTACATTTACTAATGCGCCAGTTTAAAAAATAAAAAGTATTAAAAATCATTGATAGATGGCGTTAAACATCTGGGAGGCTTCTTCATGAACGTCCTTTAAAAAATATTATGAACAGTTTATTGATATATATTGCTGGATTAGCCGGGTCTATGGCGATAGTTTTAAGATAAATATAAACGATTTACCTAGATCTCTAAATGTACTGAAATGTGTGAAAGTAATAATTAGAGTTTAATTGAAAGATTGGAAATAATATAATGAGCGTATTTTGATATCGCTAACAATGAATAAGAACTTCGCGTCCGAAAATGTAACTCAAAAAAGATTACGAGGTAGAAAACAATTTACTGCTGATAGAACGCATTTTTTTAACCTTTGCTACTTGAGAAACCCTCAGATGTTTACTGCGAACAAAGGATCTCATATCATAACTAACTACTCTTTTTAATGTGCTTAATAATCCATCTTCTCCCTCTTACTTGCGTGAGCGTTTTGCGTTCTCGCGCTCACAAGATAAGCCCTGTCGCCCTAATGTCAGGACACAACTTGCAATGCCACGCAGTAAAACCGACTTTTACTCTTTTTCCTTCACTGCCCACGCCGTCAGATTATGGAACTCCCTCCCACACACTGTACGCGATAGCCCATCTATCGCTATCTTTAAAATACGAGTTAAGGAACATTATCTTTCTCTCTCAAATTAATCCGTAGTATATATACGGGGTGTAAGGGACGGTGTACCGAAAACTTTGCAGGCATGATCAGACCATGAAACTGAACAACTTTTTCTATGGAAGCTATGTTGGTAAACAAGAATTTTTTTATAACCTCCCATACAAAATTCCCGATCAGCTGACTGACTTTCTATGGAAACTCGAAAAAAAAAATTCGTTTCCCAACATAGGCTCCATAGTAAAAGTTGTTCAGTTTCATGGTCCGATCATGCCTGCAAAGTTTTCGGTACACCGTCCCTTACACCCTTATTTATTCGTTTATATATGTATTCGTTTATTTATTATACCTCCTTTGTTATATATTTTAGATTAAAATTTAGATATATATTCTGTGCACGTCTTATCCGCATATCGTATAATACCATTACTCTTCCCTAGGTCTGCTGTAAGAAATTTCTTATTAGAGATAAGCAGTGCCTGTTGTGTCTGTATTCTTTATGTGTTTTTCTCTTTAATGTCCATGTGTACAATAAATCGTAAATAAAACCACACTAATATTATAAATGCGAAAGTAACTCTGTCTGTCTGTCTGTCTGTCTGCTACGCTTTCACGGCCAAACCGCTGAACCGATCTTCATGAAACTCGGCACAGAGATTGCTAGCATACCGAGAACGGACATAGGCTACTTTTTATCACCATTCCAGGGTCTGGAGTACAGATGTAGACCACCAGGTGTACCACCAGGAGCCCAGCTAAACTATTAGAGATACAGGCATGGTTCTAAAACAAAAGTTGTTCAGTATGATGGGCTGCTTCTTTTCACAAGGATATTGAGGATCTGGAGTACCTTATGTAGACCACCAGGTGTACCATCAGGAGCCCAGCTAAACTATTAGAGATACAGGCATAGTTCTAAAACAAAAGTTGTTCAGTATAATGGGCCGCTTCTTTTCACAAGGACATTGAGGATCTGGAGTACCTTATGTAGACCACCAGGTGTACCATCAGGAGCCCAGCTAAACTATTAGAGATACAGGCATGGTTCTAAAACAAAAGTTGTTCAGTATGATGGGCTGCTTCTTTTCACAAGGACATTAAGGATCTGGAGTACCTTTTGTAGACCACCAGGTGTACCATCAGGAGCCAAGCTAAACTATTAGAGATACAGGCATGGTTCTAAAACAAAAGTTGTTCATTATGATGAGCTGCTTCTTTTCACAAGGACATTGAGGATCTAAAGTACCTTATGTAGACCACCAGATGTACCATCAGGAGCCCAGCTAAACTATAAGATATTCAGGCATGGTTCTAAAACAAAAGTTGTTCAGTATGATGGGCCGCTAGAGATACAGAAATGGTTCCAAAACAAAAGTTGTTCAGTATGGTGGGCTGCTTCTTTTCACAAGGACATAGAGGATCTGGAGTTCCTTATGTAGACCACCAGATGTACCATCAGGAGCCCACCTAAACTATTAGAGATACAGAAATGGTTCCAAAACAAAAGTTGTTCAGTATGATGGGATGCTTCTTTTCACAAGGACATAGAGGATCTGGAGTTCATTATATAGACCACCAGTCGTAACATCAGGACCTCAGCTAAACCATTGATATAAAGGCATGGTTCTAAAACAAAAGTTGTTCAGTATGATGGGCTGCTTCTTTTCACAAGGATATTGAGGATCTGGAGTACTTTATGTAGACCCCTAGGTGTACCATCAGGAGCCCACCTAAACTATTAGAGATACAGAAATGGTTCCAAAACAAAAGTTGTTCAGTATGATGGAAATAAGTTGAGACATTGACATTGGCAATATTTTACCGAGGATTTTTTTGTTATCTACTGACTATTGTATTCAATGGTTATAAATATTAATCTCTCAGGGCAGTACACCGGATAGCAAATTTTAAACTGTCCCTTTAACAACAGAAGCAAGCAAGTCATTTTGAAACACGATAAGAACAGAACTGTTCTAATATCTTTGACATACTTACTATGAATATACATCTACATATCTACTTAAGAACCTGTGCCTAAAAAAAATATACAACGCGGACGAAGTCGCGGGTAAAAGCTAGTAAATAAATAAATAATAAAATAAAGGACGTCAAAAAGCTTAACTTTTTAATCTGTTAACAAAGACCTAAGTTAGCAAAAATATTTTCAGGGTGAATTCGTATTTTAAAACAGAACAACTTTTCACACTAAAACAATTTTAAACGTATTTACACATATATCATTTCACGCCTATTATCCCTTGCGGGGTAGGCAGAGCGCGAAAGGCCGCAAAACACGGACATTTACGCTACGTCTGTCATATATTTGTGGGTTATTCGGAAAATTGTGACAGGTTGTCAGCCCATCGCCTAAAATTGTAATACACACCCTCAAGTCCCTTAGTCGCCTCTTACGACACCCACGGGAAGAAATGGGGTGATGCTATTCTATGTCGGCATCACACGGCAATCGTAGTTAACATGTGTTTATTTTGGATTTTACAATTCCTACGTTTTAAATAGTTTTACTGTGATGAGTAATGGTTGCGCAAAGTCAAGAAAATATTATGAACTTTTCTTAGTATTTTGTCTAAAAATAGAAAAACTTTCACTCACATAGAAAAAAAAATTGCACCTTTTTGTATGGGATGTCCGATTTTCTTCAAATTTAGACACATTATTACAAGAAAAGTTGTTCAGTTTAACAAGTGCAATGCACCCTGAAAATATTTGTACTTTATTAGATGTTGGCAACCTTATAAATGTAGACGCGCTATCGTATTATTTGGGCGTAAAAGGTTCAGTATTAGTCGATTAATAAGTCTTTCGACATACCTACAGCTATTCTGTACAAAGCACTGTCGATCAAAAACCGTTTCGATTCCTATTTCAGTCGAATAAGCATTCATCGAACATTTGTATTTCGAAATTAGGTCTCGCACTCGTACTTTATAAATATACGACCCAATCAATAGCTGATACACATCAGACATCACAAACACCACGCAAAAATACAAGTGACAACACAAATAACTGCTACAAAAATACTGTTGTAATACAAATATAGAGTCACTCAATGCCGCTTGTTTGACCTCGTTCTCTTTTGTAAAACGACGTAATTTTATGTTTCAGATCATTGTATATCGCACCGAGCACGAATATATCGTTCCCCAAGCTGAGAATACAGTCATAACCGAACACAGCCCTGTACCTCCTCGTCGCAATAGGTCAAGGAGTTCACGTGGTACGTCACTATGCGATGATGATCGAACTTCACACGGCGCTGAATCTCTAACACTTGACACGAATGCTATAACCGCAGATGAAATACATATCGAAAGACAAATTCGAGACGAAAGCCCTGGCTATGCTACTGTTGACAAAAGTCCTTATGCACCGAGCAAAACTGCAAGACGATCAAAAAGTAAATCACCACCTGCAAGGCGAAGACGTAAAAGCAATAGTTCCGAGAGAAAATATTACACAGTTGGTTCATCAAAGGCTTTGCCTGATCGACCTCCAAGAAAGAAATCTTCTACGAGTCTTATGACACTAGACAGTTTCTCCAAAAGATCTGTTAGTGGAGATTTTACTCAATATGTTGAAATTGAAGAACCACGATGTGAAGAAGTGCACAAAGATTTGAACTCTGGAGAAATATTGAATAAAATGAAAGATAGACCTTTGCCACCCCCTCCCAGACCACCTAGAGGACCAAAAAAGGAGAGGAAATCAAAAAGCGACGACAATCAACAAGAGTTTGAAGGCCAGTCGCAGGAAGAATTTGTAAGGACCGAAGATTCTATACAATACTCAAATAATCAACCATTGTCTCAGGATGTAGTAGAAATAGAAGTTTCTACTCAGACTGACCCTCTACCTGATGACGTAGATTTTGAACTAGGTATGGATGAAAACATAGACATATCAATGTCTAGCTCTCTTCGTGATATTGTTGATGAAGACTCTATAAGTAAGAGTCACAGTAAAATTATAGAGAGCCCACACTTTTCACGCCCGACATCGCGATCAGATAAGTCTTTAAAACTTTCAGACCCAAAAATTTCTGAGCTCTCAAAGTCAACCATGGGGCGGACATCTCCAACTGTTATTTTAGTGGAAAGACGTGTATCAAGCCCTACAAGAATAAACGAAAGAGAGGAGATGTTAACAGAAGCTTCTCTAACAGTGCAACACATCGACATAGATGAATCTGAAATTCCAGACGTACCTCCATTACCAAAGCCAAGAGGAGTCACTTCTGCCTCAGGAGAAGATAAATTATCTAAAAGTATTCAACCTTCAAGCAATGAACGGGCACTTGAAAGAGTGACGGAAACAGGTAGCAGAGATGTTCATTTAGACAATTTAATTACGCAACGCCTTCAAGTACGTGATCTCGATGTAGGTCGATTAAATGTTTCTGAACTACAGGCAAGCAAAGTGCTTGTATCTGATATAGAAGGCATGACTTTACAAGTGGCAGAATTAGATTCCAAGTCTGGTCATATATCTGTAAGTGGTATCGAGTTTTCTCAATCTGTTATTGACGAAATCGTCAAAAAGTTTGCCGAGATAACCACAAGCCATGCTCACGAATCTAGTGATTATCACCGACCCTTAAGCAGAGAAGAACAAACCCAAACAGATGAAGCGACTTCCGAAATAATCAAAGAGATTAAAACTTGCGAGGAAGATAAAAAACTTAAACAATCTGAACTATTATCCAAGTCAGATGATCTTACTGCGCCGCAATGTTCACCACAAAGATCAGATGAGCAGACTATACCACCGCCTCCGCCTCCAAGGCCAGCTGGTTACGATGATACTACTGCTCCACCACAAAGGCCTCCACCCCCCGACCTAACGCCACTGTTATACTCTTATTTACAGGATATATCCTTATCACCAACTCCATTTTACGGAACTCGTCCTTTACGAGAAAGACCATTCACCGATTTCCACGAATCCCAGCATCATTCCCCTCCAACGACGTCTAGACGACCGAAGAGGAAGCCTACGGCTCCCCATACTGAGTCAAGTTCCGGGGACGATAGGCCACGCCCGTCCCCGAGGCGTATGCCACCTCCAGTTAGAAGCCATGATCCCTCCGTAGCTGAAGCTGGAGCACAATTTTTGCGCGTTTGTCATAACTCTATCAGTAGGGCAATAAGAAACATATTCAATTCATTTATGTCGTATGTAAGCGGAGCGGAAGATAAAAAGGATGTACAAATGGCACTTGTTATATTCTTGGTGTTGATTGCTGGGTTAATAATGTTCGGACTTAGTGACAGCCGAACGATTCACCATCACCATTGGGAATTTTTCAATCCACCAGACAGTAAGCAATGATAAACATCCGATGAAATTTCACAAAAGATACATATTTGTTATACCTACATACATAGATACCATGTAAGTTAGGTATTTTAAATACCTAACTAACACTAACATGTAAGTTAGGTATCATAAATCGAGTAGGCCTACCTATTATTTATTTGAAATATTGAGACAGAGTGGAATTTATTGTATGTACGAGTACCTATGTTATTTTATCAAAAATATTCTTTTTCGACTCTTTTTTTAATAATAGTATAATTTATACTCTAATAATTATGTTGGAAGCATTTTGTGTAACCTAAACTTTCCACTACACTTTTTAATACAGATCATAATAGTTATTGCACACTAGGTTGTAGTATTAGTTGATGAATGGTAATTCGGTGACCATTTTCTCAAAATTGTTGAATAAGCTAAGCCTAAGCAAAGCCTAAGCCAAGCTTGGAGTTCGGCTTGTATTCGCTTCGTAAAGAAGGGAATTTTAGAGCTTATTAATTTGACGGTTATATTCTGATAAGTTACCTACATAGACTATTCCTAGGCACCTACCATAAAATTGTATTTACCGTTATTTTCTAAAACAAAACCATTTATGGATCTTATCAACTAGTTTTAAATAAACCGGTATTATTATGATACTTACCTACATAAAAATTAGCTAATTTTAGTATTCTTGACCAGAGGTGGTAATGTTATGAATTCGGTGCCAGTGAATATCCATAACTACAAAATTTTACGATTTATTTAATTAGAACAGTGTGATCTGTCATATTTTTATTTTCGATTCGACATGTGAACGTAGGTATTTAACTACTGGCCTCAATGTAGAGAACTATAATGGCATCGTTTTATCTCTCCTTGTTTTATCTGCACTATGTGCACAAAAAGTGTGGGTGATGGAATGCATTTTGTAAAAATCTTTTGTTGTGTAACTTGTAATAAATGAATAATAAAGTAACTAAAACCTACGCAATACTTTATTTTCTTCCGTTGCAAAGGACCTATATCCGTACTATATATACAAATTATATTATATTTTTATCTATAAGTAAAATCTCTCTCTCTCTCTCTCTATAAATCTGAGAGTTTGTGTGTGTACATGTTTGTTAGCTCTTCACGCTCAAACGGCTTGACGGATTTGGTTGAAATTTGAAACATAGGTAGGATGAAAAGGAAAGTGAAATAACATAAAGGCTACGTTTTACCGCGGAAAAACAACTAATGTAATGAGCCATGACCCATGAGAAAATGAGTGTCATCGCGGGCGGAAATCTAGTTTAAAATAATAAATATGGGTAGGTTCTATTATATATAAGAAGCACTGAATAGAGTGAAGCGATACTTTACGCCTGGACAGTTTGTAACTCTTTACAAAGCACAAGTCCGATCCTGCATGGAGTATTGCAGTCACCTTTGGGATGGCTCAGCCAAATACCAACTTGCCGCACTTGACTCGGTTGAACGCAGGGCCAAGAGGCTCATAGGCGACATTAAACTGGTGGACACCAAGCTACATAGCCTGGCACATCGCCGCAAGGTTGTCTGCTTGTCGGTTTTTTACAGATTGTACTTCGGAGAGTGTGCTCAAGAGCTTCACGACCTTGTTCCACCAGCTCCCTTCTACCAACGGACATCTTGACGCACCGCCGGATACCATCCATAACTGGTTGCCATTCCACCTATTCGGACTAAGCGCTTCCAGTCATCATTTATAATGCGCACTGCTAAAGAGTGGAACTCACTATCTGCGTTTGTGTTTACTTACAAACGCATACAACCCTAATCTCTCTTAAGTAAGAGTGAACAGGCTTCTTATGGGTGAGCTCGCTCCATTTTAGACTCTTGTCTCTGTCCTATGACCTAGACTAGAGTCAAGAGCAAACCCAACACCCATCCTGGATAAAATAAAAAAAGCACATCAACTTACCCATTTAGGAGATCAACATAACATTGATTATTCTTTCTAACTACTGTTTGGACCTGTACCTGTTTGGACGGTACCTGTTGTTCCCTTAAATAAATTATACGTGTAGTGTTCCGAGTGTTCGTATACCGCAATCTGGTGCCGCACTTTTCGTTTTTAAATATTGCATATTGAGCTTGCTTCGCACGCTATACGTATAGTGATGGTGTAGCGTATTACCGATGGCTTCTCTCTTACCTCTTTTAATGTGGAATGTCGACTTCGCTCACGTAGTGGTAAGCGTAACACAGCGTGTCGCCTCCCTTCACTTTTTAACGTGAAATTTCGAGCTCGCTTCGTTCGCTATATGAGTAGAATTTCTGTAACGCAGTGTGTTTTTTGCTTTTCTTTTGAATGTCAAAATGTGGAGCTCGCTCCGCTCGCAATAGGTACATATGGATAGTGTTTACTAGAGTAGTGTGGGTCCTCTATTGCCCTTTTTAACGTGAAATGTCGAGCTCAATTCGTTTGCAGTAATAGGTATTCGTAAAGCGTGGTGGCTCCTCGCTTTTCTATTTTAGCGCAAGATGTCGAGCTCGCTTCGCTTGCAATACGTGTAGGGGTGGTTTGGCGCTGTAATTTGGTTGGCGGTGGTGAATCTCTTGCTTTTTAACGTGAAGTGTCTAGCTCACTTTTCTCGCAATTCATATTTGTTCTGCTCTTACGCCTGATGGTAGTCTATCTCGGACCCAACAACCTCTTGGTCCAAGTAGTCTATGTTCTAAAGCTGTACTATGCGTAGTTAGCTAGTCTATATTATTATGGAAGTGTCTATATGACGGGGCGCTGTGACATAGGTATAGTGATTTAATCTATATAGCAGGGCGCACTGTTAAATAGCGTTTATCATAATGCACCTTGTTAAATCTGTAGGCTGTACCACCTGATTAATCTGTAAGAAATATGGTTCCGTGCTTGGGAGAGCTCGTTTAGCTTACAGTCCCAGTTGCAGACTGTTCATCATACATAACTAACACGGCGGTGTGTACCTATGCGCCACTGTAGGTTTCAGACGTAACTTTTATTTTTTATTCTTCCAAATTGGGTTGTCGCTGTTATTATTATGTTAGTGTGGTGTTATTATTATAGTAGTTTATGCAACTGTCGTATAATGGGGGTCATTTGAATGCGAGCACAACGCGCAGCCGCCAATACTTACTTTGTGATGCGAGTGTGCCACGAGCACTACAATGCCTAATTATAGCAGTTGCATACACTATTTTATCTACACTCCAAAAAATAACTCATTTTAACACTTTTCCAAACGTCCGCACCGGCGATTGCAAAGCCCGATTCAAGGCCTAATTCAATACGAGAACATAATATGGCTTGATACGATTTTTTGAAAATTCTATACTATAGCAGTTGTTTAGATGTGGAGTCTAAACAATAACTTAACTAAAAAACTGAACAACATCTAAACAACAACTGAACAACAACTGAACAACAACTGAACAACATCGGAACAACGACTAAACAACAACTGAACAACATCTCAATACAACAACTGACCAACATCTGTACAACAACTGAACAACATCTGATCAACAACTGAACAATATCTGAACAACATCTGACCAACAGCTAAACAACATCTGAACAACATCGGTACAACAACTACACAACATCTGAACAAGTTATTAAAACAATGGAACAACAACCGAACAATTACCAATATTTACCATACAACAACAACTGACAGGTGCGGCGGAAGATGGCGATTTGAGTATTGGCAAAAAAAACTTCGTTTCATTTCCCAACTTTATCGAAGTAAAGCATTACGCGTCTGTTATTTCCATTAAACTGTAATTTCTATAAGCAGAATGCATAAAGCAGGTCTTTATGCAACCGTTTTTAACCTGGCCAGCCCCGTGGCAATGCTTTGATTTTTATTTTTTTCTCCCGCCCGAGCCGGTTTTCTATTAGGACATTACAAAATTGTTATAAAAAAAAGAAAATTGTGTGATACAAATTTCTTTTTTTTACTATGACGGTTCATGACGTCAATAAGTGATATGATAATACTGTCCTACATTGAATAAAGAATTTCAATTTCAATTTGGAGTTCGTAATTCGAACATTATGTGTAGATAATAGTAGTTTATGCAACTATCGTATATGGTCATTAGAATGCGAGTGTCTGTTGTGATAATAGTTTGACATGAGCATTCTAATGCCTAATTATAGCAGATGCATACACTATTTTATCTACACTCTCCAAAAAAAACTCAGTTATACACTTTTCCAAACGTCCGCACCGGCCATTGCATGGCCTGATACAATGTCAAATTCAATATGAGAACGTAATATGCCTTGATATACATTTTCGAAAATCCTATACTTCAGCAGTTGTTCAGATGTAGAGTCAGAAACTGAACAACAACTTAACTTAAGAGAATCGACTACTGAGCTCTCGTCCATACAAAAAGAGAAAACGTTTTCCTACCCCTAAATGTAATCCGATCTCGATGATTTTTGAGAATGTTGTTAACACGGTAAAAAGCTAGGTTTATAGTTTTTCCTTTTTTCGAATTTTGCAATTGATTGAAAGTTATAGGCGTCTAAAAGTCACTTTTTTTATGACGAAATCTTCCTTGAAGTAAAACGTTTGTATTTTCAAAACAAAGTAGTTTTAAGAAAAAATAAAAAGCTATAAACCTAGAATATAATATGCTGAAACGATGGACACTAAAATCAAAAATATTGATTGTGATTTAGTATGTGGGAAACGTTTTCTCCCGAGACGCAAATTTCACCTTAAAAATACCTACAGTCAGTCGCGAGCGGCAACGCTCTCTATCGCACTATCGGGGGTCGGGGGGTGAAGTAATGTTTCACGTATTATAGAGATGTTAACGAAAAAGTCGATATTAGAGATGAGAAAGGAATCGATATCCCTAGTTACCAATTTCTGTTTCAAAATGTAAGGAGAAGATAAATTTCGCTCCTAATATTACATTAGGTTATCGGACTGCTCCAGAAGGATGGTATAGTACTTTACGATGCAGGTTTGGTAAATTGAAAATTACGATTGAGGCAAAAGTAATTAACAACAACCAATTTTAATGTACTGATTATTAACTTATTTTTCAACCGAGCTTGTAAAAGTTAGTAATAGTAAACGAGTGTTTAACGTGATGACCCCTTTCTGCTGGCAGAATTCGTGGTTTGAAGTTATATAATTTCTTAAAACGAAAAAGTTGAAAATTTTATAAATAGTTAAAAAACTGATTCCCGACTACGGAAAAATTCGAAACAATGAAAACGTTTTATGTGTTTCTATTATTTATTTATTTATTATTATTATTTCTTAAACTTCTTAACAGATTTCGATGAAACTTGAATTGTTCCCTAATTGTTGTTGTAGTATACCAAAAATTATCTAACATGTTAATGTTTGTCCAAAAACTGGACAACTAAAAGTCATACCTATCGAGATAGACTTTTAGTTTTCGAGTTTGTGGACAAACATACACTCATGAAATTAAGCACACGGCCGTGCTTGGAGGCCTAAATGGATCAAAAATAGTAACACTCGAATATTATCAAATTCGAACAATATTAGGTACATATTACACACATACATACATATCCAACTGATAACCTTCTTTTTTTGAAGTCGGTTAAAAACAGCAATGTGTCTAATATTAGTTGTAATTCGATTAATTCAGGGACAAAGCAAATTATTTACATCTAGGCATTAGATTAACTTGCGAGAGGTACCTTACTAAGTGAGGTGTAGGTAGGTAAACAAAATACAAACCGAATATTATTCTTTCTCTTGAAGTAACATTTTTTCTGCGGACACATAATCGTATTCGTTTCTTTTTGCCTCTTCTAAAAGTATTTTCTTTATTTTAAATACGATGCGCCGACGTCACTGGTCATGATGATTCTGAAGTGTGAGTTTGTGGCCGTAAGACTGGCGAGAAGCAACGAATGTGATAATATTTTTTTTTATTAAGGGTTTGCTCTTGACTCTAGTCTAGGACAGAGACAGAGTCTAAGATGGAGCGAGCTCACCCAGAAGAAGCCTGTTCACTCTTACTTTGAAGAGATTAGGGTTGCATGCATTTGGAAACACAGACGCAGGTAGTGAGTTCCACTCTTTAGCAGTGCGCATTATAAATGATGACTGGAAACGCTTAGTCCGAATTGGTCGAATGGCAACCAGGAATAGATGGTATCCGGCGGTGCGTCTGGATGTTCGATGGTAGAAGGGAGCTGGCGGAACAAGGTCGTGAAGCTCTTGAGTACACTCTCCGAAGCACAATCTGTAAAAAACCGACAAGCAGGCAACCTTGCAGCGATGTGCCAGGCTATGTAGCTTGGTGTCCACCAGTTTTTTGTCGCCTATGAGCCTCTTGTCCCTGCGTTCCACCGAGTCAAGAGCGGCAAGTTGGTATTTGCCTGAGCCTTCCCAAAGGTGACTGCAATACTCCATGCAGGATCGGACTTGTGCTTTGTAAAGAGTTAAAAGCTGTCCAGGCGTAAAGTATCGCTTCACTCTATTCAGGATGCCCAGCTTCTTATCCGCCGTTTAAGCCTTGTACGAGTACTCGATGGTCGCACCGAAGTTTAGATTTGATGTCAACTCCATGCCTAGAAGCTCAAGCCTGTCAGTGACAGGGACAGATGTACCCCAAAAAGTAGGTGTCCAGTCGAAAGGACTCCTTCTTGCAGTGAAAAGACACGCCTGTGTTTTGGTGGCGTTGAATGAGACCTGATTGTCGTCGCCCCATTGGGAGACAAGGCTTAAGGTCAGATCTGTTCGCTCTACCACGGCCTTTGTTAACGAACGTATTTCATCCCTACTTGTTTTTGCACCTGTCAAGTATCTCTCTGAAACGGTACTATCATCTGCGTATCAAACAATTCCATGCTGAAGGATGTCATTGATGTGCAGCAGGAAAAGAGTTGCAGAGAGAACAGACCCCTGAGGAACTCCGGCATCAATGGCCATAAGGTCAGAGGAGCAGCCGTCAACAACTACTCTAATGGACCATTCACGAAGGAAGTCTGAAATCCAAGTACAAAAATCAGCTGGGATGCCATAAGCAGGAAGCTTGCTGAGCAGACTTGCATGCCAGACCCTGTCAAAGGCCTTCGAGATATCGAGGAAACGGCAAGTGCTTCGCCGTGTTTCTCGATGGCTTCGCCCCAGCAGTGCGTGATATACACAAGAAGATCAGCAGTAGACCGCCCCCGTTGAAAGCCATATTGACTCAGTGACCGTCAATATGGCTTTCACGCTTTCAAAGATCATTGTCTTCAAGGTGGGTCAGCTTTCTGTTAAGTACCCTCTCCATGACCTTGCATAGGATAGAGGTAATGGTAATTGGACTGCAATGGGCAGGGTCAGCACGGTCGCCCTTTTTGGGAACTGGTTGCACATTAGCAAGCTTCCAGGCCCCTGGCACCGTTCTTTCTTAAGAAAAGAGGCGGAACAAGCGTGTCAGCACAGGAGACAGTGAAGGCGCACATAGTGCTAGCCATTATCGTGCGACTCTTAATTAATCGGAATCTGCAATAATTATAAAATAATTTTATACCTTACATTAGGTACATACCTATTCAGGTTTAGATATGAGAAAACGAATCAGTATAACAATTTGGTACTTGAAAACATTATAGTCAGTTATAATGCGATAGATAATAATAATAATTATACCAGCAAATGGAGTAGTTTCGTAGTCTAATCAAAGTCAAAAATCATAATATTTCGCAACCTACCTACTACCTAGGTACAGTCTTATTATGAACTAGCTTTTACCCGCGACTTCGTCCGCGTTAGATAGTTTTTTTAGAAACAGGTTCTAAAGTTGATATGTATATTCATAGTAAGTATGACAGTGATATTAGAACAGTTCTTATCTCTACTGTTTAAGGATGCCTTGCTTGCTTATGTTGTTAAAGGGATAATTCAAAATTTGCCACCCGGTGTACTGCGCTGACAGATCAATATTTATAACCATGGAATACAAAAGTCAGTAGATAACAAAAAAATCCTTGGTAAAAAGTTGCCAATGTCCTTTCTCAACTTCTTCCCATCATACTGGCCAACTTTTGTTTTGGAACCATTTCTGTATCTCTAATAGTTTAGGTGGGCTTTTGATCGTACACCTGGTGGTCTACATAAAATACTCCAGATCCTCAATATCCTTGTAAAAAGAAGCAGCCCATCATACTGGCCAACTTTTGTTTTGGAACTATTTCTTTATCTCTAATAGTTTAGGTGGACTCCTGATGGTACACCTGGTGGTCTACATAAGGTACTCCAGATAACCAATGTCCTTGTGAAAAAAATCGGCCTATCATACTGAAAATTTTTTGTTTTGGAACCATGCGAGTTTCTCTTATAGTTAAGGTGGGGTCCTGGAGGTACACCTGGTGGTCTACATCTGTACTCCAGACCCTCGAATGGTGATAAAAAGTAGCCTATGTCCGTTCTCGGTATGCTAGCAATCCCTGTGCCAAGTGTCATGAAGATAGGTTCAGCGGTTTAGCCGTGAAAGCGTAGCAGACAGACAGACAGACAGACAGACAGACAGACAGAGTTACTTTCGCATTTATAATATTAGTGTGGATAAGCTACACAGGGGTACTCCAAACAAATCAAGATATTTTTATATATCCAGTATAAATATTAAAAATCTTAAAAGTAATTCCAGTACAAAATGACTTCCTCTAGGTACCTACAAGAATGTTTCATTGGGAATCATGATATTTCAATTCGTTTTGAGAACCCCTATGTAGCTTATTCCTTTTGTGTGTATAGGTACTTACTTTCTTATTTATTTATTTAACAATTTATTGTACACAAGAAAATACAAAAACACAGATCATACAGAAAAATGGTACTCCAGGTACTGCTTATTTCTAAAGAAATTTCTTCCAGCAGACCTAAAGAAGCGTGAGTAGATTGAGGATAAACGGATAAAACGTGCACATATATGTAACAGTTTACTTATGATTTTATCATGATCAAAACACAAACCAAATAAATGTATGATTAAAAATAAAAATACACATAAATAACTATATATACCTATACAAGCTAAATCATCAAAAAAAAAATATTTTATACACATTCATTGCATAACATAGGCAGTATAATACTTACTTGGATTTATCAATATAATCTACAATATATAAGTTACTCTGTGAATATAATCCTCAATTTAGTTTTGGGTCTGCCACAATGATCTAAGAAAACAAAATATCACCCCGCGTTTCGCGTGTAGCGTTTGTCTGTGTGCGTGAGGTTGTGTGTATGTGTTGTGCGCACTACGCGGGGACTTGAGCGCGCGAGCGACAGCATGAGTTTTCTTAAATACCTAATTTTTTGAAATGGCGAAGGTATTCTTCCCTCTTAATAACTGAACAAAATCTGAACAACAACTAAACAATAACTGAACAACGTCTGAACAAATACTGAACAACATCTCAACAACAATCTGATAAAACTACTAAACAACAACCGAACAATTACTTTACAACAACAACTGACAAGTGCGGCGGAAGATGGCGATATTTATGGCAAATAAGTTCGTTTCATTTCTGAACTTTATCCAAGTATGAGCTTTCTCATTAAGGCATTACGCGTCTGTAATTTCTATGATACTGTAATTTATATAGGCAGAATGCATAGGGTAGGTCTTTATGCAACTGTTTTCGAATTCATAATTCGAACATTATGAGACGAGTGTCGATAAAATTAATAACGTAGCTGCAGTGAAGAACAATGTAGTATATAAAATTATGTAAACAAAACTTTTAAAACAAGCTTTTATTTAAATGCTCTGAAAAGATGAAAATAAAATGTTGAATGACATTAACCACATTCATTTATGACTTTACAGAAATGAAAATATAATAAAAGCTTGTCGCGATGCCTAGAAGAAACTACCTAATTACAGTTGGGTGCGTACCTTATTACAAAATTTCAATCACAAATTGAAAGTTTCGCGACAAGCTTTTATTATATTTTCATTTCTGTAAAGTCATAAATGAATGTGGTTAATGTCATTCAACATTTTATTTTCATCTTTTCAGAGCATTTAAATAAAAGCTTGTTTTAAAAGTTTTGTTTACATAATTTTATTTTATATTTTTTAGTTTATGTTACGATAGTTATTGATCAATACGAAAGTCTTTCTATAAAACGGAGAGACCTTCAATAGAAAAACTTAAGGCACGGGGAAAACTAACATTAGGATAAAGTATAATTATCTCTTTTATATTCTATAGAAGTAGGTTGGTACCTACTCCTCCGGCATCCCTAATAGAAGAATTAGCTTGTAATATGTCTAAGTCTTTTCATTTCATTGATGGCGTCATTATTACATGGCCGAGTCCCAGTTAATTTCGAACAGTCTAATTCTTCTATCAGGAGGACTTCTATTGACGTGACCCTAACTCATGGTGGGCCTACCAACTGCCTATCATGAACGAATTCGTATACAAAATTGCAAGTCCCAGCAGTTGAATATTGAGGAGTTCTATAGTTCGAAGACAACCCTGGATGTAGCGTCTAATTCATGGTGGGCCTACCAACTGCCTATAATAAACGAATTCGTATACAAAATTGCAAGTTCCAGCAGTTGAATATTGAGGAGTTCCATTGTTCGAAGACAACCCTGGATGTAGCGTCTAATTCATGGTAGGCCTACCAACTGCCTATAATAAACGAATTCGTATACAAAATTGCAAGTCCCAGCAGTTGAATATTGAGGAGTTCCATAGGTCGAAGACAACCCTGGATGTAGCGTCTAATTCATGGTGGGCCTACCAACTGCCTTTAATAAACGAATTCGTATACAAAATTGCAAGTCCCAGCAGTGGAATATTGAGGAGTTCCATAGTTCGAAGACAACCCTGGATGTAGCGTCTAATTCATGGTAGGCCTACCAACTGCCTATAATAAACGAATTCGTATACAAAATTGCAAGTCCCAGCAGTTGAATATTGAGGAGTTCCATAGTTCGAAGACAACCCTGGATGTAGCGTCTAATTCATGGTGGGCCTACCAACTGCCTATAATAAACGAATTCGTATACAAAATTTTGTGTCCCAGCTATAAACCGCTGAGGAGTTCTCTCGTACTGAGCCGATCCTGGGGGCCGATAGAGGTAATAACGTCTCGACGCGACGGTATTAGACCTATTGCGGCTTGCATCAGTTTGACGCAGAGGCTAGAAGGGAAGGCAAGCGAAGGCAAGATAGTAACCACAGATAATCTTTTCTTTTATTATACGTTGAAGGTCAATGTATCAATTGCTTGAAGGTTCTATTTGAAATTCGTATATGCATAAATGTAGACTAGCTGTTACCCGCGGACTAGCCTGCGTGCTCATATTTTATACGAAGGGACCATGGACGTAAAAAAAAGTACGAACAGAATCCGGCTAATAACAAACTGTGTCGCTCAAAGTCGGCCAGTTCTCTGTACGTACAAGTGCACACGCACACATTCACTACACATTAGTCGGCAATAACGCGCGCAAACGTCAACATAAGCGGACAAAAATACCCACCGAAAATTTCGGAAAAACAATATGTCTTGCGTGGTGAAATGGTGTAAAAACCGTAGTGACCAAAAGAAAAAACATCCAGGAATTACGTTTCACAGGTAAATAGATAATACAGTTACTTATTTACAGTTTTTCAATTTAAAATAAATTTTCATTTTCAAGAGCAAAACTATTTGTCAAACATCCAGTGTTGCTAGTATTCACTTAAACCATTTCCCCAAAATATGGGAAGCTTATCTACAGTTCTACACTTATATTATAAAGAGGAAAGATTTGATTGTTTGTTTGTTTGTGTGTTTGTTTGACGCGAATGGGCTCTGAAACTACTAAAACGATTTCAAAAATTATTTTACGATTAGAAAGCTACATTATATTTATCTCTGCTTCTTCTTCTTCTTCTTATCGAGTGGGACACCGAGTCAACATAGGCTATATTTTACCGCGGAATAAACAATAAAAATATTTTTATCTATCAACTTTCTTTTATTGGTAAAAAATTTGCTAACTTGGCAACCCTTAATTCACTTATACATAGACAGCCGCCGCCATTTTGCTTCCTCAGATGTGTCTTAGCTGGGATTCCGTCAGTACTTTTTTTTACGTCCATGGAAGGGACATATTCATTAAGCAAGAATAAAAGGTGCAGACCCACTGGGCTTATGTGATGCCACGTACTTATGTGAGGTGATGCCCGTAAGAAGTCATCACATTAGCTTTCATAGCTTTTTATTTCTCGTTATGAAATCACGGGGCTCGCGTGGGGCATATATAGGCCAAACAAGTATAGGCCGTTTGAGAGAAGTGTGAGATGGGATACACATTAATTACATTATTATTATAATAAATTATGAATATTTTATAAAATATTATGTACAATTTGTGCCAATAGTGGAGCTGGGTACCAACCTTTACTGGTTATTCTTGTAAACTGTACAAAAGCCAGTTTAAATTGGTGCTTTGTTATAGATATAATTATGCTGCTGAAAGTACTTTTTTAACAAAGGAATATATTCTGCCGTGCAGTCCCTAAAACGCAGTATCTGCAATCGGACAGTTTTGAGAAAACACCGAAAAACTACTTTAGCTCAATTTTTTTTCTATTTCCTTATGTTTTCAGTTAGGAAATTTACTACCATTAAAAACGTATGGTTACAAAGAAGGGAGGGACAGAAAAAAAAGTTACATTAAGCTCACAGTTTACAAAAAAAAAACAAATGTTTAAATTCATTGTAGTTACTGCATTTCAATTTTAGGCTTTTTTCTCATATAAACTGCTTAAAATGCAGTATCTGTACCAGATACTGCAAATTTCTGCAAACTTAGTTAACATTGCCATCTAAGATGCAGTATCTCACCTACTTTGCTGCGTTTTAACTTGTAAATCAAAATAGTATCTCGCAGTTACCGCTACATTAGAAAAATAACACGTCGAAAATCGTCTTTAAGCCGAACAAGCCCTGAGTCGTAAATACGGTTGTCATACCCAGCATAGACAAAAGTGTCAAAATAATCGTAGAAAGGAACAAAAAATCCGATGACGTTACATGTTTTCTATAGAAATTACTTGTCAAACTCTATTTGACATTTCGTCAGGGCTTGGGACGGAACTGGAACGGAAGGCCTGTGGAATGGATTTCCATACAAAACATGCCGGTGGAGAACGGTCGTAAATAAACGTTTTAGACCCCCTGATCAAGAAACAGGCAGAGGCTGAATGGGCTAATTGCTGGAGGAGCGACAAGCAAAAACAGACCTGGATTAACATTCCCCATGATGCTCGGTGCACCGGGTGAACGACGGGTGCGGGCTTCTAAAAGTGGTAACGATTACAGAGGAACGACCAAAATGAATACGAGTATAAATACTTATCAGAATCACTTGTAGCGGAAGCGATCGGTGAAGTTTTGAGACGATTGATAGTTGCCTGGCTCTAATGCAAGTGATTTAATTCCAATATAATGTTATGTTTATGTGGTGGTAGGAAATGTTATTTATTTGTGTATGTGTTTAGCTAGACGTGTGTTTCAGTATGTATGCTTTGTTCAAATTATTTGTATATTTCTTGTTTAATTCATGCCTGAACAAAGGTGCAAAACCCTTTTGTAAAACTATTTGGTTTGTGATGCAAAAAAGGGTAGGACAAATTGGCAGATTAAAACAATGAGCTATTAAAAGAAAAAGTGTTTTTTTACATAATATCAACACTTTCATTAAATTTGAAAGTTTGTATCACTTCTTAATTACTAACTTAAATACAGTGTGTATCGGTACTTTTTTAAAGATAAGACACATGTTTTTTATTAATAATATGCGTTGTTATTACAATAGTTTTTTTGTACTCTATTTAATTAAAAAACAAACAAAAAACATCAGTCTTCTAAGAACAATAAATTATTGTCGTTAAATAAACATAAAACTTTTATTTTTCTTTCAGGAATGTTGTCTTAACACTTACAATTCAAAAATAGGAATCACATTAAAATTACTTACCTAACTAACTATAATCAGACTTCTTTGAGATCAAAGGCACATATATATTATGATAGTTTGCTACATGTAAAATAATATTAAAAGTTTTTCGCTTTATAATAATTTTTAAAGGTAATAAATGTAGACATTCACAATCAAATTAAAAGAACTTTTGTACTGCGTACAATAATAAAAATAACATAGCAAATTAAGTCGTAAAACTAAGATCTAAGAGATCAGTAACAAAATAAAAAATGAATTGTAAACCAAATTTTTTGCCCGTTAACAACATGGTGAAAAGTACTTTTATGACACAATAGTAGGTATCACGTACAAAAAAACACATAAAAAATTTAAATATGCTCACGAAAATAACAAAATAAAATATTAAAAAATCATAATTAAATATTCGGCCATACCTACACAACAAAAATTGAAAGAGTAGAGCAGCAAATACCGAAAACAGAATGTATTATTATTGATCAATATTAAATTCAAACGGGGAATCGTCTTCCGCGTTGGCCATTGGTAGGTCTTTCCAAAAAGATTGGCGATTTTCTGGCATCAATGGACCAAGTTTTTTTAGTATTTCCTGTTTTCTGGCAAGCGTTATACCTTTAGGTGTTGGCTTTGCTTGGGGTTTTGGAATTTTTCTTGACTTCAAACACGATAGTAGGCTGTATTCTTTCGAATCAAAATCCGTTTTAAGAAACAAGCAAAACTTTCCCCTTTGCACCATCACTTCAACAACATCCTTCAAATATACGCGATTTCCTTCAGGATCTTTCAATTTTTGTTGTGAAACATGAGATTTGAAAATGAAGAAGTCAGATGTCTCCATCTTTTTCACAATTACTTTGCCTTTACATGCATTCTCTACAGCTTGGGTAAAATCGGAAAAGTCGTAAACTTTTTTCATTTTTTGAAGGGATTGCTCGACACTGTGGTGGAATGAGTCTGCAGACATAAATGTGTGGCCGGGTTCAAAATATTTGAGTACGATTTTTGAAGCGGCAATCTCATCACCATTAATAACACTGATCAAAAATATCAACAGACACCAGTTTTTGTTCTGTGCCGAACAGTTGTCGAGCCATATTGTTATCTCATTAGCATCTCTTTTGCTTGGTAAAAATGCTCTAAAAGAACTTACTAAGTCCTCTTGTTTCCTGCCGGAAATGGCCTCATGCCACACAACAGCGAACACCGGATTTGTAGTTGTGTACTTTCCTAGAGGCACAAAAGTTTCATCATAAGCTACTATCCTTGTACAGAAAATCGCCGTTTTGAATGAGTCTAGTCTGGGCAGCATGATAACTTTTTGTAGATCTGCCGACACATAAATATTTTCATCACTAGCGGTTATTTTAGCGTCACTGTCGTAAGCTTTGCGTGCTTTTCTATATTTCTCTTTGTGTTGAACATATGTATTGCAAATGTTACAGCTAGGTTCGAACCCTGCTTTCACGTGATCTCCATTATGAAGGTCAATCTCACAGATCTCACATTCCTCGTGACCAAGTTTGGCAAATGAAATGTTCATAACACTAGTGACATGATGTCTATAGGTTTCGTAACAGCATTTGAGCTCTGGATACTTTTTCAGAAAATCTTCATGCATCATAGATATAGTTATATCACTTGGCAGATATTTTTTATTTGGCGCATGTTCTCTGCGATAATGATGCACGCATGGGTTATACGAATTGACATGGTTGGTCAATAAATCTTTATCTACTGCAGTCTTCTTTAAATTTCTTCCATCTCTTTTGTCTTTCTGATCCGATATTGCTTTTTTAAGCGCTGTCAAAACATATCTATCATTTTTTTTTATTGTAGCCCAACGTACATAGGAAAAATATTTTACAGACTTCTATTTTTCGTTCTTCATTTAAAAAGTAGTATTTGTACGTCACATCGCGCCGGCGTTTCGGGTTCTTTGAAGTTGATCTAGTACATTCATTAGCGTCTACCACACTTTTCAAAAATATTCCCCTTGTTTCCCAATCCATGGCCCAGTAATCAGCATGTATAGATTGTCTCTTATCTTCTGTAAAATTTAGGGTACATAATTTTTTGCACAAATTGGAACATGGCGGTTTCATGCTATATTTTTTTAGGTTCTCTTTCAATTTTTGTGCTCTCATTTGCGAAATAAATCTCTTTACCTTCTTTCGTTTTTTAGCTGGTTCCAAATCATCATTATCTTCTGATGTCATGCATTCTGTACTACTCGATGGACAGTTTAAACCAGGGTCATAATCCTTATCATTTACAGAGTCATCAGAATCTTCTGCAAAAAGAACTTTATCAGCATGTGGTGGAGATTCTAAAATTTCAGCTGGCTGCGGTAACAACGATGGTGAGTTAAGTAGCATTGGTGCTGTTGATGTAGATGGTTGTGAGAGGTCTTGCTTTTCTAGGTTTGGCTGAGGTATCCTTTCAGGTGAATTCGTTAACAATGGTGATAAGTTCGGAACGAACGATGCTGATGAAGCTGGTTTTATCAGCAATGACGCCTCGGTATCCAACTGAGGAAATATCTCCGGTAAAGGTGGCTCCAAGACTGGTGAATTTTGTGCAAAAGATGATGATAAAGTTACTTTGGAAACCAAGGGCTGCTCAGAATTCAGAAAATTTGGCGATCGTGGAGGTGAGTTCAATATCAACGCTGCTGATTCAGCTGGTGCAGCAGGAAGGACTATTTGCTCAGAGTCTCGTTGAGATAGCGCACCCGATGAATTCGGAAACAACAATGGTGATTTTGAAATTAACTCAAGATTCGGCTGAGTTAGCGGCAGATCCGGGGAAGGATCCAATACATCCGCTGCTGATGAAGCTGGTTTTATTATCGATGACTGTTCAGGATCTAACTGAGGTAGGAGGTGAGGAGCTGGTTTGGTGGGCGCTGGCGGTTCAGGGTCTATTTGACATATACATTTCGAGGAATGCTGCGATGGCTGTAATGGAGCTTGTTTAGAGAGTGCTAGCTGCTTTACATCCGGTTGAGACAATAGTTCTGGTAAACGTGGCAACGACACTACTCGTGGAGAGCATTTTGACTGGTCTGGCTGCTCATGATCTAATAGCAATTGCGCTTGTGGTAATTGTGATTGTTCTGCAATAGAATTTGGCTGAATTAAAGATAATGCCCTAGGGCTTTGGCTATTTAGTAATTTTTGAGTGATTTTGGATAAATCATATTCTTTTACGTAATCATGTGAATTCTCATATTCAAATTTGCTGTCCTTTATTTTGTTCATGTCTTTTAGTGTAACAGGCAAAGACCAAATCGAGTTTTCATTAATTTTTGGTTTATTTATTTTTTGTTTTATTTTAACTTTTTGTTTTTTATTTTCCGAATTTTTTTGAATTCGGTTATATCGCGCTCTTTAATTATTTTGCCGTGGAAATGAGAAGTTTTCCCGCGGTAAAAAGTAGCATATGTGTTATTTTGGTTCTTCAGCTAGCTACATTACAAAATTCTATCGTAATCGGTTCAGTAGATTTACGCTAAAGAGTAACAAACATACTCACAAACTTTCATATTTATAACATTAGTAGGATGTGTTAAATCCCTTAATTTATTATATATCTCGCTCTTAATAATACATAATTAAATCGTACAACTACATACATACATATCTTACAAAAATAATTTTGAATACCTTAAATGACGACGCAATAACATTTAGGTACTAATTAAAATGCAGTGTGTTTGTAACCTCTTACCAAATAAAATGCAGTATCTGTATTATTCCCATATGACAATTACTAATTAAAACGCAGTATGCATTGTATCCTCTTACCAAATAAAGTGCAGTATCTGTATTATTCTTCAATGACAATTACTAATTAAAACGCAGTATCTGTCGTACGTACCTCGAGGCCGCCAAGCGCCAATACACGTGCTCCCGCCGCAGCGCTCACAACGCGACTGGCGAGATGGCGGGCGGCCTATCGTAAGCCGGCTCTTCGCCCACACGCCGCGCCTCCTCACACCGCACCCTGCTCATTCCCTCCCTCAAAGCAAGAAAGCGCGAGCCAAATTAAATCTTACTGCGACATATATAACATCACATTTTAGTCTACACTGCATTTTAAAAAGTAAAATTTCCAATAAAACCGAAAATGTGTCGTTTAGAATCAATAAAATGCGATTTAGGTTGTAAATTAAGACAACTAATAACATTAATTTCCCAAATAAAATGCAGTATGTGCTGTTTAGAAGCAAGATACTGCAATTTAGGTAGTAAATTAAGTTCATCAATAATACAAGTTTCCCAACTAAAATGCAGTATCTAATTTTTACTGCACTTTAGCCGGTATATTAACATAATATAGGCACATAAATTACAAACTGCATTGCAGTTTCTGAATTCATTACTGCATTTTAATCAGTAATGTTCGTTGCTAACTGTTGATGCTGCATTTTAATTGGTATTTTTGTATTTTTTTGCCGTTTTGTCATCAGTTACTGCAAATCGACTTTCAATTATTTCAACTTTCAGTTATTTTAGTAAAGAACCGGAGAAATTGACATAAAGCTTGTGATTTGGGTGACAAGGATCAATATTTTAAAAAAAATTGCAAAAAAGCAGATACTGCGTTTTAGACTCTGTACGGCAGTATTGATGTTGATCATACAATACCTTTTTACACGACTGCCCAACCAATTTGCAGTGTGATGCCGGCTTAGAATAGCATCATCCCGTTTCTTTCCCATTTGAGTCGTAAGAGGCAACTAAGGGACTCAAGGGTGTGTATTGCAATTTTAGGCGATGGGGTGACAACCTGTCACTATAGCGATACACAAATTTCCGAATGACCATTAAATATTTGTCACAAGTGGCCCAAATTTAAGTTCTTTGCGGCCGTTTACGCTCTGTCTACCCTGCAAGGGATTATAGGTGAGATAAATATATGTGTGTGTGTGTGTGTGAGCACAACCAAAAATAAGATTGTAATATTTAAACTTTAATGTGTTCATATAATGATGTGTGATTCTTCAAAGTGTAGTCTAGGTGCGTAACAAATAAACTTAAGTACTGGCAGAGTTTCTCTTTTTTTAGAATCTTTTAAATCTGGTGGTTCGGTCCACAATGTTCTAACTAGACTGTAAACAAATTACAAATTACCAAAGTGATAATATCAACTTTATGAGTGTCCCAGTGGTAATCGAACCCGGAACCTTTGCGCCGCAGGCAGTCGTACTACCACTACGCTACAACGGCCGTCCGAACGGGTAGCTGAAATTTATCACTATCATTGAGCAAATCGGCAGAAACTCTACCAGTAATTCAGCTGAAAAGTGATCGTAAAACGTAAGACTATAACTACTGAACAGGACAGGATAAACTGAGGAACTGAGGCATTAGATACAAAGCTAAAAGCTTGAAACTTTTTTAATGCACAACATTCCAGCTTTGCAGTCATGGACACCATAAGAACAGGTAATTACGCGTTTCATTATGTCATCTTATCTTCTTATCTTAATTAGCCTACATCGTCCCACTGCTAGGCAAAGGCCTCCCTCTTCTCTTTTCATCCAGTTCTACTCTGGGCCTCCAAGTGTCAGTCTTTGCTAAAGGCATGTAGCTCGTCTCGCCACCTGCGACGGGGTCTTCCGCGGCGTCGTCTCGGTGTGGGTGGTTTCATTATAAAATTATAAAATAAAATAATAATAATTACACAAAATATTTATACTTTTGGTGCATCGCCACCATTGCTTTTTTATTTAGTTTATTTAAAGATTTTTTAATTTACAGATAGACAGCGCGACAACATGATTTTTTTGTTTGTATATAGTTATTTCGCATCGGCGGCGCGCGCGGTCTCTTCCTGTTGATTGGTTGTCATGGAGACTCGTTTGGTTATTTACGTTTTGGTTGTTACTTTTGGTTCCTAATTTTTTCTTGTAAATATTAAATAAACACCGAATTGTATAAGGCGAAGAACTGGTTTTGATTTACAGTATTTTTCCCCACGCGCTGGCGAAATACCTACCCACTCGTTACTAGAAGGTTAGATTTGTTTTTCTTACTATGCTGATGATCACATATAATTTTAGTTCCTACATGGTTCCTACACAATGTTTATGCTAGATATCTTAGCAAACTCGTCGCTTACTCTATAATCGAACCGCTGTAGAAGTTAATCTGCATGGTTTCCTTATATTTCAGTTTTTGCGAATACTGGCAGAGTTCAAAGTTTGATGGTAGATGGTAACATTCATTAATATACTTTGTTTACATTGTAGCTCAGCTGTCTCCAGGAAACCTTATAATTTGTGTGAAGTATTGCAGTATTCACACGATTTGCCAGCGCAAATTTTATGACAAATTAAGACCTTGCTTGAGAAAAACTTAGCAGACGAGCAGAAAGAACACTCAGACGCGACAGACTCGAACCTCGAGAAGTCAAGAAAGGATTTTTATGCATTCAATAGTTATGAACTTATGATTGTTCTACTAACATCACCTCAAGATACCCATTTAAGGTTTTACTCGAGGTGTTTTAGATGGCATCTTATTAGGGAGAAACGCTATAATGGATCAAAATTAATAAAAACAACTAACTTGAAATTCTTTTTGCTTTTCTTTAACATCCGCATATAAACACATAGCCAGCAAGACAAGCGGTCTCTCGTCTCGTTCCTTACATAAAAGAAGGCCGAGTTGATCGACGTACATAGCAGACTACAGTTTTTGATTGTGCAATTTCCCACTCCAACCCCAGACCATATTGTAGTTAATCTGTGCCCCGGAACACAAGTGGGAGAAATGTAGTTTTAATTAAATTGGATGAAATTTTGGTATGTTACAGTATTCAGTCATCTGAACAAAATTTATTCATAACGAGTCATGATAATTCAGATAATTTATTTTAATCATTAGGAGTAAATAGGAATACTGATGCAAGTTCTAATAGTAGAGGAGCCTAAGTGGGGATTGCTGGATCCTTTAGATCGACTTCGTCCATTTCCGAACTCGTCCACTTCCTAAATATATTGTAACAGAAGAAAATGCAAGGTTAATGGTGGGTGCAGTGTAGACAACAGCAAAAGAACAAATCAAGCCTAGGTCTTATATCTTCTTTAGGTCTCTATTTTAAAAGCTAAGCTGGTCAGTTCTGCCATGAAATGAGTTGGGCAATTTTTTTTTAACCCGTAGTCCACCTATAGGTTATTTTTTTTTCTTCGCGTAGTTCACCAATAGAGCTGAGCTGGGATTTTTTAAAATAGATCCACCTGGTGGGCCATACCACATTTTTTTCGTTGCGTGGTCCACCAAAAATTTTTAACCGCTATTTACTCAAGTTCTATTGCCTGTAGTCCACCTTCTCAAATTTATGTCGCTGTCTTGTTCAAGTCATGCGCAATAATCAGCGCGCATGCAAAACTAATTTCTTTGTAAAAGTTGTAGGTCTTGAAATTTTAGATGACATCTGTCAAACTTTGAACTAATTTATTTCGTCAACTATGCATGCTTAACTACTAGTTCTTTGAAGAAGTTGTAGGTCTTGCCGAGATGTATATTTTGTAGTCAAACAAAGAACTTATTCATCTCGCTTTGCAATATGTACGAACATATCATGGATAACCCCACCCATTATGTCAGGTTCGATAAGGCAGCAATCCTAGCGAGAGAGAAGAGATTCATTCCTAGGAAAGTACGGGAAGCCTTAGAAATTCAAAAACATCCAAATTTCAACAGAGATACTGGATGGGCACAAAAAATTGACAGCTGTCATCTCAAATGTAGATCTTGTCAAGACCTACAACTTTTCCACAGAAACATACATGCATAGTTTCCAAGTTTTAATTAAGACAGCTATCACTAAATTTTGTCATGTATTGCTCTTAATTTTGAATCTTGGCTGATCTTATGTTAAGGTCTCTGACGCTCGAGTAAAACCCCATTGAGCATTGTGGGCTCCTCTACAATAATGAAATGACTTATGATTATGAATTGTCTGACGTGACGAATAACACATTTTATTCTGAGTGACTGACATAAATAAAATTGATCAAGGATTGTTAAGTATGATGTAAAGAGTATTTAATAGTCAGTTAAAATGTATGGAAAATCTGTACCATAGTATCAAGTAATTTAAAGTGATTATTCCGAAAACTGTAAGACTTAGGATGTTGGTCTATTAGGATGTTGGGCAGCTTTACACTTACGCTGACACCACGCGTGCTCTATGCATGTTATACGCCCGCGCAGCCCACGCGTTGTACACATGTAGAGCACGCGTTGCATACTAGTAAAGCAAGCATTGTATACAAGTAGAGCTCGCGTAATACACGTGTAGAGAACGCGTTACACACGTATCGAACACGTGTTGTACACTAGTATAATACGCGTCACCAACGTGTAAAGCACGCGTTTCACAAGAATAGAGCGCGCGTAGAAAACGTGTGTGTATCCTATGATAGAACGGACGGACGGTGGAGTAAGCGGGTTCTCGAATGGAAGCCTTGCCGCGGCAAGCGTAGCGTTGGACCACCACCGACCAGATGGACTGATAACTGGATGGAAAAAACGAGAGATCGTGCCCTGTACCTACTCTAGGGGAGGCCTACGTCCAACAGTGGACTGCAATAGGCTAATGAATGTATGTAGAGCACGAGTTATAAACGAATAGTGCACACACCGTACACGAGTACAACCTTCAACTTAGTCGTCTCTTTCAACATCCACGAGAAAAGAATGGGGTGATGCTATTCTATGCCGTCATCACACGGCAATCATCATCACACGGCAATCATCATCACACGCATGTACGCTCGTTGGTGCATACATTTTAGTTAGTAAAAAATAAACCAACTAGCCTGCATGAAAAGATAAATGAATATAGAGAAGGCAAAAGAAGTATGCAAGGATCGTCGTAAGTGGAAGGAAGTAGACGCTGCCTATCCCTGCGGGAAAGAAGCGTGATTTATGTATGTTACGTAAAATTTATAAAAAATCTTCTACAGATAAGTCTGTATTCAATATTTAGCAATCCTACAGTGATGTTTGTTGATATAGTACGAAGCAACTCCAACTATTGACAAGCACAAGAAGTACAAAGTTTGATCACGAGATCAAGCATTTATAACACATTTGTTATTGTAATGATATTCATTATAATATTGAATATCAACTATCATAATGTTATCATCATCACTCAGAAAAGTAATCGAAATAATTATTTATAATGTAAATATATGAGGCTTAAAACTGAACCCAAAAAAAAACAGTTTCACATATAATCGAAAATCAACAGTAGCTGATCTCAAGTGGTAATTTTTATATGTACTTTTAGTGTGTCGGTAAAGTTAGCTTACTACTTTTTTAAACGAGTTTATTCTGCTCATGCGGTCTAAAATATCCTACAGATGCATTACCAACCTTAAAAATCTCATAGTTATGGGTATTTTTTTATAAGTTATCTTAATTAAATGAAACTCGACATCGGCAAGGCACCTATGCTTGAGACTGCTCATGGTCAGGCCTGTGTCACTCCGCGTGTAGGTATTGAAAACATACCTCCAGGCGCCGGCCACTGCGAAAGGGCTAATCTAGCGGGCTGCCGCAAGCGAAAGAAGTCACACGCGTGCGCTATTTGTTCAACTTTCTCGACAATTTTTTGCAAGATGGACAGACGAAAACATACATATATCACGCCTATAATCCCTTGCGGGGTAGGCAGAGCGTAAACGACCGCTAAAAACGGACATTTACGCCACGTCTGACAAACATTTTAGGGTCATTCAGAAAATTGTGAATCGCCATAGTGACAGGTTGTCAGCCCATCGCCTAAAATTGTTCGTCGTCGCCTTTTACGACACCCACGGGAAAAAAATTAGTATACATTATAATATTATTATTATTAGTATTCATTTTATTATTATTATGTTGGTATTCTTTTCGGATCTCGGGCCCACAGGGACCCGGTCCTTTGAGGCATGTGTGGGGCCAAAGCCAACAGCACAGACAGAGGCCTTTTTTATACCAAATAATGTGTTGTGATGTGTACATCAAGCGGATACTTGCTCTGTCTGCACTATAGAAGTACTCGTACACCCAGAGCCAGCACCCACCTGATGCAAGGACTATTGCAGGTTTATTACTTCATTGAATTAAATCTTCGGCAATAATCGTATAGCATATACAATTATGCTGCTAGGTCTACTGCTAGACTACATGAACGTACTCGTCGCTGCCTGCTGCGTGCCCGCCAAAAGTAGGAGTAAACGCTCGTGTTGTGCGCTAGATGGCGTAAGTAGTTTCTCGAAGTAAGCAACCCTAGACCGCGGCTCATATTCCCTCAAAAAAATATTTGGCAGGTATGCAAATGAATACGTGGTTGACTGGAACGCGAGCTAAATTAAATCATATTGTCTATCAGATTGAGTACATATTTCTTTGAAAACCATTGCGAAGTAAAGCTTCTGTAACGCTAGTTACTAGTTATTATTCTGTGTCATGGTCGAGCACAATGACAGAAACTTGGTTGTCATAACTCGACCGCTTTTCGACACCATAGACAAAATAATCGTAGAAAGGGACAAAAACCCGATGACATTAAGAACTTTGTATGTAAATTACTTGTCATTCTGTTTGACACCTAGATGAAACTCGACCGAATTCCGACCGAACTCCGACGCCGTAATGCCCGCATGTGTCATTCCATACAAAAACTCGACGCCGTTATACAGCTAAATAGGCCTCCTGGCAGCAGCATCAGGTCAAATTTATGATTAACATGCATTGTCATCGGTTCTGTCTGGACCAACATGCAAAATTTCAACTCAATCGGATACCGAGAAGTGGTTCAAATTAAACTTGCAAGATTTGCACCGAACAAACATTGTTACTTACTTACTTACTTACTTACTTACATACTTACATACACTGCAAGTTAAATAAAAGCTTTTAAAAATTGAGAAAAGGAAATTGTTCGATTCGTCTTTATATTCCCGTGTTAAGTTATGTGAGCATTAGAACGCGAGTACTGAAGATGAGGCTGTATGGTTTTAAGACCTTTACCTGTCCAACGGACAAAAAAGGCTGTGAAAGAAAGATGAGCCATTAAAAAAAACTTTGTTTTTGCCGGCACAGCAATTTTGTTATTTCTTTCCTGCGTCCCTCTTTGTCTTTATTTATTTTTCGTATTCTGGTACTGCGGTATTGCTCAAAGAGGATATAAAGAAGCGGTACTGATTTGCATAACCTGCTGAGGATACCTACTGCCACAGAATACGGCACTTGCCGATCACTTCGTCAATCGGTGATCTAAATATTTTTCTTGCGGAATTTGAGATGCCGCGAAAGCCACCACGAAATGCTTTTTATTTCTTCATGGTTCATTTTAGAGAAGAACAACGCCAAAACGGCGTAACATTCGCTAACATGGGTGAGGTTTCTCAAGCAGCAGGACCATTGTGGACGGTTAGTGTTTTACTCTGTTGATAATTTATAAATTGTTCAGCAAATTAGCTTTTTAAATTTTTCTGTGTCGCCAGCGTGCAGGTCCGGAGGAGCGCGCGAGGTTTGAGGCGTTGGCGAAAGAGGAAAAAGCGAGGGTCAGCGCTCCGGAGAACAGGCTAACGTGTACCGGCGAGTCGATCGCTGAGCTGCAAGCCGCCGAGCGCGAGCTTCAAAAAGCCGCGGAGACTGAGAGGAACGCCATCAAAAAATTTGTCGCGCACGCCATTCTAAATGACAGTAAGCAATTTTGTAATTCACTTTATGCCTTCCCCGAAAGTATACTCTGACCCTACCTACAGGTGCACTTAGGGAGGCTGCCCACAGTTCTTAGCTAAATTTAAAAAGGAACCTTTGTGTAGGTTCCTATAATATAAGCCCCATAAACACTCTCAACCCTTGACGGAGATACTGCATATTGCATAAATATACTTCTAATTTTTATCACTATTTAATTTTCTTTATTATCTGCGTTCCTTTTAAAACAGGCAAAAGCTTGATTATGGGTTGGCCCTAAAACACCAACAGTCATTGTGACCTGTGCTGATCTTTCGTGGCTGATCCTTACTATTAAGATTACCTCATCCAGTCAGGCTGATCTGAGGTAGCCCAGGACCTGATTGGGGTCAGAAACTGGCTCGCTTTTGGGGAGAACAAGTAGCGACCCATAGTCTGGCTCCTAGTTTCACAGATCATGATCAATGGTTTACTATATGTTTTGTTAGATAAATATCAGATTATGTAGTTTTATTATTATTTTCTTAACATGTTCAGCGCCACTGTTACCTCATGTGGTTGTTCACAACACTACACACTGTACCTATGATGGTGTTAAGTCAGACCTGTTTTCAAGACGCCATGCAAGCAGTTAACAGCTATTCATGTATTATATATATAGTACCTCTATACAATAGTTCCTGATGGGAAATGGGTACTGTGAGTTCTAGATATATTTTTTTACATTATGCAGAAAATTATTAAGTACATTTATCTGCTCTTAGCATAACATTATTTACAAGAACAACTAATATCTGTTGCCTGTGACTTTGCATAGCAAGGTGAAGTGAACTAGTGACTTAAAATATGTCTGCAAGTACTTGCAAATCTTTTTTATTTGTCCCTTTTTATTGTAAAGGTTGCTGTTGGAAGAGATAGCTGCAAGCTATAAGGCCGCCTTTGCTTATAGTTTTAAGTTTTCTGTAATGTTTTGTGTCTGTTGTAAGCAATAAAGTGTTCATCTATCTATGTCACTTTCACATGATGCCTCTATTAGCATGTTCACACCATGTCACCATGTACATGCTCTTGCTCCTGCCGCTGTCGCTAATATTGCTTGAAATACTTCCGCAGAAGTATCATCGCAAGTGAGTGTTCACACACTGCCGCCGATAAACTCTCTAGCATCAATACAGGATTATTTTTTAGTCAGTTCGCAGCTTCAACATACGTAATGGTTATCAAATTTTAAAAAATATGTATCTATTTTTTACACATGACTTAGAACAAAAAAGTTGAAATAATCGCACTTAAACTTATCCCAGGATCGTACGTAAGTGTGGATCACCCTATTAGGTACACTAGGTGGCATTCGGCTTGGCAACGTCGCGCGCGGCCCAGTTATACCTATCAGCTGACTTTGTACTAGCTTCTACCTACAGCACAGGTCAATGACCAGTCCAGGTTAATGACCGCTATTGGTACCGGGGTGCGTGCGGGTGATACCTACAACAACTAAGTACCTATCTCACAAGTACCTACACTTAAACTGCCTCCGTGGTGTAGTGGTTTGAAAGTTGGTCTCTTGATTTGATGGTCCCTGTTTCTAGTTTATGCGGAAAGACAAGATTATTTTGTTAATCACGTACCTAGTTGGATTTTTCCCAGTTTGGTTAAGAATTAGCAGCTACAACTAGCATAAGCAAGACATGTAAATGTTTAATCGATAACGGTAACTCGGGATTGTACAGCACCTCGAGTAACCATCTACGTGATCAACTTAAGAATGGTTTTTCTTACAGTTAACAAGAATAACCAGAAAAGATTGATAAAATTTAAAAGATTACATTCAAAGGTTTTTCTAATATTCTTTAAAAATAACCAGTAAAGACTTTAATGGCAACTGGAGCCGTTGCTGATGTTACCTAAAAAGCCTACACAACCTGCATACAACAGAGGTTGTGATGGTTTGACAACGTCGCGATTAGTCACCGCGTCTTACAGCGCCAGACATAGTGGCGCCAACACGGTTCAATTTTCAGAAGAAATCTGACGCCGGCGCCGGCCGCCCGCGCCGCGCCGCCGCCGCCGGCACGGCGTGGCGGGAAATTCATCTGCACTGCTAGAAAGCTTTATGTACACTGATGATATGAGGTAGCTCGTATTGCGCGTGCCTGCCCTTCGATGATTTTAACCGAATTATCCTTAAAGTACAACTGCATTTAAAGTAAAGTAAACGGCAATTTTGTGCGCTTATGAGAGTGGAGCAAAAAATTCAGTAAAGTAGGTATGACAGTCAAAGTTGATTAGGCCACTAAAATGTTGCTACTGCGTCAGTGTGAACTAATCTTGAGTGGTAATTTAGGAATAAAGATTAAAAACGGTCTACTCACACAAAAATAACAGGGTGTGATTTGATCGGGCATTCATAAAAAAAATCGTATGGCCGGAACGCGGCTATCGCGCGCCGGTCTTGTGTAGCTGAGCCTTTACAAAGTTATTGAAATTTTCTCTTCATACTTTTACGGGCTTAGGACCGTCAAAATGAAAAGTTTACCTAGAACACTAGGTAAGCAGTAGGTAGCTAAGTACAATAGTCGTTTAATTAACAGTTACTTACTGTAAACTGCCCGTGATCCAACAGCCGCTGCATAACGTTGAGAAATGTTCTTGGGTTTGGTACACTAGGGTCCACAACGCCAGCATTACGCAGTTGGGTATTTTCCCCACTTAAAAAGTACGAACGCACCATTTCGTAAAACTCGCGAAACGTAAAATTCGACATCGCGAAATCAATTCGGGATCGGCGGGAAAAGTAGTGTCACACAGGTGCGCGCCCGCCCGCGACGGAATCAAAGCGAGAACTGAAACTGACTGAAGGGTGCGCTGCGCGAGCGCTGTTGCCATTTTCACGCACCCCCGATTGAAAAGTAGTGTGTCCATGATTTATTGTTTATGAGGCAGATAAAAATAAAAAAATAATAAAAATAAAACATATTTTTTTATTTGCCTAAAATGTCCTATTAACGATTCTGATATCATGGTATAAGTTTGCGCACTGACTAAAAAATAACCCTGTATAAGTGAGCAGGATAGCAATACATTCCACACGCGCTCGTGCTGCCGTTCCTTTGACTCGCGCACAAAAAGCCTACAATCGAGGGAGCACGGAAAGTGGCAGCGGCATGATGAGTTGCAGCGCGCGTAACCTGTTCACACATTCGCGCTGCCTACCTTTCTATTTCCCTGCCCATATTGGCATCGTGTGAACGTGCTATAGAGCAGCTAAGTGGGCAGCGCGAGCATAGAAACAGGCTACTCACACTGCAACTCGTCATGCCGCTGCCACTTCCTGCGCTCCCTCTGGTGTCGACTTTTCGAGAGTGAGTCAAACCAGCAGTACAAGCGCGAAAGGAAAGTGCATATTGAACACTCACACGCGTTAAGACTACAGTGGCAGGAGCAGGATCATAGTGTGAATTAAAGAGAGCTGGTGTGAACGTAGCAATAGAGATATGTTCCGTCCTAAGAAAGTTTTGACAGTTGCATCTTTTACTCTCACGAGGAGATAGTGATTTGTATGGAGTATTCCTTCCCCCTAATTTGAAACGTAAACAATGACAACAAAAAGGTACCTATAGGGACTTACTATGTAGTGAAGTATAATATTATATTAAAATAGAAATTAATAATCAAGTGCCAAATCAATCTGGATGCCCAGCACTCTATGCCAAGGGAGAACGATTATTTTTTTTAACAAATAGTATTTTTGCTTTCGACTTATTAAACACAATTTCTTTGGGCAAGATATGTGTCAAATAAGCTGGAATGACACTAAGTATTTTAATATATAGATTATAGGCGCTCGCAATAAAATAGTTTTATTGGAGATAAGTTTAGTTTTATTTATTTTATTTTGATAGGAAAAACAACAGCGAACATAACAATGTACTTAAAAACTATTGAAACAAACAGCCAATTGTAGGTTTCCACAGATAGACAACAAAGTATGTTAAAAAAGGAGAACACTTAGAGTAAACAATAAATACCAATCAAATACAACAGCATTTATCACACATACCAAAAAAATTGTTTAAGTAAAGGTGATTGTTGTCTTGTCAGGATTGTTGGACGAGGATATTTTTGTGATGGACGTGAACTGCTACTGCAAGGCGCATGGCATCTATAATGTTGGCGAGGTGACGCTGCTGCGATTCACCCTGCGGGATGGCGTCCAGGACAAGTATCACAAACTTGTCAACCCAGGTCAGTTCCATTCCAACTACCGCAACCCAAAAAAAGGAAGTGATCCGGTATGAAAAATGAAATATCATCCTTGATGAATATTTACAACAAAAAAAACATTTTAGCAAAAGTTGGATAGGGTAATACCGACAGGTGGGCTATATAAGCTACCCAGTAGATGCCACAGAAGGCTTGCCTCGAAGAATATAGCGAGTCTATTTAGTTGCATTTATAGTGACTGGCAATCAGATACCGGGGATCGAGCAGAGTGGCCTGAGCCTGAGGCCTCTACCCAGCAGTGGGACACAAAACAAGCTATAAAAAAATATATGGGGCGTATTTTTTTTTAAATTAAAATGTGATGTTTATCTTGCTTACATTTGGTTACTTTTGCAGGCATTCCATACGCCTACACTTCAGATGTCAAATACTGGTCTAAGCAGTTCGCTTTGCCAATGATTGACGAAAGCGACCATCGCTCTGACTTCATACAGATCTTCACCGATATAATGAATTTTCTGAAGATGACTCATGCAACCCCAAGCAGAAAGGAGCTGCCACCGATATACACACTGCCGGACAAGGTGCCGCAGTGCTCTAACTTTCTTATGCAACTCAGCCATAAAGCCAGTAAGTGATTCACTCGTAGATCTGCCTCCACCATTTTCATAAAAAGTTGGTGGCTATAAAAACTGGTAGAACAAAAATGTTGCAGTCTGAATAAGCACACGAAAGGTTTTACGCTATTTTCCTTACATAGTCGACTTTTTCGGAAGACTAAGGAAGCACCTTCCATACAGAGATAACTTTTTAGCAATTGCATAGGTTTATTAAGGGGCTATGTCCAGAAAAATATGCAGTGGGCGGCGATAATGTAATGTTTCACTATAAATAAAGAAACTGAGTCGGCCGGGCGAGCCGCTGATATTGATTTAAATTAAACATTAAGAAAAGTGCTAAACTAACAATAAATTAAATTTTATAGATCATTGGATCACCTTAATTTCAAGATAAGATTTATGATTAATTGTCGAAGTAGGTCATATGTATTCTGCCCTTTTTAAACCACCTATCTTGGATTTTATTTCTATCAAGATATTTTAATTAAGTCATGTTTTCATACAGCATTATTTCATAATTATGTTAAGTTTGAAGCCATACGTGAAATTCAAAGTCATAACCTTTGTGGTTCTTGAGATCTATTAATTTTAAGAACCCAAATTAAAGAAAAAATTACTTGTTTTGCGAAAAACGTATTATAGTAAAGAAACACACTTCGCTAGCTTTTTCTAAATAAGGGTTATTTACATTTCCAGCACATAACGAAACACTTTTCAATGTGTATCTCCTGCACACTTTGTACTATCAGATAGTGCATCAGATATCTCCGAAGTATCAAAAAGATGAATACTTCACCAAAGAAGCTGTCGCCCTCACACAGCTCGAGCGCGACTCCACATTCAAGTATTGCTCTGGGCTGGCGTGCCAGGTCTGTTTAACTGATTATTTGATTACTAGTATATTTAACCCCTTGTCTGTCACGTACCGGGAGCGGGACAACAATTTTGAACCTTAACTACCCACAATAAAATTCAAAACCAATGAAAATGTTAAAGTATGAAGCGACAGACGAGTGATTCATGTCATTTCCGGTCTATTTGGTTTTTCAACATGATTCATATATGATTCATATCATGCAACGAAGTATAAAGTTAGTACAGGATATGAACAGTGCTGTGTAATGCCAGCTTAGAATAGCATCACCCCATTTCTTACCCATGAGAGTAGTAAGAGGCGACTAAGGGACTCGAGGGTGTGTATTGCAATTTTAAGCGATGGGCTGACAACCTATCACTATGGCTATGCACAATTTTTCGAATGACCCTCAAATATTTGTCAGACGTGGCGTAAATGTCTATTTTGCGGTCGTTTGCGCTCTGCCTACTCCGCAAGGGATATAGGCGTCATGTGTGTAGGATATGAACTTTTTGGTTTAACATTTCATCATGACTGTTTTTATATTTTTGTTGCGAAAAAAACGTCGCTCGTGATCATAGAGCGCAGTGGCAAAGATCGAAGTCCGCATTGCTTTATGATTGTTGCATGTTCACATTACAATAACAATTATGTTCGTCTTGTATTTATTATGGGTACTACCGTCAGATGCATGATGAAGCGGACAGGGCGTTGGTGTGCACGAGCGTCCGCGCGCTCAGCTGGACATACACCGTGCTGGAGACGACGTGCGCACTGCTAGGCGTGCGCGCGCAGCCGGCCCGCCACCAGCCCGAACACTACGAGCCGGACGAGGTAATTGTAGCCTTCGTTACTGTAGCCTAAGTTTTTGTGTGACTTCAGTCAAAAAACTTCAGTTATTCCGTTCGTTTGTTCACATGAAATAGGCAAAGATCACAATCGTTGTATTGGTCGTACTCATTGATCTACAACAACCCTAGATTACGCGCGTACGCTCAAAAGGTGAGCCGGTAAAGTAGTGCACAATTTGCAAGCAAGCACTTCTTTCCCACAGTGCGTGGCTGGCCGCGAAACTGTTAACATGACCAAGTACGGGCTAACAAATAAGGCTGAATTCAATAAATTATGGTGAGGTTCGTTGTGATATTTTGAATCAGGCGGACGCAATGAATCTATAAATCGCTATGTATGACTGTATAGTTCAGTAGGTGACAAAATCTTAGCGTAATTTTGTATGAGGCGCTAAATCTAGGGTTGTTGTAGATCAATGGTCGTACTGCTTAAGTTGGGTGCGCACAATATGCGTCAAAAATTATTCTAACGGAAATGTGCGGCATAAAATATGCAAAAAATATTTCGCATCATGACAAGGATTGTAAGATACAATCTATGTAACCTGGTAAATCTGGTAACTCATAGGTGAAATTTCATATTTCCGTCCTGCTCTCAGATGATACTCGTCAATTAACGCGTTATATTTACTGCTCATTTTGTGTTGAACATTTTCGTTTGATCAATATTTGACACATATTGTGTGCACGTCTTTAGCGTAAGCGCGTGGAGCGAGCTGCACGCGCGGGCAAGGCCGCGCCGCTATTGTATTTTGCCGAATCTAACCCGCGCGTGCTACCCGCCCAGCGCAGCGTTGGCGCTAATGGTTCATTTACATAATTGCGCTATGGGCAGGAAAGTAGGAAGAAAAGTGGGCAGCAGGAGTACGTAAATAGGATACTGGCGCTGTTACTCGTCATGCCGGTTTTTCGTGCGCGAGTCAAAAGGACAACAGCACGAGCGCGAGTGAAATATTTTGATCCCTCGCTCACTCGCATTGCAGCTATGACAGTGGCAAGAGTAGAATCAGGACGAGCATGTAGACGTGGATAAGATTATTATTATAGTTCAGAATAATAGTAAGGGCCTTGTAATTTGGTGCCGTGTGACGTCGGCTTAGAGTGCCTTGTTGTCCCGGCTTTGAAAAACATCACCCCAAGTCTACTCGTGGATGTCGTAAAAAGCTACAAAGGGATAATCATCCAGGGAATAGGCAGCAGCGTTCCTTGTGAGTGCAAAATCTTGCAATTCTAAGCGTAGTGAGTCTGGCAATCTTAATGTCACCTTTACATAAAAATAACAAACAAAGCTAGATTACAATGTATCTCACCAGATTACAATATTAGCCGAAAAATAATACGTGGTATTTATGATCCGTGTCTATGTTTTACAATATTTCGACGAAATGTTATCTGGCGAGACACATTGTAATCCAGCATTTTTGGTAATTCGACGGGGACATATATCATATTACAGTTCCAGATCTTCTTTTTTTCGTGTAGGACACCGAGTCATCCAACAACCCATTGAACCCTGGTGTCAAGAGTTTTTAACCGCCTACTACTAGTTATCATAGACAGCAACCGGGACCGACGGCTTAACATGCCCTCCGAAGCACGGAACCATTTTTTTTCGGACAATCAAGTGGTTCAGCCTGCAAACTCCTAACCAGACAAGGAACAAATTCACAAACTGATAGATATCAAATTTGTGAGAGACCCACCGAGAATCGAATACGGAATCTTTGCGTCGCAGGCAGTCGCAATACGACTGCGCCACATCGGCCGTCTATTTCAGATATATTATATAAGTATGATTGGTGCAATTTAGGTAGCATTTGTGTTTTTCTTGCATAACATGTACCTACTAAAGAGTGGAACTCACTACCTGCGTCTGTGTTTCCAAACGCATACAACCCTAATATCTTCAAAGTAAGAGTGAACAGGCTTCTTCTGGGTGAGCTCGCTCCATCTTAGACTCTGTCTCTGTCCTATGCCCTAGACTAGAATCAAGAGCAAACCCATCCGTAATAAAAAAAACTACCTTACGTGTTTAGTTATTGTGGCAAATGTGGTGTTGATGGTATTTTTTCGCCGTCAGGAGGAGCCGTGCGTGGAGCCCTCGTACCGTCGAGTGTATGACGACCAGCCAGCAGCGACTGCCAATCCAAGCCGTGAGTACTTAATTGTTACTATCGCATGTGAAACTTTAAATATCGCCTCGCCTCCTATTTTCATACAAACTAATAGATAACCCGCGAATAAAAGTTAAGTTGAAATCAATCCCGTCGGACGGACAGAAGTTCGTTTGCATAATATTTGGAACTAAATCTGGCATTTCTTAATTAAAGTCAGGTACTACAACAACACAAAATCCGGTCCTCATTTAATGCAAACGTCATTCTGGCTGCCGCCTGCACTTCATGTCAATCAGCCGCTGTATTTAGTCCCGTGAATACAATCAAACTTATACATTAATATTATTATTTTGGAATACGAAACTAAGCCTAAGGTTGACAGTGAGGTCAATTCGGGATTTAAATTTTCCTTACTTGCCTTAAATTAGTGCTGTCACTTTCCATCAAAAAGGTTTAGAAAAGGCTAGAAGATATCTAAGTCCTGTCATTTTTAACAACGTCAAGGGTTTTTTCGCCTTTCCTAGTCAATTTAGTCGCCATTGTTTTGATTGTCGCCTTATTTTGACAAATAACACGTATTTTGCATGAAATTATAAGACATGACACGACTAAAATATCTCCTATCCTTTTCTAAACCTATTTAACGGAAAATGACAGCACTAATTTAAGGCAAGTAAGGAGAATGTACATCCCGAATTGTGGCCATTATCAAAGTATGCTTGGACACAGTAACTTTGACAAAGTAGATAAAAGTTGAATGCTTTGATTGAACGGTTATTCTAGTGCCATTTGATCAGTTGCTATAATCAGAGTAGCGTTCCTTTTTGAAAACTTTGATCAAGATTTCTTTGATAGTGTAAACGCGGTGGGTATTATGGTGTTTTATTTTTTGTAGCGCCAAACGACAAATCATTAGCAGCTGCCTCAGTAGAGAAAAAATGCTACGAACAGCCCAAAACAAACGGTTAGTCTCTTCTTGTTTGTAAAGATAAGTTACTTGTGTATTCTCTAGTTTTATAATTAAGTTCTTGCTATCGGAAGAGTAGACAATATTTCATTTTAATACTAATAAAATATCGAATTGTAGGTGTTATTTGTTGTTAAGCTTATATTGTGTATTGCAGTAGCGAGCATTGCAGGAGAGGCACGCTACGTACCGCCCAGGAAGCCCATTGACCCAATTCCAACAGGTTTGTGTTCTTCAGTCAGTAGACTTCAGTAAGAATAATAAACATTGCTTTCTTATGTGCAGCCTGATTTGGACTACCTTCCGTTCTCTAATTTGGACTACATACTCACATACATTAACAGCCACAACAGTCCACTGCTGGACATGGATCTATATCTTTTGGGGGTATATATATTGCCATACTCACCACTTTGGCTGGAGGATTTGCGATTCACAGAGAATGCTGCTGCCCATTCCCTGGTCGATTGTCCCATAGTTGCTTTTATCTACACTCGTCTCATAATGTTCGAATTATGAATTCGAAAACAGATGCATAATGGCCTACTTTATGCATTCTGCCTATAAAAACTAGGGTTTACTATAAATTACAGAAGCGTAATGACTTAATGAGAAAACTCTTAATACGATAAAGTTGAGAAATGAAACGAAGTTTTTTTTCCAATACTCAAATCGCTATCTTCCGCCGCACCTGACAGTTGTTGTTGTACGATAATTTTTCGGATGTTGTTCAGTTGTTTTAATAGGTTTTTGTTGAGATGTTGTTCAGTTTTTGTTCAGAAGTTGTTCAGTTGTTGTTCAGTTGTTGTTCAGTGTTGTTCAGTTGTTTAGTTATTTGCTGTTGAGACTCGACATCTAAACAACTGTTAGTAAAGAATCTTCAAAAATTCATATCAAGCCATATTACATTCTCGTATTAATTTTGACCATGTATCGGGCCTTGCAATCGCCGGTGCGGACGTTTGGAAAAGTGTTCAACAGAGTAAATTTTTTAGAGTGTAGATAAAATAGTGTATGCAACTGCATATAATTTGGCATTAGAATGCTCGTGTCAATCTATAATCACACTCGGCTACGCCTCGTGTGATAAACAGACACTCGCGTTCTAATGACCCCCATTATATGACAGTTGCATAAACTAAGTACTATTACGACACCCGCGGGTAAAAAAAGGCGGGTCCATTCGGAAACGGTGGAGTACTGCAAGGAGATAATTTATGTTTACTTTTTTTTTACGCAATTTTTTTATAGAAAAGTTTGAAATATTAAAAGGGTGTAAGGGACAACGAGTATAGGGCGAATTCAGACCATGAAACTGAACTACTTCCCATAAAAAAATATTTCAGGAAACGTCAAGTTTTCTTTGACTTAAATGCAGTGATTGTGATTTTATATGGGAGGTCGTTTCCTGACATATGTTTCTAGGGGAAAGTTGTTCAGTTTCATGGTCTGAATGCGCCCTATTAGTATTCGGAGGGCTGTCCCTTACACCGCGTATTGAGCAAGCACAGTCTTCTGTGACAGATGGCATTATTTTGTAATATGCTTGTATTGGTTTGTATTGCAGCGTCAAGCGTCACCTCGTCTGCAGCTGCCGCAGTAAAGGAGAGACGTCATGTGCCGCTGAGAATGCCTAAAACACACAGTAAATTTCAACTTTTTACTATGTATATCGTTGCTATGTTTTTCAAAATGATAATTAGTGGCCGTGTGATGCCGGCTTAGAATAGCATCACCCCATTTCCTTCCTGTGGGAGTCGTAAGAGGCGACAAAGGGACTTGAGAGTGTGTATTGCAATTTTGGGCTGACAACCTGTCACTATGGCGATACACAATTTTCCGAATGACTTATGTCAGACGTGGCGTAAATGTCCGTTTATTGCGGCCGTTTTCGCTCTGCCTACCCCGCAAAGGATAATAAGCGTGATATGTGTATGTTATAATTAGTTCTTATGTTTTACATGCTTAATTTTTATCGGACACGACTTCGGGAATTACTTAAATCAAATGCAATTTGATATCGAGCGATCGGACCCTACTAATAGAATAAAGTATTATGGTGTTATCTGAGGTTTTTCCCTAGTAAGCTAATAATTTTTTGTTATGTATCGCAGTTGCAGTGGCAAGCACTAAGTCATCGAAACCGGCGGCCGCAGAGAGACATCCCGTAACGCCTAAAACAGACTTTAATAGTGAGTTTTGACTTGCATTACTATTCCAATAAAATAATTAAATTTTCGTTATAGTCCACTTAGTATGGATGAGTCAATAACACACTGCTTGCCTATATATAAATATATAGTCGTTGTAGGCACATCCAGATAGATGTGGTCTCCTTTTGTGTGAGGACGTTGTTCCTTTTATACTACATCTTCACAGAAAGTGCCCTTTAGTTTTTCATTGTTCACGTTTCAAATTAGCGGGAAAGAATATTCCATACAAATTTCTTTCCCTCTTGGAAGTAAAACTTTCTTAAAACGAATCATGTCTTTAATATTTTAGCAGTCAACTAAAAATAAATGCTCACATACATTAATTAATAAACTTTTCGTGACATTAATATGAGGTTCATTGAACTGTTGTTATGTTTCCATATTCTCGTAGGGGTAATTTAAATCACAATCTATCACTTAGAAGAAATTCATCTATTATTATTATATGTTTTATCTACTATTGTCGATTACTAAGTTGTGTGTGCATATGCTTTTATTTGTTTGTATTGTAGTGACGAGCAACACGCCAACTGCAGTCGCTGCAGGAGAAAAGAGACGCCACGTGCCACTCAGAATGCCAAAACAAGACTGTGAGTATCAATTTCATTATTTGTTAAAACCACAGACAAATTAAACCAAGAATTTGGCGGTATCGGGTCTAGTCGTGGTAACAAGTAGCACACGCAGTTTTATTTCTATGGCCTTTTGAGTTTAAATCGGACTTGAGATCAAATAAAGTTTTTGCATATCGCATGCATTGTAAATAGGTCGTGCATACACATATAAATACTATGCCTGTTATCCCTTGCGGGGTAGACAGAGCGTAAACGGCCGCATAACACGGACATTTACGCCACGTTTGACAAACATTTGAGGGTAATTCGGAAAATTTTATATCGCCATAGTGATAGATTGTCAGCCCATCGCCAAGAATTACAATAAACACCCTCGAGTCCCTTAGTCGCCTTTTACGACTCCCACGGGAAAGAAATGGGGTGATGCTATTCTAAGCCGGCATCACAAGGCAAGTTCTAAGCGGGCATCCACCACACGGCAATAATCTGGCTCAAAACCCTTACTTTCTTTTCTGCGTCCAAGCGTAAAGAAATGACGTGTGTCGCACTCGCACCACCCTCTTTACGTAAGCATATACGGTTACGGTTCACTACTTTAAAAAATTGCATTTGATTTTTTACACCTTATATAAGCTATTTTCATAAACATTTAAAAATTGGAATGCCGTGTGATGCCGGCTTAGAATAGCATCACCCCCTTTCTTGCCCGTGGGAGTCGTAAGAGGCGACTAAGGGACTCGAGGGTGTGTATTGTAATTTTAGGCGATGGACTGACAACCTATCACTATGGCTATACACAATTTTCCGGATGACCCTCAAATGTTTGTCAGACGTGGCGTAAATGTCCTTTTATGCGGCCGTTTATGCTCTGCCTACCCCGCAAGGGATTATAGGCGTGATATGTGTATGTATGTGTTTAAAAATTGTATAGCAAAATAAATTATCTTTAGTTGACAGTGTTACTCACACCCTTTCGATAGTTAGTGGCCTCAAATCGGGATATAAATTATCTTATCTTACCATAAATTAGTGCTGTCACTTTTCGTCAAATAGGTTTGGAAAAGGATAGGAGATACTTAGTCACGTCATGACTTATAATTTGACGCAATGCCCTCAATTCGGGATATAAATTCTCCTCACTTGCCTTAAATTAGTGTTGTCACTTTCCGTAAAATAGGTTTAGAAAAGGATAGGAGATATCTAAATCCTGTCATTTTTAAAAACGTCAATGGTTTATTCGCCGTTTCTAGTCAATTTAGTCGCTATTGTTTTGATCGTCGCCTTATTTTGACAGATAACACGTATTTTGCATGACAGTATAAGACATGACACGACTAAAATGTCTCCTATCCTTTTCTAAACCTATTTGACGGAACGTGACAGCAACTTTTATCAATATGACCGGACTTAGATATCTCCCATTCTTTTTAAAAGCTTTTATTTAACTTGCAGTGTATGTAAGTATGTAAGTAAGTAAGTAACAATGTTTGTTCGGTGCAAATCTTGCAAGTTTAATATGAACCACTTCTCGGTATCCGATTGAGTTGAAATTTTGCATGTTGGTCCAGAACCGATGACAATGCATGTTAATCATAAATTTGACCTGATGCTGCTGCCAGGATCGGCTCCGTACGAGAGATCTCCTCAGCGGTTTATAGCTGGGACACAAAATTTTGTATACGAATTCGTTTATTATAGGCAGTTGGTAGGCCCACCATGAATTAGACGCAACATCCAGGGTTGTCTTCGAACTATGGAACTCCTCAATATTCAACTGCTGGGACTTGCAATTTTGTATACGAATTCGTTTATTATAGGCAGTTGGTAGGCCTACCATGAATTAGACGCTACATCCAGGGTTGTCTTCGAACTATGGAACTCCTCAATATTCAACTGCTGGGACTTGCAATTTTGTATACGAATTCGTTTATTATAGGCAGTTGGTAGGCCCACCATGAATTAGACGCTACATCCAGGGTTGTCTTCGAACTATGGAACTCCTCAATATTCAACTGCTGGGACTTGCAATTTTGTATACGAATTTGTTTATTATAGGCAGTTGGTAGGCCTACCATGAATTAGACGCTACATCCAGGGTTGTCTTCGAACTATGGAACTCCTCAATATTCAACTGCTGGGACTTGCAATTTTGTATACGAATTCGTTTATTATAGGCAGTTGGTAGGCCCACCATGAATTAGACGCTACATCCAGGGTTGTCTTCGAACTATGGAACTCCTCAATATTCAACTGCTGGGACTTGCAATTTTGTATACGAATTCGTTTATTATAGGCAGTTGGTAGGCCCACCATGAATTAGACGCTACATCCAGGGTTGTCGTCGAACTATGGAACTCCTCAATATTCAACTGCTGGGACTTGCAATTTTGTATACGAATTCGATTATTATAGGCAGTTGGTAGGCCCACCATGAATTAGACGCTACATCCAGGGTTGTCTTCGAACTATGGAACTCCTCAATATTCAACTGCTGGGACTTGCAATTTTCTATATGAATTCGTTCATGATAGGCAGTTGGTAGGCCCACCATGAATTAGGGTCACGTCAATAGAAGGCCTCCTGATAGAAGAATTAGACTGTTCGAAATTAACTGGGACTCGGCCATGTAATAATGACGCCATCAATGAAATGAAAAGACTAAGACATATTACAAGCTAATTCTTCTATTAGGGATGCCGGAGGAGTAGGTACCAACCTACTTCTATAGAATATAAAAGAGATAATTATACTTTATCCTAATGTTAGTTTTCCCCGTGACTTAAGTTTTTCTATTGAAGGTCTCTCCGTTTTATAGAAAGACTTTCGTATTGATTAATAACTATCGTAACATAAACTAAAAAATATAAAATAAAATTATGTAAAAAAAACTTTTAAAACAAGCTTTTATTTAAGTGCTCTGAAAAGATGAAAATAAAATTTTGAATGACATTAACCACATTCATTTATGACTTTACAGAAATGAAAATATAATAAAAGCTTGTCGCGATGCCTAGAAGAAACTACCTAATTACAGTTAGGTGCGTACCTTATTACAAAATTTTAATCACAAATTGAAAGTTTCGCGACAAGCTTTTATTATATTTTCATTTCTGTAAAGTCATAAATGAATGTGGTTAATGTCATTCAAAATTTTATTTTCATCTTTTCAGAGCACTTAAATAAAAGCTTGTTTTAAAAGTTTTTTTTACATAATTTTATATAAACCTATTTGACGGAAAGTGACAACACTATTCTAAGGTAAGTAAAGAGAATCTGGATATACCAGAATTGACGGCAAATCTGTTTGTTACAGACTCAATGTCAGTCCGTGCAGCGCTTGCCTTCACAGCCGACAGACGCGACTTTCCCTCGTTACCCACACGCGGCCGAGGTCAGTAATATATACGGTGAAATTTTACTAGTGACCGATAGCGAAAACTGAAGATGGGCTGGTGATAAGCAACAACCTTCCCTAAGAAAGAAGGCAGAAATACGAAAAAATATATTTGGGCCTCCCATACCAAAATTACCGATCAGCTGATTTGAGTTACATTGGAAACCCAAAATATTATTTTTAATTTTCTACCTTTATCTCTTGGGAAAGTTGTTACTTATCTTATCATTTTGGGGAAGTAGACTTTATGTGCATAAGGACCAGAAGGTCTTGTGATTTCACTGTCGGTCACTAGTAAAATTTCACCTCGTATATCTGTTTCTAATGTGAACTGAAACTATCCTACAGACTAACCAATAATATGTGGTATAATTATATTACTACATACAGAACGGACACTCACCTCCCCGCACCTCAGCCCCCGACCCGTATACAAATCGTTTGACCAACCCAGATTCTTTATTTTTAAATTCTAAATGCTTGAATTTAGTAGTACGGTGTGTAAGCACGTGTTCTTCAGTTCTTACTGAATTCTTGTTCAGATGGTGCTCAGTTGTTGTTCAGCTGTTCTTTAGCTAAAGTTCAGAAGTTGTTGTTGGTTAGCCGTTGTTGAACTGTTCTTTAGCTAAAGTTTAGCAGTTGTTCAGTTGTTGTTGCTCAGCTGTTATTTTGTTGTAGTTAAGCTGTTGTTCGGTTGTTGTTGTTCAGCTGCTGTTTGGTTGTTGATCAGTAGTTGTTTAGCGGTTGTTCTGATAATGTTCAGTGTTGTTAAATTGTTGGCCATTTGTTGTTCGTTGTTGATGTTGTAGTTGAGGCGCTTAAACATCCAAGTTGGTCATAGCTTCGGCGAATACCCGGAGAATCGAAGAACTACCAAGTTGGTTACGGAAATTACGAATGACTCAAAAGTTGACTTAAGACCGAATGGGTAATGGAGTCCCTGAATGACACAAAAGTCAAATACAGGGGTCAACTTACGACTCAGAAATCAATATTCTTATTTGGGTCGTTCGTCTACTCTATGTCCCACTTGATAGTTTGTGTACTTTCAGGACATAAGTCAATTCTATATCCCACTTGGAAGGCCAATGAATACCGGGAAGGTTAAATTTTTCTTTAAATCTTGAAAAACTATACGAACTGTTACAAAATTACCCAATAATAATAATATTCTTTATTATCATCAGTCGATGAAATAATCACATCACTAGTCTAGGTCAGTACTACACTTCCATTTCAACGAATTTCGATTTCGCATACATTGCTGGTCATCTTCAGTTTATTGAAATAATGACACCCATGAAGTAACAAGCAATGTATACCAAATCTGGCGGCGCCGCGTTGGCAACTTCAGTTGAACTTAAATTGTCAAAATAGTGCTGCAATGGTTTTTAGTTTTTTTTTTTACTGCTTCAATTTGTTGTCTCCCTTTACAAGAGACCCACCCTTTTATACCCTTTCTGCTTAACTATTCTGTAACATGCGGTATTCTAGATATTATTTCCTTCAATTTTCATAATAAATACTAAAATAAACAATATTGTTTCTGTTCTAGGACGTGGGCTGGCGGAATACGTGAACCGGATGAGACTCTAAATAAAAAGTATTATTATCTAATTCTAAGGCTTATATTTTAATTAATTACTCTTATGTTTTTAAGAAAACATAATGTTGTACCTATTTCCAGACTGCATATAGGCTTAAATTATAAGACTGATGCTAAAAACTAGTTAGGTATGTGTTGGACAACAACTAAAAACAAGGATCTACCCTCATAAACATACCAGTTGTAAAAGACGGTGCACCAAAAACTTTGCAATCGTGATTAGACCATGAAACTTTCCCTAAGGAGTCAATAGTGAGTAACGAACAAAACAATTGATCTCACATACAAAAATCACGATCAGTTGACTTGACTTTGTAAGGAAAGTTTTTTTTTGCGTTTACCAAAATATTTTTCGTGGGGAAAGTTATTCAGTTTCGTGGTCTGACTGATCACACCTGCAAAGTTTAAGGAACACTATCCCTTGCTCCCCGAATAACGCCTTTATACCTTGCGGGATAGGCAGAGCGTTACCGGTCGTAAAAATACGGTCGATATCGCCACGCTTACTGTGTATCGCTTTAGTGAAAGGTTTTCAGCCTGTCGCGAGTCATGGAAAGAGAAATGGTGATGCTATAAACCGGCATAACAGAGCTTTCTTCTATTTAATAATAGCTGCTATTATATGATTGGTTTCTGAGGGTTAAATCCAGGTACAAACCATGTAACTCACCGTAGTAAACCGGATAAAAGATGATGGTTTAACCATCATCTTTTATTAGGTTGGTTTTTATTTTAAACTAACTAAGTATCTTTGTCTTCTATCTCGCACTAGAAGGGTGTGACTGGCCAAAAATGGTACATATCCAAATCCAAGATTGTCTAGATTTAAAGTCAGTCGGGCGATTATTTAATTCGCTACTTGCATTCTATTCAATTGAGCTACTTTGTAAAACAATACATTATATGAATCTACCTCTATAATGACGTCAGTATTATAATAAACGATGACGTCAAAATTAAAAACTTTCAAAACTTACTTTGCATATATTGTATAACATTGAATGACAATAGTAATATACTTATTTGGACAGTAATTAAAAGAAACATGTTCCGCATTATATTAACTACCCAGGTAAGTCAGCCAGGCAGCCAGGGGCGCGAATTTAGGATAGTGCTAATGCACTTATTGACGTCATGATGCTTCATTGTAAAAATTTACTACTTTTATGACAATATTGTACTGTTCTGATAGAAAAACTGTAGTTTGATAATATCGGGTACAGGCCGTTTCTCACGAGATTACGAAGACATGTGCGCCACGAATTATATGAATGAATTGGGTTGTTGATGTATGATACGCAGAATAGTTCGTTGCAAAAAATCCTAGTAATTTCGCGACAAATGTCCTGTTTTTCGCGCCGCAGCGGCGGCCGTGCCGCTCACTATAATCAGACCCTTAGCGCCAACCCGCGCGTGCAACCCGCTAGACGCAGCGTTGAGGCTAATTCGTGTAAAAACTAACTAACTAACTTACTTACTCACGTCGGACGTACGCATCGCCGCAGAGCAAAAGCAGTTTTTGCGAGCGACAGTTTGAGCACTTGAACTAGAAATCCGAGAGGAACTCTACCGTAATTAAAATAAAGGTGACATTGGCTAGAATAACAAACGCCCGGCGTCAACCAGCACTTTTATATCAATTACTTACAATCCTTCTTGTATTTCTATGAAAAGTACCTACTTGAGCCAAACGCAAAAACGTACGTTTGGTCTGCGGCACCCCTAGATGGATTTAGATACTATTTTATAATATATTCTGATTTAGGAAACCTAATTGTTGATTACTTTTACATTCTATTCATTGTTAAAGATCTTTGAAGATTTGAAATTGTCATACTATGGTTATAACATTGTTTTTTCCATTCTTAAACTAATATTATATATAATAGTTTAAATAATTAACATAATAACATTTATTATATTAATTCATTAAACTTACATTATAGTAGAATTCACCGAGAAAAATGATAGTATGAGTCAGATGTGTGTTAATGTTATCTTCATAATATAAAGAATATATTTACATGTAGAAATGTATATTTCTATGTGCTACAGTGCTACAATATTATTGTGTAACCAAGCAACCATCTAACATATGCCGTTATTTTTCTACGAAGTGTTTCAGTTAATTTTAGTGCATTAAAATATATCTAATAATCACTTATGTCATGATTAAAAAGTAAATAATAAATTATAAACTAGCATTTTTACAGTCTGCGGCCAATTTTTTTACTAATAACTCTAGCTAGCGAGAAGGCTAATTTCTTTACAATGAGTATAATTTTGTTGGAAAAATATTACTTAAATAAAAACCTGATTGAATCATCGTACATATTTCATTTTCTTCTAATCGTATAGGTACCTGATATTACCAAACCTATAATGGGCACTGTAATAGAGCACTTACTCAATGAACCCTTACATTTATCTTTCTGGGCAAACGCAACGTGAAACGAGTCAAGCACAAACTATATAGAGATACTGAGTCAAGTGTTTTGAAATGGCAGTTTTGGTAGTCTCTAACTGAAATATTATGATAATACCAGCCTTTACAAAATCCTCTTTTTAATAAGGTACAAAAATTGCCACTTTGTCGCTTTATGGTTTAGCTACAAACGTAGGTATGGGTCTGGCAACCCTCCCAGTCTTTTTTAAATAATTATTATACATATAATAAAAAAGTAACTCAACAAAGTCTGAACATTAAATAGTTTAAAATAGGATTTTGCTTCTAATTCAGTTTAAGTTAGAAATCTCAAAACAGTATTAAAAAAAACTTTGTTTGTCTGTTTGTCCACGTTTCAAGGCAAAAGTAATAGATTAAATTCTACCGAATTTTGTGTAATGGTAGCCTAATACTCGGGTACACATCAAGGACACCTTTTACTTCAGGAAAATCTCTCATTCCCACCGGAAAACACAGCAAGTGGTTCGGCGGATTTCATACAAAAGTTAAAAACGAGTGTAGCCGTGAACGACCTCTCCAGTGGCGCCACTTCACATAAAATATATTTTCTCTCTATACAAAGAATATATCTGAATGTCCGTTGCCCAAGTTATAGTATTATCCATAAGTAAAATTAGAACCTACAAACTCAATGAAACATGTGCTGTAAATAAAGTTAAGGCAATTAATACCAACAGTGGCCGTTTTGAGGTACTCTTTTCATATCTTATCAGAGGAATGATCTACACACAAAATGATATTACGGCTATTATATCTAAGCATTTACGATATTGAGGTTATAAAATCATGTGGCTGGAAAGAACCACCTTGAAAGGCAATATTTCTGAAATCCTAGCGGTTCAAATAGTTTAACCGCTGTAACAAAGAATCTTATTAAGAGTACTAAATAAATGTCATCTCAGCGGAAAGAAATATGCTTGTCTCCTCGTTTCACATGTACGAAGCGCACCTTTCAGCCTGTTTTGTTGAGTCTTTATACTGCACGACAGTGTTTTGCACAGTATAACACTGGCCGACACAGCTATGTACAATTCAAGCATTGGTACTGGAATCGAAACAATGTCGCTAACAAGAAGCTTGGAGGTAAAACTGGAGTCCGTACTCGGAAACAAGAAGTGTAATCAAGAAATATGACCTCCAAATTCGTTGGTCCCTTCTTTTTCTTTCTAATAGTTTGTAAGTAGGCTGACCATGTAGTTTAATTCATGTCGGAAGTAGGTAACAGGGACTATTTTTCTTCCAAACAAACAAGATAAAAAAAGGAAACATACTTTATTGCTCTTTAGAAAAGCTATTATTTACAAATTTAAAAAACGTCAAACTACAAAATATTCATTGTGTTCGGCTTTATTGAGTATAAGCAATTAACTTAATATATTTTCAATTTCAAATGGTTATTTCGTTTAGATTACGTGACTCATTTCGTTCAATGCATACCGGTTTCAAAAACTGATTCTATTATGTTATGGTCACCTTACTATTGTGGTCAAACGTCGGGGACACTCTGGGGTAACTCTGGGAACTCTGGGAAATAAGAAAGCGTGACTGAGCTTTGCATAGGTCAAATAATCTAACTTCACTGTTTAAATCAGAGTTCAGCTACCAGGTTCATCTATAGTTCCGCTAATAACACTTATGTACCAACTTTGTACAACCCGCGCATGCACGTCTCATTTGTCGAAGACATCACATGACCATTCTCAAATCTGCTAGTCGTGATTTGAATTGATCGATAACTTTACGTGTATTACTTCATCGATATTGGATTTATTCTTTTTTTCGCTTCGGGAGGTCACAACTCTAACCTTAACTACTGTGTCGGATTTGTGTCTAAAAGGTGTAATTTTATTGCGCGTAATATAATATTTTACACATTCCGATTTATCGGGCACGACTTGGCATACACTGATGTTTATTTAAGGATTTTTATAATGGGGAGGAGCATTACTTCTATGCCCCCACCTTCCCCCTTTGTATATGACGCCGTCCATAAATTACGTCATTTGAAATTAGGGGGGGGGGGGGGGGGGTTCTGGCCTTTGGATGATGGTAACATGACATAGGGGGGAGGGGTCAAAAATGAAAAAAAAAAAAACGGTGACGTAATTTATGGATACGCCTTTTGCGGTTCATACGTGATTGTTATGATTGTTTAGGCTATGGTGTCCCACTGCTAGACAAAAGCGGACTTTAGATATGAATAAGTAGCAATAAAGCTCTGAAACCAGTGTTGACCGGTTCTTTCATCAACTGTGTGTCTCACATTATTGAAGAATAAAAAGGATGGTTCCATGTTTCGGAGCGCACGCTTAGCCGTCGGTGTCGGTTGCTGTCTATTATTACTAAAACAGCGGTCGATACACACACGATCATGTCAGAAGTCTTACAACTAGTAGTAGGCGGTTAAAAAATTCTAACTAATTCTAACGTCGTTGGACAACTCGGTGTCCCACATGAAAAGAAAGAAGCGTACATTTCAGTGTTGACTTTTCAGATATTTATAAATTTGCCCCTTTTTTATTGTGCCACGATTCACTTGACAGGGCGTCTGAAAAAGAACTGTAAAAGCTAAGGACAAACAATAAATAATTGAAATTGATATAAAAAAACAATATCGATTAAGTTACAATGGACATGTTGGTAAAATTATTAATCCTGGCACATCATTACGAGTACATGAGAAAATCGGTTACGTGATGTGTTGTGAATTCTGCCCCAGTACATTGTTGGTACGGGGATGTGACTGCCGACATAATTTTGATTCAACTTACAATGGCGTGCGTGCAGGCCTGTGTTGTACATTCCTGTATCAGCCATTGTTATAAGTACTATATAAAACACTGTTGTGTACTATAGGGACTTGCGTTTGGACAGACTGTTCGTCTTTGGTTTCGTCCCTGTCCCGCGCCGCGCGCCTTTCCTGTCTTTGCTTGATTGCCATTGCCACAAGGCACCAAACCTACCAACCAACCAGTGCCGTGCCTACAGTAGTAGTTGCCAGGCTCGACTAATCGCTGGTCGTGTTTGGGTGCATTGTTTGTTATTCTCCTTGTATCGAATAATGAAATAAAATCGGTCATATCATAACATTCATCGAATCATAAAAATGAGATGTAGTTCCTTTAATTGAGTTCGCCTGGTGCAACAAAATACAATTCTTCAAAATGTAAAGAGACTTTCGGATCTCCGGCGGATGGTGAACGAGATAAATCTTTCGTTGTGTCGATCTCCTCGTTTTCTAAGTTAAGAGATAGAATTGTCTTGTATAATATTTGTTAGCTTAAAAAATAAAGTAGAACTATGCAACAATGTGGCTTCTGCTCTTTGTTGTCTGGGCTACTTCGAAGAGCGATGTGTGTTGGGAGCCGTAGGGGCAGCAGCGAGTCGTATTACAGGGAGCTGGGCGATCAAGATACACTGGTAAATGCTTCTTTCAATATACCTAAGTTCAAGATAAATCTCTTATAGATGACCGAATTCTTGTTATTTCTCAGCAACTCAGTGCTGCAAGTATTTTTTTTGTGTTTGTGTGTTGTGTTGATCATGTCATGGGCAAGGCAATCAACTTTTGTTGTTGTTTGTATTTTATTAATTGGAATATTATTCTATAGTTAGACAAGTCAGATGAACATGTTTTACACTGTTATTTTTAAACTTATCTTCTGTATGTTCTAATATAGGCTGGTTTCACTTATTTTACATTTCTTTATTTTTAACTTTAGTTGTAGGATGTAAATGGCCATGAAGCAGCAGGCTGTAGTACCTAATTATTGGTTCATGTTTGGTACGCTGTAAGGCCCTATTTAAAACTCTGCAGTATCCATTGAGTAAGTGGATAGCGGATCTCACTCGCTTGGCAATTTGTACCCACATACCTAGTGGATACTGCAGTGATTTAGATAGGGTTGAACTGTGCTATTGGTTTTTTTATCCTACAATTGTCGATAGCTTGTTCAAGTTTAGGTAAAGAATGCACAGTCATCATCACTGATTACTATTGCAATCTCAAATTAGCAGGAAGCAAGAGCTCTGAGTAATGAATGACAAATCATTAATACAGCATTCACATAGTCTAGCAATGAGCAGGGAAATAGTAAGTAAAGCAAGTTACTTACTCTACTCCGGGTCAAGCCGCTGCCACTTCCTGTGTTCCCTTGATTGTTGGTTTTTCATACAGAAGTAAAAGGAACGGTAGTACAAGTGCGAGGGGACTGTATTGCTATCTCACACACTTCTATTTGGAGGAATATTCTCTTTAGCAGCAGGAGCAGGTGCATAATGTGAAAATAGCATGAGATGAAAGTTTCCTTACTCTCTGTTTTTTTAACTTTTGTTTTGTAGTGACTTGAGCGTATGGCATAAAATGTAAACCTTCATTTTCAAGTGTCAAATTTAAATGATTGTAGGTAACTTTCATATCCTATTGACATTTTATTTATTATAAAATAATTATAACTCTTCCAGGCGGTTATTCAGACACTATCCTTCCACTTACAACAATTCTTAAATTCTTCTGTTTATTTGAGGTTGAAGGTTGTACATACATACATATAACATGCCTATATCTAAACGGCCGGTGTCCATAAAATAAACTAAATGATCACAAGTTAGGTACTTTTTTTAATACTTTGTATTTAGATTATTGATAACATAAAAATACAAATAGTTTTTATCCTATACATAATACTTCCTTTTAATTTGTTACAGAAGATTGAAGATAAATCTTCAGAGCTGTCTGATGAACCAGATGAAATAGGTGAGTACCTACCTACCTATCATTCTATTTACATTCAATCTGATCTTAGGTTAACATGTTAAACATCTACACGATTATTAGGGTTTCATAGTCTACTACAAACCCTCATCATTTCCTAAAAATCTGTCCATCTCTCTCTCTGTCTGTAGTTCTGTCATAATGCCCCAAATAAATAACTTTGTTAGTTTTACATGGTTTAACACCTGGCCCAGTACGGCCGGCGTTACTTGAAGGAATAATGTTCAAAAATTCTCAAGTCGCTTATTTTGTCTGTAAAGCACATAATCCATCTTTATACGATTGCGTAAATTTTGGCCTCAATAGCTAAACTACATTTTTGTGTCTATAGTTAAATTAATCCACATCCACACTAATATTGTAAATGCGAAAGTAACTCTGTCTGTCTGTCTGTCTGCTACGCTTTCACGGCCAAACCGCTGAACCGATCTTCATGAAACTTGGCACAGAGATTGCTAGCATACCGAGAACGGACATAGGCTACTTTTTATCACCATTCGAGGGTCTGGAGTACAGATGTAGACCACCAGGTGTACCACCAGGAGCCCAGCTAAACTATTTTTACCGAGGATTTTTTTGTCTTCGAGGATCTTCTGACTTTTGTATTCAATGGTTATAAATATTGATCTCTTAGGGCAGTACACCGGATAGCAAATTTTGAATTGCCCCTATAACAACAGAAGCAAGCAAGTTATCCTTAAACAGTAGAGATAAGAACTGTTCTAATATCACTGTCATACTTACTATGAATATACATATCTACTTTAGAACCTGTGCCTAAAAAAACTATCTAACGCGGACGAAGTCGCGGGTAAAAGCTAGTATTATATAAAATATATCAGTATCTACACTAATATTATAAAGAGGAAATTTTTTATTGTTTGTTTGAATTGAATAGTCTCCGAAACTACTTGACCGATTTCAAAAATTCTTTTACCATTAGAATCCTACATTATTTCTGGTGAACATAAGCTATGTATAATACGAGAAAAAATAGGGATCCGCGTGAAAATTTCAATAATGTAACGTGTGAAAAAATTACCTTAAATGAATCTTATATCGCGTATGCTGTGGAAATGATTGACAACAGAGAAAAGTGATATGCTACAGTTTTATAGAGGACATCAATATCTTTAACAATGTCTGCGATACTATATGTCTAACTATTACAGTTTGCCAAAAAAACTACTTTTTCATTTAAAAATGTGCAATAATAACGTTGCGCCGGTAACTACGGTAACTACGCCACATAATTCGTACCAGAGTAATAATCATATTTAATCATGAGTGTATTAAAGGGTGTAAAGGACAGCTCTCTAGGGGAAAGTTGTTCTGTTTCATCTTGCATGCACCCTTTAAGTATTCGGTATTCTGTCCCTTACACCCGGTATGAAAATAAAACGACAAAAGACAAAATAATGCATAACAAAAAAAAAATGTTGTATGTAAGAAGGATAAAATAAAACATCAATTTGAAAAAAGGGTATACAATGTAAAGTATATTTATGTAAAAAGTAATTTGTCCACCTGTGCGAAGCCGAGACGGGCCGCTAGTTGTCTATATGACAGTGAACTTAGTTAAAATCCGAGTATGAGTCGTTTTTATCCATTGCGATGAAAGCATGTTAGCATATACCTAAATTGACACAAAATTATAAAAAGTTACTATGGTTCAGAAGATAAAAATAAACAACTTTAATATTTTTGAAGTATGAAAAGCTAGCCATACTGGAGCCTGTCCTCTATAAAACTGTAGTATATAACTTTTCTCTATTGTTAATAATTTCCACAGCGTACGCGATATAAGATTCATTTTTGGTACATTTTTCACACGTTACATTATCGACATTTTCACGCGGATCCCTAGCCGGCCGGAGCCATATTTGCTATTAAGATAAATTGTATTGATCCAAATAAAGAACTGACAGAGGGAAAAAAATACTTTTGTTCCAGGTTCTCATTCATGTGAAAGGGAAGCAAATTTTTTGTTTTCTACTTGTTTAAAGTAGAGTATCATTGAATAGGTCTTGTGAAAGTGACCGAAGGTTTTTTGATTTCAAAAACCGGCCTAGTGCGAGTCACATCGTCGGTTTTTTGTTGCGAATTTTGCTTATTGATAGATTAAAAAATATAGATCAATAAACAAACGAGAAACGTTTAATGTGAGCCTCTTTAAATATTTATTCTATCTTAATTTAAGTAGTTATTTGTAGTTATAGCAGCAATATAAATAAAAAACAGCCTCTGTTCCATTTTCAATAAGATTAAGACAAAAACAGCTAAGTGCGGGTCGGCTCGCCATTCGAGGGTTCCGTAATATGCCCATCAAGCCTTTTCATATGATACGATACCCCACTTAAAATACTAGCCTCAATTTTAAAATCATGTTTTTTAACACACTTACACATATCACGCCTTTATTCCTTGCGAGGTAGCTAGAGCGTAAATTGCTGTTAAAACGAACGTTTACCAAACATTTGAAGGTTATTCAGAAAGATGTGTATCGCCATAGTGACAGGTTGTCAGCATCTTATAAAACCCACGGGAAATAAATGGGATGATGCTATTCTAAGCTGTCATCGTATGGGATGTTCTTTGAAAGCCCCCCTTAAAATCATATTATAAAAATAATTTAAACATCAGTATCTTTTTGTAACGTAATGTTAGGAACTTAAATTTATTATGATTACAAGCGGCTGGCGGTAGTTTTAGTACCTACATGGTTTTAATTTCAACTTAATGTCTTTACGCGTTCCCGTGATAATGGACCGTGACAATAGAACGGACGAAAGGATAACATAATTAACCTATAGATAAGGGTTCCGTTTTTTCGTGTTGAGATACGGAACCCGAAAAAAGCACTGGTTTTGTATGGGAGGCCCCATAGATAGTTATTTAGTTTTTATTTTTAGTATTGATTGCTTTAGTATAATATTTTGTGAAATTTCAAATGCCTAATTATCATGATTTATTTATGGAATACAGCCTTGTGACGTGCTTGTGACAGACAGAAAACCGTGTCTTAAATATAGGGCCCCGATTTGACCCTTTTGGTCACAAAAGAACACAAAAGGGTTTATTTCAGCCTTAATTTGTTCCAGCTGTAATCTTTTAAAGTATAAAGATAAATAATAAAAAAGCACGGACTATACCATTCTATCTGTATTTACTATGAAAACTATAACGAAAAACTCAGTTTTCGAAATACTGAAAAAAAATTGGCTCGATGACGATTCCTCTACCGCATCCCCATAACGCGAAAATTCAAATTTTTGAGGATCACATCCGCTACGGCTTCCACATACAAAAAAGTTCAAAATTCCTCTTACTCTTCTACTTCCTAATCTAAGAGGAAGTTAGTACGAATTCGATCCTACAAGCATGTAACAATAATCGAGAGCCGCCAACCCCTCCCGCGCCTCGCGCTATTCTGTTCTAGAGATCGTATGTTTGGTTTGACACACTCATCCGCATTCTCTTCCTTATAATTGAATCCTCATCCGCATCGAAGCAATTCAGAAGCAATTTCAATTATTCGTGTTTTGAGCCCCATAGTTTTGTAGCATTGAGGGTGTAAGGGGACAGAGACCAAATATTACTAAGAAAAATATCGTCTCATAATTTGGAGTTTTCAAAAAATGGGATACTTAATTCTGAACACTATCCAACCCTGCGCTGTCGATTCTAAACGCATTTCACCTTCACCAATACAAATGTTAACTAGGTGCTTCTTACCCACAGGTACATGAAGCTGAAAGTATTTCCCTTTCAGAAACAATGCTTTTTTAATTCAACGTAAATATGACATTCTTTATAATATATTAAGTAGTAAGTGTGTTTAAACTTTGCAGCCTTGATTAGACCATGAAACTGAACAACTTTTTCTATGGACACGAGATAAAAATTTCGATCTCTCATACAAAAATTCTGATCACCTGAGTGACTTTCTATGAAAACTCGTTATTTTATATAGTATAGGTTCATGGTCTGATGATGCCCGCAGAATTTTTGGTACATCGTCCAGGGTATAAAATCAAGGTACAGTTAGGTAGGGACTAAAGGGCGGGGCACACCGGCTCCGTATCCGTTCCGTATCCAGCTCTCGTCCGTAGTCACGCACGAACTTATGACGTTGTAATCAGGGATTGTATAACCTAAATTTTTTCGGTTGAAACGGTAAACGGTATGACGTCATACCGAAATAATACGATACCATAAAGTGTCGGAACCGGAAATTCGTTGCTACCGCAAATTTACCGGTACCGGTATTTTTATGGTACCAAAACCGCTATCAAAAGGGTTTTGCAAGGTCATCTCCGACAATTGGGCCACCGTAGCCTACGCTGCGTTGCCGTTCCGTGCATGCGGTGGAAGGGTGAATGCCGAATCAAGCAGATCGCTTGCCCGCGCGTGTAGAATTGACAGAGCCGCCATTCTTCTAACCCTTTTGAATTAAAAAGGCGCGTCGTGCCTGGGTAGTTTGGTAGGGCAAGAAGTCGTCGTGTTCGTTTCGTACGGGTAGTACTACTTTAATTAAGCGTGCGTACGGTCCTGTGCATCAAAACTTGTCATCGATCAACTTACATGATTTTCGGTCAGATCAAATAGTAAATAAATAAGTGGGATCATTTGAGGCTCAGGTTCCTAAGGTTCTAAAGTGGCACTAGGTCGGAAGATTTAGATTGGCTGTAAATTGAAAGGTTCTATTTTGACTGAAGTGCCACCAAATGAATGTCAATAAAGTTAAAAATCATTTGTAATAGTTAATTGGGAAAGGTTGTATCTGTTTAATATTATGTCGCCATAATTTGATGAGGTTAAGGTAAGTGAGGGTCAAATGGTGACTTCGTAATATAGCATCCGTTGTATAGAGCAATGAATTTCCCTTCTAAGGATCCCTATTTGAGGACCAAAAATTCCAAGATTTTGCAGATGGAAATGGATTTAAAACCTTAGTCGTACAGGCAAGCCTTTGAAGTCCTCTTGATTTTGAAATTTTCTCATTCAGGTATCACCGAAAATGCCATACTTTAAATGAAATGTGTATTTTGTTAATATTCCTGCGTAAAAAAATGTCTTTGTCCTTTCTTACTGTCTCACCGATAATCGGTGCCACTTCTAAGGGTCGCGAGTTTACAAGGAAATATATGCAACGAATTGTGTTGCGCGCGGCGCGGTCGAAATTTCCAAGCGCCTGAGGCGGCGGCAGTCGCGACCGCGCAGCGCGTGCCGGCACTGTGCGACTTTACTTACAAGAAAATGTATGCAACGAATTATTTAGAGCGGTTGGGTCGAACTCCGGTGGCTCTGCGGTGTAGTGTATGGTGACAAATCTTTCAGTATGTTTGATATGGTAAAGAGCGTAGGCTATAATTATAATGAATGGACTGGACTGAGGATATTAATAATGTCATAGAGAAATTGCTATTTTCAATACGACATACATACACATATCACGCCTTTATCCTTTGCGGGATAGGTAGAGTGTTAGCGGCTGTAAAATACGGTCGCTATCGCCACGTCTGACAAATATTTGTGTGCCGTTTCAGAAAAAAACGTGTATCACAATAGTGTGATACACGTTTTTTAGACACGTGTATAGTGACAGGTTGTCAGCCTGTCGCCTTAAATTATAATACAGTCCCTTAGTCATCTCTTATGACACCCGTGAGAAAGGAATGAGGTAATTCTATTCTAAACCTGCATCATACAGCCGATTTTCAATACTAGGTGGTAGAAATAAACAACAAAATAAAAGTAAGTGCAATTATCTCGAAAACGGTACGTCGCATCGAAAAAATAACAAGATTTTCAAAACCTTTCATAATTCCTAAATTACTAACTCCGTAATTTTTTTGACCTTAGGTTGACCTTGACCTTAAAATGATCGAAAATTTCATACATAATTTTTACTTTCATTGCTCCCTCCCACGTTGCTCACCGTTCTCCCTGCTTCACTCATTCCCCATATTCCCCAAATAAACCGCTCCGCCTTGCCATACCCTTTCTCTACCTCTCCCCCTCCCACAAAGTTTAAAATCACTTGCATCAGGTAAATAACTGCATTATATTTCGGTGACACCTTTTTACTTGACTGAGAGAATATAAAAATCAAGAGCACTATTTAAGGCTTGCTTCTTCGATTAAGCTTTTTAAATCCATTTCCATCTGTAAAATCTTGTAATTTTTGGTCTTCGAATAGGCATCTTTAGAAGGGAAATTCATTGCTCTATACAACACATGCAATATTTCGGAGTTACCATTTGACCCTGGCTTACCTCAACCTCATCAAGTAATGGCAACATAATACTTAACAGATTTGACCTTTCGCAACTAACTATTACAAACGATTTTAAACTTTATTGGGTCTGTAGGCTTTCGGATCAGATGGGGGCTTGCCGTTTCCTTTGGGAAGAACATCAATTCGGCTGACCTTCCATGCGTCTGGGAAGAACCAACCTGCAAGCAACGCGTGTACATGAGCAGCATCTCACTGCTACTAACCTTCCAGGCGTGCTTGATGATTCGGGCTGTATGGGCTGTCGGACGTCCGTACCAGGTGCAGTGTTCGGGAGTTCCTTGATGATGTTCTCGAGCGTCTTAAGATTTGACGTTCTGGAGTCGTCATATGATGCACACGCGGCAGTGACGCGGATCGCCCCCATGGTAGCCGTATCCCTAAAGGGGTCGTCATCCGGGCAGCGTGCCGTCAACAATCCAGACATTGTTCCGTCCGCAGTAGTGGTGTAGGCCTGAAGCAGGTCTACACAATGGAGCACATTCATGGGTGGACGCGGCCTTCAGGAGTCCGCCCAATATGCTAGCCCCCAGGTGTCTTCATTCCCAGAATCTGCCACAGAGCGAAAATGATTGAATTCAGCGAGCCTCATTGCATTTTTGTACTGACCTCTTTTAGCCCGAAGAATGGTGAGTAAATGCTCCATGATTAGGGCTGCGTCGCTTTTTTGCACTCTGTCAGTTATGGCGCGCTGCCGCGAATCCCCTACGCACGCGGTCTAGCGCAGGGTTCCATCACTTATAGCCGTTAGCACCGTCGTTTTCTCGGATACCGAGACATTTGTAAGAAGACGGGCAGCCATCTCCTGCAGCAACTGCAGCTCAGCCTCTTTCTGGGCCAAAACCTCTGTTATGGCCCTGCTTTCAGCATTCTCGTCATCTGACATGACTAAGCGGGCCGTGCCGAGGCGCTAGACAGATAGCTTAGTCGTAATAGGTGCTGATTATCAACCCTGCACGCTTGTCGTGCTCATAAAATCCGGTAAAGTTGAAAATTTAAAACTTGATGGGGGAGGAGGGCGATTTGAGGCGTCAATATACATATTACTGGGTATCCTGTTCAAAACTGGGATGTAAACCGTTGGTCTGTATGCCTCTACGATCCCGAGAAATACGCTTCTAAAGTTTGACCCCAAAAAGGGGGTTTTTGGGACGCAGCAACAAGAAGGGGGGGGGCAGGGTGGTTTGTGATGCATGAAATTAGTTTTTCTTGTTTTGGCGCAGCCGTTGAAGAAAACGCGGTGTGAATCGGACCAGCCGTTCCCAAGAACTTAGGGGTCAAAAATTCGGCAGGGGGAACCGGGGGACAAGGGGGAGAGGTTCGACGCACACCCTTTTTTTAAAGAGTTTCAGTGAAAACCCGGTCAAAATGTAACTAGCGGTTCAAAAGTTATGGCCGATCAAAAATTTTGGTAGAGGGGAGACGAGGTGGGGGGCAACTTGCCCTGCCAAAAAAAAATAGTCCGGGATGTTTAAGGGGGGTGAAATTTTGAACTGGAAGGGGGTGCAGGGGGGTAAGATATGTCAGGGGAGGCCCACGACACAATTGACAGGTATCAGTGACACCTGCCAAACAGCACATGAAACATCAGTTCACTTTGACAAGCGAAGCACGTGGGGCCAACGCCAAAGGTGAAAGCGAACACGACAACATAGAAACAAAGGAAACGTTAAAACCGCGTGGAACTTAGGTCTGACAACGTCGCTTAATACATCGCGCGCTCTTCATTTTTCGATATCAAAATGAATACTGGTTAATAAAGGTTAAATAAATTTATAACGCTACAGGTATGAAATAAAGGTACCGTAATTTTTTACCAGTACCATAACCTTTATCATAACCTTTATCCGTCTACCTTTAAAAAGTATACCGGTACCGTTATTATACCGGTAGCTTAACCCTGTACCTTAACCTAAAACGATCCCTGGTTGTAATGTATGGGACTGTATGAGAAACGGCACACCGCTTGCGTTGCGTATCCGGTCCGTGCTGCACGGAGTGCGGTGTGCCGTATCTCATACAGTTCCATACATTACAACGTCATAAGTTCGTGCGTGACTACGGACGAGAGCTGGATACGGAACGCATACGGAGCCGGTCTGCCCCGCCCTTAAGAGTTCTACATAGTATGGATTTTTGAGGCACAGACAAATTATAAAAAAAATGTTTTAACCTACGTTATCGCCGGCAACAAAGCCGCTAGAGCGCGCCTAGATATACGTATCGTAAAGCGAGTAAGCACTACTTTTTACGTAGGACCATACACTTTTCACGTTTCTAAACATTTAAAGCGCTTGGGACTTTTCACACTCACTATCGACAGTTACAGTTCTGTTATTGATACGTAATATAGCAGCTAAGAAAAATCGCCAATGTTGCTACCGGTAGTTTCTAACAGAAACTATGTTCTAGGGTACGAAAGGCACATAATGAGATAATGAAGTACACACGCGAGCATAGCGAGCACGATTTTTCTTTTATGTAAAATTATTAAATTATACATTGAGCATTGCTAGCAAAGTGACTTTATTTACTGTATGCCAGCAAAGGCGTGAGTTTTCGCGCTACGCATAGAAATCAATTCCATATAATATGATACGTGCGAGCGTAGCGAGCGTGATGTTGCACGGCGTTTGAATCGTTCGCAAGCGTTATCTGCGCCGTCAGGTGTTGACCAGTATTCAAATGCCTTTGCAGACCACTTTGTAGCCTGCGAGCCTGAGCCTTAACACTCCAGTGAATCACAAATGTAACATACTACGACTATGGGGCTCTAGCAGTATGTCCGTGCACACACACGATGACTATAGTTACTGCAATGGGACCGATTTGGACCCCTGTCACAAAAGTCTACCTTCTGATGAATGTTTGGCCAGATCGGTCTATATTTTAGATAAAAGTTATCTTGTAAAACCTGTACATATTATGATGATAAAGTAATTAAATAAGAATTTATTCCACAATCAAACATTAATACGACGCTACTGTTTAAAATCATCGATTACAATTCAGGTCAACACTTGATAAGATTGATAGTCCATATACAGCCAGACTAGGTCAGGCTATTAGAAGGTTTGTCCTCTGGGCAATTTTGACGGTGATGGTATAAACCCTTATCGCTCGACTCAAAAACAATTATAGTTATCCTTATCGTACACTCGTAGGATTCCGTTCAGTATACTTGTTGAATAAATCTGCAACTGGGCCGTACACCCTATGCATTTATCAATGGCCTCGCCTCACCGCCCGCTCTGTGAATCTGGAAAGGTTCTAGACGTCTGGGGGCCTATTCTATTTTTATGCTACGATTACATGCTGGTCCTTCTCCTGCCGGTGCCACAAACGTTTCCCGAAATACTTCTGCTGAAGTATCAACCCAAGTGAATGTTCTCAATGTTCACACACTACCGCCATACTCTTCCATCGAACTAACGATTAAGCGAGAGAGCAATACATTCCACTCGGGGTGCTCACCTCCTTACTGCACACACTTACGTGCACAATTGCACATAGCTCGAGTACATAATTTTGGCTTTACAATGCCCCCTAAAAAACCATATGTAAAAACACAAATTGTTGACTTTTTTCCTAAACTTGTATTGTACGACAAAACAAAGCTACTTGACAAATTTCATAGTCCACGGGAATACCCTATGAATTTGAACTCCCTTCTGATGGTCAAAAAAACGCGTTATAGTATAAACGCCGTATCTCTTTTTTAAGTTCATTTAGAAGCTTGTTTTTTTAAAACTTAGAACAAGCAGCCGTAGGTTTAGTGTTAACCTGATATTTTAACGCGTTCCCGAAATAAAGGGTTGTGACAGACGGACGGATGGAGAGATGGATGGACAGAAGGGCGGACGGACGTACGATCAACAAGGTGATCCCTATGAGGGATCCGTTTTTTTCTTTTTCAGGTACGGAACCCTAAACGTAACAAAATAATTATATGTTTTCGAAACTGTACCAAACCTCTGAAGATACAATGATCTTTAACACATTGAAATAAAGTTCAATTCATATTTAATGACTACAAAACCCTATCTTTAAGCGTGCCCGATACGCTCTTGGTTGGAAGGTTTTTTAATCTTGTTCTTTTCGTGTGGGACACCTAGTCGTCCAACAACCCGACGAGTCGTCAAACGACCCAAAGAACCCTGGTTTTGTGAGTTTTTCAACCGCCTACCAGTAGTAGTAGGCCTTTTGAAATAGTTGTGTAACGACCACCATCTACGTTAACATAAATAGCAACCGGTACCGACGGCTTAACGTGCCCTTCGAAGCACGGAACCATCTTCTTTTTGGACAATCAGGTAGTCCAGTCTGCAATGTCTTAACCAGACTGGGAAGAAATTCACAAAGTGGTACATGAACTTTGTGAGTGCCCCACCTAGAATCGAACCCGAAACTTTTGCGTCGCAGGGAGTCTCACTATCACTGCGCCACATCGGCCGTCGGTTTTTAATTAGATCGCCTGATTGATTTAGTACTTCACGAGCTTGCTAGTCTTTCTCCTTGGTTAAACTCTACTCCAGGACACAAAAATACTGATAAAGATAAAAAACATTGGAATTACGTATCTATCTAAGTATTACAAACGTCATCATTATTTTATAGTTGTTTAAAATACAAAAAAAAACGCTACGAGTATACGAGGTTTAAATGACGATGCACCGAAAATGTTGCAGATCAGATTATAAAACTGCACAAGCTTTTCTATGAAAAATAAGAAAATAAGGAAAATGTTTCGTCCTCCTGTACAAAATTCTCGATCAGCAGATTGACATTGTATGGAAACTCGAAAAAAACTCCTTTTCCAACATAGGCTCCATAGTAGAAGTTGTTCAGTTTCATGGTCTAAACATGCCTGCAATGTTTTCGACCGTCCATATCATGCTGTATATGACTATTAGATTTCTACACTATCTACTACATCTACACTTTTGTAATTAAGAGGAAAGGTTTGGTTATTTGTTTGTCATCGATAAAACGGAAATAATTCTGACCACTAATTTCTCAATATTAAGTTTGAAATTGCCACTGGCAGTGTTTAAGACTGGGGTAGCGGTCGGTAAATAGAAGATCTGTTCCTTAGGCCCCGTATCCAAATGGTCAAATCGGGACCCTGTTACTTTGACTCGGCTGGCTGTCTGTCTGTTTGTCTGTCACCAGGCTGTATCGCTTAATTAAACCGTGTTATTAAGCCGGTTGAATTTTCACAGAATGAATGATGTGTTGCCGCTATAACAGGAAATAAAAAATTAGAATAAAATATTTATTTAAGGGGCACTCATACAACAAAAATGATATTTTTTCAATCCACACTATCCACACTAATATTATAAATGCGAAAGTAATTCTGTCTGTCTGTCTGTCTGCTACGCTTTCACGGCCAAACCGCTGAACCGATCTTCATGAAACTTGGCACAGAGATTGCTAGCATACCGAGAACGGACATAGGCTACTTTTTATTACCATTCAAGGGTCTGGAGTACAGATGTATACCACCAGGTGTACCATCAGGAGCCCAGCTAAACTATTAGAAATACAGGCATGGTTCCAGAACAAAAGTAGTTCAGTATGATGGGCCGCTTCTTTTCACAAGGACATTGAGGATCTAGAGTACCTTATGTAGACCACCAGGTGTACCATCAGGAGCCCAGCTAAACTTTAAGAGATACAGGCATGGTTCTAAAACAATAGTTATTCATTATGATGGGCCACTTCTATTCACAAGGACATTGAGGATCTGGAGTACCTTATGTAGACCACCAGGTGTACCATCAGGAGTCCAGCTAAACTATTAGAGATACTGGCATGGTTCCAAAACAAAAGTAGTTCAGTATGATGGGCTGCTTCTTTTTACAAGGACATTGAAGATCTGGAGTACCTTATGTAGACCACCAGGTGTACCATAAGGAGGCCAGCTAAACTTTAAGAGATACAGGCATGGTTCTAAAACAATAGTTGTTCATTATGATGGGCCGCTTCTTTTCACAAGGACATTGAGGATCTAGAGTACCTTAATGTAGACCACCAGGTGTACCATCAGGAGCCCAGCTAAACTTTAAGAGATACAGGCATGGTTCTAAAACAATAGTTATTCATTATGATGGGCCACTTCTATTCACAAGGACATTGAGGATCTGGAGTACCTTATGTAGACCACCAGGTGTACCATCAGGAGTCCAGCTAAACTATTAGAGATACTGGCATGGTTCCAAAACAAAAGTAGTTCCGTATGATGGGCTGCTTCTTTTTACAAGGACATTGAGGATCTGGAGTACCTTATGTAGACCACCAGGTGTACCATAAGGAGGCCAGCTAAACTTTAAGAGATACAGGCATGGTTCTAAAACAATAGTTGTTCATTATGATGGGCCGCTTCTTTTCACAAGGACATTGAGGATCTGGAGTATCTTATGTAGACCACCAGGTGTACCATCAGGAGCCCACCTAAACTATTAGATACCTATACAGAAATTGTTTTAAAACAAAAGTTATTCAGTATGATGGGAATAAGTTGAGAAAGGACATTGGCAACTTTTTACCGAGGATTTTTTTGTTATCTACTGACTTTTGTATTGAATGGTTATAAATATTGATCTCTCAGGGCAGTACACCGGATAGCAAATTTTGAATTGTCCCTTTAACAACAGAAACAAGCAAGCCATCCTTAAACAGAAGAGATAAGAACTGTTCTAATATCACTGTCATACTTACTATGAATGAATATACATATCTATTAAAGAACCTGTTTCCAAAAAACTATCTAACGCGGACGAAGTCGCGGGTAAAAGCTAGTTTTTATTATATATGTATAAAGTGAAATTTTACTAGTGACCGATAATGAAAAAATAGGACGGGCTGGTAATAGGGTTTTTTTCTCCGAGGAACATAAGTCGAAATATGTAAAAATTATTTTGAGCTTCATAGTAACTCATATCACCTGATCGGCATTTTTATATAGGAGGCCCTAATTATTTTTCATTCTACGACCTATGTTCCTAGGGGAAAGATGTTCCTTATCACCTTGAGGCACAAAGTAATTATTGGCGGCGGCACGCTTTAAGGTTTTGCTATCGGTCACTAGTAAAATTTCACCCTAATAAAGGTACGGAAGCCTACGTGCGCGAGTCCAACTCACACTTGGCCGGTTTTTCTAACTGTCTATCTATCTACCAGTGGCGAAGGGTGATTTTCTGCAAGAGCCCAGTCATAGTAGTACAATACCCCGATAAAGGTTAAGAGCGACATCATCTACTAATTTTCAGACATGAAAACTCGTGATTGGTCGGCTTATTGCCGCGTATATTTTGCGTTACTTCGCGGAAACAGGCATAAAAAATCTCGCGAATTCTCGGTTTATTCCCGCCAGCTTTTCGCGTTACTTTGCGGACACATAAAAAGCGTGTCATTTTAAAAAGGGATTAAGCCAATGGGAACGGTGTTGAGTGAACCCTTCGCCACTGCAATCTTTATTTATCTATCTATTTAGCTTCTAAATACTATCCCACGGCTAGTCAAATAGACCTCGCCTTTGTTGCGTCATTCTATAAGATTCTGTGCCACACGTAAGCAACAGTTTTCTACCACGGGAATCTCTATCCCACCCGTGATTCAAAGGGAAAGGCATAAGACCTTGTGGTAGCAGCAGTTGACACCACTGGACTTAGTATATGTACGAGTATCTAATTATATACTTATATACGGTTTGGTATAGTTTTGAAACCCCTTTATTTTACAATAATTCAAAAATTCAGTTCGATTCGATTTCGATTCAATCGTGACAGTAACTTTAAAATGATTCTTACAAGCTCTTTTCAGCAGTACCCGACTCAATATAGCAGGAGTAAAATTTGCCCCCCTTTCACTTGTATTGTCTCTAATATTTTTTTATTTGCTGAACTTGCTAAATATGCGTCACTTCTTCATACCGAATTTCATGTCAGTAGTTGCAGAACTAAAAAAGAAGGGGTATAACGACAGACGGACAGACAAGAGTGGACGAAATAGCAAGAATTTTTAGTAGACTACGAAACGTTACAAAACCGCATCTAAATCTATTTTAAGACCTAAGCAATAAACGGGACACCGGGAGTTGGATACGGGAAGCGACTTTATTCTATACAATATAGTTATGAAGTAGAGGAACGATTGCTGATGTAAAAAACAAACATACTTATAAAAAATCCACCACCAGCTGTCTTAGTCTCTGTTTATAAGCTGTCTTCAGAGAAAAGAAGATACAATAATTATATACAGGGTGTAAGGGACGGTGTACCGAAAACTTTGCAGGAATGATCAGTCCATGAAACTGAACAACTTTTACTATGGAGCCTATGTTGGGAAACGAAATTTTTTTTTCGAGTTTCCATAGAAAGTCAGTCAGCTGATCGGGAATTTTGTATGGGAGGTCGAAAAAAAATTTTCGATTACCAACATATCTTCCATAGAAAAAGTTGTTCAGTTTCATGGTCTGATCATGCCTGCAAAGTTTTCGGTACACCGTCCCTTACACCCCGTATACATTAGATTCCTAAACAACCGTATTAGAGGTCTACTTATCCAATTATATCAGAGGTCTACTCAACCATGTAAGAGTCCTATACGACCAAGTCAGAGCCCTAATCGCCTACTGATCAGTGGCGAGGGGTAAAGTTTTTGAAAAGGGAAGCCGGAGTTGAATATCTAACACCGAAAAAAAAAACTTTAGCAAAAAATACAAATATCAAATAACCTTTTGAATTAGGTACACCAATAAAACCCAACACTAGTGTCGCACTATCACGAAGACCATGCGCGAAGATTAGGTACGCAACTATCGAAATCATCTCGCAACTCGTCGCATGCCGGCTTTTAGGCCGTCCGCTCAATCACGCGGTATCCCGCGCGCGCCCGCGTGGTGTCCTGCGCGGCCCGCCGCGTGGTCTGACAGCGCCGCCATTACTACCCGTCCAAATTTGGATGGCGCATAGTGCCTAGGTAGTTGTAATATGGCAAGTGTCGTCGTGTTCGTACGGGTTATACTTTGATTGACTAAGCGTGTGAACGGTCGGGTGCGAAGAACTGTGTGCGGTGAAAATGGACATGGATCAATTAATAGTTTATTATTTGGCAAAAAAACGTAGAATTAATACAGATAAGTACAAAAATAACCGTAGGTAGTAAGTAATGTGAAACAAGTACTAGGGATTTTAGTACGAAATTAATAAAAAAAAACCTCAACAATAGGTATCTACCAGCATCCTTGTATCCTGTTCACTTTTTCATTAAAATTATGAAAAAGCTCTTTGCAAATTTCTAGCCAGGCACTTTGCCTGGAATTTCTATCTTTATAGAGTTCGTGGAACATATCTCACAGCACAGGGTGCTCCTGCACCCCTAAAATAATACGTTCCGTATCTAGAAGCATATACGTCATTGTGAGTGATCGTACCGAAGCGTGCAGCCCGCGCGACGTAGCGGCGAGTACAGATTTTTTCAAAACAGGCACGCGCCCGAGCTGAGGATTGCCGTATCCGCGGCGCGGTTGACCGCAGGGCGCGTCACGTAGCGCTTCTTGTGCTTTGTCAAAGTATTTTTCATTTAAAGTATTGTGTTAGTAAACCTGCAATGAAGGTAGAATTACGGCAACGCTACATTTCAAAAGGGAAGCAGCTGGGAATCGTGTTGTATGGACCCTTCGCCACTGCTACTGAGCCTATTGGGCCTCTGATATGGTATAGTAGGCCTCTGACATGGTAAAGTAGGCCTTTGACATGGAACTATATCAGAACGACCTGAAACATAACATAAAATGTCCAAAAACCTCAAAGTAATAACTGTTCAAGGATTTTATACTAAACTTCATCAGTGTTTAAAGAAAGGGCTTTGACTTTTATCGGGATTATTCGGGATGTTCGTTGACTCGGTGTCCATGCGTTAGAAGAAGTAGACCAAAAAGGGTTTTGATGATGGAGGGAATCACTTTTTCTGTCATTTCACTAGATTTAGTCAATACGATCTATTATCGTCTTTCGGGATTCCGTTGTAACCCTAGGAAATATGTAGAATTCCTGATTCCATCGTTTCCCTGCAATATACGGGGTGTAAGGGACAGCTCTCCGAATACTGATAGGGTGCATGCAGACCAGGAAACTGCACAACTTTTCCCTAGGAACATATGTCTGGAAACATTGTGACCTCCCATACAAAATCAAGATCAGGTGACTGCATTCACTATAAAAATTTCTAATTTTTTGACGTTGCCTGAATTATTTTTTATGGAATGTTGTTCAGTTTCATGGTCTGAATGCACCCTATTAGTATTCGGAGGGCTGTCCCTTACATTTAGTATATAAAGGGTGAAATGTTAGGGCTGGTGATGAGGAACAAAATTCCCCAAGAAACATTGGTCGAAATACGAAAAAAAATATGCACCTTCCATACAAAATTGCTAATCAGCTGTTTTGATTTACTATGGATACTCAAAATATTTTTGTCATATTTTTATTGTTCCCTGGGGAAAGTTGAGTTGAGGGAAGTTTTTATTAACCGTCCATCTGAGATTTCTTTGTCGGTCACAAGTAAAATTTGACCTTATATAATATTCATTACTAGCGGACAGCACCGCGGTGCCATCCTCTGCTACCGTTCTTCTGTCGAAATAGTAGATTTTACAACAAGTGCACAAAACGGACCATTTTCATCCGAGACTTTTAGCAGCCCGAGCCGAAGGCGAGGGCTGATAGTAATGTCGAGGTTAAAATGGTTTTGTGGACGAGTTATAAACTCTACTTTTCACTTTGATTGCGAGGAAATAAAACAATAGTATATTATATAAGTAACATTTATTTAATTAAAATTTAAAGTAAAATTTGTACAGTTTTGAATACTGAAAGAAATTGTTTTTTCCCGAGACTTTGGCGGTAGTATCTGTTGCACAACTCTCTGTGCATTAATTTCCATAAGCGTATTAGGAGAGAGTCTTAAATCCTCTTCTTCACTGGTCATTTTTAACAATTTTAGCAAATTGAAGAAATTACGAAAAAACAAGAGCTGTTTCCCGCCGCTTTATTTTTTTTAAATCTTACGACATTGGCATTAGGCTTGGGCTGCAGATCTATACAGCCTACTATTTAAGCCGACATAGTGCTATTTCATTTTTTTCATACATATAAAATGAAATAGCACTATGTCGGGCCGATATCGGCGTTCGGGGCAGACGCCCTTTGGCTGTGTATGGCTCATTTTCTTTGCCTTCATTTATGAGTAGATACGTTCTTGCACTTGTGCATAAAATGCGATTTTGTGCAGCCTATATCCTGCACCAATAAGCTCTTTCAGAGCATGAGAAGTGAATAACATATTATCGTTTAGCAAATTACTCCGTGATAGTGTAGAAAGAATTTTAAAATCGGTCACGCGTGTCTAATCTAAGCATATTCAAATTTGTTTTATTGAGTTTCACCCTCCGGGCTAAAACAGATATCGCTGATGCAGGATACAAGACCGCCAAGCTAAAGTGGGAGTGGGCCGGGCACGTTTGTCGGATGCACCCGGATCGTTGGGCAAAGATCGTCACCGAACAATGGGTTCCTCAAAACGGGTCTCGACGTAGAGGTAGACCTCGAAAACGTTGGCGTGACGATCTTGACGCCCATTTACAGGAGTGGATGACGGTGGCATTAGACCGCAAGAATGGAAGATTGCGGGGGAGGCCTTTGCCTAGCAGTGGGATCAAGCAGGCTAATTATAAATAAAAAAAATAAAAAAATATATACCTAGTACATATGCACAAGGCTAGATTCAACCAAGTATCTTAAAGATACTTCTGTCAAACACCTGAGTTTTTTTTCTAAGGTCGTCAACACACGAGCCGCATGAATTTGCGGTATTTTGCCGGTCAGGTTTTTATAAACAAAATAGTTGTATGAAACCGCTTTCAAAGGCTCATACGACGACGACGACGCCTTACTGCCGTCCGACAGTTATTTGCCATTGTCGCGACAACGTCGGGTGACCACTTTATGTGTGTTGACCACTTTATCATTTACCTAGCCAATATTTTGACCGAGCTATTCAAATTAATTGTGTGTATAGTATAGATGTGATTGCCGTATCGCGCAATCGATATTGGTTCTCGCAGCACGCGTCAAACAGCTTAACTTTCTTAAGCATGCATTCAGACAATCATCTACTATATCTACCTATATCCTAATGTTAGAGTACAATAAGCACCAACATAATCTACTCAGTTCATTGATGTTATTAAATTAATTGATTATCAGGGGACACTGTTATGCCCCCGGGCCTGTCGAGACCAGGCTCGGACGGCCGTTAGGTGCCATCCCCCGAAGCAAACGCGACCGAACTCATTAACTACGTAATTTAAATTTTAGGCCTGTTAGATACTCGTACCTTGATGTAAATTCATTATATTGATTATGCCGAGAATATCTCTACAAGTTTGGAAATTTGTATTTCAAACAGGGAGTAGTAGAGCAAACGCATAACTATGTTTTTAAGTTAATATTTAACATGCCCACACCATCTCCTAACCTAGGCCTTTTTCTGGTTCCATTCCACAATAGTAAGTATCCAAATAGGTAGGTATCCAAGTCCGTTACTTTACTTTCGTCCAGATCAGATTACTGAGCGGCTACGAGCCTTCTTATGAGACCAATAGTAAGATGCCACGTTTTACTCGTGTATCATCATCACTGACAACACACACACGACACTTTAGTATACTTGACATGACGTAAAGATGAACTTTTCGTAATATTCATATGTAAATAAGAATTGAAACTAGCTAACTTCGTGTTCATTAGATAGTCTGAACAAGGTAAACATTACATTACATTAACAGCTGCATACCGGTCGACAAATTTGAGAGCAGTGAAACCAACGTAATTACATTACACGCACAGCATTCTGCATTCTACAGATTTCGCACATAACTCCCCGTCAATGAAGTTTAGCATTCAGATCGTACGTGAGCTAAATACACAAAATACCAGTATCACAATACAGAATCAGGAAATAATCCAAAATACAATAAAATATGAAATTAAATACAACATCTAACAATCTAAAACTCACAGAACTATCTAAAACTGCTTGCTAAAAGGTAGCGATTCCACATTTTTTTAGCTAAGAGATATTCAGAAGGACTTTCATAATATTATGGTTCCATTTTGCGCATTTCTTAGTATGTTTCGCTGATATTTTTTTACTTGCACCCAACTAAAATGAAAATGCTTAAAAAGACTTAGTTAATAGACAATTTTCGAAACAATTGTCTGCTATCTTTATATACAGGATGTAAGGAAAAGAACTGCGTTCCATTCAAGGGATGAACCAGCCTATGAAACTGGAAAGTTTCCCCTGATAGGACAGGTATTTTACTAATACCTAGTACCTACTTACTAGGTATTAGTAAAATTGAAAACCTACTTGTAGGTATTAATTTTGCAAACAACACTACTTACTTATCTTATCAAGGTCAAGAGTGTTAGGCCTGCTAGCCATTCGTAGAATATTCATTTAACCGAAGTTCTGTTAATTAGTCCTAGGTAAAAATAATGAATCCAAAAATTGTTTTTGGTTATGCTCTGTCCGTGGTGTGGTACCCTCGCTACTAGTTCGTTTTCTTCGTTCCTAACGATGTTTTGACCGCCAGTTCAACACTATTATAAAACGCGATGCGACCCTGCTACGCGATGCGAGCTTTTTTTTATCAAAGCTTCGGTAAACAAAGTCCGATAAACCGTTAGGTGTGTATGATAGATGTTAGTATCGTTATCAGTATGTTACATCGGAAAACAGTCGTTCTTTATTTTGTGTTAATAGCTCGATATAAAATACCTATCACCAGTCACATTCACATTACCTATGTCTTTACCGGTTTTATCTGGAAAATAGAGTGTTTTTGCGTTTTTGGTGATTAGTTACAAAAACTCGTAGCCTTTTAAAATATGTCATAATCATAACATAGGTAACGTATCGCCATGTATTACTTATTAAAATAATAATGATTTTTAACTTAGCATAAAATTTACTGTCATGGTTAGATTAAGCTTTATGTAAACAGCGTAGAGTACCTAACTAAGCTTCGAATACTAAAGCATATTAAGCTAAAAACTAATTCATTGTTCATTTGTTGACAGGTCCTGAAAACCGGCCACCGACAAACCGAGCACCAGATTTCCGCTCGGAATTCAGTAACATGACCAAGAAAAATCTATGTACCGGGCGCTTCCTGACCATGCACAAGCGTCGCAAAAAGAGACTCATGACGAGATCTCTGTGCCAAGAAACTGCTTTACTTGACGACTTGCATCCTGGACAAGTTCAGGTAAGTAACACCTATAGTATGCATAAGTATTAGGTATGTCATTTTCGTCATTTATAATAAATAATTTATCTAATGCGAATGTCGACAGTTTGGAGCTCTAAGGTGAGTGATCCGGCTAGTTCATTGGCATGGCCTTCCCTGTAGCGTAATAACATTTTTGGAGACTATATGTACTAATAATGCCGACCTCACTTTGACCACCTTATTTTAGAGCTTCGGGCATTCCAATACGGTTTAGTAGGTACTAGTTACTTTTATTTAATGTTGTTACCGAATCATATTGGACACTGTCCTAGATAAAAATTGGAGTAGCCGTGCTCTGTTTGTAATTCTTTTTAGCGATAGAGTATTAAAGTTTGAGAGAAGTTTGCCCAACATGTATTTTAGTGATTACGATATCGGTTTTACACCGTCTATTTTTAGTTTAGTAGGTATGCAGTACAAAAATATAAGGAAAGCCTCTGTTTTATTTAAGTAATTATCAAACCAAGAAAATCAATAATGCTAGCGTTATACGAAATGTGTAATCTTGGTGAAACTAGCGATTTTCTACTAGAAAATAGAAATAACTTAGTTTTGACTCTAGAATAATTAAATGGTACAATAAAGTTGTGACTGGGTGACGAAAATGGGACATCGTGCCTTGTTGCGTATGTTGGGGGTGGCCAACGTCCAGCAGTGGACTGCTAAAGACTGTTATGATATATGATGATGACTCTAAAGTAGACTGACAGACAGCGCATAGTTTATTTGTTCTAGCGGGGCATGTTAGTCACAAATCCGTCGACTCTTAAGTAGCCAAAAATAAATGCATAGTAATGCGTTTGCAAACCCTACGTGCCAACCGGCAGCCGGGCCGCACGAAATGTCAAGTCCATCTTAAACCACGTTACAGGTAGCCACACAACCGTATGCCCACCTAGTACGTGAAACATTAAACACACGTGATTTTGACAGATGACCGATTCAACTAATTCTAGTCTAGGCTAAGCAACGATCATAAATAAAAACCTAACGCTCATGAAATGAGATGCATGTATAGGTAATAGGTATGTTATATAGTAGAAGTATGTGTGTTTTCGCTTATTGTCCTCTCATCTCAACATGGTCATTCTAAGGTTGTTAGTACACTGGGCATTTATTCAAAGTTGTGAAGCCACAGCCACAAATTTTATATGCCATTTGTTTGTATTCATAACATGATGCGTCCATTACAAACGCACTGAATAGGTCCTGTGTTCTGTATATTCTAGTGACATATTCTCAGATACAACTGTGCGTGCCAAGTAGTCCGAACAAGGACAGCGATGCGAGTGAGAAACTGCGTTTGCCTCGTACACTTTGCTTAACAATGTCGTCACAAGCACCGTTGGATAAAGTAATAATACTGTTGAGCTAGTTGCGAATTCAAAGTGTTCTCCTCTTGGCAATAATACATACCTTAGGTACCTTTATGTTACTGCTACTGACGTTTGACAAAACGTTTTCTAGATTTTCAATAAATGTAGGTAAATATTTAACGAATCGTACGCGTACGTACCCATACCTATCTATTAGATATCGTGTTAATCCGTACTTCTTACAATCTAAAATTAGGTAAACAATGTTCTCGATTCTGACAGGAACATTTTTTAGCTAAATCTTAGCTATTCTTCTCTATCCCTTAAATTTCCAAAAAAATATACAGGATATCTTACTTATGAATCATTTGATAATTTCGCTGCTAAAGTGACGTTCAATACGTGACAAATAGACAGTAAAAATGCATAATATTTAGAAACAAACGTGACTTCAAGGAAACAAATGACATCTGTACATTTCCTGTCTCTTTTCTTTTGCATATTTAAGAAATAAACAAGAAGAAGCTAAGGAAGTGTCTTGTCAGAATCGAGGCCAATGATGCTTGTTTGTTTTAAAACTTCAAACAATTCTTTCTTTTATGATCGGTTTGTAGGTAACATAACTAATTTCGTACTACCAAAAAAAAATTGATATGTGGTATCTGGTAAAATTCCTTCTGTGGTTTGTAGAGATACTTCCACCATATTTTATAACGTGAGCAACATACGAAATTGTTGCGGAAGTTGTAATTTGGGTGTACTCGGAGTTACTCCATGTTTATTTCTGGTGACAAGCATTAAAATTCCTTCCTTGGTGCACTGGCCATTGACAATCAGCCAAGAATCTGGTAAACAAGCTAACATCTTTGTTTTAAACTACTTATACGTGAATTATAAGTCTACTTTATTTTGGCAATAAGATAATAATATATTTGTTTCTTTGTTTTCCGTTTCTTAAGAAGTCTTAGTATCAGAAACATAATGCTAATGTAGTAGAGGTGGATGTCTTGTAATATTACTATGAATATATGCACAGATTTGAAAAGGTACTAATCTATGAAGGGTTAACGCCTCACAGCTGCTGCGTCTGCTTATTATTTTTATGAGTCGTATATTATTTACTTGTGCAGCTGCCGATGCGAATGTTTACACGATTGTGTACCTACCTTTAATTTATTTAACAACGTAACGAACAATTTTCTATGTTCTGGATTACTGGGTGTTTATTACGGTCTCTTTCCGTTTCGGACACCAAGTCGTCCAACGACCCGATGAACCCTGGTGTCAGCGAGTTCTTCAACTGCCTACTACCACTAGTAGGCCTCTGACATGGTTGTGTTACGACCGCCGTTTAGGTGATCATAGACAACAACCGGGACCGACGGCTAAACGTGCCCTCCGAAGCACGGAACCATTTCTTTTCGGACAATCAGTTGGTTCACCCTGCAATGTCCTAACCAGACCGGGAACAAATTCACAAAGTGATAAGTAAACATCAACTTTGTGAGTGTCCCACCGAGAATCGAACCCGGAACCTTTGCGTCGCAGGCAGTCGCACTACCACTGCGCCACATTACGGTGTTGTTGGGTGTAAAATGAGCGGGAGGAGATGGTGGTCAACCGACATAAGTACGTCTTTAGAAAAAAAACTGAATACGTAGCGTAAATAAGACTTGAGCAGTTTTAGAAGGACGTATATCGGCTGCTGTAGTGAGTTCTTAATATATTTTTATCATCCTAACATGATTTATGCAATATTTTCATTGGTCAATATCCTTCTGCAACAAATAATTTTGATGGCATTAATAATGTTTGTTTGTTTACAGTGCATCCTGGAGCAGTCAGTGTTATGGAGGTTCAACGCTTTTACTCTAGAAAACGTCTCTGGCGGTAATTTTACTTGTTATTAATCTAATCGTCCCTGAAAACGAATACCTTAAAATCATAAAATTTGTTACGATTTATTTCTATTTTAGAAACTTTCGCGTTAAAATATTTTCGTTGAGTTCGTGCCACCTGCGAAGTACTCCCGCAGACACGGTGGATTTACACAATTTAGCATCACTTGTCATAGATAGCGGGCTCCATTCGTAGTTTTGTCAATCAGCTGTTCTGCCGAGCATCAGAAAGTGTACAAATAGTCAGACGCCTAGAACAGGAAATTAGATCTCTCAGATCAAATATAGCGATTTTAAGATTGCGCCTATGAAATAAGCTTTTGCGAGTCCCTATCCATTAAATCGAAAATCCGTCGCCTGTCATCGAGCGAAACGAGACTATCAGAAGTTTTGGCTCGTATCGTCAAGTAATTGTAGACTTAGTTTAATATAACATTACATAGTACGATTTTGTTGTCACCGGTACGAATTACGAAATCAACAGACTAAACCGTACTCTTGAATCATACATTTTTACAAAGAAGACACTTCTTTCGGAGATGTTGTTCAACGACATGTCACAGTTAACTTAAAACATCGGTGCATTATGATTATAACCGTTCTGGATTATTGAGTTCCTTGTTATGCTGTAGGTAAGCGATAATCTGAGTAATCTGTGGTTCTACATCGTATAAATTTAAGGCATCCAGTTCCACAGCTACACGCAAAAAGTTCGCTAATTCCAAAAGCTACATTTAATTAATCTACAAAACAATAACTCGACTGCTATTGTCAAATCGGGAGAAAAACGGTATAGTAAATAATTGATTGCTGCTAGTTCTGTGCTTTATATATCCAGTGTCACTGCCAGTGCTGAAATAAATCTAACATTCTGTTAAGCTGTTAGCCTGTGGCCCGTGAAATAGGTAGACCTTAATTATCCACATAAATTCAAACACGAACACACTCCAGAAAAACATAACCCCCTTCTAGGGCAAGCGAATAAAAAATACTGCGTGTGTGCAAAGAGGAAAAAGGGGGTAAAGGTTTGTATTAAATTTATTGGCATATGAGGCGATCTCTTTTAAATTTTGGAGTCAACTAGAGTAGCTAAAGTTATCTTATACGCGTATCAATATGTTCAAAATTTTATCACATTAAATTAATTTAATTTATTTGAAATTTATGGATTATAAAAGTAATATGTTTAAAAAAATTATTAGTTTAAGGAATTAAAATAATAAAGTGCGTATCTGAAAGTTTTTAGTATGTTCGTCGGGTTGATCGTTGACTCGGTGTGCCGTAACAAAAGAATGCGTGTTTGAAACCGCGGGCGGAAACGCTATTTTATAATTTGGTGACTAACTAAAGGACTATATGTGGACAACCAATAACATGCGTCCTAATATTTGTAAAACAAAATAAAAACACAAACCATTCAAAAGATACTTAGCATAACAATTCACAACCTAGCTTGTTACAAATTACAGCGTTTAGAACTTAACGTATGTGTTTGCAAGTTTGCAACATAGTCAAACGACAATTAGGGTAAAATGTTCACTTGACTTCATGGACATCTGTCATAGTATTGTATTATGTTATGTCAGACTTAACAAAATGCTATGCACAACAATGCCTCAATAAAGGAAAGGCCAGCCAATACCGACAGGAAAAAAAGCAAGCTGTAAGCGCAAATATAGAATTGACTTTCCTACGGCATATTATAAAGTAAATGTTAGTAAGAAGTTTACAACGATGTTTTGAAAATCTTTGCTCTAATCTGAGTTATATGATCGTGTTCAATGAAATCTTAGAAGTTGCAACCCTTCTCGTAGAATCCTTGTCCTGTGTTATTAATTAACCCTAATTTGAACATGATAGGCGAACACGATGAAACATTACAATGGAATCACTTCTTACAACTTTAATGTACATATGTATGAAAGTGCCTGCCTATCTACTGAAAGACTATGGAACCATGCTATTCTTTGCATGCCTGCGTCATGAATAGTTAGTTCGTGCGTGTCCGATTGTGTTGTTTAGAGCAGAAGGTTATTCCTGATAATTATGTTAGATAAGTGATGTCTCTCTAATGTAAGAAACTAGACATATTTCATTGCATTTACTTCCTAATGTGCGGAAACTCATAACACGAGAGTAATTTCTCAAGTAATTTGATTGAAATTCAGGCCGCTGCCTTCCGGTGCTATGCGTCCACCTGTTCCACATCTATGGACTGATATCGCATTTCAAACTCGACGCGGCCAAGGCTTGGAGGCTCTTCAGCCTCATCGAAGAAGGCTATCATAGCACGAATCCATATCATAACTCCGTGCACGCGGCTGACGTCACACAAGCGATGCATTGCTTTTTACAACAAAAACAGGTAAGTCAACTTAAACCTATGCTAATAATAGTGATATTTCATCTGACCTGTCTACGTATGATCTTTCATTAACCGACGATACAATTTTAATATTGTTGGATTATCATGTAATATCATTCTGAATCGTCTGATTGTATGATGAAAAGGCATTTTAGTACGCAACTTAAAACTTTCATATCGGGGTAGTTATCGGGTCAGGTCATCAATTAAGAAGTTTTGGAATAATCAAAAATCAGATTATTTTAGGCTGCTGAACATGATTTTTATGCGTCAGCGTTATATTGATTTGACTCAGACAAGACTAGAACCTAATTCTACGTTCACTCACACTATGCACCTGCTCCTACTCCTGCCGCTACCGCGAATATTGCTTGAAATACTTCGCGGAAGTATCGCATCAATACTAGTGAGCGAAATAGCAATACATTCCATTAGCGTTCGTGTTGCCGCGGCATGCCGTTCCTTTGACTCGTGCACTAAAAGCCGACATTCGAGGGAACACGGGAAGTGGCAGCGGCATGACGAGTAGCAGCGCGAAATTACATGCTCGTGCTGCTCACTTCCATTACTATTTCCCTGCTCATATAGGCATAGTGTGAGTGTGCTACCTATATAATACGCATAAGTTGTTACTAGTTGAAACTGTATTAAGTTAAGCAGGAATCTATACTAAACTGGAAAGTTTTGTTTAGTTTGTTCGGTTTAAAATCATTAAACTTTGAAACTCCATTAGGTGCGGAAGGTCCACTCACTACGATATCGACTTTGTCTATTTCCCTGAACGTACACTCCTTTTATCTCTATTTCCGCACTGTACCTTCAATATCCACTTCCCTAAATGTCTACATTGTTTACAATCGATAGAGAACATAATAGGGAACCTAGGCATTCGAAGAGTAGATTTTCAGAAAAGTGGACCATTGGAGAAAAAGACCTAATAGACCGAGTGGACGTTTTGGTCAGTAGACCCTACGCACCCGCAGAAACAATTCTACCTACTAACCCTATGGAACTTTGGTTGGCACTTTATATGGTTTCATTTAAATTTCGACAGAAACGCTCAAATTAATGTTATATTGTTCGAAGATATTTTTAACCCTTTTGATAAAGCGTTGACGTAAATGTTTAGTTGACAAACAAATGTAGTGAAAGGTTGTAATAATATGGTAGAATCTTAGATAAATGATTGGTTCGCTAGCGCTCAGCGACAGCTAGAGTAGAATGTGTTTTGCAAGGCATTTAGTTTTTAGGGTTGTAAATGATATTATAAGCCATATAACCGTCTTTATTGTGTCTACTTGTATTTTTACTTTTTCTGACGAAACATGGCTGCTAAAAAGTTCTTTATCCACTTCAAATTCTAAACATTTAAGTTTTATCGATACTTTGGTTAAACAGATTCGGGATCACCTAGAGCCGCTGGAAGTGATGGCGTCCCTCTTAGCAGCTATAGCGCACGACATGGACCACCCGGGGGTGAACCAACCGTTTCTGATCGCCACGTCCAACCACCTCGCCGCTTTGTACCGGGTGAGCTGTCTAAACTTTACCTAGATCACAGAATATTAGTACCAGCGTACAGATGAGTCACTCTTAACTAATGAATCCGCTGGAAGTGATGGCGTCCCTCTTAGCAGCTATAGCGCACGACATGGACCACCCGGGGGTGAACCAACCGTTTCTGATCGCCACGTCCAACCACCTCGCCGCTTTGTACCGGGTGAGCTGTCTAAACTTTACCTAGATCACAGAATATTAGTACCAGCGTACAGATGAGTCACTCTTAACTAATGAATCCGCTGGAAGTGATGGCGTCCATCTTAGCAGCTATAGCGCACGACATGGACCACACGGGGGTGAACCAACCGTTTCTGATCGCCACGTCCAACCACCTCGCCGCTTTGTACCGGTTGAGCTGTCTAAACTTTACCTAGATCACAGAATATTAGTACCAGCGTACAGATGAGTCACTCTTAACTAATGAATCCGCTGGAAGTGATGGCGTCCATCTTAACAGCTATAGCGCACGACATGGACCACACGGGGGTGAACCAACCGTTTCTGATCGCCACGTCCAACCACCTCGCCGCTTTGTACCGGGTGAGCTGTCTAAACTTTACCTAGATCACAGAATATTAGTACCAGCGTACAGATGAGTCGCTCTTAACTAATGTATCCGCCGGAAGTGAAGGCGTCCATCTTAGCAGCAATAGCGCACGACATGGTAAGTGTCAGAATCTATACCGTGTAGTGCCGGCTTAGAATAGCATTACCCCAATCCAACCTGTGGTGTCGTAAAATGTGACTAGGGGTTAACATACAGGGAATGGGCAGCAGCGTTCCCTGTGAATGCAACATCTTGCACTGCAATCGCCAATCCGCCTGCCAAGCATGGTGAATACCCGTCGATAAGGGCAGGCCTATGTCCAGCCAGTAGACTGTTGTGACTATTAATCTGATTTCTTAATGTAATTAATGTTAAACGTAAATCCATCATTGACAAATAAATAGACACACAAATTGCTGTTATATGCCGGCATCACACGGCATAAGATGTATGAAAATACCTAGGATTCGCCGTCCGCTTACAAATTAAATTTATTTTTATTAAAGCGTGTGAAGCGAACACTAACAACAGTTTATTTATATTTATGGCATAGTAGATATAATAAAATCCTATAAATTAGAGCATACATGTAGCTCTTGCCTAGAGCCAACTCGTATACTCATAAGAGCATATTTTTAATGAAATTTATTCCCAACCGCTTCTTGTTGTTTTCCCGGTATTACTTAAATGTTCAGATAAAATGCTGTTGTGAACGTAATATCTTGAACAACATTGTACCTACCTAGAAAATTATGTGATACAACATTTCTTCTTTATATAACAGTTTTGTATAATTCCTTGTTATATGAAACCGGCTCGGGCGGCAATAAATTAAAATAAAGACACTGCCTCAGGGCTGGCAAGGTAAACCACCCGGCATGTAACTAGCTTTGTAAAATATCATGGAAGTAAAAGAATAATGTAAGTTACTTCGTATGTTGATATTTCCTAGGAGTGTTTCAGGTATATTATCTTTCAGTTACAGATTTTAGCTTAACATTTTCATAACCAGGCTGTTCAGGCTTTAACATGCTACAAAAGAAATGACGCTGCAGAAAACCAGCAATCGGTAGCTATGTTTCACTCCTCTATTGCTCAGTGACTGCAAAATAAATAACTTTTAGCATACAACCAACATCTACAACAGAACAGATCTCGTAAAATCTTTTTATGAACATGGGTCCAACCCAACTGTACACACAGAACATAATTTCATTTCTCAATTTTTCGACAAATAAAGCATTATTAAGCAAACAACACACACTAGCACAGTCACGTTTGATATGTGTCTTTCTTTATAAAACACTTGTAATCTGAATTATACCATTAATGGAAAAAACAAAAAAAGCGTGGTGTGGCCGAAGTTCAAGCTTGTCACATTACGTCGATGAAGCGTTACGAATGATGCTACTAGCTCTAACGTAAATATAATCTTCGTTACTGAGGATCTAGCTTCACCGGTGGTACTGGTAGTGGCAGTATTTTTAATAGAATTGTTAATTAAATTTGTATGACATACGCAAGTTAGGGTGGCCACACTGAATGATGAGGTATAGTCTGTTTTCGACACGACATATTAACATATCTTCAAGTGTTTTATATAGTTACATATCAAACGTGACGCTGTTGTTTCCCGAAATATGCTTTAGTTGTCGAAATATGCTTTGTTTGTTGAAATATGCTTTGTCGAAATATTGAGAAATGTAATTCTGCTCTGTGTGTACGGTGTTCAAAGGTAGATTTATCTTAATCTCTTCTGTTGCAGATATTGGTTATTTGCTAAATGTTATTTATTTTTCCGCCACTGAGCATTATAGAAGTAAAAGTTAGCTTTCAATTGTCAGATTTAGATATTTTAGCATCTAAATTTTTCAGCGTCATTACAAAGGTTCCATATTCAATCCTGAACGATTTTTTGGTTTTTGTGTCACGTATAGTCTGGACAGTTAAATATTAAGCTAAAAGCATAATATACCTAAATGACCTAAAACTCCTAGGAAATAGGAACATACGAAGTGACTTACATAAAGAATAGACTGAGCATTATTTATATTTTGAACCAGCCATTTTCTTGTCAGTTATGAAGCTCTAAACGTCATGTCATGACAGTGCTGCTGTGCTGCTGCTGCTAAAACATTCACTACTACATGATTACTATAATTCGTCGGTCGAATCACAAAAGGGCGTAACCAACAAAATGGCGATTTTTAGTTTTATACACCACGGCTTTGAAAAATATGCATATTTTAATGTCACGAGAGGACTTATCTGAATTCCTGTCCTAGAAGACTGCACGAACAATCACGAAGAGACTTAACTACTGTTTCATACTTCAATAATTTTTCACGAATAGGCGACTGCAGTTCATGCACTCTTTGGGTGTGACCTGTCCATCTCCATTTCATCTGATGTACATGCTTGCCAACATTCTTGGCTAGCTTCCTTCTATACCTCTTTGACACACTCTTATTTGGTTCAACGTTATTTGTGTTAATGGCCAAAGTTGGCAAGCGTAAGTGAGGCAAGGTGTTAAACAAATTTCCATGTCTTTTGTTTTTAGCTCTACAGTTAGTAGTAACTATAACTCATAACTACCTCGAATGGTGTAACTGTCACATCCAGAGATTCTCGCTGAAATTGAGGACTTCTACGGAAATCTGTATGCCTCGCATGCGCAGAAACCGCCACCTGACGCGACCACAGTACCCAGAGCTCCATTCTCTCGCCACTTTACAGACGATCTCCCGGACGTGGATGTAGACGAAATCGGGGCAGCGCTTAAACAGCTTAAGAATGGGAAGGCTCCCGGTGCAGACGGAGTGGCCTCTGAGCTACTGACAGCTGGTGGAAAAACCGTTCTGGAGGATCTGTAAAGGCTATTCTGTTAACTCTGGCATCTTTGTTATAGCCAATGAGACAACCCCGAAGGCGTGAAGCAGAATTGTTGTGGCATTGTTTTTCAAGAAAGGAGACAAAACGCTTCTTAAAAACTACAGTCCGATCACACTTCTGAGCCACGTCTATAAGCTGTTCTCGAGAGTCGTTACGAATCGTTTGACTCCATCGAAGCCTGGGCTGTTTTGGAGTCCTTGCAGCGGTGCCATTAAGATTTGACGCCTTCCAGCCACCGGAACAGGCCGGGTTTCGTAAAGGCTTCAGCGCCGTGGACCACATCCATACTGTACGGCAGGTTATACAGAAGTCAGAAGAGTATAACCAATCGCTGTGTATGGCCTTTGTGAACTACGAAAACCTGGGCTGTTTTGGAGTCCTTGCAGCGGTGCCAGGTAGATTGGCGATATGTGGAGGGGCTAAGAACCCTCTATCAAATGGCAACAATGTCCGTCCAAGTACAAAACCACAAAACAGGATCCTTCAAACTACTCCGAGGTGTAAGACAGGGTGAAGTTATATCCCCGAAACATTTCATCAATTCGCTGGAGGATATCTATAAAACTTTGTAGTGGGATGGACTAGGCATCAACGTCAACGGCAAATATCTCGCACATCTCCGCTTTGCCGACGATATAGTAATAATGGCCGAATCGCTGCAGGATCTGCAAAAAAATGCTCACCAGTCTGAACGTCGCCTCGAGACGTGTTGGACTCGGGATGAACTTGGACAAGACGAAAGTCATATTCAATCAACACATCATCCCCGAGCCGGTCTCCGTCAAAGGTATAGCCCTTGAAGTTGTCCAGAAGTATTTGTACCTTGGGCAAACTTTGCAGCTGGGTAGATAACTTTGAGGCTGAAATCACCAGAAGAGTGCAGCTGGGCTGGGCAGCATTTGGGAAGTTGCGTCATATTTTGGAATCACCCTTGCCATTGCCACAATGCCTCAAGACCAAGGTGTTCGATCAGTGCGTCCTGCCAGTCATGATCTATGGAGCCGAGACGTGGAACCTGACATTAAAACTGGCCTACCGGTTACATGTCACTCAGAGAGCTATGGAAAGGTCTATGCTCGGTATCTCTATAATGGATAAAATGAGAATCGAAATTAGACTATCCGCAAAAAGATCAAAGTTACGGACATAGTCTGGAAGTGTAGCAAACTGAAGTGGCAGTGGGCTGGGGCACATTTGTCGTAGAACCGACGGACGGTGGAGTAAACGGGTTCTCCAGTGGAGGCCACGCCTCAGCAAGCGTAGTGTTGGATGACATCCGGCCAGATGGACCGAGGACTTAAAAATGGGGCTGGTAGCGACTGGAAGGTGAAAACGGGAGATCGTGCCCTATGGCGTACCCTGGGGGAGGCCTACGTCCAGCAGTGGAATGTAATAGGCTGATGTATGTATGTAATAAAGAATATATGCATATCTCTTTGAGAGATGTTCAGACTGATTAATTTGATTTTAAGTGTCTAACTGTATGTTAAAATATATAATAATTCAGACATTCTATTTTTCTGATTTTTTTGGACAGATTTATTTGATTATAACTGTATGCATATCTCTTTGAGAGATGTTCAGACTGATTCATTTGATTATAAGTGTCTAATTGTATATTCAAAAATATAATATTTCATACATTTTGTTTTAATTTACTTTAATATAAATGGACACAAGTGATAATTATAACAAAATGTTACATCACAAATAGGCGTAAGTGGATCTTCAGTGAAAAAAAGTAAAATATCTCATAAATTTATAAAGTTATCGGAAATCTATTAATAACTAGCTATAAAGGATTAAATTTGCTATGAAACTATTTAATTACCTTCTAAATAAATATTATGATAAATTTTGGATGACCGTCAAACTGGTCGCTGATTTCTTTAATTTGCTCTCCTGTAAAGTTATAAAAAAACAGTTACGCCCTTTTGTGATTCGACCGACGAATTCTGCTAGATCGTAGACACTTTCCGCCTCTATTTTTGAGGCTATCGGTATTATTTGTGGGAGACATACGTTTAGGCAGGCCAAAAATAAAGGCTAAAATCAAAGACCTGAAAAAATCGACAGGTCTCTATAATAAAATAAACTTTAACACGGTATTACAATAAATGTAATGCTATGCGCCCCTGAGTAGTTTTGTAAAATATTCAAAAAGAACCTAAGTACATTGTTGTCGAGGTTCAGAAAATAAGACCTTGGTGGTCGAGTATTATAGGTCGACTCTATTATCCAAGCCAAACAAGGACTTTTTCTCCGAGGCTAACATGGTGTTATTGCATAAATATGAGAGGATATTCCTTGCCACATAGGTTTTTTTTGTAAATATGAATGAATAAAAGAAATATCCGTGCATGTTTGACAGTAGACTATTTGCACACAGAATACATCGGTGTTAGAAAACCATCATTGGAGAGCAGCCATCAGCTGTCTCATCGAGAGCGGGCTGTTGGAGCAGATGCAAGAGATGCGAGCCAGCCTGGAGCACCAGATTAGCTCGCTCATCCTCGCCACCGACATCACCAGGCAGCAGGAGTACCTCAGCCAGTTCAAGGTAAACTAAAAGGCCGCTTAGTCTTACACTAAGTACGACGACGGCTGGTAAATAACCAATCTTATTTTTAAGTTATTAGGTAAATACAAAAGACGAACAATCACTTTTTCTATCTGGCTTAGACACTAGATTAGGCCCATGCTTTTAAGTGACGGAGTCAGGTGAAACAGCCGTGGGATAAGGTGAAACCGGGGCAGGGTCAGTTGTAACAGTCGCGGTGTCAGTTGTCACAGCCGCGGGGTAAGTGTAACCGTCATTGAGTAAGTTGTGGCAGTCACAGGGTCAGTTGCAAAAGCCTCGTGGTCAGTTGTAACAGCCGCGGGGTCAGTTGTAACAGCCGCGGGGTCAGTTGTTCAGCCGCGGGGTCAGTAGTAACAGTCGCGGGGTAAGTGTAACCGTCACGGGGTATGTTGTGACAGTCACGGGGTAAGTTGTGACAGTCACGGGGTCAGTTGTGACAGTCACGGGGTCAGCTGTAGCAGCCGTTGGGTTACTTGTAACGGCAACGAGATCAGTTGTGCTGTTCAACGGTCGTGGGGTAAGTTGCAACAGTCGCGTGTCTTCTGTCCCAAAAAAAATAGATAAGTAAAAATTGCGGGAAGAAAGTGATTTCAGCAGCGTGAATTAAGTCATTTGTATGGGTCCATTCCTTCCTGCTAATTTGCGGCGCCGTGAACAATGACTAACGTCCTTCAATATCAAATATAGAGCTAACTATTTTAAACTTTCGCAGTCACACATAATGACTCAAAATATCAGCTGTTGTTCCGTGATCATGGTCCATACATGCATAGATTCATACATAGATTACCAGCCATAACAGTCCACTGCTGGACATTGGGGACCCTATTTGGGGTATTGCCAGACTCGCCACGGCAAGCAAATTGGCGAGCGCAGAGCAAGATAATGCTTTCCTAGAAAACGCTGCTGCCTCTTGCCTGGATGATCTAAGCTGGCATCACAGGAAATTAAAACTCCGCGAAATATCGGTCAATTTAAGCAAAAAAGTCGTGTATCGCGGTAAGAAACGAAACCCGTTTTAATAAAATGAGTAAATATAGGTCGACAGTAAATTTCCTATGCATGTGTAGTAGAGTTTTACGCCTTCTTTTGTCCGAGAGACCCCCTCTTATAACTTCTTGACATGTATAGCGTAGTAGTAGCTTAATTAAGTTAAAGGTACAATCAGTTGTATTTCGCGATTCAAATATTAATTATTCTACATAACTATAAATACGACTGAAACGGATGACGATGATAATTTAATGGTAATTAAATTCAACAATATTTGAGAATATCGATTTGGTTCTGTCACATTTGAGTAACATCGAATAAAACCTGTCAACGAATAAAAAATAAACGCGCCGCCGCCATTAATTACTTTGTGGCATAAAGTAAACCAAAGGAATATTTTTAGAGTCTATCTTAATCTCAAACAAATGTTATGAACATTGCAACAATAATAATAGTAACCTCTTCTATAAACCATCCTTTTCATTCTGTATAGTATTGGTGTACCTACCTACTTACATGTCTATCCCTACGCGCTACAGGAGAAAGACAATGCAATACTGCTACGCTCTATTTCACATTCTACGTATGTTAGAAACTGGATGTGTTGGGCCACGCTGCTGTAGGGGAAATTCTTACAATGGTTTGGTATTTCTACGAAAAAGTTTCTTACTTTCAACAACGTGAAATGTCTCAACGTGAAAAGTTTTGTGTGGTTAATTTCTTCGGCTTCGGACATTGCGTAAATTATGCCTTTTAACAATAGATTTCTGCTATTTATGTAAGTATCTGGAATGGGGCAGTGTAAGAACTACATTAAAAATAAGTAATTAAAAATGCTCGTTAGATGGAGGATACGTTTTAATTTCTGTGGCTGTAATTTTTTTTTCTGTTGTAACAATAATAAAAAAAACTTGGCAAAATTCAGTAAAGCATTTTCATACAGTCAAGTGTTTGTGTAATATCTCATGTTCTTTTGTCATACTGATGCCTAGAGACGCCTCTGTAACATGATGATGTTCTCGATTTATTAGTTTCCGCACAACAAGGTTCTTTTGTGGTACAAATACAAATGAAGATCGATCTTTTTTAAATTCGTCCGTAAGCACAGATCGTCCGCAATTAAAATTTATTAAATAGTGATACACAATGGCGTTCAATAGTTCTCCAGTTCTTAAAGTCAAAGTAAGTTGATCAATGAAACGTAAAAATTCCCGAGAGATATCCGTGGAGCCGACGACACACTTTTTAGGGTTCCGTACCCAAATGGTCAAAATTGGCCCTCTTACTGACACTCCGCTGTCCATCTGTCCGTCTGTCTGACTGGTGTCACTAGGCTGGTACCTCTCTCATAAACCGTGAAAGTTTTTTGCGATGCTGTTTTTCTGTTACCGCTATTACAAAAAATACTAACATTTTTACAGTCGGACTCGCAGTTAGTCGATTTTTAAAATGTTGTTACAATTGTAAAGCAGTTGTTAGCCACGTGAAATATTATTCTTCATCCAATGACTTGTATTTATTGATGTCATTTGTTTTTATATGATTCTGTAAATGCCCCATTCCGGATACCTAATATGTGCGTAATAGCAACCTATGTAGCAATATCATAGAAATGACTACCTCTACACAAGAAAAATAACGCTTTAAGTGACCAATAAAATCGCACCCGGGGGCCATTAGTTGACTCGCGTATCGGTTAAATTTATAGATTAAAACAAATTGATAGATGGTGAGCTGTATCTAGAAGTTCACCCCATAAAAAGATCGACCCCGTTTAAAAAATGTTGTACTTGCTTTTCTAAAATATCTGCAATAGATCTGTTGTATTGTCCTCTTGATGTCTCGACGCCAATAGGCACGTTTGAATTTGAACTGGCGAAAATTAGCATACCTTAAACGTTGCTTAAACATGGTGGTGTAACAAGACTACCATTTGCGTTTAAAAGAAAGCAAATCCTTGCGATATGACGTGCGTTCGCCCTAAAAAGAGTTGTTTGCTCCACAATGAGCCCCTGACCGCGTTTTAGGAAAATAGGCGTCTATGACTCAAGAATAAAGATGTGCGAACACGATACGCTCGGCACTTGGTTATGAACACTTTTACATACTTACATGTTCGATAACTCCTGCTGCAGTAAATAATGGTTAAGAAAACTTAAAATGATAAATATAAAACATGTAGTTTTTTTTACCTTTAAATGCAAGCGTTTGTGTGAGTGCGTGACGCGTGTGTGACTGCGCAAAATATTAATCTAATGGTATATCTTGCTTGAATGTATTGCTGGCACTGTTTTGTTTTATATTTTACTAGATTACCGCCCAGCGGTTTTCACCCGTTGCTACTCATTTTCCCGTGGTAATAGTTGTTGTGCGGTAAAAAGTATGATAAGTGTTAATCCGGTTTATACTCTACCTGTGTTCCAAATTTCATCCAAATCGGTCAAGCCGTTTGAGCGTGAAATGGTAACAAACATACATACACATACACAAACTCTCAGATTTATAATATTAGTATGGATAAAAACTTTTCTATATTTCTACAAATTGAGATAGATATCCTAAAATCAATCGTACCTCCCGTAGGCCTACGGGCGAATAACTTTTCGTAGAAATCTGCTATATCGGACATTCGTATCAGGATTACCTATCTCTGGATGTTATTATTACGCAGAATACAAAGAAATCAATGAACACCATTTACAATATTTTTTTGTTCACATTTGGATATATTCCGCTTCGGAAAAGTGAACAGTTTCAGTTTACCATACAAATATTTCCAGCTAGCTAGTACATTTTGTGAATAGCCTGTCACAATAAAGGTGTTTTGAAATGCCCAATTGTAAACAAGTATTAGTGGTAAGTAATTATTATTATATATCAACAATGATTGTAGCGACAAATATTAGTGACAAGTAATTATTACATATCGATTGATTATAATGACGAATATTATTGATGTACTTACTTATTAGGTCACATTTCACGATCGTAAAGCTGCCCCAAGTGGGTACACCTGGTAAATACGATGCAAATTTTAACTTTCTTGTGATAGTCTTTTGGTCTTTAAACCGGTGTGTAAAAAGGGACAGACGTAAAAATTGAAGCAGCATTTATGAAATTAACGGGCTGTGGAATCTACGTATGTATGTACTACGTACATACGCATGGCAACCAGCATGATCGAGGTTAAGGCGGGGATATAGCGCGAGCAAGATTTTTAAAACAGTTTTATTTAGACAAGTACAAGCCAATAAATTGTGGAAAAAATATATATTATTGCCAGGATCTAACAGATAACCTAAAGTTACACAATTTGTAAAATTTTAATTGATAGAAAAAAGAAACCGAAGTATCCTCTATTTGAAACTTTTTTCAATACAGTTCTACCGTTTTAAAGTTAATTACAAAAAATACTATAATTTAGATACATACCTTGATACATACATAAATGATTTGTATTTGTATTTACCTTTTCTAGTACGAATACCTAAAATAGACATTTTAACGATATTTCTCTGGTTTCTATGTCGGTAAAACCGTAAAATTTCCCAAAAAATTGAGCGCAAAATAGGTTCTGTCTCTCTGGCGCAGCGCGAATGAGAGGAACTGAAACTTTTCAGGTGAATCAGAGCCATAATTGTATAAAATAAACCTTAGGTTAATATACTTACTAGATTTCCGCCCAGCGGTTTCACCCGCTGCCACTCATTTTCCCGTGTATATAATAATAGTATAATATATAATAGTTGTTTTCCTGCGGTAAAAAGGCGGGCCTATGTGTTATACAAGGTTATACTCTACCTGTGTTCCAAATTTCATTACAATCGGTCAATCCGTTTGAGCGTGAAGAGGTAACAAACATACATACATACATACACACACACGCACAAACCCTCACATTTATAATATTAGTACGGATTTTTCTCTAACATGCTAGGAAATGTGCTAATTTCTTTCAAAAAAAGAGTACGCAGAGTTTCACATTGTGCGTCACATCTCCGATCGCGCCAGTAAAATTGTATAGAAAGAAAATTCGTTACTCGCTAAACACATGTAATAACAAATTTAAGTATGTTCCGTTCTGAGATGTCACTGACAGAGGAACGGAACGTAATTTTGTATGAAAGGTGTGAACTTACCTAAACTGAAAATAAATTAATTATTGGCCTTAAATAACTGTTATTTATAAAAATATAATAAAATAAATAATCGTCTTCATCTTGCCAGAGAAGATGATAAAATTATATTATATTATTCCTTACATATAACGTTTAATTCAATCAAAACAACTTTTTATAAAGTAGTTTTTTATTTCCTAGCATTTTTCTCGCCTGTGGCTCAAACTTAAAACTCAACTCTTCCAGCAAAGACTTACTTTTACTATTATACTACACCTACATAGAAAGTGCCTATTGCTTTTTTAAATATAGAGAGGAATGTGAGTCATTGTTCTCGTTTCAAATAATCAGCGAATTTTCGACTTGGGAGTAAATAAAGTTATTGAGTTTGCGTTGTAAGAAATATAAAAAGATAAATACTTGAATGCGCGATTTCATTTGGATTTTTCGTGGCATTAATTTGAGGTTTGGTTAACTGTGGTTATTGCCCTATTACTTGGAAGAATTAAAGATAACTAACTCGTGTGAATCTTCACCGTTAGTCAAAACCGTTGCATGCGATCATAACTTTTTAATAAAAAACTCATAAAAACCCCTTAATTTTATTGTTGCCGCGTCCGCGTGAAAGTATCCCCTCTAACCTCACGTCTTAAACGCCGTCCTTTCGGATGATGATCACGATTTCACTGTAGCTGCTGCTGCAACCATTGCGAGAAGAACACGCTCCACAAGATCTTCAAGCAATCGACGTCCCTGCCGGCTGGGGCGCAGAGGTCCCTCATTTGTTCCCCAAGGGCGCGACTGGGCTGTTTTTTGAACAACCACATAAACTTCTCCGGGTGAACCTTTGCTCACCACCAATCATTCTGGTGTAGGAAAATCTCGTTAGTAGTCGTTCTCTAATTTCGCACGTGAAGCTTGTACTGTACCGAGATACCTCAAATCATGTTTTTTTTTAAACTACTAGTTTGGAACTAAAATATATGAAGAAATTCAAAAAGAGCCCGCAGTGCTGTTAACATCCCTCAACCAATAATTTAATTTATTGCATGAAAAGCTATATACTAATGTATGTTGGTATTTGAAACATCGATTTAGTTATTATTGTAAATATAACCTGATGCCTATTGCGTAGGTCATTTAGTAAATGGCTCGCAGTGTGATGAAAAAATATAATCTACTTAATTAATTAAGAAAGGTTTGGTGCGGCTATTTGATAAAGTAGTTATGTACTTTGTGGTGCGATGTAACTAGTACGTACCTATGTAACTAAATGATTATAATTTCTTCCATGAAATAAAAATGTGAGGGGCTCACAAAATTTGTAAAATTGTTGACTATTAGTCAGACTCAGACGAATTACTTATTAAAACGACATTTTGTTTATAAAACTATTGGTACCTGTCTTGACATGTCACGCTATGTTCAACATAACGTGGACTCGTCAAAAGTAAACATATTAATATTACTTATCATAGCCTCAAAGTAAAAATTATTAAATTATTACTCATTTTAAAAACGTTGAATGAGGACCTTATTTTAATAGTTTAAATGTCATGTAACTGCCCTGGCAACAACCTCAGTAGTGTGAAGATTTTAGAAGCAAAGGTAACTAGGACAAAACTGGATAAAATCTAATCTATCGTGGCTTAAAACCAAAATAAAGGATGTAATAGTATTGACTAATATTTTAAGGGATTAGCCAGCCTATGAAACTAAACATCTTTATCACATTTTTTTTTTCGAGTTTTCATATAAAGTCAGTCAGCTGATCGTTGTATGGGAGATCTAAAAAGAACTCGTTTACCAAAATATCCTCCATGATCATGCCTGAAAAGTTTTTAGTACACCGTTCCTTAACTTTACCTTTGATACCGAAATAAAAAAAATCCTTAAGATTGTCTTTTGAAATAAACCAGATTTAGAAAATTTTGCGTTCCCGTTCGCCGCTGAAAGTGTAAAATGCATTGGGAGGAGATTATTTGGACCATTCAAACCAAAATAAACAGAACGAAAAACGTTTCATTATCACAACAGAGGCAAGTCTGCCGGGCAGAAGGCTACTTACTAGGTGTATTCATATACAATCGGGTCAGTATCTAAGTAGTTTAATATTGACAACGGCAAACATCAAAGTAAATGTATCACTGGCTGTTGCCGGACTTCGTTATTGATAGTTAGTATTGATTTCGGGTTAGACGGTGCACAGTTTTAGATACAAAATTGCATACAGGCGATAAAATGTTTGCACAATGGCCAGGTCACCCACATTTGCCACATGAAATTGGCTAAAAAGAGGACGTAATACAGTCACCTGTTTGAACTAAAAAGAATCTTTCGTAGAAGAAAGTATGGTTTTCTCATATATATTTGGTTTCCTGCGCGTCTTAAATGTATAAAGAGCTTCTCGGCTTCTCGCACACGCCAAAATATCGGAGGGTTTCGTAGTCATGAAATATAAATTGGATTTTATTTTAATGTTATAAAAATCATTCTACCGTAACAGGTTTAGTGCATATTTGAAGACCGCTTCTTTATGATTGACTATTACAAAAGATATGGGTGCTACGATTTTTTCCTCATAAGTTTCATGGTAATGCAGATGGAAAGGTATATTCCTCGTTTTTACCATTGCGTTTAACCTAACTTGTACCTAACTTGTTCTTAGCTGAAGACGCCCTTTTTAATAGCAAGTATCTTGTAACAGGATCATTTAAAACAAATTCTTGCCAGCCTTCAAATTCTTTCAACAGCGCGTGTTCCTTTTTTAGTTTTTTGACCTACATTACTTTTGTAAAGTTGTTATTGAAGCGGGACATACTAACGGACCAACAGAAAGAGTAGGCGAACTGATAAGAGCTCTAGTCGTCTATGAAACCCTAAAAATCATCTTGGGATGTACTTGTATTTTTTCGCTACTTAGTTTAATTAATAAATAGGACTTAGGGTAGGTACAAATGAGTTTGATATACTGCGCTGGGAATGAAGCGAGAGGAAGTAAGTAGCATTAGAACTATTTTTATTTTAACTTTTTTGGTTTTTCTATCTCATGCGTTGTATTTTAATGGAAACTAAATTGCAATTCTATTGATAATTGTAACCCAGCACAAGTCTGGAAATTTTTACGCACGCTTGGCGTTGGTAAATCGCCAGCTATCCCCTAGTGGTGCTGTAGATTTGTCAGCACTCAATCGGCATTTTTCGTCTCCTCCTGTCACACTGACTGATGTCGTCAAAGCAACGACTATTGCTAAAATTAACCGACAGCCACTTCCACAGTGCTCCTCCTTCTCTTTTAAAGTTGTTGCCGAGGACGATGTTAAGAAGCATATATTATCTATCAAATCTACTGCCGTGGGCAATGATGATCTCTCCTCCCGTATGATTTCCCTTATCCTTACCGAACTCTTGCCAATCCTCACACACATCTTTAATTTCTCTCTGGTAACGAGTTCTTACCCCTCAGCATGGAAACGTGCTGATCTTATACCTCTCCCTAAGGTTCCCAATCCCTCATCGTTCTCCCATTATCGTCCCATCTCCATCCTTCCATTCCTATCCAAGATCCTTGAACACATTGTCCACAAGCAGGTATCTGACTTCATCACATCTAATAGTCTCCTTTCTCCGTATCAGTCTGGCTTTCGTGCTGGTCACAGCACCGTGACAGCACTTATCAAAGTCACTGATGATATTCGTATTGCCATGGAGAATAAGGCTTTGACTATTCTTATTTTACTTGATTTCAGTAATGCCTTCAACTCGGTAGATTTTGATGTACTTCTTGCTATTCTTCGCTCTCTTAACATCTCTTCTCCGGCAATAACTTGGTTCGATTCATACCTTCGGGGTCGTTCGCAGCGGGTCCGCTTTGATGAGGCTTACTCGGAGTGGTGTGACCTCTCTGCAGGCGTACCTCAGGGTGGCGTCCTTTCACCTCTTCTCTTTTCGGTTTTCATTAACACAGTTACTTCTGTCCTCTCTTCTAGCTTCCATCTTTACGCAGACGATTTGCAGATTTATCGTCATTTCACCTGTGATGATATCAATAGTGCAACTGCGGCTATCAACAGCGACCTCAGCAAAATTTCTGAATGGGCTGAATCTTTCGGTCTCGTGGTCAACCCAATAAAATCTCAGGCCATGCTAATAGGTAGTTCTTATATGTGTAGGCAAATAGACCATCTTAGTATCCCACCCGTTATTTATAACGGCACGTCTATAGCTTACACCAAAACTGCAAAAAATCTGGGTATTTTGCTAGATTCTAATCTCACTTGGACTGCGCAGGTCAACGCTGTCAGCAGTAAAGTATTTTTCTCTTTCCATTCGCTTAAACGCCTTCAAAACTTCTTGCCGCTAAAGACTAAGATTACTCTTGCTCAGACACTTCTCTTTCCCCTGTTAGACTACGCCGACACCTGCTACTTGGATGCCACTGAGGAGTTATTGAGCAAACTTGAGCGTCTCCAAAACCTCTGCATCAGATTCGTTTTCGGCTTACGCAAATACGACCATGTCTCACAGTTTCGCTCTCAACTCAAGTGGCTTCCTATCCGGCATCGACGCAATGCTCACGTCCTTTCCTGCCTTTACAATGTTCTATACAACCCTTCTTCTCCTTCTTATCTCAAAGAACGCTTTAAATTCTCTCGTCCCCTGGACAAGCCTTGTCGCTCCCATGTTCGAACGCTTCTGTCAATACCAATCCATCACTCTGACTTCTACAGCTATTCTTTTACTGTTCATGCGGCCAGACTGTGGAACTCCCTCCCCCACACAGTGCGTGACAGCCCTTCTATTTCTATATTCAAAAAACGAGTAAAAGAGCATTATCTTTCTCTGTCAAAATAATTTGTATAGTTTTATATATTATGATGTATTTATGTACGTAGGTATATATATATATACTTATATATATATATATATATTAATTATTTAAAGTATTGTATAATATGTAAGTTTATCTTATAGTTCATATAATTAAGTATACTTTAGGATACATTGTTATTTTATTTATTGTACTAAGTATTCTTGTTTTATTAGCCTTCATTTATTTTTATCATACTAAGTAAGTTGTACACGCCAACTGCCTTACTTTATGCCTTCTCACTACCCTAGGTCTGCTGGAAGAGATTTCTTTTTAGAAATAAGCTGACCTGTTGTGTATTGATCTATATGTTATGTCCTTTGTGTTATATTGTGTACAATAAACGGTTAAATAAATAAATAAATAAAATAAATAAATAAATTGCAACTTAGGTTAATAAATAACAGATCATTTTTTGAAATTCATCTTTCAACGCGCAATCATTTGAGTTTTTATAAGTTGTTGGTAGAGGCAACACAAAGCGTGAGCCGTCTATTCGCACGTGCCAGAGGAAAGATAAAGATAACACGTGTGTCGCAAGTTTTGTTTCGCAAGGTAGCGAGACGCGACGCGCGTGCGCCACTGCGGGCCTCGGCTGAATAGAAAGTGCTTCATGGATGACAAACAATCAATCATCTATACAGGGTATAAAAAACTAAAAATGTTTCAAGTCCATGAAACTTAACTATTTTTCTAAAGGAACGCGTTCGAATATTGTAAAAAAACGTGCTCTTATACAATTCGATTAGCTAATCCGAGTGATTTGGTATGGGAGGTCCTCAGGGAGTTCCATATTACTTTCATATTTTCACCTAAATTCCTCGGAGAAAATTGTTCAGTTTGATGAACTGGTTTACCCCTTGAAATGATATATTCTATCTATGATTATTCTCTTTTTTATCGATCTTCAAACAATTATTTTTAGTTCACGGTTACACGTAGTTACGTAGGTACATTACTCGTACGCTGATCTATACGATATACAGTCACCCATAAAACAAATTACAAATCTAAATTTATTTCATTACCTACTGGTATGTATCACACTGGTTGACTGAACGATTCCACAAATTTTAATTAAAAACTTAATAATACGACTTGCTCGGCGGTTTCACCCGTATCTACTATGTTCTTGCGGGAATAAATTGTTTCCGTGGTAAAACCTAGAATATGTTATTCACGAAGAATAACCAACAATTTTGTTAAATAATTATATATATATAATCATTGGACGAATTATTATTAATTATTATATATATATATATATATATATTTTAAATCACCATTGTATATTTTTAAACGATCAAATATGGTTTATTGGGATGGCAGAACCTTAGACGTGGAACTTTGCTTATTTGATGAATATTATAACTAAAAGTAGGGTGGTTGTTAGAAAAAAATAATGGCAGTCAGTATTGGTTTGTATCCAGACACATTTATGGTCATATGGGTATAATCATAATTACATTAAAAAAAACAAAGTAAGTATTAAGGTTGCCGTGTGATGCCGATTAGAATAGCATCACCCCATTTATTTCCCTTGGGAGTCGTAAAAGGCGACTAAGGAACTCGAGGGTGTGTATTGCAAATTCAGGCGATGGGCTGACAACCTGTCACTATGGCGATACTCATTTTTTCCGAATGACCCTCAAATATTGACATACGTGACCGTTTTTCGCGGCTGTTTGCGCTCTGCTTAACTCGCAGGGAATTGTAGGCGTGATATGTGTATGTATGTGGGTGAAGTAAGTATTAATATGTTATTTTATAATGTATGTGAAGTGGTGTGATTTTATTATGTAGGTGATGCGGGCTTCGACTAGCATTACTCTGTCTTTTTCGGATGTCGTAAGAGGCTACTAAAGGCGGCCGCACACCTATGCCCGTTTGGCTCGCGTTGCTGTCTCTTGGCCGCCGCTTGAGGACGTCCGACCATCGCCGCTAGTCCGGTAGACAGTGTTGCTAGCTTAATGTTATAAATATAGGATTCGGTTAAGTAATTTCTAGGGATGCACTATCGATTGTAAAGCAATTAAAGGGTGCAAGCGATTTTGACTTTAATGACATTTGTCAAATTTTAATGTTTTTGTGACCTTCTAGCCTATTTTTCAAAAGATTATAAAAACCGAGCATTTTTTTAAATTACCCTACCCGAAGATCGCTTTCACACCTTAATTCGCATTAAAATCGATGGTTCATCACTAGTTTCCGCGCAAAACGATTATAAAGTGGACAACTGTCACTTAAAAAGTCTAGCTTATTCCTAATATAAAGTTACTAGGTGTCCAAGAAGTAGCACATCTTTGACATTTAGAAGTATTTTTGTGACTGAAATTAAAACTTAACTTTAAACTGTGTCCCGATAGGAATGTGTACTGTTAGGGTCCCGATAGAACTTAACCCGATTTCCATTAGCTAAAAGAAAGTTCTATTGGCATATTTTGATTTAAAACCTTCAACTTAAAAGTATAGTATAGTTCTCCAAACATGCAGCGTTCTTACAATCGTGTGTAGTACACGTGAGGTGGATGTAGTTACCGTAGCTAGTCGTTTGAGAAACGTCTTAGCATATTGTGCCACTTAGATAACGTTGATCTGGTGAGAGCCGTATGGCGTACCTATTCCGTCGTGCCGAGCCTGACGGAAAACAACAAGTGTGTCGAAAGCGACGTGTACATACTTCTGTAATCTCCGAAACCTCCGTTACTAATACACCGTGAAATCTACCTAACGTACCTACATACATATTCATAATTACTATTTGAACGAAGAATTTCATTAACGGCGCAATAATAAACTGATATTAATGGAGCGCGCTATTTTGAATCACGAGTGAATCGAGGGGTATATAGAATCCTGAGAGAAGCGAGGGATTCAATGTTCGTCGCCCGACAATATATAATTTTAGGTCCGAGTGATATATACTACTTGTCATCCCCATGAGAAAAGCGAGAAATACTTACCAAGTCCCTCAAACGTACTTTAAAGTGCTGGATATCCATTAATTCTCGTTTCTTCAGCGGTTATAATATTACTTTACATCTTAGTCTTAGAGCACAGCACTACCAATATAATTAGGCATTAGAATGCTCTTGTAAAACTTCAAACAGACACTCGTATTCTTACGCCCCCCATGACAGTTACTTATACTACTTTTTCTCAAACATGCTAGGAAATGTGTTCATTTCTTTCAAAAAAAGAAAGCGCGAAGTTTCACATTGTTTGTCACGTCTCAGATCACGCCAGAAAAGTTGTATGGAAATCCTTTGCTGGTGTCCATTAAGATAAATTCGTTATACGCTAAACCCACATAATTTGATTTCAAAATTATCTCGATGACTCTCATAGAAACGGAACGTAATTTTGTATGAAACAGGTAACTAAAGACGAGGCTGTATGATGTGAAGACCCTTGCCTGTCCAGAATTAAAAAAGAAAAGAATGAACTAAACATTTAGTATGGCTGAATAGTACGTAAAACTGTGCCTTACAGGCGAATTTATTTAAAAAAATTACAATTGGTGGGAAAATTGTAAATTTTTAGTTGTTTCGTTGTGTTGTGGTCGCTTAAGTAACAAAATAAAATGAGTACAGACGAAAGTGATATAGAAATGGATTGCACGCCGCCAAATATAAGGGCTGACCCATCAACCGACACAGCAAACAAATATTGGAAAAACAATTATTTTTTCTTTTAATAATTGCCCACATATGACTAATATAACGTTTAACATAAATTAAAAACAACTTTTATAAGAAGTACAATCTTTCATTTCCTAGCCTTTTTTTGAGAAAAGCACTATGTTAGCCTCGGGGAAAATTACTTTGCTTGACTTGTATAATTGAAATTATACTCGTCCAGCAATAGTACATTGTTGTCGAGGTATGGAAAATAAGACTTTGCTGGACGAGTATAGTTTGAAGTCCGAGCCGCAGGCGAGGACTTCAATTATACAAGTCAAGCAAAGTAATTTTCCCCGAGGCTTACATAGTGCTTTTCTCAAAAAAAGGCTAGGAAATGAAAGATTGTACTTCTTATAAAAATTTACAATTTTCCCACCAATTGTAATTTTTTAAAATAAATTCGCCTGTAAGGTATTACGTAATATTCAGCCATACTAAATGTTTAGTTCATTCTTTTCTTTTTTAATTCTGGACAGGCAAGGGTCTTCACATCATACAGCCTCGTCTTTAGTTACCTGTTTCATACAAAATTACGTTCCGTTTCTATGAGAGTCATCGAGATAATTTTGAAATCAAATTATGTGGGTTTAGCGTATAACGAATTTATCTTAATGGACACCAGCAAAGGATTTCCATACAACTTTGCTGGCGTGATCTGAGACGTGACAAACAATGTGAAACTTCGCGGTTTCTGTTTTTAAAAGAAATGAACACATTTTCTAGCATGTTTGAGAAAAGTCTTATTTTCCATACCTCGACAACAATGTACTATAAATGAACAATTCTTTCTCGGAAACGGCTCCAACGCATTTCACGAAATGTAATTTTTAGGAGGTTTTGGAGGCGATATATCGATCTGGTTAGTTTTCATTTTCCTAAATACTATAAACCTTTAAAAATGGCCCAGCAATGTTCGGTCAACCAGGTTCTATTAATAAAAAATAAATAGATCAAAATTTCTGAAAACCAATGAATAAAATAGGGATAATCATTAATAGGTTGTTTGAGTCATATCCATCCCATCCATACCATAAAAATTGAGAGGTTAACAGAAGGTTTACTCGAGCCTTTTTTGATTTTTGCGATTGTCACTTATTAAGAAACTAGGGATGCTACTATACTGTCACAAATTACGTGAGACGCGCGGCACGTACTCTACTGTATTCAATTTATAAGATTTTGGTAATGTCGCTGAATGTTAACTTCGCAAAATGTTTACGTTGCAAAATATATGAAAATACAAAATCACTTTTTCATTTTCAAACTTTCAATATGTATCGTTACAAAATGTCAATAATAGCAAAATATTAAATAAGCCAAATGACAAATTGGTAAATAAACAAGAGGTAAAATTTAAACTGGAAATGTACTAAATATAATATTGTCAGCATCTACAACGTCCTCTTAAAAGCTGGAGTATACCATGCAACTTCCGTTTAGAAACTGATAATCTAGCATGCATTGTTTTCGAGAAACACATTTTTAGTTTATATTTTAATACAAGTACGTAATATGGCTAGATTCAATAAATAATGGCCGGAGCAGACCACTTCCGTATGCAGCTGCTCCGCCTTTAGACGTTACGGCTTAGTGCAAAACGAGAACGTTATATGGTTCTGAGCTGATTTAGTGCAAAACGAGAACGTAATATGGTTCTGAGCTGATTTAAATATAAAAACGTAATGTGGCATGCGTGACAACCTCATTCTTAGTGGTATTGCGTTCCTCTGAGATTTCTGCATACGTTGGGGTTCATGTGTGAGTGAGCAAAATGCACGCGAAGAACTAAGTGAGCAATCTGTAAAGGCGGCCCGTGCGCCGTCTCCCTGATTTGTGTCTTTACTACGTTATACGAGGTGCTTTACATGACCTAGTTAATAAATTTCGATCAATCTTACCCAAATAACATCATACCCACAACAGATTAAGCGATTACTACCTCCTAATCAGAGACACGATTAGTTGGTTAGCGCGGTTTATTAATAATACCTAATTACTATAACTGCATTCCAGGACGACAGGTTGATAGAAGCGTATCCCTGTCTTGACACTTACATAGATAAAATTAATGTATTTATTTCTTAATCCTTTGTTGGGGTCACCGAGTCGACGAACGACCCGGTAGACCCTTGTGTCAATTTTTTTTCATCTGCCTACTACTACTAGTGAGCCTTTGACATGGTAGTCAATGTTCGTTCGATTTCTTAAATTGAGTGTGGCTTCTTTTGCCACAAAGTTTGACGAGAATCGGATCTACATAGATATACTTGGCTTAAACTATAGAATAATATTGAATTCTGCATGAACCACAGAGACATCTTTAAAATTACTAAGATTCAACTTACTAGTTAAGAATGAAAACTCTACAAGCCGCTACTCAAAATAATTAAAAGTATCGAACCCAACTGAATGTGAAATAGTATAACTAATAATAACATATGGTTTTTTTTTTAACTAGGTTGCAATTACATTTATTAATGCAGCTAAAATCAACTCGAAATATTAGTAGCTAAGTACCTGGCCGGTCTTTATATAACTTAGAATAAGGACTCAAATAATGGATTATTAACAGTTTAGAACAAATTCGTTCTGCTACTCGCATAATATTCACCGTGAGCACCTAAGTGTAATGTTTATTCGATCTAATCAACTTACTTTGCGTCAAACACTATTATTCCACTGGCTTATTTTACTGCTCATCTAAAATTGAATTCATTTCAACATTCCTCCAAGTCGGCGATTTCTAAATATAAAAGGGCTTTTATTTTTGTCATCGTCTGCCCACTTCCAATAAATCCCGGTGATTGTGAGTTCTATTTGTTTGTGAACTCGCAAATATACGAATTTCGTTTCCAAGTTTCCAAGTAATTGATATATTTTTGGCCACAGGGAGGATGTCGGAATCGGAAAATAGCATTTTAAAATAAACTAGTGAGAATAGAGCGGTTCACTTCTATTCGATTATGTATCTATTTTTGTGAAATGTAGCGTCGGTAGCTGCACATATCGCCGAAGACGTGGGTTCAAATTATTGAGGCTAACACAAATAGGTTTTCATATTTGATTATGTATCTATTTTCATAACTTGTGACCGCCTTGTGGCATCGTATCATATCGTAATCAAATTATATTTAAAAAAAGACTATTTTGTTGACATACAGTTACAGGGTGTATTTGCAAAAGGACAAATACAAATAGTACAAATCCCTTGAACGAAAAGTACAATCCCTCATGAGTACGAACAACTTTTACATAGACAGACAGGCTGTGATATAAGGGATTTGCACATTAACACTATAAATATATGTACTTTGTTTTTTTTTTTAAAATATGATATTTCGTTTTCAGGGCCACCTTGACATCAACACGCTCGACATGACGAAGAAAGAGCATCGCCACCTCGTCCTGCAGATAGCCCTCAAGTGTGCCGACATATCAAACCCCTGCCGTCCGTGGGAGATCAGTAGGAAGTGGAGTCTCAAGGTCTGCGAAGAGTTCTTCCGGCAAGGCGACTACGAGAGGAAGCTCAACTTGCCGGTGACGGCTCTCTGCGACCGACATACCACCTCCATACCGAAGATACAAACAGGTATGCAAATATTATCTAAATTTGGTTACTTTAATTAATTATTATATGTCCTACTCCAAGGCAAAGGTATCTTCCTTCTATGATTCCCTTTTTTGAACGGAAGCTATCCAATATTGGTTGAGCCCATGTAGGCCACTGTTCCAACTCTTTCAAAGTCTACCGCGCGCTCTATTTGCATAGGACGGACTCGAATTGATAATTAGTTTTATGTGAAATGAAACGAAATAATAACAATTATCTAAATTTACCTAGGATGAGATTGAACCCAAGATATTGATCAACCACTGCCATCTGAGCTAGGTTCTAGGTTTGCTTACCCATCCGATGAATTCGTCTACAAGCGAGATCATTTTTTATTTTTACAATCCACGGGTGCTCTCTTTAAACTTAGATCGTTCCTCCAATTATGGAAAGGTCATAGCTGATTCATTTGAAATAGATGTTCAGTGAGAAGAAATGAAGTTCAGTGGATAACTGGATAGATTAGGAAAACTGTAATAAAATTTCAGTATTTCAATTCGATGAACCTGTAGTGTAGCGACAAATTTATATTTCTGACTTTTTGATTTTTGCTTAAGACCTGAAATTGGCTGCAGCAAGAAGTAAATATTTGTTTTGCCTTCATTCCATGGGGTGCTTGACGCCTATACCTTTTAGTTGGTACAATGAAGACGATATGTTTTTTGTGTATTGATCTATATTTAGCAGGGGTCTTGGCGTTCAAAAAGTCTCAAAGTCATTGTGCTGTGCTGGAAAGAGAAAAGGCGTAGAAATTGAGGGTGCCTCTGTGTACTAGTATGAGATATGTCATAGCAACCTATGAAAGATTAGTTGGGTGCACACAATATGCGACAAAAATTGTTCAAACGAAAATATGCGGCACAAAATTTGTCGCATATTGTGCGCACCCGATTAGGGTTCACTTTTTGCCGACACCTATCCTCTTTCCGCACAGACTCCAACCACTTGGAAGCCTAATGACTTAAGGTGCAAACAAACTTAGTAATTTGTCAATAATAGTGTCAGATATGTGTATGACAGCTCCTGACTTGTCTATGTAGGTATTTATTTAATAATGATAAGGTAATATGTGTAAAAAATAATGAATACTAAAATACAGAAAATAACGGCTTAAATATAATATATTATTTGATTGAAGAGCTGAGAAGTCGACATAAATATCAGACAGATCAGAGGCGACTTTCATATGTAGTTGTAATGTTCTAAAGCTAAACATTGACGTCGCGTGGGAATTTCACTACCCAGGAACTGGGTTTTGTTGCTGTTTAATAAAAGCGTATATATGCTCTCTGCGTGGCTAGCTTTCCGGCTATATGACGCTGGTGAGTAGTTGTGTAACCGTTCTAACCTTGCTGCGAACGCTGTTATCGATATTGGCTTGTTATTAGTTGTAATAGGTTAAATCGAATCCCAATGGACACCTGCGGTGGAGACAAGTTGGCGCCCGCTGCTCTTCTATTAAGAGACTTGTAAACATGTTTGCAAATTCTGTCAATTATTTCAATTAAACCCATACCTATGTGTTAACAACATTTAACCAGCGTCATACATTTTATAGATTATTTTTTAACGAATTGCGTTTTGTTTTAGGATTTTTCAAGTTTGTCGTGACTCCACTTATAACGGAATGGCACCGGTTTCTTCAAAATGATTTGACAGCTCAAATGCTTGAAAATCTTCTCTACAACCAGAGCAAATGGGAAACGTTGGTGGCGCAAGAATTAGCAGAAGAAACTAGGACAGAGATATCAGATGCGGATATGGTCGACGATGATCTGGAGACTGGCTCCGGAACCAACATATCCGGCAGCTCAGAATACCTTTTGCCATTACGGAGGGGCTCATTGAATCCCGCCAAGCCGGCGGGGTTGAAGGAACAACTCAGAAGATTCTCCGTTCCGTTGAATGTTTTTCAAGACTCAAAATTCAAGAACAGAGATTCAAAAAGCCGCAACTCGTCAGTGGCGGAGGCGCGTGTGCGGGGTAGCGGCAGCCCGGTCGGCAGCGAACATTCTATACATTCACAGTTGAGCGTGCGCGGTCATTGCGAACACGGACACGATACCAACGAGAAGGTTTTGAGTACGGAGAAGTTGCTACCCGATTGTTCGATAGCTTCGATCACGACGCCTGTGCAGGCGACGCGGCTGAACACCGTGTTGAAAGAAGGCGGCACTTGGAAGCTGGTGCGCCAGCAGACGTTCCCGCCGCTGGAGTCGTGCGCCCGCGCGTACGCGCTCGCCGCCCGCCCGCTGCACACCAGCAACGAGGACGCGATATACCCCGCCCGCTATTCCAAGACTGACGAGAAAGAGGGCATATTTAGCAGTATATTCAAGAGAAACGATACCGATAAGACTGATAATAACGATGACGCTTCTGAAAATAATAATGTAGATGTAACTGAATGTTCACATAATTTAGAGAAAGAGAATCTGGACCCTTTGTTCCGTGGGTTGTCGCGGCGCGACTCGTCTGGCGTCGGCAGTCAGCTGCGCGACAACCTGACGGCGCAGCTCGGCCTCATCCCCGCCGACCAGCTGCTGCGCCGGCGCAAGTCCATGCCGGCCGACACGCTCGCCAGTAAGTGCTTTATTTATTTATTTATTTATTATTTTTGGTTTCTTTGGGAAACTTACAGCTTAAATAATAACAGTAGTTAAATACAACACTAATAAACTTATAGCCAATTAAAAGAATCCACATGCTTGCTTATCTTAGCTTTTTATTGGTGTTAGATATAGATAGGCCTACTACTAGTAGGAGGCGGTTGAAAAACTCTGACACCAGGCTTCATTGTGTCGTTGGACGACTCGGTGTCCCACACGAAAAGAGAGAGATTGGTGTTAGAGGAGCGCCATTCGACGGCACGGCCTTTGATGTATTAACTCGACCCGAAAATAGTACATACCTTAGCGAAGCGCGAAGAAAAAGACCGATTACTAACGAGGGTGCAGTTAAAAACCTAAAGCGCAGCTGACGATTACAAAATCGTGAATACGATTACATACGAGTTTGTGATCGATTTTTTTCCAAGTGATAGATAGAGCTTTATATTACAACTACGAAAATAAAAAACATAACAACAGTTCATTAAAGCTCAAATTAATGCCACGAAAAATCAAAAGCAAATTCGCGCGTTAGAGTATTTATATTTTTATCTACACTTGTCTCATAATGTTCGAATTATGAATTCGAAAACAGGGGCATAATGACCTACTTTATGCATTCTGCCTATAAAAACTAGGGTTTACTATAAAAAACAGAAGCGTAATGACTTAATGAGAAAACTCTTAATACGATAAAGTTGAGAAATGAAACGAAGTTTTTTTTCCAATACTCAAATCGCTATCTTCCGCCGCACCTGACAGTTGTTGTCGTACGGTAATTTTTCGGATGTTGTTCAGTTGTTTTAATAGGTTTTTGTTCTATTGTTGTTGAGATGTTGTTCAGTTGTTGTTCAGTTGTTTTAATAGGTTTTTGTTGAGATGTTGTTCAGTTTTTGTTCAGAAGTTGTTCAGTTGTTGTTCAGTTGTTGTTCAGTGTTGTTCAGTTGTTTAGTTATTTGCTGTTGAGACTCGACATCTAAACAACTTTTAGTAAAGAATCTTCAAAAATTCATATCAGGCCATATTACGTTCTCGTATTGAATTTGACCATCTTGCAATCGCCGGTGCGGACGTTTGGAAAAGTGTTCAACTGAGTAAATTTTTTAGAGCGTAGATAAAATAGTGTATGCAACTGCATATAATTAGGCATTAGAATGCTCGTGTCAATCTATTATCACACAGACACAGACACTCGCATTCTAATGACCCCCATTATATGACAGTTGCATAATAGTAGTTTATGCAACTGTCATATAATGGGGGTCATTAGAATGCAAGTGTCTGTTTATCACACGAGGCGTAGCCGAGTGTGATAATAGATTGACACGAGCATTCTTATGCCTAATTATATGCAGTTGCATACACTATTTTATCTACACTCTAAAAAATTTACTCAGTTGAACACTTTTCCAAACTACGCTCTAACTATAATTTTTTTTTTTTGCAGAGTGTAGATAAAATAGTGTATGCAACTGCTATAATTCGGCATTAGAATGCTCGTGTCAAACTATTATCACACTCGGCTACGCCTCGTGTGATAAACGCATTCTAATGACCTCCATTATAAAACAGTTGCATAAACTACTATTAAAAGCAATTAGTCAATTCAGCAAAGTCTTTCATTCTGTTTTCTAAAATATTAGAGTAGAGATACGTTCCATTTTGCAAAAGTTTTGACAGTTGCATCATTTACTCCCGAGAGGAGAAAGTGATTTGTATGGGTTATTCCTTACCGCTAATGTGAAACGTGAACAAAGACTCACGTTCCTCTGTTAGAAAGCTTTAGCCTCGTAACGCCCAGATACCTTTTAAAAGTTATGTAGCTCTTTAGTGGTACGAGCCCAAGACTATGCAAAAATTACATAAGAAAGCAACCTTATAGCTATAAACTCGGGCATACTTATTCTTTATCTATATAAACTTTTAAAGTAAATATCTGTGTCTAGTAATATGTTATGGTTCAAACTAATTAACAAAGGGTTCTCTGAGGCGTGTGATATGGTTTATATCAGTAGCAGTAGACTTAGGATATGCAAGAACTGCAAGCTTCCAGTACTGAAGTGCATATAAGGTTCATTTTACTTAATAGAAATATACCTTTTAAAAGGCTTCTAGGCCGCTATCTGCGAAAAGATTCCAGAGGTCTGGGCGTTACGAGGATTTAGCACTTTCTATGTAAGTGTAGTAGTACTTTTTGTTATTCAGGACATCAATTAAATGGTTTGAACATATGTACTCAGTCGTATGAAAGTTGTAACACCCATCCATTTTCAGTTCTGTATCTGAGCCAATTGTTTTTTGTTCCCAACAGCACCGCGAGAGAAGAAGATGCGAGAAATGTCAGCAGCGCTGCCGGAGCTGTTGCGGCGCACGCTCTCCGGCAAGGTAACGACCTTATTCACTATACTTACCAACTATCTTCATGTATCATAAATGGCCTGAATGGAATCTATAGCATATAAAGACTATATTGTTTTTGTTATCACCCATTTGAAAAAAGTACATGGTGTAAGGGGCAGCCTTCCGAATACTTATATGGATGACCATGAAACTGAACAACTTCTCATGAAAAAATATTTCAGGAAACGCCGAAATATTTTTGACATTCTATAATAATTCCAGTCAGCTGATCTTGATTTTGTATGGGAGGTCAAATTTTTTTGTCTTTTCCAGACATAATGTTTCTGGAGGAAAGTTATTCAGTTTCATTGTTTGCACCCTATCAGTATTCGGAGCGACATCCCGTATACAGCAATAAATGGATGTACTTTAAATATGTTTTTGTAAGTATTTGAATAAGGGTAAATCAGCCTATGGTGAAACTTTTCATAGAGTACGATTGAAAAAGATTTTTAGTGTATTTAATATTCTAGATTTTTTTAGGGACGTACCGTGTGATGCCGGCTTAAGAAAGCATCACCCTATTCCTTTCCCACTGGTGTCGTAGGAGGTGACTAAGGAACTTGAGGGTTTCATGTGTACCTATAACAATTTTAGTCGACAGGCTGACAACCTATAGTGATATACGATTTTGCTGAAACGGTCCTCAGATATTTATCTAACGTGGTGATAGCGACCGTAACTTTACGGCCTGTTTCGGTCAGCTTACCCCGCCAGAGATAAAGGAGTGTTATGTGTATGTGCATTTGTGTAAGAGAGTTTGTACTTTATATTGTTTTGGAAAGTAATATTTTGCAAAAATAACGGACGCGTACTAATTTGAAAAAGAGTAAATCAGCCTTTTTATAAGTCACTAGAGAAAATTTCCCTGGACGAGACAAACAGCTCTATCTAGCCCAAAACTAAGCAAAGATTTATATGATGGGAACTTTTTTGTGATGATAAGTACATATTAAACATGAAAACACCCAGACTAAGTTATTTGACTACACATTCTTGCACTGTATAAGACTTAAACCCACGACCAACGGCACAGCAGGCAGCTGCCTTTCCACTACGCCATCGGACCAGTCAAGATTTTCATTGTATCTAATTTCGTAAAGGAATGTTGGACGCGGCGCCGCGGTTCTGCGCCGGTGGGCGGAGCGTGCGGGACGATCAGCGAGCCGCGCGGGCTGGCGGCGCTCGGGGCGCTGCGGCACAGCGTCAACGGAGGCCGCCGCAAGCACGGCCCGGTCGCCGCCTGCCACCAGTGGCTCGCCAAGGCCACCTACAGCGTGCACGAGCGCGCGCTGCATCGACGCAGCTCGCTCCCCGTTGAGGTAACCACGAATACCTCATTCGTGCCGCGTTCAGACACTCGAGCTATGGACAGATAAATAGTATGGGAAGTGGGCACCACGATCATGTTAACGGGATACTCGCGCTGCTAATTGTCATGCCGCTGCCACGGTGCTCCCGCGAGTATCGGTTTTCAAAAGTCCGGCAGCATGAGCTGAATGTATTGCTATCTCGCTGGCTCGTATTGTTGTCCTATAATACTGGCATATGTCGCGACGTCTCATATTACACAGTCAGTATATAAACCAAATACTTCTTTTGCAGGTATTTCGTCCCGCTGATATCATGAAATCGTCGGAATCTAAGTAAGATTACTTTGAGAGGCTAAAAATGCTCAAATGATATCATAATTACTATGGACCGGTTTATATGCAAAGTAAAGAGCCTGAAATATACATGAAAAAAGCTTAAAATATGCACGAAATCTGGCAATCATGCAAGATCGAATTATAAGTTTAAGGTAGAAAAACAAAATAAGAAACATTTTCTCCCAAACTTAACGTAGCTATATTTTCGCTGCATGAAAATGATCCAAATAGTCAGTTTTTATTTTAGGTGGCAAGGTCCATTAACAAATTTTGACAGATCAATAAGTGCACTCGCCAACAATTAGAACAATTTAAACGAAGCCTGCGTTGACGAGAGGGAGAACGAAAGCAAGCGCTTTGCCCTCGAAAAATATTTAAAATGGACAAATTTTAAATATTTTATCTACACTCGTCTCATAATGTTCGAATTATGAATTCGAAAACAGATGCATAATGACCTACTTTATGCATTCTGCCTATAAAAACTAGGGTTTCCAATAAATTACAGAAGCGTAATGACTTAATGAGAAAACTCTTAATACGATAAAGTTGAGAAATGAAACGAAGTTTTTTTTTGCCAATACTCAAATCGCTATCTTCCGTCGCACCTGACAGTTGTTGTTGTACGGAAATTTTTCGGATGTTGTTCAGTTGTTTTAATAGGTTTTTTTTTCTGTTGTTGTTGAGATGTTGTTCCGATGTTGTTCAGATGTTGAGCAGTTGTTTAGATATTGTTCAGTTGTTATTCCGATGTTGTTCAGTTGTTGTACAGATGTTTTTTCGATGTTGTTCAGTTGTTGTTCAGATGTTGTTCAGTTGTTGTTCAGATATTGTCCAGATGTTGTTCAGTTGTTTAGTTAAGTTATTGTTAAGACTCCACATCTAAACAACTGCTAAAGTACAGAATTTTCAAAAATTCATATTAAGCCATATTACGTTCTCGTATTGAATTTGACCTTGTATCGGGCCTTGCAATGGCCGGTGCGTACGTTTAGAAAAGTGTTTTTGAGTAATTTTTTGGAGAGTGTAGATAAAATAGTGTATGCAACTGCTATAATTAGACATTAGAATGCTCGTGTCAAACTATTATCACACTCGGCTGCGCCTCGTGTGATAAACAGACACTCGCATTCTAATGACCCCCATTATACGACAGTTGCATAAACTACTATTATAAATTATAACCAGATTTTAGAGAAAATATGCAAGAGCATATAACCCGGTTTCTAATAATTACAATATTGAAAGTTTGCATCGACAACGGCCAATGTTCAGGTTCCGTTACGCTTATCCGCTCATATTCTGAACATGTTGGCTATTAACATTACATCACAATATCATCACATAGTTATCATTATTATTAATCAAAACCATCACTTTCATACTAGGATATGAAAATTGTATTTCTAGTTAAAAATTATCACCGAAGGCGTCTATGAACGACGTAGTTGTGCACAAATACTTGTTTGTTATATTTGATTTCCCAGTGTTTGGTGACAGTACCTTATAATCAGAAACTATCACAAATAATCATAATAGAACGAAATCACCGAAATCACAACCTGGATAGAAGGCTATATTGAATTGTTAGCTAATGAACCGTTAAATGGTGTTATGTTGTGTATTTTCTAAATTGTTACAAATTACATAATACTAATAAATTAATAATAGAGATCAATCACAAACAGTTTGTCAGTTCTTATAAATATTTTTAAGTGGGTTCTGTAAAGTACAAATTATTTCTACAAGTATAACTAATTTTATTTTGTTATTTGGATTGTCATAAGGTCTTATTAGGTTTTTGCCTTAAAAGTAAATAGATTTAATCTAATTTTATAATCAAGTATATTTTTATATAATATTTTCTAGCTTCGGTTGTTTTGTTTCATTCGTTGATTACGTCATAATATTTTACCAAAAATTGTAAAAATAATGCATAAGCAAATCGAAAAAGGTTCGCGAAGGGTTTAGAGTCTCATAATCAGTAACTTTTAGTATTGAGTCATAGTTTTATGTAGATATAAATTAAATGAATCATTAAGTAGTCCCTCTTTTTGAGCGAAATGTGGTAATTTTAATGATTATTATATAATTTACATTTTTAATAAAACACATACAGTATTAGGTGTGTTATAGTCACAAATAGAGCCCCAAATTTGGATAAACTATGAAATTGTTATGTAATAGAGGCGTAGATATAGAAGAGCGCGTTGAGTTCCGTGTATGCTCTAACAGAGGTACAACTAAAAGTTATAATTTGTATCTACACTCGTCTCATAATGTTCGGATAACTTTGAAAACAATTGTATAAAGACCTGCTTCATACACTGTGCCTATTATGCAAACAAAATCTGAACTATAATATTATTATTATGATGCAGATTATCACATTATGCATCTAAAAACTGTATCAATAAAATCGTATTAATTTCGATTATGTAAAATATCTATCTAATTAAAGGACGAAACTATTCTGAAGGGCTGCCAACAGTTTTCCATGCATAGTACCAAATTTTAATCCAATCAGTCTTTTCTTTTTTAAATATCACCGTGTTTACTCGACCATGACTTTCTATAGTAAAATTATAATCTACCTACCATATTTGATATGTCTATCCATAATTAAAATATTAAAAAAGAAGGTAATAAAATAGTTCGAGAAGTCATGGTGGAGTAAACGTACTACAAATAATAAAAAAAATTGCGGCGATTTAAGGACGTATTTCAAAATCAATCCCAGGTACTTGCCGTGCCTAGACCTTATCAAACATCACAAAACCTTTCACGTTTGTACAAAACCCTAGATGCAAAACTTCAACCATACTTGTCCGTTTTTTGGACTTTCCTAATGGTAATGAATGGCATTCCATAAAAACAGAAATGATTATGCAAAAAGAAAACGTTAAAGTAAAGAAAATGAATAGAAAAAGAAAAAAAATTTAATAAAAAGAGATTTGAAATAAAGTTTTGGTTTAGACGGAAAATAAAATTTGGGGTAAACTATAAAGCTAAAAAAAAGAAATTGAACTCGTGCATTGTTTGTGTAGGGAGTGATCCTGAGAAAGTTACTTTGGAAATATATTTTATTACAATCATTTTATAGTTATTCCATGATACTTATACTTATTTTATTATTATAGTAGAATTTTGATACAATTTATTTTTAGGGTTGTCAATAATATTTATATCTAAGGAGATCCAGAGCTTGTGTTATTATTGTAGTATAAGACAACATGTATAAGTATTCTGCGTTAACACGTGATAATTTGTTATACTAACTAATTACTGTTCAACAATTCTTCTGATTTATGCTACTGTGCCATACGTTGCATGCAGTTGCAGTTTTTTTTCACTTTTCTTCATGTTCCTCATATCTGTCGTTTATACTCCAGCACCCTGTAAGTATGTTCACGTGTCGTGCCAACATCACAAAGCCTCTTTGTTAATGCGGTCAGTTTCATAACTACACAACCATGCTAAATTTCATACATTAACTCTGTGACCGCACGTTGCCTCTAGAACGTTCTGCCGTAATAACAACGTCAGAACAATATCAGTAATGTAATATTATACTTACTATTATTGTAATTTCGATGCGTAGTATTATTCTTTGTAATAAAAAGTATACATTTCTTTGTAAGTTTCTCAAATATTGTATCATATTTGTGACGATATGTTGTTTATCCTATGAGATTCAGTGCGTGTAAAATTGAAAATTGTATTTATATTGTATTGTAATTGTGACCAGACCAACCAACTAGTTTCGCTACTCCCGATGCAATAATACCACCAGATACCTACTTTTAAGGATTTTACTGATCTCAAAACTAAAAGTTTAGTTATAAATCGTACACCCGCAAAAATGCTAGCTTTTTAGGCCACTCCACGTCGTTGCTCTTCATCTTAATCGTGAAATAGGCAAAATTTTAGAGAAGCAAATTGACTAAACAATCTGTAGGTCATTCGCTTAACAACAAGCAGAACTTGTGCAGAAGTGAACTAAATATTCAATCATTAACTCGCCGAATAGGTACTTACACAATCTGTGAAAAATGTTATGCACGCAGCTAGACATATTATTTTCTTTGTTATCATGCGCACTATATTTGAGTCATCAAGGCTGAAGCAACAGTCACGTCACGTAAAGACACGTCTATGTTGAATTACCGTCCCATTACTATAACTATAATCAAAAAGAAAGAGTTACTAAAACCCTTTTTTATTGTGGTCTTTGTGAAATAAATTATAATTGAGAGTTTTATTTTTATTTATTTTTATTCTTCCCTTGTCGTTGGATAGATGGCGTTGCGTTTGGTACGTTAGTGTAAAAAACGGAACGTCACATGTTTTTTCGATTTTTTCACTTCGGTCAGATTGTAAAACGAAACGAAACTAATCATTATTACATCACTTTAGTTACAAAAATATTTACTTTCATGGGTTTTCCTGCATTTTAACGACACTACAACGAAATCAACGTACAAATAAAGCGGAATATTAATCAATAACAAATCGCGAAAAATAAGGATAGATTCGGCAAGAACAAATATTTATTTTTTCATGCCTTTTGCCTTTGGCATCTAGTAACGTAGTCAGTTAACTAAGTAGTTAGTTAACTATATAAACTTTTTTATTTCTCAAAAACTCCCTATTACGTACCGACCATTGTCATTTTATTAGAATTTTTTGACGTAGGTACCATCGGCAGCAAATCAAAGCAATCTAGCACTGATTTTAGCTACAGCCGATAGTACTTAATTTTTTAAAATAAATGTTTTAATCTATGAGTATATTTTATTTTGATGGGCCCTTTTTTATTTGTAAATATCTAATATTTAAATATGACCAGTTACAACGCAGGCGTATAATATCTTCGAATTTAAATTTCTATTAGTGATACATATATATGTACACTTTGCGTATAGTATAGTCTCATTACGACTTATTATAATGTTTAATTAAAGACTGCGATTTATTTGATATTGATATTCATGTAGTCTTGTGTTGATGTAACTTTTAGTATCCTTAAAAACTTATCTAAGTGTTTGTACACAATATACTGTAAGTGATAGCGCAGGAAAATGTCAGATCCTTAGTAAGTTAAACGGTTTAATGGACTTTAGCTTAATTTGACATTTATTGTAATTCGTGAGATTCTAAATTCGTCATACATGTATTGTACAGTCGACCTTAATCTATTGTGGGACTCTGAGTAAATGAACGACCCGATGAACTCAGGTGTCATTTTTTCAAACCGCCTACTACTAGTAGGTAGTAGTGGACATGGTTGTGTTGCGACCGCCGAATAAGTGATCATTGACACGAAGAAGCTCCTTTTTTCTTATTCTACGAAATTTGGATTCTGAAGAATTACGTATATGGTAATGTTATTGTCCATTTTAGCATTTGACTAATTAAGGATTAGACGTGCCTGCGCTGTATTATGTAATCTTAGAGCCCTTTCATACGGGTGTTTTTTCAGCGATTTCGCTGCATAGCGTGATCGCGGCGTACTAAGTTGGTACCGTTTGTGCAGGGAGCCGGCTTGTTTTATTCACAAAACAAAGTCAGATAAGAAGGTACTACTACGTCGCCAACACGCAGCAATATAGCAGCGATAAAAAAATTGCGGCGATAGAGATCACGCTCCGCTGAGAACTCACTGGAAAAAAACATTCGTTTGAAAGGGCTCTTATAGGTGTATCTAGTCGTAAACTTATCTTTTATGAAACTGTCAAGAATTGGTGTTTGCTCCATGTGTCTTACCAGGTGTACTACCTTCTTGATTCCGAATAAAATCGTTTCCTTATATTTGTGTATTCAATTATTCCGTAATAATCAACACTCCTCTACACATTTGCCTGAAGGATAACGAGGCGTGATATAAGTATGTGTGTACCACGTGTGTACGTTCACTCCAGTTTGGACCTAACATATTTAAAAAAAACTACTGAAATAGGTAAATAAAAAACATGTTACAATTATCATGATTGTATATTTTATTGTTTTTCGACTAGTGTCGACGTGAAAAAATAATAATATGGAAGCCAATAATACGCTTTCATCCATAACTACCAACATGCCATTACCTGACACTGTATTTCCCAACATTATAATACAAGATATCGAATTTAGAAATATTTCTTTTATTTGCCCGGATTAAAAAGCGAAGTGGCGGTCATCTCGGTAGCTTTTTGATCACCCACGAAAGAAATAAGGCTTCTAGATTTGATGCGGCACGTTTTTTCTATTCCGTGGGCACGGCCAATATGGATAAAGTTGAACAGGTTTAGAACCAGCCATTTTTGTGTTTTTTACAAAGGTACATTACGCGGCCATATATCAAGGCGTGAAAACGACTCAATAGAACGGCTGGTCGTTCAAGGAAAAGTAGAGGGAACCAGATCACGTGGCCGATCACCTATGCGCTGGACTGACCAAGTGAAATCCGCAGTGGGAAGCCGTGTATCAGACTGCGGCAGACAGTCCACAAACAGAGAAAAATGGCGGGAGATTGTAAAAAAAGCTGTGTCCGCCTCGAACAGTGCCTCAACGTGACCACGACCGCTCTGTCAAGAGCGAAACGACAGAGAAGAAGAGACATTACGCGACGTCATTGTAAGGCGCCGGGCATTATCTTGCTGGAAAATACTGTGTAATGAATGATGCATATTGCATTGTTCGGAATTATGTGGACTCTTGTGTTAAACTATTTTGTCCTAGCTGACTACAACTTCGATTGAATATGAGAGAACCTAAGAGAACCTAATGGACTATTTGGCTCGATAACAGGGCTTCTTACATCATTTACGAACTTACTCAATATAATATATAATGCCGACTATAGTATAAGAAGAACTATTAACATTCGTAATTAACTTGACTACCTTGTTGTTCTGGCTTGGCAGAGGGAGCGCCCGCCGGGACGTCACTGCTTGAGGGTGAGGCTACATTTTCCATTTCTTTCAAACTGTTTTCAAACTCCATAGGATCTATGTACTTTTTCTTTGGAAACGGAGGAGGTCCAAGTACAGCTTGCACTTCGTCGAAGTTAAGAGTTTCCTTCTTCAGAAGTTCGTCTCCGAGCTGTAAGTATAGAAGTCATTTAAATTATGTGATATCATTTAAATTATGTGATATTTTTATAAATTATCTGCCTCCGTGGTCTAGAGGTAAGAGACCAAGTGTAGGTCAGAGCTTAGTTGACTGATTTAATCCTTAAACGCCTTTTACTACACTCACAAATATAAATGGATTGACGCTAGGGAACTAAATAATTTACAACTAAACTTAACAATACCTTTTGTAATTTATCCTTGTGCTGTTTTAATAAGTCTTCAGTCCTGAAGTAGGCCTGGCCTATAAGTTTTCTTGCTTCTAAGTCGATAAGACTCCTGAGCGCTTTACTAAAAGGGTTCTTTCCTTGTTTCGCATCCGGGAATGACACAAGCCCCACTTTTTTGGACATACCGTATATTTGAATCTAAAACAAAAGAATAATGATAATGCATTTTGATTAAAGTTAGTTTCTGTTATCATAATACGGGGTGTAAGGGACGGCCTACCGTAGTCATTGCAGGCATAATCAGTCCATTAAACTGAACAACTTTTTCTATGCAGGCTAAAGAGGTTGGTAAACGAAAAAAAAAATCGACCTCCCAAACAGAATTCCCGATCAGCTGACGGACTTTATATGGAAAGTCGAAAAAAAAAATCCCAACATAGTAAAAGTTGTTTAGTTTATTGGTTTTATGGTGTTGGTTTTCGGTACACTGTCCCTGACACCCTGTATATATAGGGTGAACAAATCGGACAGGCATGATCAGACCATCAGTCCCGTACAACCTGTGTACACAGGGTGATCAGATCAGACAGGTATGATCAGACCATCAGTCCCGTACAACCTGTGTACACAGGGTGATCAGATCAGACAGGCATGATCAGACCATCAGTCCCGTATAACCTGTGTACACAGGGTGATCAGATCAGACAGGTATGATCAGACCATCAGTCCCATACAACCTGTGTACACAGGGTGATCAGATCAGACAGGCATGATCAGACCATCAGTCCCGTACAACCTGTGTACACAGGGTGATCAGATCAGACAGGCATGATCAGACCATCAGTCCCGTACAACCTGTGTACACAGGGTGATCAGATCAGACAGGCATGATCAGACCATCAGTCCCGTACAACCTGTGTACACAGGGTGATAAGATCAGACAGGCATGATCAGACCATCAGTGCCGTACAACCTGTGTACACAGGGTGATCAGATCAGACAGGCATGATCAGACCATCAGTCCCGTACAACCTGTGTACACAGGGTGATCATATCAGACAGGCATGATCAGACCATCAGTCCCGTACAACCTGTGTACACAGGGTGATCAGATCAGATCAGACAGGCATGATCAGACCATCAGTCCCGTACAACCTGTGTACACAGGGTGATCAGATCAGACAGGCATGATCAGACCATCAGTCCCGTACAACCTGTGTACACAGGGTGATCAGATCAGACAGGCATGATCAGACCATCAGTCCCGTACAACCTGTGTACACAGGCTGATCATATCAGACAGGCATGATCAGACCATCAGTCCCGCCCGTACAACCTGTGTACACAGGGTGATCAGATCAGACAGGCATGATCAGACCATCAGTGCCGTACAACCTGTGTACACAGGGTGATCAGATCAGACAGGTATGATCAGACCATCAGTCCCGTACAACCTGTGTACACAGGGTGGTCAGATCAGACAGGCATGATCAGACCATCAGTGCCGTACAACCTGTGTACACAGGGTGATCAGATCAGACAGGCATGATCAGACCATCAGTCCCGTACAACCTGTGTACACAGGGTGATCAGATCAGATAGGCATGATACAGCTTTGTTTGTCCAGCAACGCGCTCTTACGCCTTTTTCATGGCTGAAACTGAACAAAAAAACAACTAATCCGGGACAAAGCCTTGTTTATTTTGTTTACCTGAGCGTAGGCTATTTTAGTAACTTTTTCCAAATCGTTTTGGGCTCCACTCGTAATGGAATTGAACATAAGCGCTTCTGCCGCCCGGCCACCGAGAGCCATGCACATGCGGTCGAATAACTGAAAAAAAAAACTTAATTAAGCATCGATCCATACACAATATTATACAATCATAACGTGATATTGTTCCTAAAGTTAAAACATTGGAGGATGTATCACCAGATTTTTCTAGAGGGCTCACATGGCCGTCGGCCCTGTATTCTACTATGATTCATACATACATACGCACATCACGCCTATATTCCTTGCAGGGTAGGCAGAGCGTAAACGGTCGCGTAAACGGTCGCATAAACGGACATTTACGCCACGTCTGAATGATGAGGGTCATTCGTAAAGTGCCATAGAGATGGGTTGTCAGCCCATCGCCTAAAATTGCAATACACACCGTCAAGTCCCATAGTCGCCTCTTATAACTCCCGCGGAAAAGAAATGGGGTGATGCTATTTTAAGCCGGCATTACACGGATATCTAAGCCGGCATTACACGGACATCTAAGCCGGCATCACATGGACAGCTAAGCCAGCATCACACGGACAATCTGTGTTAATTTGACCACCATTATTTTTTGTAAATTGCAAAATTTTCAAGCGCGGGCAGGATTTGAACTGGTGACTTTCGCATTATTAGTGGCGACGCCTCTTCCATCTGTGCCTCCTTCCTTCCTTGCCCGCCAATTTGGCAAGTGCATTTTAATGCCAGCAGCGCGTGGCACGGCACCATCTACCGGGTTAGTTTTGCATCTAATACCTGGCGACTAATTCTACCTTTACAGATTGAATGTCTAAGCGATGAAAACCCGCGATTACTTGAATACCACATTTCAAAACACTTCCCGTGTTAGGTATACAATTTTGAAAACTTGTAAAATGATGATATGCCGTGTGATGCCGGCCTAGAATAGCATCACCCCATTTCTTACCCATGGGTGTAGTAAGAGGCGATTACGAGACTCGAGGGTTAGATGTGTATTGCAATTTTAGGCGATGGGCTGACAACTTGTCACTTTAGTGATACACAGTTATCTGATTGACCCTCAAACTTTTGTCTTTTGTAGGTATGATTTATGTAAACTCCGTTCATTTAAGAATTACCTATAATGTAAACAAACTTTGTATGAATCTGACAGCTCGCGACTGTCAGTTACATACAAAGTTTGTTTACATTAAAGGTAATTCTTAAATGAACGGAGTATATGTATTATGTATGTAAAATGATTGACAACCATTTACCTCCTCTTTATTGTAGAGCTTTTGATCTGACTGCGTGTACTGCGCGAAGCCCAGCGTCATGTTAGTCCTGGGCACGATGGTGACCTTCAGCAGTCCGTCGGTGTGCTCCAGCATCCAGCCCACCACCGCGTGGCCTGCCTCGTGGTACGCCACTATCTTCTTCTCGGCTGGAGACATCGCGTGGCTACGTTTCTCCGTTCCACCTATGACATACAAAAAATGTTTCCAATGTTCTTTTAAGCTATTCCTGTCACTCACACAAAATTAAATAGAAAACGAACTGAATCATATGTCTCTAAAGTGTCGTTTGTTTTTTGTAATCGTATTGCGTGTTTTACCTTTAATATATAACCATACGTCACTTAAATTATGTCGGTGCACTTTTCCTGTCTGTGTAATTTTCAAGGCCTAAACATTTTTTTTTAAAGAAACGGTCTGCAATGCGGCCTTTGTTTTATGAAAATAAAATCAAGCGTATCAAAATTCCAATGGAAATACAGAAAAAAATATCATAATGGATTTAATCATTATTAGTATTTAATAATAGTAGTTTATGCAACTGTCGTATAATGGGGGTCATTAGAATGCGAGTGTCTGTTTATCACACGAGGCGCAGCCGAGTGTGATAATAGTTTGACACGAGCATTCTAATGCCTAATTATAGCAGTTGCATACACTATTTTATCTACACTCTCCAAAAAAAACTCAGAAACACTTTTCTAAACGTACGCACCGGCCATTGCAAGGCCCGATACAGGGACAAATTCAATACGAGAACGTAATATGGCTTGATATGATTTTTTGAAAATTCTGTAATTTAGCAGTTGTTTAGATGTGGAGTGACTTACCTAAACAACTGAACAACATCTGAACAACAACTGAACAACATCTGAACAACATCGGAACAACATCTGAAAAACAACTGAACAACAACTGAACAACATCTGGACAACATCGGTACAACAACTGAACAACATCTCAACAACAACCTAATAAAACAAACGCAACATTACCATACAACAACAACTGACAGGTGCCGAACTCTGTGTTTCCAAACGTTTGGAAACAGGCGGAAGTTGGCAAATAAGAGTATTGGCAAAAAAAAAACTTCGTTTCATTTCTCAACTTTATCGTATTAAGAGTTTTCTCATTAAGTCATTACGCTTCTGTAATTTATAGTAAACCCTAGTTTTTATAGGCAGAATGCATAAAGTAGGTCATTATGCATCTGTTTTCGAATTCATAATTCGAACATTATGAGACGAGTGTAGATAATAGTAGTTTATGCAACTGTCGTATAATGGGGGTCATTAGAATGCGAGTGTCTGTTTATCACACGAGGCGCAGCCGAGTGTGATAATAGTTTGACACGAGCATTCTAATGCCTAATTATAGCAGTTGCATACACTATTTTATCTACACTCTCCAAAAAAACTCAGAAACACTTTTCTAAACGTACGCACCGGCCATTGCAAGGCCCGATACAAGGACAAATTCAATACGAGAACGTAATATGGCTTGATATGAATTTTTAAAAATCTATACTTTAGCAGTTGTTTAGATGTGGAGTCTTAACAATAACTTAACTAAACAACTGAACAACATCGGAACAACAACTGAACAACATCTGAACAACAACTGAACAACATCTGAACAACATCGAAACAACAACTGAACAACAACTGAACAACATCTGTACAACAACTGAACAACATCTGAACAACATCTGTACAGCAACTGAACAACAACTGAACAACATCGGAATAACATCTGAACCACGACTAATCAACATCTGAACAACAACAGAACAAAAACCTATTAAAACAACTGAACAACATCCGAAAAATTACCGTACAACAACATCTGTCAGGTGCGGCGGAAGATAGCGATTTGAGTATAGGAAAAAAAAACTTCGTTTCATTTCTCAACTTTATCGTATTAAGAGTTTTGTCATTAAGTCATTACGCTTCTGTAATTTATAGTAAACCCTAGTTTTTATAGGCAGAATGCATAAAGTAGGTCATTATGCATCTGTTTTCGAATTCATAATTCGAACATTATGAGACGAGTGTATATAATAGTAGTTTATGCAACTGTCGTATAATGGGGGTCATTAGAATGCGAGTGTCTGTTTATCACACGAGGCGCAGCCGAGTGTGATAATAGTTTGACACGAGCATTCTAATGCCTAATTATAGCAGTTGCATACACTATTTTATCTACACTCTCAAAAAAAAACTCAGTAACACTTTTCTAAACGTACGCACCGGCCATTGCAAGGCTCGATACAAGGTCAAATTCAATACGAGAACGTAATATGGCTTGATATGAATTTTTGAAAATTCTGTAATTTTGCAGTTGTTTAGATGTGGAGTGACTTACCTAAACAACTGAACAACATCTGAACAACAACTGAACAACATCTGAACAACATCTGAACAACAACTGAACAACATCGAAACAAAATCGGAACAACAACTGAACAACATCTGTACAACAACTGAACAACAACTGAACAACAACTGAACAACAACGGTACAACAAATAAACAACATCTGAACAACAACTAAACAACATCTCAACAAAAACCTAATAAAACAAACGCAACATTACCATACATCAACAACTGACAGGTGCGGCGGAAGTTGGCAATAAGAGTATTGGCAAAAAAAAACTTCGTTTCATTTCTCAACTTTATCGTATTAAGAGTTTTCTCATTAAGTCATTACGCTTCTGTAATTTATAGTAAACCCTAGTTTTTATAGGCAGAATGCATAAAGTAGGTCATTATGCATCTGTTTTCGAATTCATAATTCGAACATTATGAGACGAGTGTAGATAAAAGTATTTATATGTATACACTCGTCTCATAATTTTCGAATTATGAATTCGAAAACAGATGCATAATGACCTACTTTATGCATTCTGCCTATAAAAACTAGGGTTTACTATAAATTTCAGAAGCGTAATGACTTAATGAGAAAACTCTTAATACGATAAAGTAGAAAAATGAAACGAAGTTTTTTTTTCCAATACTCAAATCGCTATCTTCCGCCGCACCTGACAGTTGTTGTTGTACGGTAATTTTTCGGATGTTGTTCAGTTGTTTTAATAGGTTTTTGTTCTGTTGTTGTTCAGATGTTGATTAGTTGTTGTTCAGATGTTATTCCAATGTTGTTCAGTTGTTGTTCAGTTGTTGTACAGATGTTGTTCAGATGTTGTTTCGATGTTGTTCAGATGTTGTTCAGTTGTTGTTCAGATGTTGTTCAGTTGTTGTTCAGATGTTGTTCAGATGTTGTTCAGTTGTTTAGTTGTTATTGTTAAGACTCCACATCTAAACAACTGCTAAAGTATAGATTTTTCAAAAATTCATATCATGCCATATTACGTTCTCGTATTGAATTTGTCCTTGTATCGGGCCTTGCAATGACCGGTGCGTACGTTTAGAAAAGTGTTTCTGAGTTTTTTTGGAGAGTGTAGATAAAATAGTGTATGCAACTGCTATAATTAGGCATTAGAATGCTCGTGTCAAACTATTATCACACTCGGCTGCGCCTCGTGTGATAAACAGGCACTCGCATTCTAATGACCCCCATTATACGACAGTTGCATAAACTACTATTATGGCCTAGGAATCAGCAGTGGGTACGTGGGCTAATATCCGTATACATATAATATTATAAATCTGAGCGTTTGTCCGTGTGCGTGTGTGTGTGTGTGTATACATGTATGTTTGTTACCTCTTCACGCTCAAACGGCTTGACCGATTTGGATGAAATTTGGAACACAGGTAGAGTATAACCCGGAATAACACATAGGCCACTTTTTACCGCGGGAAAACAACTATTACCACGGGAAAAGGAATGGCAGCGGGTGAAACCGCTAGGCAGAAATCTAGTAATATACATATAGTAGTGTCTAGTGACTGACCAACAACTCTTTCCACAGCATACTCTAGATCGGCAGCTTTGACGATGTTTTGTTTGTATCTGGCGGCGTGCAGGGCTGCCTCGTTGCACACGTTAGCTATGTCCGCACCGCTGAACCCTGGCGTCAGGTAGGCTAATCTGCAACGAACATGTATACGGCGAAATTTCACTAGTGCCCGATACCGAAAGTTCAGGACGGACTGAATGATAAGCTGATAAGAAACAAATTTTCCTTAAGGAACATAGATCGACATAAGTAAAAGAAATGGACATGTCATACAAATGACTGTTGGCTCTCGGCTGGTACATTTTATGGTTTGGGAGGTAATTTTTTTTTATGCGTATTGTTCACTAGTAAAAGGAAGATGATTTCGATGGGCCCACCTTTCGCCATTAGCTGTTTCGTCCACCTCGTGTTAATTTAAAAACGCTTATTTTAATATGCTGGGAAATGGTTTTATTCCTGCGTGAAAACGGTTAGCAGCGGGTAAAACTTCTGGGCGGGTCGCTAGTTTTAATAATAAAGTAATTATGCTGGGAAATGTTTTTATTCCCGCGTGAAAACGCGGTAAGCAGTGGGTAAAACTTCTGGGCGGGTCGCTAGTTTTAATAATAAAGTAATTATGCTGGGAAATGTTTTTATTCCCGCGTGAAAACGCGGTTAGCAGCGAGTAAAACTTCTGGGCGGGTCGCTAGGTATAATAATAAAGTAACTGATGATATTTACATCTGGGAAGGTGCATGCCCAGCAATGGACCGTTGTGGCTGTTAATGTATGTATTTACATCTTATGTCACCGATGTGCAAGAAATTCAGATTTTATTCGGCATGTATTTGGCCACATTTACTGCTTTATCGTTACGCTTTAGAAGATCTAGAACCAAGCAAAAGCCTGGGCCGTTGTAACAGGAAATAAGGTGTTATGAATTTATGTAATGCTCTTGTAGGGACCATTAATAGTTAGTCTGTGTATTTCTCCCATGATTTCTAGCACGTTAACACAATGTCAATACGGGCAGGGAAACAGTAAGGGTATTGGGCCCGCTTTCACCTCCCGTGCTCTCTCGAATGTCGGTTTCCATGCGCGAGTCAAAAAAACAAACGATCGTGAGCGGAATGTATTGCTATCTCGCTCACTCGTATTGGCGCGAGAAGAGTATGACGGCAGTGCGAAAGTATTTCGAGCAATATTCGCGACAGCGGCAGGAGCTGCAGCAGGTGCATAGTGTGAACGTGCTATCAGAAGTTGCACTTTACCTTTGTGCATGCGATTTAACTTACCGTTTCACGTAATGCGGAGGCAGTTCTTCTAGCACGATGTTTTTAAGGTGCCTCTCAAATATCTCCTCCCGTTCTTGCAATGTAGGCAAGTCTATGAGGATGTGTCGGTCAAAACGCCCTGGCCGTAACAGTGCCTATAGCAAATTGTAATAAACAAAACATTACTAAAGGGTTCTCAAACCTTTTGAATGGTAGGTACAGGTACTATAACAGGATGATCATGGATTAATTATGTCGCAAATATATCTATCTTCAATCGTCTCATAGCGTTCGGATAACGAATTCGAAAAGAGTTGTATAACGACCTGCTTTATGCATTCTGCCTATAGTAATTAGTTTATTTTTAAGCGCTACAAGTTACATCATAAGGATATTGTAAGCTTTTCGATAAAATAGAGAAATTAAACGAAGTGTTCTGTGCCAATACTCAAATTTGCCGCCATCTTTCGCAACACCTTTCATCCGTGCCATGTTATATTGTGTGGTTAGCTTTGTTTTACTCATAAGTACTTTTCTTTTCCTTTTTTATATTTATACTATTAAGATATGACATGATAAAACATTTAAATGAAGAGCACTTTTCGTTGCGTTGGCGTTGGATTGCTGATGTGAAGGTTTAGAAAAGTGTATGTAAATAGATGAATTTTTAGAGATTTTTTGTACAGTGTACATAAAAAATAATGTTCGCAACTGCATTTATGTAGGCATTAGAATGTTCGTGTCAAATTATTATCAATGTTCGCAACTGCATTTATGTAGGCATTAGAATTTTCGTGTCAAATTATTATCACACTCGCTACGCCTTCTGTTATCATTCTGGTATTAATGTTTTGCAGCTTAATAAATTCCATTATTATCAAGCTGCAGTTAAAAAATTCGATTTGAACTAATCTTATTGAACACATGAGCTCAAAAGAGCACAGCTCGGTTGCGCCGAGCGATGTGGGTGTGTGGTGGCGCCAGTGCGCGTACCTTGTCGAGCACATCGGCTCTGTTGGTGGAGGCGAGCACGACGACTCCCTCGCGGCTCTTCATGCCGTCCATCTCGACCAGCAGTTGGTTGAGCGTCTGCTCGCTCTCGCCACCACCCGGGCCGAACGAGGTGGGCCCGGTGGCACGCGCGCGCCCTACCGCGTCCATCTCGTCGATGTAAACGATGCACGGAGCTCTCGAACTCGCCTCTTTGAACAAATCCCTGTAGATTTTTTGATTCGATTATAAAAAGTTAGATAGTATGCAGCAGCCTCGATTCTCATACAGAAGGTATTATATCAGGTTGGATCAGGGCATTACAAACTAATCTGGCTAAATTGTATACCCACCCACATCGATGTAGTACTTCCTTAGAAAAACAAACATAAATAGAACTGTAGGTACCTGACTCTTGCAGCTCCTAAACCACCAATCATTTCTATGAACTCCGAGCCATTCATTGACAGAAATGGTACATTGGCTTCGGAAGCTACAGCTTTTGCCAGCATTGTTTTTCCGCAGCCAGGTGGGCCTAGCAACAGAGCGCCTTTCGGGACCTACAAGCCAAAATCATATATATTTTTTAAATAGTCAATTAAGGAACAAAAACCGGTTTGACATATGTTATTCCATCTTTAACTTTTTGGCTTACCTTAGCACCTAAGGTCTTGTATCGTTCAGGCCTTTTGAGGTAGTCTACAAATTCCATAATTTCAACTTTCGCTTCTCGTAGTCCTGCTACGTCATCAAATTTTACCCCTCTTCCTTGCCCACTCATTGAATCTACCAATGTAAACTTGGCACGACTTAATTGATTCTGTAAATAATAACATGTTGATGTAACTATACAAGCTGGCTGTGACTTTGTAGTTTATCCCGCCTTAAATGGAATTTTCTCAGTTACATCAAAGTACAATCATACTTACAAATCCTCCAATACTCAGATTCTTTCTAAAACCTTTTGTGGAGTATAGGATAGAGAGTAAAATTGCGCCAAGCAGGAGTGTTGTCAACAGCCTACCAGCTACACTTCCATTCCTGTCGTAAATTACACGAACACCTAGAAGAAAAACATTTTACTATCGACCTTATCAAATCAATACTAGTATGTCGAAAATGCAGATAATTGTTTCTTGCAGTAAGGGTGTGATATAGTTGAACCCACTTTTTTATGTTTTTTCAAAGGTTTCGACCTGTGAAGTTAGTAGTAAGGTTCAAAATCACTGAATGGTACACAAGCTGTACTGGGGTAGATAACATAGATGGAGTATATTAACAACGAAAGATATACCTTCTTTGACATTCAAGCTTTTTTCTACATCTCTAAGCTTTTCTTCAAATCTGTGAATATCTCCAACATTCATGTGGTAGACTCTGTGTGTAGTCTGAAATAATTGATACAACACTATTATAACATACAGGCACCAGTACCACAAATACCTTTCTCACCCTATTTATGTGATCTTTTTTATCTTCTCTAAGTGTTTATTATTTATTAAAGAAAGTGTTTGCCTCGTCTCTTAAACAGAACAAATAGTTTTTCAAAAACTGTTCTCTTACCCTTTTTCCTTTGATGACTGCACCTTCTTGTAGGATTATGGTAACAACTTCCAGGTCTGGTCGTACAATCAACTCCTCAACTTCTCCTTTGGATAACATATTGTACACAAATTCATTCCATGACACATATCTGATTAACTGGAAACAAACAAGAGTTTTGATTAGTAATAATACTAAAAATGAACAAATATTTTTTGGAAAATTGTAGCACAATCATACCTCATTTTGTGTATTATCATTTGGAACAAGAAGAGAGCTCATCAGTATGAGCATTGAGGTCAGCATCATCCAAAACACAGCTTTGACGAAGAGGGATTGCATATTATTGTCCTCATCACTTTTCTTTTTGTCTTTATCCTGAAAAGGTAAATTGTTGGAACTAAACTTGTATTTATTTAGAACACCCAATTTTGTCATGTATGCCTCTAGGTCACTATATTGCAGCTTTCTTTGGTCTCTAGACCAATCAGTATAATAGATCCATACCTAACAAAATTCAATATAGCTATGGGATTAGAGGAATATTTTCAATGAACAATGTAGCAAAAGTTGGAAAACTTATGATGACTATCTTTTTTTGGCAATTTCTCATTTCCTAAATTCTTCTTCCTTTTTGTCAGGAACAGCTTCAAAGTTTAATGGCTTTTTTGTAAACACATACAAACAATGTTTCAAAAATGCTGTCTTGCAATGTAGTTTATTACTCTACTTATAAACTAACTCACTACCTAAAAAAAATACTATTATTACTTAATAAAGGTCGCAAACTTCGCACAGACAGCCTACAATTGTGCCATTCATCCATCAAAGTTAAAAAACATCTTTGGAGGAAGAATGACACAACAGTAGGCTTTATCAGGGTAATGGAAATTTGTTACAATAACTAACTCTCAGTAACTATTATTTAAAAAATATACAATTTTGCCATAAAATTTGGTCTTACGGTCTTAAGCTTAATACTAAACTTATAGCTAAGAAATAAAATCTAGCAAGAATGGCAAAAACAACAACTGTGCTGATATAGTTCAAAATATTTAATAAATTTTATGTTACAATTATCCTATTGCTGATACAGCTCCAGAACATGTCTGCTGTCAGCTTGGCATCCCGCATATCAGTCAATGTAACAATTTTACTCCAAAATGGTAAAAGTTTTTTGACAAAGTAGGAATGGCACAATGCCATCTAGCCGTAAATACTGGAAATATGAATGTGCCATTGCTGTGAATGCTCAAGGGTATTTATGCCATAGTTAGCTCATTTATGAGAAAAAAAGAAATATGTGCTAATCTTTCTGTGGATGAGCAATATGTACATAGAGTTAATTGGGGAAAAATTAAGCATATTAATATGTATAAAGTTTATTCTATAGTAGTAACCTTGTCCTTATCCTTCTCAGGTTCATTGCGAGGAGCTGATGTTTGAATTCCTCTGATTCCCACACTGTTAGATATTAAAGTAAGACTCGGCAAGTTGGAACGCTTGAGAAGTTCACATGCTGCTTTATATTCTGCATTAAACTGCAATAATTTCTGAAAACAAGATCAAAAATATCTGAAAGCACTACCAACCTGATGATGTAATTTTGCAATGATTTGGAGATTTAAATAAACAGAAGCATTAGAATATAATAAATTTATATAATATTTTCTTGAGTTTGCACAACAATTACTCATATTAATCATTATATCAATAAAACAATTTAAACAGATAAAAGTAGTGTTTATTTAGGTTTTTACTATTCCTATGTTTCGAGCTCTTTACGGAAATTTATAACATGGTAAAAAAAGGTATCTGCCCAGAAAAATGCGAATATACTTAGGTGTTTAAATACATCTTGCCAATATACTTACTGGTTGTTTAGATTTTGAGGTTAAATTATGTAATACAGACAAAGATCTGCATATATTCATAAAATTACTACTAAGGTTTATTTGTTTTTCACATAAAGTGTTTTTCAAATCGTACAAGACTTTCGTTTGGATTTTTGATGCAGGCAGAGTCCGAAATCTTTTTATTGATAACATTTTGAGCTAAGCTTGTAGTGCACTGAAAGTAAATCAAAAATAATTGAGAAAACACAGTCATAAAATACTTTTTGACGAATTTTCTTTGTGAATTTTGATAAAAAAATACTGAAATTACGACACTGGACACTCACACTCACATGCATTTGACATTTGATTTGACATACCATGCATGACATTATATTTTTTTGCCATTTACTTTACAATGGGTTATGTCTGAGATAATACCGCTTTGTCGAGATTCCGTTTTATTTTTAGATTTCATAAAAGGCTGTGCCTCCGCTGCCGGTACCGGCAACTGTTCTGGATGCCGGTACCGGCAGCGGATGCGTACAGAACAGTTGCCGGTACCGGTTGCAGGGACGGTTGCCGTAACCCGCTAGCCCGCTACTAAGTTACATTGCTGTAACTTTAGTAGCTTTACTTGCCTTGGAACAAATTCACAAAGTGATAAATATCAATTTTGTTTTGATAAAAATGCTATCCAAAAAGTGTCGAAAAAGTGACTAGGGGATAATCATTCAAGGAATGGGCAGCAACCCCGTTAGAGGGACGCTCACTTCCAGCAGTGGATGGTTGTGACTGTTCTGTTGTGTAGTCAGTAGTGCCCCACCAAGAATCTTTTGTTAGCCTGTTTGTTTGCCTGTTTTGAGTGCTACAATCTCATGACCTCACCGCTAGGTGAGTATTATGTTCCTTGCTCATGACACTGTTGGGAAATTTTAGTCGCTCAAATTATTTTTTGAAAGAATATGTAGCTTTTGGCGTTAAGTCCGCCCGTGTACATTTTTGAGCATATAGTTCAATGAAAAAATTATTGTGCAGCAATAAAGTTTTGTAATAGTTAGGTACTTTTAACATCTTTTATTTTTAAATTTATTGTAGCTGTACAATCTTGTTTGCGTTGTGAGTGCCAGAGTGCCAGTCTCTCGATACATTTTTATTCTTAGTGTCAAATTTTCGTCTCTCCAAATAAATCCTTTAAACTAGTTAATATTTTATTTATTAATAGCCCGTGTTGTCCCACTGCAGGGCAAAGGCTTCTCTCCTGTTTTTCCACGTCTCTCGGTCCAGTGCTAGGCTTTGCCAGTTCGGTATAAGCGCTGAGTTCATCGCTCCACCTCTTTCGGGGCCGTCCACTACTAGTACATACCTACCTATTTTAAATCTTCGACACCGCTTACAACCTTCCAACCGCGCTTCCCCTCAAAATGCCCTAAAACAACAGTAATATTCGTCCGCAGACAATGCATATTTTTTTAAACTAATCATAGAGCCCACTTTTTGTTTAGTCTCGGTTCCCGTCCTGCTTTTTTTTCGGAACCGGTACCGGCAGCGGAGGCACAGCCTTTCATAAAATGCAGCCTGGCACCGGTGGGGTCAGGTCAGGACACAAAGGTATAAGTGAAAAGTCCGTACGTATGTTTGTATTTATTTACTACAGAGTAAAAGCTTGCTATTGAATAATACACGACCGAAGCGAGCTCGACAATTCTCGAGCTTGAGAAAAGTAGAAAAGCCATACCACTACACTGGTCTACACTACACATACTACAAAGAGTGAAACAGCTTGCCACGAACACGTATCGCGAGCGAATCGAAATCGACATTTCACGCACGATAAAAACGGGCGACACTAGCCACAAGAGTGAAACAGCTCGATTAAGATACCGACATGTATCGCAAGCGAAGGGAGCTCGTCATTTCTCGCTTTAAACGTGCGCAGATTCTAGCACTAACGTACCGCCGCGCCGTTCCAATAAGTCGTATTTGACAGCTGTCATCTCCATACTAAGAGAGATGTCAACAAAGGAAAATGGACCCTCTGCCACTGTATTATCACGAATCTGACAGCTGTCAAATACGACTTATTGGAACGGCGGTACTGTAGCCACTGTTAGCCACATGCTGACAGTGGCTAAAACTACTTCCAAAATGTACCTATTGGGAGCGAAACGAGCTCGACAATTCCGCTAAACACTAGCCGCAAGCATAAATCAGCTCATGTAGGTACCTATCCTATGTAAGTAAGTATATTATTAATTAAAGTGCCATTTTATGGGACTTGGGGAAAATTGATGAGATTCAGACCTCAAAAGTAACGCAGCAGTTAGGGACTTTTGCTAACATTCCGTATAAGGTTAGCACTATCAGCAGCACATCAACCTACACCATTATGGGGTCAAAATATAATGCGATTTATCTAGAGGTATTTGAAAGAAGTTAAATTCCTACTCGATAAAAAATATAGGCTGGTTTTAGATAACAATATTGTTCAAATATTGCTCTAGTTATTTTTCTCGCGTTTGTAATGGTATTATAGTAGTTTATGCAACTGTCATATAATGGGGGTCATTAGAATGCGAGTGTCTGTTTATCACACGAGGCGTAGCCGAGTGTGATAATAGATTGACACACGAGCATTCTAATGCCTAATTATATGCAGTTGCATACACTATTTTATCTACACTCTAAAAAATTTACTCAGTTGAACACTTTTCCAAACGTCCGCACCGGCGATTGCAAAGCCCGATACATGGTCAAATTCAATACGAGAACGTAACATGGCTTGATATGAATTTTTGAAGATTCTTTACTAACAGTTCTTTAGATGTCGAGTCTCAACAGCAAATAACTAAACAACTGAACAACAACTAATCAAAATCTGAACAACAACTGAACAACATCTGAACAACATCTCAACAACAACAGAACAAAAACCTATTAAAACAACTGAACAACATCCGAAAAATTACCGTACAACAACAACTGTCAGGTGCGGCGGAAGATAGCGATTTGAGTATTGGAAAAAAAACTTCGTTTCATTTCTCAACTTTATCGTATTAAGAGTTTTCTCATTAAATCATTACGCTTCTGTAATTTATAGTAAACCCTAGTTTTTATAGGCATAATGCATAAAGTAGGTCATTCATTATGCATCTGTTTTCGAATTCATAATTCGAACATTATGAGACGAGTGTAGATAAAATTTATAAGAGATGTAGGTACTCAGATGCTCGTTTGCTGTAGAAATAATGGGAATTTGGTATATTTGGAATTTTTAAAAGTTCATTGTCTCCTAGCATTTAAGTGGCTTATAGTGTAGGTAGATATGCCAAATTACGCCCCCCCCCACCTTATACCGGCCATTTTTTTCAATTTTGGCGTGCTTTTCTAAAATACTGGAAAAACTTACAACATACCTATTCACACCCTTTACAATCTGATTATATCCGCTAACTTAAATAACCGTTGAAAACCTGTTGAAAACTCACTAAACTAGCTCATACTTTATGCTATAAACATTGGTTACAACCTAAGTGCTTTCAAATTATATTTTAATTACAATACTTATGAACTTATTTCATTTATTGGTGAATTACAAATAAATTGGTGTGGCTTATAGGATTGAGATTTTCGCAAAATTTTAATTTTGGCTGGCGCGGCCGAGTTTTGTCCGAGGCCTGTTTGATTCAGGTTTTATAACTTCGTTTAACTTCTTTTAACTTAGACTATTTTTGTTTATGTGTAATTGTTAATGTCATTCATTAGATTTACTATTTATGGATTTCCTATTCAAAATCCGCCCGGGGCTAGGTAGGTACCTACCAAAGAATACTATACTCACTGCTAGCACAAAGTCGCTAAGAGGGGTATATATGTTCCTTGGCACAAAGTAAGTATTGGCGGCTACGCTGCTAGGTACATGATCAAAGAATACTATACTCACTGGTACATGATCTAGTTACACATATACTATAAGTGATCTAAGCTAGTTACATAGAAAATTCAATCCTAAAATGCGGTCGAGTTTGGACATCCCAAACAACTTAAAGTCGGCCGCCTTCAAGTACTTATTTACAAGGTGCTCTAGGATGTTCTAATGTAATGTAAAGATATTTTTACTTGTTTTAATTACATTTTATTCTTATTTATCGTAATTTTTAGCTTTGACTCTCTTTGGCTCCTTCAAATATTGCCTTAAAATATGTTTCATACATTTCCGCGTAGCCTTTTTTCAAAAACAGTGCAAGATTTTCTGTGGAATTTAAGCATAAAAAAGCGTTTTCATTCGGGAAGGGTGAAATGCTCTGATGTCAGCCGTTTTCCAAGTGACCCTGAAATATATTATGTCAGACGACGTGGCGTAAATGTTTGTTTTTGTGGCCGTTTACGGTCTGCCTACCCCGCAAGGGATAATAGGCGTGATATGTGGATGTGTGTGTATGTATGTATGAAATATAACTTACACCTGTAAAAATATTTTTGACAATTCTTACTTCACAATTCACAAACAAAACACAAAAACTTTGTATTCTTTCAGTCGCGGAGTAATCTGCCTAACCCGTTTAGGAGTCAGGTATGACTTCTCATCAATATTGCCTTCTACTCGCCAAAACTTATCGTATTAGTCTAAAACTAAACACGATGATAGTGATGTATGGTGACACGTAAATAAAATTTAAGATCTACTTATTCATTATTTAAGCGTTATTTAAAACTTCTTAACCAGTATCTATCTTAGACTAGGGAAAAAAGAGTGGACTTGAAATACCTACGAAAAAAACGTGCATACCTACACTCGATCTGTCACAAATATGGCGGCATGCCATAGTGCTGCACTCATTATTACCTATGGATCTTGGATAAAAACTTATCGATAGTTGTATGTGCGGTGCTTACAGCAGTCGGAACTTATTGAACTCGATCATCTAAAATTCTGCAATATCTACATCTACACATAATAAACATTAAAGATATGTCTTTTTGTGTGTACCTATGTAATCGATAAACACTGAAACTGCTAGACCAATTATTAATTTTATATGAGAGTTACAACATTCCAGAGTAACATGGCTACTTTTTACCATAGGAAAATATCTTATTCCCACGGGAAAACAGTTAACAGCATGGAAACCGGGAAATCGCAAAAAAAATAGCAGGTATTACCCAAATTAGCCGAACCACATCTTTGCCACATTTCTGACATAAATGAAAATAAGAGATTGAAAAAATTTCGTTGCCTGCCGGGGCTTGAACCCGGGACCTGTGGATAACCAACCCACTATTTCTAGCATATTAGAGACGTACATGGACAAATTAATGTCGGAAATTGAGGATCTGGAATTCCTGACAGAGGGCACCGGGTGCACAGCTAAACTTTACAGGGCTATTTTTTATTAACCCAGGAAAATTTGCAGGGTGATTCTACTCATAATTCTGAACAACTTTTACTATGGGGCCGTTTGCGAAATCGCTTCAAAAAATCAGCTGTTCCATACATTTTGATCGTGTAGGTATTCATTTTTGTATGGAACAGCTGCTTTTTTTCGCTATTTCGCAGGCGGTCCTATAGTAACAGTTGTTCAGAATCATGAGTAGATTCACCCTGCAAATTTTCCTGGGTGAATAAAAAACAACCCTGTACTTATAAGATGAGATACGATTAAAGGTATTTTAGAAAAAAATGTTCAGCACGACAGGCTGCTCCTGCTGGTCAATGAGGGTCTGGCGATCCGCTATATACATATGCATATGACGCCTAGTATCTTGTGGGGTAGGCAGACGTAGGCTTGATATCAATAAAACAAGAAATCCATATTTTATGATAGATTTATTAGAATCAGTACCTATATACAAATAATAGCAAAGTTTATACAACTAATACAATTGTTCTAATTGTAATTAAGATCTAAATATATTTTTTTAAATATATAATTTTATTTTTCAAAAATCATAATAGCCTACTTATTGATAAATGCTAATTAATACCAATTGTAATATCATTATATTGGTAATCTATTGGTTATTTACTTAACCCTAGAGTGGGCGCGCTATGAATGAATGAATTTTAAAAGCAATACTTACCAACAACTCACTTGAAGGCAAAGCATCGTCTTGTTACATTTAATGTTCGGTTAAACCATTTATCTTTAAAATGCAGGGAACAAATGAAAATATCTTTGGTCATAGTATTTAAATTTTCGACCCCAAGTATATCTTCTTTCTTTCGGCCACTGCTTTCTTTGTTCTTGACGCCTTGGCAATCTATAATCATAAAACAATTCGGCTTTAAGTGTGCCCGCATTTATGACACTAAACTTCATACGAAAAACTTAGAATGTATGCGTGGGCACGATTCAAAAGTAAGCAATAAAGGGGATCACAATTGTTTCACTTATTCAAATATGATATCGATAAATTGAAAATGCCGTACCCCAACTCTATATACTATGATGAATGATTTTCGCAAAAAATCTCGGAATATCTTTTGTATAGCAGCAGATGATTATAAAAACGTAAGCGTTTCTTTAAAAAGTTTCTCACAGTTACCACAATCTTACAAAATAACAGGAAATACAACATATTTTAAATCAAATCGGTTACTTACCTGTGCAACGTTATCTTTTGATGTTTATTGTTGCTTTTCATGGGGCATCCCAGCACACTGCACCTACCCATATAAATACTATATTCTTCCAAGTTTTATCACTTTGAATAAGCTCAAATTTCACATAAAACACAAATATTCTTAAAAATTCCTCGATATTTACACGCGGGATGACAACTGACGTACTTTCATCTGACAGGAACTAAACATGACGGCCGGCCGCAGTGTTGCTATTTATGGTAATGATAAAACATTAGTTGTCCTTTTTTTCATACTGTAATACCCATAAGTTAAAAAGAGACGCAGATATGTCTTAGTTGTCTTCTTTTAATGCCGAGTCCACTCTTTTTTCCCTAGTCTAAGGTATCTATAGACATCATATTTGTTGTAAATACTTTTTGTAAATACTGAGACACCCTGGCCACTATATATTTTTATATTTATGTTTGTCAACTATGACACAAAAACAAAACTGTTACTCTAATAAAATATTCTGTTGATGATACATCAAACAACTTAGTTTACTTCCATGATCTCAAATTTCCTTTCGGAAATTTAACAGGTTATGGGCCCAGAGCCCCTCTAACCTAAGTTGTGTAAGAATATATAATTTGGTACGAGTGCTATGGAGGGTGACACCCAAAACCCTTCATCGGCAGGACAACTGCCGGCACCAGCGCAACCTACAGCTACACCTAGTGGACAGCAGCCTCTCCCGATGGCACAACAGATTGGGGTGCCCACGATTGAGAAACTGGAGGGTGCCAGAAACTTCACCAGCTGGAGTTTCTCGATGAAGAACGTACTCGTCGTGAGTGACATGTGGGATTTTATAGAAAGTCCCGCACTTATGATGCAGCAACTTGGAGACATGCAATTCAAGCGGCTTGATGCAAAAACAAAGGCAAAAATATGCTTATCAGTAGCAACATCGGTGTACCCTGTGATAATGAGCTGCACCACCGCCAAGGAAACCTGGGAAAAGCTACAAGCAGCTTATGCTGACAGCGGCCTTCTACGGCGCCTGCACCTACTTCGTAAACTCTTCAATACAAGACTGGAGAACTGTACTAGCATGGACGAATATGTTAACGGAATCCGCAGCACGCAGCAGCAACTAGCGGAAATAAAGGCTCCCGTCAATGATGAGTTTGTAGGAGTTATAATGTTAACTGGTTTGACTGAAAAATATAACCCTATGGTAATGGCATTGGAAGGATCGGGAACTAAAATCTCTTCGGACTCCGTAGCTACATTGTTACTGAAGGAGGACCAGCGGCCATCGACCTCGACGAAAGACAGTGCTCTGTATACATCGAAGCCTACGCCTGCGTCCAAGACTACGCCTGTGCCCCCGCGCCCAAAGCATGTGTGCACATTCTGCAAGCGACATGGACACGTCGTCTCGGAGTGCCGGAACCGCAAAAAGAAGAATAAGGCTAATTTCAGTACACATGTTACACTTTATTCATCTTTTCATTCTTCCAAAAACCCATCCCATTGGTTCATAGATTCTGGCGCAACATCTCATATGTGCAATAACATACAATCATTCAGCAATTTTTCTCCCCAGTCAGACACAGTAACCGTAGCCAACAACCAGCAGATTTTAAGCGAAGGAACAGGTACAATTTGTGTAAATAGCGGCAATATTGACAAAATTTCTAACGCCCTATTAGTACCACAACTTTCGGCTAATTTATTATCTGTTAGTTCTATGGCAGGGAAGGGCTATGCTACAGTTTTTACTAGTAAAGGTGCTCAAATCTATCTCGAAAAAGGGCTCAAAATTTCGGGAACAGTAGTAGCAACAGGGCAAAATTATAAGGGCATGTATAAATTAGATATTTCTGAGCCACAACAACAAGCACAGCTGACAAATGTCAGAAATGAAACAGCTGTTCTGTGGCATAGACGCCTCGGACATCTCAACGTCAAAGCGATGTCTACTCCATGGACGTACTATTTAAACAGGACTGATAACTTCAAAAACAGTTATTTACGAATAGTAACTTTATTATTACTGATTTATGGTCTATTTTACATTAACTCTTTCACAGAGGCTAATCCGAGCCGAGAGAGATAGCATGTAGAGAGGCTGTGTGTCTCGTTCTTTCATATTGCCAGTGTAGAAAATTACTGATGATAAATTTTTGACTAACTTATTTTTGAAAAATATAAGTATAATTTAAGTAATTTATTAAAACAACTTGCGTCAGTAATATCAAAAACTTGTTGAAAATCATAAAATTATACACTGATAAATTGTAATTATGTAAAAACTATTAATCAAATCATTTTCTTATGGTATCCCTGTAAGTTTCAATTTTGGCGGTAAGTAAGTTAAAATTTTAGCGGCAGATGAAAAAACTTTACATTCCTTATTTATTACTTAAAATCTTTAAATTATTCACTCAAAATGGTGAAAAAATGTTGTGTTCAAGGTTGTCCAAGTGAATCGTATGGTGGATGCAATATATCTTTTCACAGGTAAGCCAAAATTACAATATTGTGACTAGGGTGACCATAATAGCAGCAAATATTATCAAGGCGTCAACCAGACTATGAAATTGAACAACGTTTCGCAAGAATTTGTTTAGCTAATACATGTTGATGATTATGGATGATAATGAAGATGAACTATGGTTCTATCCGTACTAATATTAGAAATCTGAGAGTTTGTGTGTGTGTGTGTATGTATGTTTGTTTGTTTCCTTTTTATGCTCAATTGGCTAGACCGATTTGGAACACAGGTAGATTATAACCTGAATTACAAATAGGCCACTTTTTACCGCGGGAAAACAACTATTACCACGGGAAAATGGTCTACTCGCAAAATGACCTAATTCCTAAACGCAAAACGGCCTGCTCGCAAAATGACCTAACTCCTATACGCATAATGTCCTACGCATAATGTCCTAAACGTATAATGTCCTAAACGCATAATGTCCTAAAAGCATAATGTCATAAACGCATAATGACCTAAACGCATAATGTTTTCAAAATAATTCTATAATTAACGGTGATTTCCAACACTTTTCCTCAACGTAGATACAATGTGTGATGCCTTTTGGTGTACTTACCTGCTATATATGGCCGTATATTGGTAAGAGTTATGTTTCCATGTAAATATACATGGTGTAAGGGACGGTGTACCTAAAGTGATATTTTGTTTCCTAGAATGACATTTACATTCCTAAAGTGACATTTAGGTTCCTAATGTGGCATTAAATAGCTAAAGAGACATTTATTTTCCCTTTGCATATTTTGATTTCAATAGTGCAATCAAAAAGCTAATTGATTTGTCGCAACTAAAAATTCCATGTAGAAAAACCAATTTTTCTAACTCCAGTTGAACTACTGGGAATAGAAGATTTTAGGCATTTAGGACATTACGCGTTTTATGTTTAGTGGATTACGCGGACATTTGTGTTTAGTTTAGGACATTACGCGTTTAGGGCATTAAGCGTTTAGGACATTAAATGTTTAGGTCATTAAGCGTTTAGGACATAAAGCGTTTAGGACATTAAGTATTTAGGACATTAAACGTTTAGGACATTATGCGTTTAGGTCATAATGAGCTTAGGTCATTGAGAGTTTAGGAATATTTTAGGATTTAGGACATTATGCGTCGGGATGGGGGAAAAGTGGTCTAGTGGCAGCGGGTGAAACGAATACATATCTCTTGGAGGCAAATTAAATAGCTGTAGAGGATTGGTAAATGGGGTATGGAAATTATATTTTTGTAATCTTTTAATGTGTGCCGGCTTAGAATAGCATCGCCCCATATCCACCCGTGGGTGGCGTAAAACCGACTACGGGATTAATCCAGGAAATGGGCAGCAGCGTTCTCCGTGAATACAACATCTTGCACTGGGCTCGCCATTCCGCCTACTAAGCGTGTTGGGTATAGCAAAATCCCGAAAAAGCGAAGTGAAGTGCAAATTTAAATAAATACGTACAAAATATAGGCTTTGAGTGATGGCTTGAGATTAAAATATATTTTCCGCCTGTAAGTTGCTGCCGAACTAACAATTTCAGCTGAACAAATATTTTTATTTACACTCACTTTACTATGAAAACTGTTGCATAAAGACCTACTTTATGCATTCTGCCTATAGAAATTACAGTTTCATAGAAATAACAGAAGCGTAATGACTTAATGAGAAGGCTCTTACTTCGATAAGTAAGTAAGACGATTTTTTTTGCCATCTTCCGCACCTGTCAGTTCTTGTTGTTTAGTTGTTTTATTAGATTGTTGTTTCGAAGTTATTCCGATGATTTTCGAAAATTCATATCAAGCCATATTACGTTCTCGTATTGAATTTGACCTTGTATCGGGCCTTGCAATGGCCGGTGTGGGCGTTTAGAAAAGTGTATAACTGAGTTTTTTTTTTTAGAGTGAAGATAAAATAGTGTATTGAACTGTATATAATTAGGTATTAAGGTGCTTTTCCGAACCGAGCGGCCGACGGCCGACAGCATATGCCGCGGTGGCCGACCTTGGCCGCCGCGGCACTACTGGTTCGTATGTATTTGTATGGGATACTATCCGAACCGAGCGGCCGACTGCACATGCCGCGGCGGCCGACTGCACATGCCGCGGCGGCCGACGACGTCCGTCGGCCGCTCGGTTCGGATAGTATCCCATACAAACCCATACGAACCAGTAGTGCTAGGTACTAATCCGAACCGAGCGGCCGGCATTACCTTTAGAATGCTCGTGTCGAACTATTATAACTGGTAAACAGACACTCGCATTCTAATGACCCCCATTATACGAAAGTTGCATAAACTACTATTATTGCTTAAAATACAAAGATACCAAAATTTTCTCCCCGTTTCAATAACACCCAGAATTCTATTACAGTTTCCCGAAAAATGACGAAATGCAGCAAAACTGGCTCACAAGTTTATACGTGGCACAAAATATAACTAAAAATTCAGTTGTCTGCAGTCGTCACTTTGAGCCTACGTGTTTTCAAACTCAAACTGCAAACTCCCGTCGATTGCTGAAGGTAGACGCTGTGCCAACGATTCCTGCTATTCCTAAAAATAAAAGTATACAAGTTATCAGTAACGTTATACTTTGTCCTGGAACGTCTCTGGAACCACCCCCGGAACAGAAAGAACTGCTGCCGTTTGCCACTCCTGGGACTGCTTCAAGCATTAAAGACGAGCAACCACCACAGAAAAAGCTCTGTTTGGGTGCATGTGAAATAGGAGTCCAGACAAAAACGATTGAATGTACCAATCCCGCAGGAAATATGCTGAAAAGAAAAGTTAAAGTTTTGTCACAAAGGCTAAGAAGACGTGAAAACAGATTACAAAATCTTCAATCAATTTTACTTCTATTGAAGAAAAAATGTAAGAACTATGATGAGGTGGAGCAAAATATAAAAAATAATTTCAGTAATATCCATACTTTAATCAACATAAATAAAAGCAACAAAGGTGCAAGATATTCCGATGAAATAAAACAATTTGCGTTGTCTTTATATTTTTATTCTTCAAAGGCGTATTTATTTCTGAGAAATCATATTAGTTTGCCGCATCCAGTTACTTTGCGTAAAATGCTTGCTACTCATGATTGTAACGTAGGCTTTATATCAGAAGTGTTTGAGTATTTGCAATCGTCAATCACAGAAAATGACCTTCAAAATGTAGCACTATTGTACGATGCTATGTCAATTAAGTCAGAAGAAGTCTATGAAAAACACAAAGATAAAGTATGGGGATATGTAGACTTGGCTGGTATTGTCCCCAATGAATCCGGGCAGCTTGCTACTGAGGTATTGGTTTTGCAAATAGTCTCTTTTAAACGAAAATTTAAATGTCCTATTGGATATTTCTTTATTTCTAAAATCACAGCAGCCATACAATCACAGCTAGTTCTTACAGCTATTTATATGTTGTATGATATTGGAATTACGGTTAGAAGTTTAACTAGTGATGGAACCAATGTTAATGTTGCTACATATGAAAACTTAGGATGTAATTTTAATGTGTCTAATATGATTACTGGTTTTAAGCACCCAAAAAAAGATAGTATCGTACACTGCATATTTGACCCAGCTCACATGGTAAAATTGTGCAGGAATATTTTTGCAGAGACGAAATTAAGTTCCTCTAGTGGAATAATTGATTTCAATTTTGTTAAAGAACTGCACAAGTTGCAAGAGGAAGAGGGTTTGAAACTCGCCAACAAAATAAATGCAAACCATCTTAACTTTATGGGAAAAAAAATGAATGTAAAATTAGCTGCACAGACGTTAAGTTCTTCAGTCGCCAATGCCATTGACTTTTTAAGAACTAGTGGCAATAACAACTTCAAGCATAGCGAAGCAACTACCGAGTATATCAGAATGGTAGATAGAGCATTTGATTTACTTAATGTTAAATCCCCTATTGGCACAGGTTTTAAGTCCCCATTGCGTTGCAGCAACCAAACGTTTTGGACAAAAGCATTTGCTGAAACCAGAGAATATTTGCAGAATCTCAATATTGACGATAGAAATATTCTAAATCATCGCCGAAAAATGGCAGCTCTTGGTTTGATCGTCGACACACATAGTTGTCAAAATCTAGCAATGGATCTTTTAGGAGACGAAGATAATAAACTTAATTACTTCTTGCCATACAAATTTTCGCAGGACCAATTAGAAATGTTTTTTTCATGTATTCGATTACAGGGTGGTGGAAATAACAATCCCAATGCTTTGCAATTCAGGTATGCTTTAAGAAAACTTTTGTATAGGAATAGTGTTACACCTAGCATTAATGCGAACTGTACAGACGAAGACTTTTTACTTACACCGATCTTGGAATTTCGTAGTCAAAAAAGAGCTATTCTGGAAAGTCAAGAGAAATGTGACAAAAACAAAACACGCGATGACAATGAAGCAGATGTTTTATTAAATTATATGCAGTCTATCAATATGTCTGACTATAAAAATAATATCCTTTATTATATAGCTGGTCATTTTGTGAACAAAATTTTAAACAAAATTTCTTGTCAGCATTGCCGCGACGCATTAATTATTACAAAAGATAAAACTGATCACTCTTATTTTGTAGACATTACAAACTTTTCGTCTTTTACTGCATTTGTTGACAGGGGAGGCCTTAAGTACGTTTCTAAATTCGCTTTTGAAGTTATTAAACATAGTGAACAATTATTCATATCTGAAGTGGCAAACAACACCTTCCAACATGCGAGCAAAAATAGAATTTTGTCAATATTAAAGCAGTTGTATTGTAGTAAACTTAATCATATTTTTTTCCCGCCTCATCCTATACAAAGTATAAATGATGAAGAACCGCATGAATTGCAATTAGTAAAAGCTTTAGCTAACCCTTACTTGAATTTAAAAATATTTCATCAGGCCAAGACAAATTCATTGAAAAACTTCGGAAATAAAATTGGGCTGAGGCAGAAACTTACCAAAACTATTTTGTTCAGTCATGTTTGATATTTTGATGATTTTAATTTTAATATACTTTTGCATTTTTATTATGTATTTTTATTTATCAGAATCCATCTATCCAATATCTGTAATTATAAACGAAAAAGAATAGAAAAACATTGTATTGAATGTAAATTTTCCTATCTTTATCCTCATTGTAATAAAAAATATTGATACCCTATTAGAAAGAGACGAACGGCCTCGGTGGGTGCCGTCTCGCTCGGCTCGTTTTTTCTGCAACAGTTATCAGTCCTGTTTAAATAGTACGTCCATGGTCTACTCTGAAAAAGAGAACGAATGGCATAAACTGTCAAATAGATAGTTCGGGTTTACATGAAACCTGCATTCCTTGCCTTCAAGGAAAATTAGCAAAAAGTCCATTCAAAAAGTCGAAAAGTAAGTCTTTCAAAAAGTGTGAGCTCATTCATTCCGACCTTTGTGGACCAATGAGTACACATTCATGGGGTGGCGCGCTCTACTTACTTACTTTCACAGATGACTTTACGCGCAAAACTTTTGGCTACTTGCTAAAGTCAAAAAGCGAAGTGTTTTCAAAGTTTGTCGAATTCAAACAACTTGTAGAAAACCAAACAAACGAAAAAATTAAAAAGTTTCGTTCCGACAACGGTCGTGAATTTGTAAACGGGCCGATGTCTACATTTTTAAGGGAGAATGGAATTATCCATCAGACCTCTGTAGCCTACAACCCTCAGCAAAACGGCGTCGCTGAACGGGTTAATCGGACGATTGTAGAAAAGGCCAGAGCAATGTTGCACGACGCAAAGCTCCCAAAAGCTTACTGGGGTGAGGCAGTAAATACAGCAATTCACCTAAAAAATCTTTCGCCCACCCAAGCTTTAAAAAATAAAATACCTGACGAACTTTGGTACGGGAAACGACTTGATGTGTCTCATCTACGTGTTTTTGGCTTTATTCCAAAAGAAAAACGCAGCAAACTGGACTCGAAAACCCAGTCTTGCATTTTTGTTAGATACTCAACTGAGACTAAAGGCTATCGCCTTATAGATCCTCGCAACCCACGAGCGATCATATTGTCACGGGATGTAGTCTTTATTGAAGACAAACTTGGAGTTACTGAACCACAGCAACCCACCACCCCTAACAACAGTCTCACTTACGATTTAATTATTAATACAAGAGTAGACCAACAGGAAACACAACCGCCTACGACACAACAGCCAAGTCTTCCATCACCTCTCATCTCAGATGTTCCAGTCCCACGTCCTAACTCTGAAATACCCCCTCAAAACACTGAACCCCAGCCACAGCCTCTACCACAAATAGATACATCTGCGACTGCTGAACCGGCATCACCAGAGTATCTGTCAGCTACTTCTGAACCAGATGAACCCGTTCTTCCTGAAGTTCCCACTGAACCTGAACGCAGATACCCTGTCCGTGTAAGGTATCCTCCTGAACGCTTCGGATATCTCACCTCAGACCTGGAACCCGAATCTTTTAAAGAAGTAACGGATCATGAAGAGAAGGAAAAGTGGTTAGAAGCTATGCATGCTGAATACGATTCCCTAATAAAAAATGGAACCTGGGTTCTCGTCGATAGACCCTCCGGCAGAAAAACGATTAAATGCAAATGGGTATTTAAACTAAAAAAGGACACTAGTGGCCAAATAACGAAATACAAAGCCAGACTAGTAGCAAAAGGCTTCACCCAAGTAGCAGGGATTGACTACAGTGAAACTTTTGCACCAGTCGCTAGACTGTCTTCAGTGCGACTATTATTGGCTTTTGCGGCTCAACGTGGACTTCAAGTTGACCACCTAGACGTGGAAACTACATTTCTAAATGGGGACCTCGATGAGGAAATTTATATGGAACAGCCAGACGGCTTCTCCACTGACCCAAAGGGCAAAGTATGCCTACTCAAAAAGGCTCTATATGGCCTTAAACAAGCTCCACGACAATGGAACTTGAAAGTCTGTGAAGCCATGAAAAAACTTGACCTGCAGCAAGCTTCTAACGAGCATTGCCTGTACTACAGACGCGACGGAAACGACCTACTTGTAGTAGCTGTATTCGTCGACGATTTCTTTATTCTCTGTAGTAACGACAGCATGAAGGACGACCTTAAGCTCGGCTTAAAGAAACTATTCGTGGTCAAAGACCTTGGTCCTGTCAAAGACTGTCTTGGAATGCGTGTTGTCCAGAAACCCGGCAACATATCCCTCGATCAAACCAAATATATCGAGAAAGTGATAGAGAAGTTTGGTATGACTGATGCCATCCCTGTCTCAACGCCCATGGAACCAGGTATGAAGCTCACAATCCCTGATAAGGATGATGAGAAACCCGATTTGCCATACCAACAGCTTATTGGTTCTCTAATGTACATTGCAATAGGCACAAGACCAGATATATCCTATGCAGTATCTTATCTGAGCCAGTTCAATGGACATTACGGGGAGGTGCATTGGAAAGCTGCCAAACGAGTTTTAAGGTATCTTAAAGCAACTAAGGACCTAAAACTAAACTTTAAAAATGGTGACGGTTATCCAACCGGCTATGCTGACGCCGACTACGCCAGCAACGTAGTAGACAGACGCTCATACACGGGGTACGTTTTCAAGATGTGCAGTGCTGCCATCTCTTGGGAATCTAAGAAACAGCGCACCCCTGCACTGAGTACCACAGAGGCCGAATACATGGCCCTAGGCGAAGCCTGCAAAGAGGCCATCTATCTCCGCACACTTATCAAAGAAGTCTACAACGTCATACAGCCACTCACCATTCATACAGACAACCAAAGCACAATCAAACTCACTCGCAACAACACATTCCATGCACGCACAAAACACATCGACATTAGACATCACTTTATACGCCTACTCTCAGAACAGGACTACATAATCACATACATACCAACACACAACATGATCGCAGACATCCTCACCAAGCCTCTACCAAAACTCAAACATTGTAAATTTTCATGTTCATTAGGTTTAGGCTAGGATTCAGATCATGGTTAGGTATGTAAATAGTTCTCTAGGTTTAGGTGTATATACAGGTTGATGTATTTTTTTTGTTTGTGTATAGTTTTAATTTTGTGTTGTGTTATCGTGTGTTTGTTTATAGTGATCTTTGATATGTCTTATCTTAGTTTTATACAGGTACAGGGTGCCCCATTACGGGGAGGTGTTGTAAATACTTTTTGTAAATACTGAGACACCCTGGCCACTATATATTTTTATATTTATGTTTGTCAACTATGACACAAAAACAAAACTGTTACTCTAATAAAATATTCTGTTGATGATACATCAAACAACTTAGTTTACTTCCATGATCTCAAATTTCCTTTCGGAAATTTAACAATATTATATGACCAACTATTACACGTAGAAAGATCTGAATTTCTGGATTATTTTCGCCATAACTGCTACGAAGTCGCCTCGCCTGATCGCTTGTGCAGTGCCTCGCCTCTTCGCCTCTACCAATTTATCCGTAGAGTCCGCAAATAAGTCTAAAAGTTGAGAGATTTTCTCGAAAAGTCATTTTTATGTCGAATTTCCATGTCAGTCACTTTTTCCTGAATAATCCCTTCTCTAGCTATTCTGGTTATTTGGTTCACTCCAACGTTCACTCACAAAGAGCAATAACGTTGTCCATAATTCTGGGGAATATTTAACGGTTTGAACCCTCATTCATCGCGGACGACATACGCGCCGCAATGCGGACACCCGGAAGCAAACGGCGCGTGTTTGCAACCCGCTCGTAAAATGCGCTTGGTGGAGGGATATTGTCTAACGATGTGTCGAGTGATCTACAGATGGTGCTGATATATCCAACAAACTTCGACTGAAAGTTGATTTATTGTTGTTAAGTATATTTAAGAACCTTTTCCAGGCATGTCTTTTTCAGGTCACTAATAACCGCCAAAACGGTCGGCAAACAGCACACACCGGCGTTGCGGCCAAGAAAACCTTGGACTCTTGTTTCTTTAAATCGCAGTAGTGGCGAGTCTAAATATGTACTTAGCTGGGTGTTCCATGCAGTTTTTTAGCTTATTAAAATTTCACGCGGCCGTTTAACGTTGCCTATTGCCGGTGAAAGCCAGCGGCGGTCGTGAATTACGCTTTATTATACTTAGCTAGGATAAGAACCACCACTGCACGGAAAATTCCTAGACGGAATTTGGATTAAGAATAGGAATATAAATTTAAATATCGGTCCTAACTCTCTTAGTCATCGACGTCGTAGTCGTAATCGTCGACGTAGGAGTACTTTTTAAAATCCTTGGGAATACTATCAAGAATAACATATTTATCTTAGCCTAGTTATGTCATAAAATAGTGAAAAGATTTCAGGAGGTTCAACTAGCCAAAATAACTTTTCACTTTGAAATTTAAAATAAATTTAGTAATGCATCTTTTTCATAATACAGGCAGGGTGGAAGAGACGGCGTCGTACCAAAAATTTTGCAGACATATTGTCTCCATTTCACGTTACTAGGGTTTGCAATTCTGATATCCGCCAAATTTTATTTTTACTAAATTTTTACCAATTTAATACCAAATTATTCGGATATCTAGATAATTCAATTTATACTTTGATAAATAATTTTAACCTAATATGTTAAAATCCTGATAAAACTAAGATAATTACTAAGTTTTTTCGTAATGATGGCACTAATCAATTAACGGCTAGTGCGTTATTGTATGAATGCATATTATTTCCTCAGAGGATGTTGATGAAACCGCATTTCTTGAACCATAGTTCATTGGGTTATTCGTTGACCCATTCCATAAAAAGATAAGAATTGAACCTATTTTTGACTGCTGAGCGTCACAATTTAAGATCCTTGATTCTTATGTACCAGCATAAGAGGCACAACTTACTAAACAACTTTTTCCATGGTGCCATTTCTGCATTTAGTTAAACCGGGCTTCTGGTGTTCCATTCCGAGTTCTCTAAACCCTTTATATGAATGTGTGGGCAGAAGGAGTCCATCATACAAAAAAATCTAATGCTTTTAAGCCTTTTCCATATGTCGTACAGGTTCCAGTCCAGTTGTGTATTGTCCATAAAAGTTAAGTATCTAATGTGAAATAAACTATACGAGAAACGGAAATAGCTCCATGACAAAAGTTGTTTGGCATGTTGGGCTGCTTCTGCTGGCATGGAGACATCGAGGGTCTGCGTTGCATAATGTGGAACCTATAACGTAACCCAGGCCCTTGTCATCTACATGTCAAAAGAAGCAGCCCACCGCAATGAATAAATTTGTAATACACCTATTTTTGGTTCTCGTTTAGTTTAGCTTAGCTGCTGGAGTTCCACATCTAGTGCTACAGGCCCTCGATGTCTATGTGCCAACAGCAGCCCATACTGCTTTAGAGATTTCAGTCGGTAACATAGAATAGAGACTAACCAGACTACAGAATCAGACCATGACAGTGGACAAATTTTACCTAACCTATGTTGGGAAAATTATTTTTTATTTTTCCATAGATTTATATAAAAGTTGAAGGTCTTATTTTTTCTCGTTTACCCACACCGAGTTGTTTAGTTTAATGGCCTGATCATGCCTAGAAAGTGTACGCGGTAAGTACACCGGTCTTTCGCGGATTAGGTTTATACAAACACATTCTCCATTCTGTAAACGTTTGGTCCTAACTCATAACTAGGTTTGCTGGGGGAAAACTGTAGGTAGAGTAGAGCTATCTTACAGGATGTAAGTGTGGTAGGTACTCGCGGGGAAATCCGCAGGCAACGGTCGTTATCGGGCGAACAAGCAAGAGCCGCTAACTAACTGCGATCTAGAAACTGATGAGAGATTATATTTTAACTTTAAAATAATGTTGGCTGGTAGAGCAAACCACACTTGTTACATCAAGAAATATCAATAGGGACTTTTCACATCGTTATTTTAAACTTGCTGAAAATCGCGTTCAGCAAACCAATAGTGCTTTAATTTGGCATTTAATGCTGCGACCAATTATTTTGGTTTAAGTAGGCGAAACCGTGCTGACGAAGAAGAAGAAGAAGTGCCATACACGCACAGGGCCATACACGCACAGTGCCATGCCATTTTAGGTATCCAATTTTGGCAAAGACTTAGAATAATGCAAATTTTGGTATGGGATATTAAAAATGCCTTTCATCTGACAAACTACCTCTTGTTCCGGCTAAACACCCTCCCGTCCTGCGGCTTGTAGAGTGTTTCTCGCTTTGTAGACCATCAGATTAAGAACCTGAAAATAAAACTGGCCCGCCGGCTACTTGTCACCTAGAGAGATATGGAAAGGTCCAGGATCGGATTCCGCTAATAGATAAAGTCTGGACTGAGGTTGTCCTCCAGAAGACCAAAGTAACGGACATAATCTGAAAGTGTAGCTAGCTGAAGTGGCAGTGGGCTAATCAAATTTGTCGTAGAACCGATGGAAGGCGGAGAAAGCGGGTTTTTCGAAAGGAGACCACGCGTAACCTCAGCAAGCGTAGCTTTGGATGCCCCCCACCCAGATGGACCAAATAGGGTGGCTAGAAGCGACTAGATGGCGAAAATGGTAGATCGTGCCTTATGGCCTGGGGGAGGCTTATGTCTAGTAATGGACTGCTGTAGGCTGATGTTTGCTTGTAGGTATGTAGACCATCACAGCGGCAAATTTTGTTCGATTAAACGGTAGGTTCACCTACTCGTTATTGTGGACTGCTTACGCACTACTACCGGGGCAGCGTGTGAGAGAGGTGTGAATTTTAATTCTGTGCAGCAGAAGTAAAATAATAAAAACTTTAAATGTGTGCGGTTCTTTGTTATCAAAACTGAAACGCGCGAGGGGCGAGGCGGTGCGCTAGGTGCGCGCGCCGCGTAGGGAAGGGCACAACCCTATCGAGACGGGACACTTTATCGATAACATTGTGACAGATGTTGACGTTAATATAAAAGTCTCTCGTTGTTGGTCTTTCGTCCATCATACACCTTGATCAAGCAGTCTATTAGCTGGACATGGACTACCACAGTCTGCTATAGGTTACTGGTGCAGCCAGCTTGGTCACACCAAGGTCAGAGCTAGGTGTTATTCGGGGACTAGTTAATTCATTTATTGCGACTGGCCCGATGGCGTTGCGGTGGACATATCCCCTGCCTGCTGCTTCGAGGGTCGTGGGTTCGATTCCCACACAGCACAAATATTAATAAGTAAATATTCAAGTATTTGTGATCAGTCCGGGAGTTTTCTATGTATTTATTTACAAAAGTGATGTATTGAAGTAAGCCTACTAGCTTTATTTAGTTTTCGGGCTAGATGGCGCTGTGTGAAATGCCCATGATATTTATTTATTTTATTTATTTACGGACGTCTTTTTCTCTTTCCATCTGATTTCAGAGTGAGTGAGTAGATAATAGTTTACTTATAAAATAATAGCACTAAAGCACATTATCGGCAATTCAGTAAAGTATACAGCAACCAGAATGCTTTGAAGTACGGCAGCTGGGGGACGTGGTGCATGGCTGGGGTTACTGGCTTTTCATCGACACCCTGAAGCTCGGCGCGAGACGCGGCGGAGGCGCACAGCCATCCCTATTAACTGCGATACTGCGGCACCGGGGCCTCACTCCGCTTGCTGCGGCCCATTGGAAAAGTCCGACTGGAAAATTTGCCGCCAATACAAAAAAAGTTTCACGTGCTCCTCGCGCTCGGTGATAACGTGATATGGTGTGTGCAGAATTGTACTTCTGTCAAACTATGTGTGATGTGGATGACTTCTTCATTTCTTTAAAGTGTTGTTTTTGTTTTTGATGTGTGTTGTTTGTTTGAAATTTTGTCCCTATCTGTTGATCTCTGTCGATGTCTTACTAAGCGCGTCTTGTGTTGAGGTGTCCGGCCCGGTCCCGTCCGGGCCGCGTTTGTTTATACCGTTGCTGGTGAGTTGAATACCTACTAGCGTCGGTATTTTATCCCACAGCTCTGTTTTTTTCAGTTATTAGCACCTATTCAGTCATCCTTTTTACTTTTATCACGATTAAAATCTAGGTAATTCATCTCGTTTACAGCTGGCAGGCTTAAGAGTAGACGCGTTGTGGATCAATTTAAGATTTGCGTTCGTGCTGGTTTTGTGAGCTACCATCAAGTCGTGCGTTTGTTTAAACGCTGACACGGCACGTGGGCTCGTGGTTTGGTCGGTCATGTTAAACAAAGGCGCCACAAAAAATCATTTAAGTGGCCCCATATCGCACCTTCGATCGACTTTAACATGTTGACGTGAGCTTATTTTATTGGGGTGATCGCGGTACGACTCCTACTGACCTTAGTGCCTAATGTAAATATTAGAGTGTAATTTTTAATAATACAATAGGGGCATATGAATATTTAATTTTATTTATTAGACTAAGTATATTTTATATTAAAGTAGAGTAGTTTCTAGTTTGTCTTTCTTGTTTGGTAAGCCCCAACAAGCATAATAAATTAAAATAATTAATAACACGACTGCTTTCTGAGATAAAGCCCATGAACATACATACATACTTACCTACATAAATTCTAAAAACATTACACTCCTTGTTTGGTTGGGCAGTCGTGTAAAAAGAGCACCGTGCTGGAGAAGAGACTCCGTGATGGCTTTATTTTATTTTTTCATGATTAGGCTTCCATCGCCTTCTTTCTTTGGTTCTTTGGACAATGATTCTGCCAGAGTCAAGGTAAAAAATCGTGGTATATTATAAGTCTATGTAAAAAATTGAAACAAATATGTCGCTGGCATGACATTTAACTTATTTGACAGTCTGATCACAGTTTGAAAACAGTTTTTGCTAATTTCTGGTAAATAAAACTTTATTTCGCGTTTGAAATTAATGTTTTTATTCTAAAGTTTGTTTTCTAGTGCTTTAAGTGGGCAAATCCCAGTCATGTTTGTAATGTGTTTAATAATTGTTTTGCGTGCCGTTATGTATAGGTACATATCTAAGTAGGTAAGTACGTGTTTTGATTATGCAAAGTGGTGGACAAACTGCTGGTACCTATTCTTGTTGTGGCCAGAGCGTATTCTTCTTTTCGTGTGGGACACCGAGGACTAACGACTCGATGAACCCTGGTGTCAGATTGTTTCAATGGCCTTTTACTACTAGTAGGTCTCTGACATGGTTGTGCAACGACCGCCTTTTAAGTAATCATAGAGAGCAACAAGGACCAAGGGCTTAACGTGCCCTCCGAAACACAGGACTATCTTTATTACGGACAATCTGGTGGATCGGTCTGTGATATTCTAACCAGACTTGAAACAAATTCACAAAGTGATAGTATCAACTTTAGTGTCCCACCGGGAATCGAACCCGGAACCTTTGCGCCGCAGGCAGTCTCACTACCACTACGCCACATCGGCTGTCTGTCAGAGCTGGGGGAAGCAAATACATACGAATACAATTTTAGTAAGTGCTCTATAGCAAAACTTTTTCTACTGGCACATACATTTTGAGGTTCTGGAGTAGGTACTTGAAGTGGAAAACTAGGATCCTGGATATATCGTAGCTACGAGATATCCAATATGGTTTTATAGCAAAATAAGTTGTTTCAATTGGTACAGTTGACTAAAGGATATTGATGAGGCACTTATAAAGCCCAGCTATAAGTACTTTCAACATTTTCAACACCCAAAAACCTCCTTTGGATACTTACTCCGCTTGGCTGTCGGATAAGCGAGCGCAGTGTTTCTTTTTGTATTTACAGGGATCACTGCTGCCCATGTTTTGAATTCATTCCATTAGTCGCCTTTTACGACACCCACGGCCAAAGGGTATGATACGGGTGATGCTATTCCCAGCTGGCATCACACGGTACACGGTACAAAACTAAATATTTAGTAATGATTATTATAAAAGACAAAAAACGAGGTAGGAGGTCCCAAACATCATGGCTGACGAATGTCCAAAAGGACATGAAAACCTTAGCCTTTCTGAAGACGATGCTTACCAGCGGACAAATTATGGCGCCTCAGGATCAGGAAAGCCGACTCCGCGTAACGGGATAAGGCCAGGATGAAGAAGAGGAGATTATTATAAAAGATAAACAATCGTAAATATGCAGAAATCCTTTCTGTGCATTAGATCGATACACAACCCAATATAGAATATAGGTACTGTGATTTAAAAACTGAGGCTTCAGCAAAAGTTTATTAGCGTGATGGACATTTTCTGCCTCTCAGAGCAAGAAATTTGAATTACGATGGCGCAGAAATATAAATTTTACATGTTAACAGAGGTGCTCTGGTTGGAGTTTAAAGTCGAAGGCAAGAAACACTTTTACTGGCGGTGGTGTGGTGGTAACTATAAGCTTGTATGCAAGCGAATACATGAGACTTTTTATAATTTTAAGAACCAAAAAACTGTATTCTTGCTAATACATTTTCTGATTTCTGATTTCTAACATTCAATCAAGTTCGCGGTCACTAGTTAATTAATTAATATAAATTGACTATTGAATACAACAATAACGCGTTTAGTATTTAATTTATAATTCTTTTTTTTTTTTGTACTTGTTACTATAGTGGCAACAGAAATACGGTTGAAAAATTTGATTTCCCTAACTATCATGGTTTATTTATGAGATACAGCTTGGCGAAGTAGTGACAGACAGATTGACGGTCAGACAGACGAGTCTCAATAATAGAAGCCTACTGTAGGCGGTTGAAAAACTCTGACACCAGGGTTTATAGGATCGTTGAACGACTCGGTTTCTCACACGAAGAAGAAGAATGAGTCCCGTTTTGATTCTTTGGGTACGGAATCCTAAAACTGCTGATTATACGAATTAACACACATAAAAAAACTGGACTTTGGGATCTAGATAGCTGATATTAATGCTTATATATTGTAAATAAATACATCTTCTTCCGTCTCATACGGAAGGCCGCGTTGATTGTAGCATATTATACATAGAAACACCGGGTGTATACCAAACACAAATATCTGAAAATTATTTTTGAAAACTTAAATTGTAACCATAAAAAATTGTGTTACACAATTTTCTTTTTTTTTATAACAATTTTGTATTGTCCTTAAAGAAAACCGGCTCGGGTGGGATTGAAAATAAAAAATAAAAACAAAATGACTTATGGGGATCGAACCCACGACCCATGTTGTTATTTGAAGCTGTTCTTTTCGTTGCTGCCTCTTTCCTTGTGCGTGTGGTTCAATACGTCATCTACGTCCTCAATATACGGGCCTAAAACAAATAAGTTAAATAACAAGTGTTTTGATATCACTACACGTTATACAGGTGTAAAAATATTAGCTGCAAACATTTGAAGTGGTGAACAAGCTCATGAAACTGAACAACTTTCCCAAAGGAACATTGGTCAAAATATATAAAAAAAATACCTATACCAGGCCAATTTGGCCAGGTCGACTGGAATATTTTGTATAGGTGGTCCAAATTTCATGTCGAACAATTTTCCTTGGGGAAAGTTGCTCAGTTTCATGCACAGGTTTCATGAGCTGATTTCAATCCTTAAAATATTTGCAGCTAATATTTTTGCGTCCTGAATAACTTTTAAAGCACTATCTATACGTTGATTCGAGACGAGCATAATGTTGATAACTGTATTTTTGACACTTTATATATACTTATTCTATTACTATTATTTCGGTGAGCCGTGTGATGCCAGCTTAGAGCCGTGTGATGCCGGCTTAGAATAGCATTACCCCATTTCTTGCTCGTGGGAGTCGTAAGAGGCGACTAAGGGACTCAAGTGTATATTGCAATTTTAGGCAATGGGCTGACAACCTGTTTCGATGGCGATACACAATTTTCCGGTTGACCCTCAAATGTTTGTCAGACGTGGCGCAAATGTTGGTTTTATGCGGCCGTTTTAGCTCTGCCTACCCCGCAAGGGATTATAGGCGTGATATGTGTAATTGTGTGTATGTATTATTTCGGTTGGTCAGTAACTTGATTGTGAATAAGCAACTACTCTACAACTTCTTCAATCATAAAGGAAAAACATTAAAAATATTGTCGAATAGTTTTAATTTTAATATCCATTACGTGTCGAAATAATTCCAGAATTTCACAATTCGCAAGAGATTTGCAAGTTCCTAAAGTTGATTAATCCGGATGTCGCATTTCAATGTTACTACACCCTAATGTTACCAACTAGTGAACCACAAGCAGCGCAAGGAAAGAGGAAGCAACGAGAAGAGCAGATTTTTTTGTCAGAATTTTGAAAGTTCCGTACTTAAAGCACCTTAAAGTGTCAAAACGGGACTCTATTACTGAGATAAGGCGTTTTGTCCGTCTGTCTGTACGTCACCACTTTATAACTTATAAATAGACCATGATAGTTATAACATTTTAGCATAGTAAATGCGTCTGATGTCAAGTGTCTAATAATAGTCCTAACCTAGCGTTGTCATCTCGTCCTTATCTTAGACTCATCAAAAAATTTATTTTCTGTATTAAATAAGATAGTGAAAATGAAAAAGAAATAACTTTATTCAATGTAGGATAGCAGTATCACTCATTGACGTCATGATCGGTCATTGTAAAAGAAAGAAATTAGCATAACGCAATTTTCTTCTTTTTATAACAATTTTGTATTGTCCTAATAGAAAACCGGCTCGGTACTGCAAGACCAAGCTCACCCCAACTGTTTTATTGATAAAGCAAGATTGGAATCATACAGCATTTCATATTATGTTCATTTGATGAAACGATTGATAATACTAAGACAACGTCAAGTCGTATCAGGAGGTCAAGTCACTGGCAGAGAAGAGGGAAAATTGGAAGTTTCTCCACCGACTCTCTCTTAAATTTTTAGAAAAAGAACACATACTTATAATTTTTTACATACTCTCGACGACGGTTTAAATGGTATTTCAATGAGAATGGAAACATACTTCAAAAAGTTATATAATGAGCATAAATACATATATTTTGCACCTATGATACATATTGCACAAATAAATAAATACCTATATTGGCACCTAATTATTATATGTAAGTATATCAGTTTTAATCAACGCATTTTACAAATTTAAGTGTCTGTCACATTTTAAGATTCGAGTTTTACTCTGAAGTTTGGTACTCATTTACAGATAATGGGGCACCACTTTGTAACCACAAGTCGTGTGATGCTGGTTTGAATTAGCATCACACCAGTACAGTACCCGTAGTTGTCCTAAAAAGTTACTAAAGTATAAAAAATACTTATGGAATGGCCAGCAGTGTTCATGTTCACTCGCACTCGATCGCCAATCCGCCTGGCCCGCTTGGGAGGTACCGCTGCACCAGAGAGGAACAGCCATTAATTTTGCACTCAAATTTTCGCGAGATTTTACGACATAGAAACCAGAGAAAGACAATGATAAATTAATTCAATACAATGAAAAATTAAATGTTCAATTTTGCAATTTTTACTAGAATAATTAAATATATGCTATAATTTGTATAGGTATATATCCAAATTAGAGCATATTTTTTGTAATAACTTTAAAACTAGACATAATATTGAAAAGTGCTTCAAATAGCACCTCTATATTTGTTTTTTTTTCAATCAAGTAATGTTCATCAAATTGTGTAACTGATGGATATCTGTTATCTGTTAGATCCTCGAAAATAACACATATTTTTTCAGTATTTTATGGCTGTAATTGTCTAAATAAAACCGATTTAAAAAGCTTGCTCGGGCGCTATACCGCCTTAAAGGCTACAATTATTATTTTAATGTCTCATAAAGCGAAGGCAAAACAGAATATTCAACATAATTATTTTATAAAACTTTGGGCCCGAAATCATCAGTTATAAAATAAAATTATTATTAGGTTTTTAAGGGATATAGATACGTACCTACGGAACCAGAAGTGTTACGGAAAATAGAAAATGTGTTCGATGTCACGTATTCGATCGAATTTTGAAATCATAATAAGAAATTGGTCCATAGAATAGGCAAAACTGCGACAGATGGTACAATGCTTTTAATTCTGCCTATTGAACACCTGACATGGTAAAATAATAATGCATCAACAAAATAATTTTACCTTTCTAAAAATTGAAGAAAGAGATATATTATATATATATTATACTGGATTTACCTAACATCAAACTTAACTTCAATCTCTATACTCTTAATATACCGATATAGGGGAGAGTTGTACCGGCAGAATAATCATGCCACCAGCATATATTCTAGCATGTCTACATAAGAAAGACGGCCGATGCGCAGTGGTAGTGCGACTGCCTGCGACGCAAAGGTTCCGGGTTCGATTCTCGGCGGGACACTCATAAAGTTGATATTTATCACTTTGTGAATTTGTTCCCGGTCTGCTTAGGACATTGCAGGCTGAACCACCTGATTGTTGAGAGATGGTTCGGTGCTTCGGAGGGCACGTTAAGCCGTCGGTCCCGGTTGCTGTCTATGATTACTTAGACGGCGGTCGTTATACAACCATGTCAGAGGCCTACTACTAGTAGTCTGCGGTTGAAAAACTCTGATACCAGGCTTCATCGGGTCGTTGACGATTCGGTGTCCCACATTAAAAGAAAGAACATAAGATTAATGTATTTAAATGTTGGAATTAATTTTTTTGCAATATTGACGAAACTGCTTCTAGTACCGATAGTATAGGTAGGTACGTGTCCCATCTGTGTATTTCAGATTTTTCTTATCTATGATTACCTTTATGAAAATATCGGAGATAGAAAATACATATCAATAATTAGTTTTCATTGTATTTTGCGCATGGTATCTATATTTCTCGATAATATTCCAAGCTACTAACGTTTTCCTCCATAATTTATATTTTTACCGCTTTTTGAATCACTTCACGGCATTTTTTCACCACTGTAGTTTTGACGCTCAGTCGTCGTGATGACAATGAGCGTTGGAGAGTGGCTGATTGCAGAGCAGTCAATTGCCTTTTTTTGAGTGACGCGTAAACTGTAGTTTGTAGTGTCGTCTTCTGAACCTCAACTTCAAAAGTTAAGTATGCGAAACTAATCGAGATTATTGGACGCATGGTTTTTGGTATAATATTGTAGTAAATGAGCAGATTATTAATTAATGAAACATATTTAGTTACAATAACTTATTAATTAATGATACATATTTAGTTTCAAAAACATACGTCGTCAAAACAAGAATATTGTTTATTATTATTTTTTGTTTTTACACATTTGGATAATTAATCTGTTATAAACATCGGTATGGAATAATACGTACAAGTAGGTAAGTAAGTACGTAAATTACTCCTCTGTTTGACCAGCTAATATTTTGTCAAAAATCACGTGTAGTCGTTTCACAGATAGAGTGAAAGAGTCGAAAATCTGATATTCCTAAATGTAGACCAGTATGTATTTTGCCAAAAATGACAAAAATATTAGTGACCGTACCGTTGAAAACAGACTAGTCGATTACCTATTAAAGAAGCAATTGATTTCTATAACTTTAACCCAAATCAATTCAAAAGAAAGGGTCTGTCGACTCAAACATATATAATAAACTTTGCACAGTGGGCGTTAGATGATTCAAAAAATTGTTCAAGTATTTATTGTGATCTGTCAAAGGTCTTCGATTGCCTAAGACATGATATAATACAACACAAACTAGAATATTACTGCATCAAGGAAAAAGGTCTTGAGTTATTCGGAAGTTATCATCAGATTAGAACACAGAACGTTGATGTCAACGGTCTTTTGTCTTCAGTTTCTTCAACAGATATTGGCGTCTTACAAGTATTTGAATAGAGATCACAATCCAACAAAAGGCTTTTAACACGGCGACGACAGTTCGTTCGTCATTTGGCTCATGTTGTAGGTCGGTCGGAAAATGTTCATAGAACGTTGGTCCGATAACGCGCGCGTAGTCCGAAGTCTTTAGCAATTCCGGTTACATAAATCAATGATCTTTCTAATTGTTTACCACACTGGACTGTAATCAAAACAGAAATGGAAGAAAGGGATGTCTTGGAGCCACTAAAAAAATTGTTTGCCGCAAATGGTATTTAACTGAATGAAGAAAAATATACTACGTCCTACGCGACCAACAAAAGATACGCACAAATGCACCGGCAAAATCTTCTAAATTTCTTGGTTACACCATTGACTATACTATCACGAATTAAAGCCATTTAAACATTAAAAAACACGTAATACAATATAATATGGCATTATATTCATTCTACTTTAAACTAAGTGATCACGTTATGAAAAAACTGCACTAACATCAAAAAAGTACTTGTATTGCAAAAAAGGCGATTAGAATAATAGCCAGTGTACTACATAAGAGAACTAATGCTAGCTAATACTTTATTGAAATAAATATAATGAACGTTACCTATAACATAATTCATTTACGTATCCCGAATAGAAATACACGACAAAAAGAAAAACATTAAGAAGTATAAAGTAAGCATATACTCACATAATACTGGGAATAAAAATAAACTAATCGTACCTACTCAGAACCAGATTAAAAAAAAACTTGTAAACAAAGACAACCATTGAAAATATATTTGTACTTCATTTGTGAAAATAACTTACTTTGAGTTGCCAGAGTTAAAAACTGTAGAATATGAATTTTAGTTCTTTAGTTCTATTACCCAGGGTTTGCTTTTATCGGGCGAGCACTCAATACAAACAAAAAGGGACTACAACCCGTTATTATGCAATAGTTTCAGTGATAATAACCACGGAACTTGAAAATAAAATGTTATATTCGACACAAATTAAACATTTATATCGTTTGAAGCTCAACCTACATTTAGGATGGAAATAAACTAACGGCCAGAGGCTGAAACCTTTCTACCATTTAGCCCAAAACAGAAATAGTCCAAGTGTAGGTAGTACATATGCTTCTTCTATCTTATAGCGGGAGCGATATTAGAGAAACGACCCGATGGACCCTAGGCCCTGTCTCATAAAGCTGATAATCCTACAAATTGGTCACATTGCCATGGCAAACTCGTTTAATATAGGCGACAATTATGTCCAAAATCGACAGTTGTAAAAAAGTTTACTACGACAATGTGACACATTTATAGGTATTTGTATTGTTAGCTTTAGTAGCCCATGGTGTCATAATTTAATCTGCTTACTATTAAACTACCTTCTGACGCGGGAAATCATTATTCCACCTGGATCAAACCAAACAATCATCTTACTTACGTACAATCTGTTGCTTAGTACTTAGTTTACAATATTATTACAAACTTCAAACAATTTCACACATGAGAGGCATTACCTATAGATACCCCACAAAATGAGGTTTAGTTCATGTTGAATTTCACATTCTCGGGACTCGATGGTTAGATGTGTATTGCAATTTTAGGCGATATTCTGACAACTATAGTGATACACAGTTATCTGATTGACCCTCAAACTTTGGTCAGACGTGATGATTATATCCGTTTTACGGCCTTTAACGCTGTGCCTACTAAGTAAGGAATATAGGCGTAATTTATGTATGTATATATGTTGTATCTTAATTTCACATTCGAATCTAACCCAAATTGCTAGCCTTTGGACTGCATTCCCGGCCCGGTCACCTGTAGTTATGTACCTGCCAATGTTGTTGATCTACAACTTTCTGGAAGATATATATTCCGGGTTGTAGTTAATTAACTGCCGTTAACTACATACAATCCAATTGCTACCAACTCGAAGGCGACTTGGTAGTAGACAAGGCAGGCAGGCTACAAATTTGGCTCGCAGATGGCTATTTGCAATGTTGATTGAATGCTAACAGACCTTTACTTTATGTTTGGTGTATTTTTATGAATATTTTATTAACTCACAATGTTTAAAGCGTTGAAATACTTATATATTTTTGTAAATATAATTGCAGTTACAACTTAGTACATACTTACCTACTGAAAAATTTATACTACTTATACCATTGATTTATACAGGTTGTTCTGCCAAAAAAACTGGAAATGTATTCAGTATCTTGGTCTGCATGCACCCTCTCAGTATACGGAGGGCTGCTGTCCCTTACACTCCGCATACTTAAACTTTTAACGGATCATTAGTTTATGAACGTTTTCGTCATATATTGTTCTTTACAACAGTCCACTGCTGGGATATGCGCCTTTCCCCTATTAGTAATGTAGTAAGTACTTAGGTGTTGGCCATACTCATTGAGAGTATTGTAAGGTATTACAGGGTAGGGTGCGGTATTGCTGCCCAATTTCCTAAGTTCATCCTTAACTCGCCTTTTACGACAACCACAGCTAGAAATGGGATGATGCTTTTGCTGGCACTACATGTCCCCATAAATTCGGAAATAACGCATTACTCGACCGGAATGCACCAGTTATGAGGAGGATAGAACGAAACGAATGGGCCAATTCGTGGACGAGACGTAGCGAGTAGCGATCGCGTGGTGCACGCGACTCGACACGTCACCCTTACCATTCACCCTACCATGAATGCGTGGAGCTAATGAACTTTCACGTGATAATACCTGCTTTATTTTTACAAGGCACTGGGCAAAGAAGCAATACAGAAGTTGCGGGATTTGGAACAATAAACTATGCACAAGCATTTTTTTATAAGTTCTATATTAACAACTAAGCCCTCGTGTTTGACTGATGGATGAAATTCATCTTCAAACATCCCAGCAGTTTTGAAATTTTTGCATACCCAACGTTAAACTTCAGTTTAAAAGCTGAATACTTATGAAATCTTTTAGAAAAATTGCGCTTGAAAGAAATATAACAACTTTAATTTAATTTCTTGATAATTAAATAAACTGATTTTAATTTCTATAGACATAGTTGATATTTTTTTAAATAATATTACACAATGTATCATAAATGATGAATAATATAAAAAGTATGTCCCTAATATTTTTTGTGTTGACTGCGAGCACTTAAAATTAAAAGGTGTCTGGAAACAGCACAAACCCTCATAGGTTTCTTAATTGGCCAATGAAGCTGAACAGCTGTAGGAAAATGTAAAATAGATTTTCACGATCCCAGGTTCAAGTCTCGACCGACGACGACGACATTTGTTTAATTTTTACTATTATAATTTAGTTTTTTGTTCCATGGACATTCAAACCGATGATTGACTCGAATCGAGTATATTTTTACGTATAGGCGAACCTCACAATCGCACCGGTCTCCGCTCTGGTGAACGATGGTCCGCATTTGCTCCGTCCTGTTCCATCGAGATCCATTGCGCACGCGTCCTTCATAAACAATTATCCACGGGGAGATGGGGCGTCAGTGTGTATTATCATGCGCTTCTTCTATACAAATTAAGATTTTCCTACCGAAGTTTTAAACCGGATCACCGCATACCGGAGCGGTGTCTGGTGCATTGTGAGATAGGCCTTAGTTTCATAGACTGTGTCTGTGTTAAGTGTTAACTTACATAATTAAATGGTTTAGTTGGGTTTCCTTAGCACCTAGTATCCAACACAACGTCTCTGACTAATGCTCTATATCCAAATATTGGTATCAAATATTCGATAAAATTAACTCTTTCTAAGTCTGAAATCAGAAAGGATCAACCAAAAAAATAATAATTGAGAGGGTCTTAAATAAAGTGTAGATACAATTAGTAGTAGAAGAGTCTGATAGCAGAGTTCATGTTCAGGACGCGGTGTCCCAAACGGCAAGAAAAAGACATGAAGTCATGTGGCTGCTGATAGGCAGCCCCACGTGATACCATTTAAGGGATCCACGTACTCATCCTTGTTATTAAAGGCACGTATTTACAGGTCAAGTTTAGTTTGAAAACCGTTCAGTAGTAGGGGTAGCAGTTTGCAGGTAGTTTCAAGTATATATGCGGTTGCATACTTGCAGTAAGCCTATCCGCCTTATCCACTGTATACCCAAGCATGATTTAAACATTGATATAGGTAGATACCTGCTATTATAAGTCCCACCATCGCATCGTTGTGTTAAACCTTCATGTGGAATAAATTTATAAGATTATAGCCTGAATTCAATTATTATGCCTGACTAACATTACCTTTGTCCGTCAGTAATTGTACATTATCAATCGATAATAGACAACTTGACTACCTTTAACTTGAAACCTTTTGTTACAGGTCACGTAACTCGCCAATCGACTTCAATGGTGACTACATTTCAAGGGCAGATTGATAATTAATAAGGGAATAAGCAAATGCACTTGACTTCAATGAAAATTGCGCATAAATATTAGTCATAGCATAGTTAGTTTATTAGTATGGTTTTGGTGTCTTGAAAAAAACTCGTGACATAATTCATTTAAAACTAAATGTACAACAACAAAATCATTCGTAGTCTTAAGTTTTTATCAAGTCGCTGTATGTACTTTTTGATGCGTCGATTTAAAGAGAGATAAAGGGCGTCCCGCTTTAAGTGGTTCAAAGAAAAAATCTTCTTTTTCTTCTTTTTGTGTGGGACACCGAGCTTTTTTGGATTAGTAGGTTTCGATATACAGAACCCTGATTTTTTCTTTGAACCACATAAAGCGGGTCAACATGTATTATTATTATCTCGAGTACAGCAGTTTCGCGCAGTTTAGCTAATGCACCATTTATTTAGTCATCAGATAATTTCATAATTTTTTGAGACTTCACCAAACCAGCGCATTTTCGAAGTTTTACAAAGAGACAGATATTGTACAGACATCAAGCAGCAAGGGACTTAATCCGATATTTATTTTTCATAGCGGTGGTGGTATGACTACGTTAAATTTCTCCTGGAGTTATAGCATTTAAACAATTGCTTTAAACAATAGAAGTATTAATGTGACGGAAATAGTAAGATTGAATAAGGGCGTGTCCCACCCCGGCTGTCATCATGACTATGTGGCAGTCGGGAATGGGTCACGGCTCGAAGAATCCATGGATCGGCAAGTTTATGGGCCTCGTCCACGACAAGAGGAGGGAGCAGAGTTCCGGTACATCCACCGATAAGACCCAAGAAAGGTACACATTCAATCTCATATTTTATATTTACTCATAAACATTTCGTGACTCCTGAAATACCCTTTTTCGTTTCAAAAGATCTAAACAGTTTTAGGTTGGTATTGGTACCAATTGATTATTTCATAATCTAGACTTATAAAAACAAATGTCGTCACTGACTGACTGACTCATTCATCAACGCACAGCCTACTGTTTTAAGCATTATTACTTTAGAGTAATAATGCTTAAAACAGTAAAATTTGGGCAGTAGCTTTATTTTACTATATAACTATTGCTAAGAAAGGACTTTTAGCATTTTTATCATAGAAAAAAGGAGTTAAACGTTTGTATGAAAGTTTGTGTCCTTTGAAGCGATCTGTTTCAAAATATGGTACTTATTCAATTAAAGACCTAAAATGTTTTTGGATTTTCTAAATTTTAACCTTATAAAGGGGCTTAAATATTTGTATGAAAGTCATTGTCTGTTTGTGGTTTCATATAAGTGCGATCCGTTTTAGAATTAGTTATTAAACTAAGGGGGTAATGGAAAGGGAATTGTGAATTCCGATCCCCATTCAAATACGGGTACGATGCGTTTACGCGTCCGTCAAACGGTTTTATATTTTCATATATATTTCACCTTACAACCAGTTAATGAGAGTCCTTTTACATAATTGGTCATTCTAGAATAGTAGATACATTCATGGTTTAACTTATTATAAAGCAAAAACGTCAGGTTTTTATTAACGTTTCTGGCTTTTGTATAATTATGCTCAATGTTCTGTAAATTAAAAATTACCTTTATATTTTTACAGGTAAGTTTGTATACCAGACATTATTGTATTGAGCTACCGACGTAAATCAATGCTGAAGAAAATGGTAAGTTTTAAAATAATTATTCAATGGGTTGATGCCAACTCTAATTTTTTACGTATATGTATAGTAGTAGAACACTAGTGCCCATTCGCGCCAAGTAATTCGGGAAATTGGGGTTAAATTCAACATTAGTGTAGCTAATGGGACCAAATAAGTAAACCAAGAGTATTTCTCGACTTAACCTGTGCTTTGAATAATATGAAGTGAAGGCACGCGAACTTATATATTATCTGAACGTGGACGCCATTTAAAAATACTGTTTATGTCAATCTAGGTTTTACCACAGAGTACGCACTATTCTTATGGTTTTACCCTATGGAACTGGGAAACTACTGTCTGTATGGTACCTATATATGATCAAAACCTTCTGACTATAATCGGTCCCATCCTGTATAGTGCAGTAGGTACAATGAATACACATACACATACATACACATATCACTGCGGACTACTGCGAAGGAGGTAGAGCATTAACGGCCGTAAAATACAGTCGCTACTGCCACGTCTAGCAAATTTTTCAGAATTGTTCCAAAAAATATCGTGTATCACTATCTATAATACGCTCTGTCATACTGTCATACGTTCTACGTTCTAGAATATTCTATCCACGAAATATTTTACATCATTTTAAAGCAAAAATTTATCAACCGATAGCATAAAGCATCTTAAACACAATAAATTTATTAGGTAATATTGATACAAATACTGGATATTCTAAGTTTTAAGCCAAAGTTCATAACTGTTGCCTGGTATCTTTGAAAGGTATTTAATCTCGCTAAATAGGGCATTGACCCTAAATTCATGCAAACTTAGTTTGTATGAGAAGTCAATGACTTTTTTACGAGAAAAAAATCCAAAGCACTATGGAACTTGTCACTTGCAAGAAATTAAAATCATAATCTTCTATTTCTGCTACCCAGACTAAGACACCGACGTACTTTACTGTTTATATGACACTGACCTAATACCCGTACCTAACGACGCAGCCGCGCCGAGCGGAACGCTTTCAAATATTTCTATGTTTCTAATTATATAACAAATACCTATCTACTCAGCTGTATTGACATAAAGGTAGGCAAGTACATCTATTATTGGCTCATTTTAACGAGCATATTATACTTGCGCTAATTGTTCAACGCTTTAACCTAATGTAGTGAGTTCAATAATACAAGCACTTTGAAGAAGTAGTATCGCAAAATTGCCGACGCAAATGCAGAAAAAACTGTCCGGACCAAAATAAAACAAGCGGTCGTCGCAAGCGCAGACACGCTAGCGGGACGCGCGGGACCAACTCCCGGAATACTTTGTATACTCATCAAAAATATTCCGAAAATCAACCGAGCGCGCCGGCGCTCGCCACCGTCTCAGTGAGAGTCCCGTCACCGCTGCCGTCACGTAAACAATGGCCTGTCAACCTTGTAATTAGCGATCACTGGACTTGTTGATAAGTGCGGTAAAATGTGCAGACGGCCACGCGTGCGTCTGTAGCCAGCGTTTGTTGTCTCGAATGGTGTACATATTCTATGTTTCGTTGTATAAGCGTTGATTGGCGCTAATTTGTGCAACTACGTGGCATTAATGTTCGCGGGTGGTGGAGCTGGATTCCAGAAGCAATCCAAGCCACCGTGGGAGAACGCTGCATCACCAGCTACGGAGCTTACGCCGAGCTGGTAAGAGTTTTCATGATTACTATTAATTTATTTATTGTAGTATTTACTGTGTGATTCAGACTGTCGGCCTGACAACTGCCGGATTTCCTAACTTATTATGATTAATCTACTAACTTATAATACCTATTTAGGCCAGGTTTGAACCGTATCTACTTGATAAGGTCAATACGGGTTACTTTGTACCCGGTTAGAACTGGACAGATAGAGTGAGAATGTTTGAAGGTTGTCCGGCAAAATAGTTTTGATTCTGAACGAAATTAACAACAATAACATATATATATTATCTTACTTCGGATGCATGACTACCAAGAGTAATTTTTTGGCGTGACCGCTACCACCAACCCGCAGAATTATGCATACAACCTCTAAACCCTTTTCGTAGCAACGTATCGAGCCATCAGCGTCTAAATCTTTATTTACATAATCTTACTTAACCCCTTGGTATTTCGACATTCTGTTTCGTAATAATTATTAATATATAATAGTAATTTATTTTTTTTGTCAGGCAACAAGGCCCTTATAAATAAAAGAATACAATACAATATGACTTAAATCTAACACAAATACTATAAATACCCTACCATTACGTGAGTAAAATAAAGCTACATATGCACTTTGAGTGACGGTGACTCGCCTTGTATGTACGGGGGGTCCATAGCAGCGCCTCAATACCTACGACTCCATGTAGCTAAGAAGCTGTCCGTATGAATACACACACGTTCTTTAAGAGAAACGACAAAACAAAAGACCCACAAGTTGTAATTTTAGATTTAGCTGTTGGATTTTCAGGGTCAACACGGCAGGGATTCATAGAGGATCCAGGTTTAACCAGGATCTTGGATCCAAATGCTGTATAATGTCCTCCGGCGTCGTATCATAGTTTAGCGGGGTCACTTACAGCAGTGCGATGGGTTTCGCAGCCTTGAGCGTTGGTGCCGCGTTTATTGCGGTTGCGGCAAAGTTGACGCTTCCTGTGTTCCACCAGTGTGAAGCAATTTTTGTCGACAATCGCTTTTACTTCTCTCAGCCTTCCCGGTTGCGTGTGGTGAAGAGAGAAAGAGAGGCTCGGCGGAGTCGTTCTGGAATACGGCAGAGGCGTTCAAGGCCTCGGAATAGCTGGTGAGACAGATCTACTTGAGACTGACCATGTCAATCACGTCCAGCTTGTTATGCACGAACGCCAACGATTGTATCAGAGCGCTTAGGAGGCGCCATGTCGGCGATTGCAAATATTATTTAGTATGCTAAAATGGTCGATTTCAAGAAAAATCTCAATACCATTTCGAGAATAATACATTAATAACGACATCTACTGATTAGAATAATAAGAAAGTGTATTAAAACTAATATATCTTAATGACCTTTATACGATAGCCCAGGATGGCTAGCTTGTCATAAATCAAAGACGTTTTTTTTGCTTATAGTTTCTGGGCCATTTTGGCAGATATTTTACTATTTTGTGTAATTTTGGGGATATGCTGACACACTTTCGTTTGTAGTGGTTGAAAACGACTCCCAACTGGATTTAACTTGTAAACTGTCACAAAGATAATACTAGTATATTTATAACTATTTTATAATATTAATTTAATTATTGAGAAATAAAAAAAATATTTTTAGATGAGCTATACCATACATTGAATCGAAAATTTACGCGAGCGTAAAACATTACACAATTTACAATCAAAAAATAGGTGACTTTTCATTTTTTAAAGAAAGCCCTCAATTATCGCATTATGCCAGTTGTACCACACAGTAAGTATTGGCGGCGGCGCGCCGTCTGTACCGGCCTTGACGACTTATTAAAAAAAAAACATGGGAAAGAAACACAAAATTTGTAACTGACAATTTTCTGTTTATAATTTACTTTTTGTTAGTGTAGGCTCAGGTATTTTCTGGTTTTTTAATACTTTACCAACAACTATTACGTCACATCCTCAAAACTTTAGAAAAATTATAAATAAGTAGGTAAGTAAAAACTAATATTTCGAAATAATGAAATAAGTTTTTCAAAAACCTATATTTTAAAAACAAACAATGAAAATGATGCGGTACACCCAAAATTATTTACACTAGACGCCATCGGTACAGCTGACGACGCTTACATATACGTTTGCATCAAAGCTCAGATTGCAACTGAAGTTAGTAAGCGTACTGTTTATATACAAGGAGTAACAAAAAATTTTACAAGCCGAAAAAAAATCAAGATGCTCATGAAACTGAAAAATATTTGGGTGGTTTAAAAGGGACTTTTGTACTGTCAATTTTAAGCTTTATTTATAATGTCATACCAGATGGCGTTGTGCTGAGTGGAAATTTTGCGATTTGAGTCATAAATATATTTCATCCTTCGACCAACGTGGCTTTCCGTACCCTTGAGGGATCTGCCATTCTTTCAATTTCCCCTCTGTCAAGATACAATACCAAATGGTTTCATCTATATGCATACGTTTCTATGAAAATAAAATTTTTCAGTTGAGCTATGAAGATTGATAAGAAAATTTCCCATAAAGATTTTTATTTCGTCCCATGCCCCATGGAGAAAGTTGTTCAGTTTCATGAGTACCTAGACCTCTTTTCGGCTTGTTATTTCATTTTTATTATGCCTGTATATAAAAAGTAAAAAAAAAACTACAAATTTTACAATTTTGTAGTCGCAAGACATCAAAACAAACTTATAGACATATTTCATATATTTTGACGACTAAGTAGTCTAGTTTTTCAATATTGTCGAATTAGCTTTAGGATTAGTTAGTTATGTTAGTTTATTGTGGTGTGGGGTGTTTTAAGTACGAATGTGCAATGTTTTACAAAAGCATAAGAGCGCGTATCAATCTATTCATTCCACTGGCATGATTAATGTGCATGTAACCTTCATTTGGACACAAAAAAATTATACTTGGGTATTGTAATTTGGAAGATGACTTGGCAGAATGACGCTCACCCATACCTTTCGCCAGCGCTTATTTCTCCACCGAGCTTTTTACTTGAGTTGAAGCATAAGAAAAAAGCCAAAAAATATGTATTGTTCTCGACGCCCTCTGTAGGGTAGTGAAAGTAATACCTCGGCAGCCACATCCGCGAGAATCAAGTCGAATCTCACTGTCGGTTTAGTTAGCGCCACCTGCCGTGGGGTAACCTATACTATTTCAGGCGTTGTTCGAGTGAAACTAGCTACTGGTTGTCGTGTTTTCAGGTGTAGCTGGTTTGGGTCTAGCATAAACCCTCATCGTTGACTATCTGCGTATTTAGATCTTCGTTGGTAGGATAGGTAGCGTTTTACTGGATAACTTATTCATTTACTTAGTGTTCTGTTTCGAAGCTAATATAGCTCTCAAAAAAGGAGAGTTGGAATAATTTACTTAGAATAAGCCTAGTTGAAGTAATAATTCACAATGGGTAATCTGTTAAAAGACTGTAGAACCTAAAATCTTATGAGCTGATTTTATGACCTAAACAATATAAACTTCGTTACAAGATGATTCCTAACTAAATTAAAAAGCAATTATTAAAATCTTGTAGTTAGTTACGCATGATGATATCAGCAAGGAGAATCATATATACAAAGCTCAACACAGGATGTAGCTTTAATAATGTAGCCTTTTCTTTTTCAAATAACTGTATTAGAGTGCCTAGTGACCCCGGCTCAGAATAGCATCACCCCATTTCATTCCCGTGGGAGTCGTAAGAGGTGACTAAGCAGGTGTGAATTGCAATTTTAAGTGATGGGCTGGCAACCTGTCACTATGGCGCTACACAATTTTCCGAATGTCCCTCAAATATTTGTCAGACGTGACGTAAATGTCTGTTTTTGCGGCCGTTTACGCTCTGCCTACCCCGTAAGGGATATAGGCGTGATATATGTATGTATGTATCTTTATTTGAGCTTTGTGCGTCCAAAGCTCAAAATTGAGGTAAACACAAACAGGAAGATACATAATGTAAAACCAAAATAGGCGTATGTAAATATCCCCATTAAAAATCTACAAACTTAGGCTGTTCATTGCTACAGAAATAATATGAAGGCTTACTGATGCTCTAGTGTTATCACATTTTGATGATTTGGATGTTGTTTATGGCCCTTGCCTAATACAGAAAAATAATATTATGAGTACAACGCGTACCGAAACCATCCATGCGTGCGGTTTTGCTTCTTAGTTCCGCCAATCACATGTCAAAACCACCTTTTGGAATATGGGTGCTATCCTAAATATGACGAATAGACGTTCTTGCAAGTTTAATAATCTTACTTATACATTAAGAGAAATGGGTAACCCCTCATACCCTGCCAAAACATTACATTAAAACGATATGACTCACAAAAAAGCAGTGCGATTTCCGTCTTTAAGCGCTAACGCTGCGTCGAGCGCGCGGGCTAGATTCGGCAAAATATAAGAGCAGCGCTGTGTGACGCGAGACGCCCAGCCCGCGCGACGCAGCGTTGGCGCTAGGAGCTTAATGGAAGTTGTAGATGAGCAAGGCATTGGATCGATCTTCCTCCATCTGTAATAAACTCAAGGTCACTAAGTTTACACTTTTAAAAATATGTGTAGGAAATGGCTTAACATACATACATACATCAGCCTATTGCAGTTCACTGCTGGACGTAGGCCTCCTCCAGGGTACGCCATAGGGCACGTTTTCCCCTTTTCGCCATCCAGTCGCTACCAGCTGCCTTCTTTAAGTCATCGGTCCATTTGGCCGGAGGTCGTCCTACCCAACACTACGATTGCCGAGTTTTCTGTTGTTCAATAAATTTTATGTTACTTATAATAGAGATAAATTATCGATCAATTGTATTTCCAGTGTTAATTTTTATCAAAATGTGTAATTCTTAATGTTAGTAGATATGTATATAACTATTTAAATAATTTTGTTGCACTTAAATCCAAGTGAGGAAAACGTCAATTCCTATCATAGGCTCCGCAATCACTGCAACAAGACTTGTACGAGACGTGCTAAGCGGAAACACATTCACTCGTCTATACAGGATTGCCCGCCCCACAAGCTTTGGAAGTATCTAAGGTCTCTTGGTGTGGGTGACTCAAAGGCGGACTCGACCATCAGCTTGGACCTTGATACTCTCAACAGGTACTTTGGTTCTTCTCCTGTTAGCATGGCACCTGAAGTTAAAACTCGAACGCTGTCTGAACTTGCAGAGTCCTCCTTATCTGCGCCCATGCCATTAGAGCTTCGACAGCTAACGGTGGGTGAAGTGGTGAGGGTTTTGAAGTATATCAAGACGAGAGCAATTGGTGAGGATGGACTTAGTCTGGATATGATTATTCCTTTCTGTTCTTTGTTGGCTCCCACGATTACACATATCTTAAATTGCTCCCTGTCTTCTGGTATTTTTCCTAAGGCTTGGAAGTAAGCCCATGTGATTCCTCTTCCTAAAAAATGTAATGCCACCGTATCTTCAGAATTCCGACCCATATCCATTCTCCCTATTCTTTCGAAAGTTTTAGAGCATTGCGTTCACCAGCGCCTAACAGGGCATCTCAACCGCCACTTGCTCTTTAACCGACTTCAGTCTGGGTTCCGCGCTGGGCACAGTACGGTGACCGCGCTGGTTAAGGTTACAGACGACATACGGCTTAACATACAGGAAGGTAGGCTAACTGTTCTTGTTCTCCTGGATTTCAGCAGTGCCTTTAACTCCGTGGACAGTGAAATCCTTCTTGCGGTGCTTCGCAGACTTAATCTTGCTCCTGAGGCTGCTGCATGGTTTCGGTCCTATTTAACGGACCGGTATCAGCTAGTCAAAGCAAATGACAGACGTTCGAACTGGTGTAGGATCGAGGCTGGGGTGCCGCAGGGAGGAGTACTCTCGCCGTTGCTGTTTTCTGCCTTCATTGATGGCATTACGTCTTCACTGACTTCTTCTTTCGATCTCTACGCTGATGACTTGCAGATATACACAGCTGAAACCCCCGATAGACTGCACCATGCAATTGACAGAATTAATTCTGACCTGTCCTCGATAGCTGGTTGGGCAGAGAGGCATGGGCTTCTGTTAAATGCTGCTAAGTCTCAGGCTATTATCATCGGTAGTCATCAGCGTATAGCAAAACTGAATCTGGTCGATACTCCTAAGGTAATTCTCAATGATTCTCCTATCCCTTATTCTTCTAAAGTAAAGAACCTGGGAATTTTAATCGACCAGACAATGTCATGGACACATCAGTTGAACGAGGTTAGCCGAAGACTGTATGCGTCACTCCACTCCTTGAAGCGGTTGCAGAATTTCCTTCCTCTAAAAACGAAGACGATGCTGGCTCAAGCTCTTCTGCTGCCTCTGCTGGACTATTGTGATGTGGCTTACCTTGACCTCACTGAAGAACTCCTAAATAAGATGGAGCGTCTCCAAAACCAGTGCATCCGGTTCATTTTTGGGTTAAGGAAGTTTGACCATGTTTCGGATTTCAGAGAGCGGTTGAGATGGTTGCCTATTCGTCAACGCAGAGACCTCCATACTTTGTCACTTCTCTTCAATGTGCTATTTAATCCCGCTGCTCCTCAGTATCTACGAGAGAGGTTTGATTTTCATAATGTAGATAACGCACGTTTGCGATCCTGTGGTGACCTTTCACTTCAGGCACCAGCTTGCAAGACTAAAACATTCGCTCAGTCCTTTACTATCCACGCCGCACGGTTATGGAACAAGGTTCCGACGGACGTTCGGAAAAGCAAAAATATCGGAACATTCAAGACAAACATGAGAAAACTTTGGGGTTTTAACTTAAATAACTCTGACGAGTTATAGGGCTTGTATATATATTTAATATATTATATTATTTTATTATACTATGTATGTTTCTATATTGATAGGTATTTAATTATTTAAGTAGGATTATATGTACATATACTTATTATTCTTTGACAGCTATATTTAGTGTCGATTTAACCTTTTTTTTTTTTTTTTTGCATCTACCTCGTACCATAGTTTACCTGCGCACACCATGTCCTCTGGATTTCTCAAAGGTTGACTGGGAGAGATCCCTTAATGGGATAAGTCCGCCTTTGTGCCTTACCTTTTCTGTTATTTGTGTTTTTCTATGTTTTATTTTTATTTGGTGCAATAAAGTTATTAAATACATTACATACATACATAAATCTAATGTAAACATTTGTCAGACGTGGTGTAAATGGCCGTTTTTGCGGCTGTTTACGCTCTGCCTACCCCGCAAGGGATTACAGACGTGATATGTGTATGTGTATGTATGTATGTAAATGTAATTAAAAGCAATTATTTACAGGAAATCTGAAAAACAGTAGTCCTGCAAGGAATGTTTCTTTTCATCCCTTTGATTTTAAATATGTTGTGCTTTAGATGAATACATGACTTATGTTTATTATTTATCTTTCTTATTTAATTAACCTATGTCTCGAGGAATGTTTTTTGTTTTATGAGCTGGTTCATCCCTTTAAAAAACGTAGTAGTTTTCGTTTTCTTAACACCCTCTATACCATATTTTTGAGATTAGTACGAGACGATAGTAAGACTTTCAAGCTGGCAGGTTAACCGAGTTCGTGTTCATGTTAATCGATTGTGGTTTACTGATGGCATCAGTTTTTCTTTGGTACGTGATGCATTTGCTGAGGTTGAAATCAGATCTTTGACTGACTGGTGTGTTTCAGTGGCATTCGTGGTCCTCAAGGAGAAAGAGTTTGAACTATGCAGAGATTTGACTTTCATTGCCATTTGATTTGCAGTTTATGTTTTACCTGTAGGTTTACTCGTGCGTGATGATATCCAATGTAACTTGTAGATATGCACCGATCCTAGTCAGCCGAGAAAATGGCCGACTTGTCGCCTGAGCCGATCATTTGACTTTGGTGACGTTTGGGAAAATAAATCGAGTCTGTGCACGTTTAATGAGCCTGTCTACCAATTAATATTGTTATTATTTCATTACGAATATGTTTTATTAAATTATTGTATTTAAATTCTATATCACTATTACCTACAGCCTACGAATCGGCTATTCATCCGACTAGTTGCTCACTATTTACTGATTATAGATGATACTACAAGCTTTGCTTAGTTTGGGGTTAGATGGCGCTGGGTGAATTGTCTACAATATTTGTATATGTATTGTGAAAATGGCCGGTGTATCTTTAGTACCTAGTAGAGACGCAGGTACATGTGCAAAAGCGTTTTAATACAAGCTACCCAACTAACTTAAGTGTACCTGAATAACTCCTTCATCAAAAGTCTGTGACGGACGCATCCCCCATCCATGCAATTCCCCCTCGCATGCATCGTCGGGACGTCGGGGCTAAATTGGTTACAAAACTTGTTTACCGGGAGTGAGAATTAATTTAATTTTGGTGGGTTCCTGATACTGATACAAAACTTTGCGCCGTTGAGAGCGAAGGTACAGACAGACGATATTGCTATTTGCTATTACTTTCAATAAACTGATTTCTAGTATCCGGCTTTTTGGAGTTTCGCTATGGCATGGGATCACCAGGATGCTTTTAAAAGAAGGTTCAGAAAGGCTTTGTTAATAAGTATACAAAACAATAAATAAAAATAACGGCCATAGAGCGGCGAATGTATGGTTTCGTAGTCATTAAATTAAACAATTTTTAAAACCGTTTATTAACAAGAATACATTTTTTTAAAACCGTTTATTAACAATATTTCGAAATCCATGAGTGCTACAATTGAATACCTAATTTTAAAACATTTCCCGTGTTGGGTATACAATTTTTTGAAAACTTGCAAAATTTTAAAGCGCGGGCAGGATTTGAACCTGCGACTTTCGCATTACTAGTGGCGACGCCTCTTCCATATGGGCTACCGCAGCTCACTCCTTGCCCGCCAATTTTGCAAGTGTATTTTAATGCCAGTAACGCGAGGCACGGGTCAAAAAATTTTTTTGCAAGTTTTAAAAAATTGAATACCTTACACGGGAAGTGTTTTAAAATTTGGTATTGAAACGCGTTACTGGCTTTAAAATACACTTGCAAAATTAGCGGGCAGGAGACGAGCTGTGGTAGCCCAGATGGAAGAGGCGTCGCCACTAGTAATGCGAAAGTCGCAGGTTAAAATCCTGCCCGCGCTTAAAAATTTTGCAAGTTTTCAAAAAGTGCTACATATTTCGACATTATTTTTAGGAACTACAGATAGAAAAGTATATTCCATGTTTTATACTTCAAAGCAAATAGATATTTTCGTGATAGGATCATTTTTTTTTTCATTGAAACCATCCCTTGGTTCTACAGGACCTATTTAACTTAATTATCAGACGATTTTATTTTTGCTTCTTTCACACTTGTATGGATCCAAAAATAGGTAGTTTCTTGTGAGATTTCTTAATCTACGTCATTAGAGCGTAGTGAAAGAGGCAATGAATCATCATACCAAACATTATTAACATTACAGATGAGTCATTATACGAGGCATACGGGCAGACGAATAGGCGGGCAGACAGACGAAATGAAAAGGGTTTGTAGTAAACTACGAAACCCTAAAACGAAAACATTCCGACAACTTTTTTTTCGACACGATCAGTAATTAAATTCATTTCCAGTTTAAAATTTGATACAGCACCTTAGCAGTACGCTTCCAATCGTCCTGAATACTGAGATATTTATTGAGCTATTTCATTGGTATGATTATGAAAGTCGATCTACAGGGAATATTGTAGAGAAAGTTGGTATTAACTGGCGCAGCTATTTGAAATGTTGCAGGATTGTGTAATCATAACACTCAACGGAGTATACCTTGTTATCTACCTTCTAAGGGTGTATTGGCTATAAGGAAACTTAAAAAGTTTACATTTACCGATTGTTTCCAATGTCTCGCTACAGGTCGCCATGCAGGCTTGCAGCATATTGTATAGTACAATATCTTGGAAATACTTACCTAATTGATTATCTAGAATGCTTGTGCCTATATGTAAAACAATGAAACTAAGTCAGTAGGGCGGTCAAATCGATTGTTCACTATTTTCATACTTGCGGAAAAATCCTTAGCTAGTTGCCTAGGGTAGGTACATTGTGGAGGTCACCAGGCCGTGGGGCGTGATTGCATGTCGATATGCCCTCAAGGTGAGACCACGCTGGTGGAACATGCCATCCACTGCTAATAATTGTAACAAAACAAACTAACACGGTGTTCTTTTGCTCCATCTTTTTTACTTGTAACATACGATTAAAACGCTTATTAAAATTATATTTTCCAGTACCTAATTTGTAAATTTTCTTACAAAAAAATATCTTTGACTTACATATTTGTACAGATATATTATAACTAACCTACCTCATATACAAGCCATACCTAGATACCTAAAACTATAAGGCCCTGTGCCCACAGCATATTTTGATAGCGCGATTTTTTACTGCACATCTGTAATACATTCTTTCTTTTCTTTATTTTTCAGTATTATTCGGATTATAGTGAGCGGCGCGGCCGCTGCGGCGATAAAGCTTCCAGGACGTTTGTCGCGAATTCACAAGGAATTATTAGCAACGAATTATACTGCGTATCATACATTAATTTATTAAATTTATTTGAATAATAAATTTCAAACATGTCATTGTCTCGTAATCTCGCAAGAAACAATCTGGCCGCTAAAGCGCCGCAGCAGCCGAGCCGCTCACTACTATCCGACCCTATCCACACACGTACGCGTTATTTCATAAAAATATTCACGCGGTAAAAGAAACGCTGTAAAGACAAGATCTAAGAGAATTGCTAGAATAAGCAATAGGTGTTTTTGTAGAAACTTATTAGAAATATGGAGCAACACGCCGCCATAAACTAAGTCACAGAATAATAACTAGTACTAAGTCTGAATAACTGTCAAAATTTTACAATCAATCTGCCAACGTCTATGGCGGCGTAGAACACCGTCTTTCGGATTGCGTACCTAAAGCAGATCTATTGGTGGTGCGCATTGTGTACCTTTCCGTCTTCTATTTTTAGGTATTCTCATATGTAAAGTACCTATAAGTTGTACAAATTGCTAAAAAAAAAAACATGGAGTACTTTGAGTTATGTTCCTCGGGAAAAGTTCAGTTTCATGGGTTGAATATTTCCACTTCTTTTAAAATCTGTAATAAGAATTTAAACGCATAAGAGATGTTGCATACGGAACAGCTGGTGCAATGATTACGCGGAACGCAACAGCTGGCTATTTGTAAGTTGGATGCAGTCACTTGGGGGATTTGTACGTAAGTTAATCGTCGGAGCTGTGAGTAGGTACCAAAGCATAATTTTATTGCTGATAAAGAGATGTTAATATTGTTTTGTATTAATATAATAATAATAATAATAAATCCTTTATTTCAGGCAACAAGGATTAATTAATAGATATAAATCTAAATTGCCGTGTGATGCTGGCTTAGAATAACATCACCCCATTTCTTTCCCGTGGGAGTCGTAAGAGGCGACTAAGGGACTCGAGGGTGTGTATTGCAATTTTAGGCGATGGGCTGACAACCTGTCACTATGGAGATACACAATTTTCCGAATGACCCTCAAGTATGTCAGACGTGGCGTAAATGTACCTTTTCTTGCGGCCGTTTACGCTCTGCCTACCCCGCAAAGGATAATAGGCGTGATATGTGTTTGTTTGTGTTTGTATAAATCTAAAATAGTGCTTGCATAGGCATAGTCGTGTGACATATCAAATCAATGAATAACTTGATTTAACCAAGGTGTTAAAATTTCACACATCGAACACACTCATAGCAAGAATACTAGGAATAGCTTTTGTGTTTACACGACGATAGAATGCATCCACCATTTTATTTATTATATCAAAAGTATGATTTAGAATACCAGCAGTAGTACTATGAATATATTCTCTAATGTTACAGTGTGATATAGTCATTTGGAAGCTGCGCGTGCTCTGAAAACGATCCGTACAAAACGGGCTTGAACACTTTACGTCCGTTTCTGCAAGGAAATTACCAATTCCATACATAGATAATATAATAAATTATGTCTTTGATGCCATATAAATACGGGGACGCGGTTGACGGTCCTTTGCGTCATTTGACACAAGTAATGGAATAAAATGTGCCGTAGTGGACGTCAAGTGTAGTCCTTCTTGGCGCGTTTGCAATGGGAAGTTTTGTAGCCAATCTTTAAGTGTACTTAGATGGCGCTGAGCTAAACTGAAAAAGTTTCTCTCTATAGTAACGTATACAAATGGATGAAATGAATTTATGACTCAAATATCAAAATTTTAACATAACACTTCGGCATCTGGTATGACATTATAAAATAAGCTCGAGAACTTTACTGTCAGTAGAAAAGTCCCCATTACAATAATTTGTAATAGGTACATGTCATTTTATAAAATTCGATATTTTACTTCTTTATATTCTTCAAAACATGCCTTTTTATGTGTACTTATTTGTTTACACTTTAACGTTTCGGTTATAAAATTTTATAGAACTTACTAAATTGCACCGTAGGCAGGGTTCGAACCTGCGACTTTCGGTAGCAGTACTAACGACGCCTCTACCGACTGGGTTAGCGCGTTGGTATTAGCCTGAGGTAAAATTATTCAAGTTAATAATAAGGTAAGTCATAAGTTTTACATTGGCCAAACTCAGCGGAGTATCAGCAAATGGGTCAAGGAACATATCGCAGCTGTGAAAAACCGACAGATGCATAAATAGGCCATCGCAGAACACCTACTGTCATCTGGTGCTGACTACTGGATTAAGCTTCATGAATAAACTTAATTTTGCCGCTTGGCAGGTAGGTAGAACATTAAATTTTCAGTTTCACATACATCCTTTGATTTAAAATAAAGGCACTGACTCACATCTGGCAACTCCAAATGACAAAATAAAAACGCGTAATTTACGATTGGACTGACGCGATCGTCGGACCTCGTGAGTGCTGTGTGTCGGTCAAATTTATAATGTTTACAATTATTTGAGGATATGTGGGTAGCAGAAGATCTAGCCGCCCACTGCCCAGGTGACAACCACTCGCGCAATAGTTACGATAGTTTCTTCGTAACCCGGTTTATCAACTTAAATATGGATTCTCTAGCATAATAATATTTTTTTGCTCATACTGATTTTGATTTAATCTTTAAAATCTTCAAAAAACCTTCAAACTGTTGACGTGCTTCTTCTTCTTGAACTTGAAGCAAAACATAATGATACGTTCACACTTTGCACCTGCTCCTGCTACTGCCGCTACCGCGAATATTGCTCGAAATACTTCCGCGGAAGTATCAACGCGAGTAAGTGTTCACACTCTACCGGCATTTTTACCTCGCGTGAGCAAGATAGCAGTACATTCCTCTTGCGCTCGTGCTGCCATTCCTTTGACTCGCGCACTCAAAGTCAATGTTTGAGGGAGGGAGCACGGGAAGTGGCAGCGCGAGTAACCTGTTTACATAATCACACTGCCCACTTCTCTTACTATTTCTCAGCCCATATTCTCATTGTGTGAACGTTCTATTAGATGTTGCTGTATTACTCAGTGTTGGTCCAAGTCCACAGTAGACGTTGTTAGTTAAAAGAAATCACATTTATTTTATTTAGTACAATGTATATAATATTGAACAAAAAATAAGTCGGTGTATATACTCGTATCTGCTATTACGTAATTTCATAGAAGTCAGTGAGTGGTGGGTGGGTATATCACTCTGCACAATGTAGGTAGGTACACAATATTGGGCCAGGCGGAGAAATATTGCCCGGAGCGCTATCGAGTCATAGCTCCCTGTTGAAAGGTTTTAAAGTGCGCTACATGTCGACCTAAGCGACACTTTATTGATTGAAATTGTAACCGCCAACATGTTTTAAGCTGTTTTTATTTTATTTTTTAATGTTATATATATGGCTATGATAGAATTTACTATGAGTTGTGCGTTTTCACTAAAGCTTTTACTTATCTTGATCAAACAGAAGACTTATCCCATCATACAGCGTACAAAATAAAAACTACTTACTATCAAATTGATTTCTTTTGTAATGAGTTAAACTGCTGAAAGTAAAGAGAACTTCTTCATATATTGTTAATTATAAGTAACATATTATTATTTGCTATAACTTCTACTAGATTTTGCTATAGGTACGTCGCTTGGAGACAAGCATCAAGAAAACGATAATATCTAAACTATACTCTAGGACTCGGGTAGCTCTTTGGTATAGCCGTGGCACGGTAATAAGCGGTCCTGGTTCAAATCTAACCGCATTCGTCATTTATTATATTTTATGGAACTAACAAAGCATTGCAAGTGCGAAAATTCTTATAAGTGTCTGCATTGAACAGTAAGCAATCAAACAAGTGAAACAGTTTTTTATTTCACTTATCAGAAAAATATTTATTACTCGTAACTAATTGCCGCGTAGCGCCGGCTTAGAATAGTATTACCCCATTTATTTCCCGCGGGAGGCGACTAATATACTCAAGGGTGTGTATTGCAATTTTAGGCGATGGGCTGACAACCTGTCACGATACACAATTTTCCGTATGACCCTCTAATGTTTGTCAGACGTGGCGTAAATGCCCTTTTTTGCGGCCTTTTACGCTCTGCCATATTCCGCAAGGGATCAAAGGCGTGATGTGTGTGTGTTACTAAAGTTTTATTTTATATTGAAGCATTTTCAGTGAGTTGTAACAGATTTCAGTCTCGTAAATGAAATATATTTTTTAAATATTTTTGTTTCATTGGCCTCTTTTGCCCAATCACCTTTTTCATTTCAAAGAGCTTCTTTTTTTTATTCACGATCGTTCGCAGTGAACCTTAGTTATTCAAAAACTCTAAAAAACAATGAAAAAACAAAGGAAAACCAAAAAAAAGTGCCCACGAGGTAAGGTATCCGCTTAGGTAACGATTTCAATATGCTTAAAACGTTTACCGGTATAACAATATTTTTACTAGACTAAACTTAAGAGCAACACGGCCTTTACGGGAGGCCATGTTGCTCTAAGTACTAACCATTGATAGAAGATAATTGTATGGTACAATGTGTTATCCTTCACATGACATGACATTCGCGTGCTTTGCGAACCTTGCTTGTGCGGCGCCGCTCCGCTCCGGCCTCGGACCGGTTACCCGCTTACCCGCGTCTCTAGGACTAATTCCGTCTACCTATGTTGTCTAACACACTGATATTTGTCTGAGTAAGTACAACAGCCAGAAAACAGATTACAAGAGATTAAACGGATCTTTCTTTATAATTTTGAAATGTTCCGTTGTCTAGAGTAGGTGAAAAACATCGATATGTAGCCGTAGCCATGGACAATGCTATTTCAGTGGTAAAAGCTTAGCTTTTAACGTACATATGCATATGTATATTTTATCGTACCCATACGTTACATTTTTCAGTTTGGTATATAATATTTTATTCTCCTGAGTTTTTCTTTTGCTGTCTGTATTGAATCGTTTCAAACACGAGTGTGACTGTCCCATTTGTAAAATTCCAGAGCCGATCTTGTTAATAGCTCTTGAAACGGGACAATCACGTTGGCGTTTGAAACGATTCAGTTCAGACAGCAAATGAAAAATTCAGGTAATACAATTTTGTATGATAAACTGAAACATGCAACAGGATACATTAAGTTTGTGACGAATATGCTTTTCTCGAAATCTTATAATAAGTACATGTTTTGCGGTATTATTTAGATCAAAAATATCCAGCCCCGGTTTATAGGTAAGACGGGATCAAAACGACAAATCGAATTTGATGATGTAAGATCAAATAACACGGCTGAATACGCAATGCACCGGGAAACCGAAATAAAATATCGACGGTCCCTACGTAGAATCCCGTAAGCGGAACTTTTAAGTCATTTGCCTTTCTTCATTGCTTTCACCTCGGTTTATCGTAGGCTACCTTCGGTACCTTTGGTAACCTATTCTACTTGAAATACCCCTTAACACAATTTGCACAAAACCACAAACATGGCGATAGTGGTAGTTACAATCCCACCAAAAACACATCTATCAACGTAAAATGACGGTAGTTGAGTAAAGTAATATTACGCTGGAAAGTCAACATGCCGCCTTTCCGCGCGCTCTCTACCCTATCTGCCACTTAATAACATTTGCTTTACCATCAATTTCATATTGTTCAAAACTATTAAAAAAAAAACTTTTTTATAGTGTAACCATTTCTACTTTTATTTACTTTTATATCGCAAAATATCATTTAAAAACCAAACAAAAAACAGATTTTGTGTGCAAAATCAGAAATTTAAAATATCTGAAATGAAATTGTATCGATAGTTAACGTAACATTCCCAAGCATAAGAACTTAAGTACCAGCTAAGCTTTCTACAGCAAAAACTTTTTCACCTTAAAACTACGCATGTGACTTTGTATAATGAAATATCTTTTTATTTTGTATAGCTGATTAAAAAATAAATCAATGTACAAATTTTCAAAACCGTCTCATTAATAGAACTTAAATACAGATTTGAATTTGGGAAACGCTTTCCTGTAAAATTTGCTATTTTCAGTTACGTCATTATACGTAGGAACAGTCAATATAGAAATCATTAAACATTCTGACTGAAGCTCTATTTCCTAACTATTTGTAATTGAAATCCCGCACGCAATAGCCCTTTTTGCATGCGCAATCCCAAAATTGCTATTTTCCAACCGTGAATTTCCCCGTGTATTTGAGTGATTCGCAACGAGTGGCCTTACCACTCGTATCAAGCCGTGAAACATTATTACTACTCTCGAAAACAGTTGAATGTCATAATCAAATGACAAGGTAACCCTTCGACTTAGGACTACGATTTGAAGCAATAACTTTTCAATTACGTTTCGTGTCAGTGACGGAGATTAACCGTTTTTTTAATCAATGAATTTTGCTAGTATGGTGATGATGATGATAGGGTCTCAATATTTATTCGTATAGCGAGAAAGTTCAAGAGATTTTAATAAAATAGTAGTACAAATATATACTGTTTAGGAAATACGAAAACACCAACCCCAGGCCCGCGGACCACGAAGTGGCCCGCCAAGGCATTTGAATTGGCCCGTCAGTCGCCAGTCGCCAGCCGCTGTACGGCGTTTGGGCCTGACTGGACAGTAAAAATAAAACATCTGTTTTGACGTGCTCAAGGAAATAATCCATAGTTACTTGTAGATTACAACACCACTTGTTCAACCTTACTTACACAAGAACATCAACAATGCTATGAAAGTCAGAGGCTCTATGAAAGTTCATTCATAGAATGTTATGGAACTTTCACTGGGCAATTTCGCCTCGGTATATTCCTTTTTTGTGTGTAGTAATGACAGTAGTATTGACTCTAAAAATCGTGGTCTGACACCCTATAAAGCTTAAAAATTTTACCTAAAATCTGTTGGTCAGCTTTATTTTATTGCCGTTTAAATATCTTGATTGCGTAAGAGACTGAATTATAAAAGTGAATGTAAGTAAAATTTTTTATATCTTGGAAATGAAGCTCGGTCGTAGTTGCGCAGCTTTTTTACTATAAGTTGAATCTCTGTCAGGCTTCTAACTTTATGTTATCAACGTAGTTTCCACAAACAATGAACAAAGTCATCTTTCCTTAATACTTTTTTAAGTATGTAGGTACAACGTAAACTCCGCGGTTTGTAAAATAAATAACACATACCAAACGTTACTAATCGCATAATTAGGTACCTAGGTACTACCTTTTAAAAGCAAATATGTTTGAGAAGCATTAATTTATCACAAAAGGTTCATTTTATATTTAAAAGTTTGCACCATTGAAAGATTTTTGGTTCGTTTATCTACACGCGATTAAATACGAAAAGTGTTGTTCAATAATTTATTCGGTTAATACCACGTTGAGCTAACTATGGCTCAAGCTATTCCAAATTTGGTTGTTGCTTATAGTTAAATTGTTTAATTTAATAAATTCATTATGATTACTAAACGAGCTAATGATATTACCTTTTAAACTTCATAAAGTTACTAAGTGTAATTTTTTGTTATGTGCACTAGTTCGTCTTTGCATGCAACATGTGGTATTTCTTTGAAATGGTGCGAAAATAACACCATTACTTATTAATATTCTATTCAATTTCATACAATTTCTGGCTGGCTTTTCTATAACAACCAGTGAGGCTCAGTGCTAGGATCCAGTGGCGAGGGGTAAAGTTTTTTAGGGAAAGGGAAGCCGTAGTTAAATATCAAACACTAAAACAAAACAAAAAATAAAATAATCACAAAAACTTTTTTCAGAAAACACAACACTAGCTGTTGTTATCGCACTAGCTCGAAGACCGCGCGCGAAGATTAGGTACGTGACACTATCGACATCACAAACAATGCGAAATCATCTCGCAACTCGTCGCATGCCGGCTTTTAGCCGTCTTTACTTCGCGCTGAATTCGGGTGACTTCACGGTCGACCGCTTATTAACCGGCAGACCAAGACGGAGATAGCGCGTGGCGTAAGAAGGGGATAGACAAGGTAACACGTTGTTAAACGAGTTTTCCAGTACTTTGCTAAGTATGTAAGCGTCTGATCATCTGATGGTCAATAGGTAAGGCAGGCAAATACACAAATACGCGGGTATTTTTCATTTTAAGTATTCATTTCAAATTTCAAATTCATTTATTGTCAAACAGAATGTTAAAAATAACAGTTAAAACCAAAGCTTCTAACATGTGTGTGTATTGTGTTAGTAAGTCTGCAATATAACGGTTTATTTATTTTATTGATATAACATAGATATTTTATGTTTAATTCTAACGTCATGATTTAGAAAATTAAGATTGAGGAATATAGCGTAGGTTTAAATAGCGTATTTGGACAAGCAAGGTTTCAGATACTCAATACCCTCGATGTCTATGTTCTAGCAAAAGCGGCACATCTTGTGTTATGGAGTCATTTCATTTGGGTTTGAATTTAATGAGTGTCTCAACGCATTTATTTAAAACTGCCTCAGTAGTACTCATTAAAACTATTATGAAATTTCCCAATAAACTCTATGCATGTTGACTTATTTTTAAAAGCTTTTATAATTTTTTTAACTTGCAGTGTATGTAAGTATGTAAGTAAGTAACAATGTTTGTTCGGTGCTTGCAAGTTTAATTTGAACCACTTCTCGGTATCCGATTGAGTTGAAATTTTGCATGTTGGTCCAGAACCGATGACAATGCATGTTAATCATAAACCTGACCTGATGCTGCTGCCAGGATCGGCTCCGTACGAGAGATCTCCTCAGCGGTTTATAGCTGGGACTTGCAATTTTGTATACGAATTCGTTTATTATAGGCAGTTGGTAGGCCTACCATGAATTAGACGCTACATCCAGGGTTGTCTTCGAACTATGGAACTCCTCAATATTCAACTGGTGGGACTTGCAATTTTGTATACGAATTCGTTTATTATAGGCAGTTGGTAGGCCCACCATGAATTAGACGCTACATCCAGGGTTGTCTTCGAACTATGGAACTCCTCAATATTCAACTGCTGGGACTTGCAATTTTGTATACGAATTCGTTTATTATAGGCAGTTGGTAGGCCTACCATGAATTAGACGCTACATCCAGGGTTGTCTTCGAACTATGGAACTCCTCAATATTCAACTGCTGGGACTTGCAATTTTGTATACGAATTCGTTTATTATAGGCAGTTGGTAGGCCTACCATGAATTAGACGCTACTTCCAGGGTTGTCTTCGAACTATGGAACTCCTCAATATTCAACTGCTTGGACTTGCAATTTTGTATACGAATTCATGGTGGGCAGTTGGTAGGCCCACCATGAATTAGACGCTACATCCAGGGTTGTCTTCGAACTATGGAAGTCCTCAATATTCAACTGCTGGGACTTGCAATTTTGTATACGAATTCGTTCATGATAGGCAGTTGGTAGGCCCACCATGAATTAGGGTCACGTCAATAGAAGGCCTCCTGATAGAAGAATTAGACTGTTCGAAATTAACTGGGACTCGGCCATGTAATAATGACGCCATCAATGAAATGAAAAGACTAAGACATATTACAAGCTAATTCTTCTATTAGGGATGCCGGAGGAGTAGGTACCAACCTACTTCTATAGAATATAAAAGAGTTAATTATACTTTATCCTAATGTTAGTTTTCTATTGAAGGTCTCTCCGTTTTATAGAAAGACTTTCGTATTGATCAATAACTATCGGAACATAAACTAAAAAATATAAAATAAAATTATGTAAAAAAAACTTATAATAAAAGCTTGTCGCGAAACTTTCAATTTGTGATTGAAATTTTGTAATAAGGTACGCACCTAACTGTAATTAGGTAGTTTCTTCTAGGCATCGCGACAAGCTTTTATTATATTTTCATTTCTGTAAAGTCATAAATGAATGTGGTTAATGTCATTCAAAATTTTATTTTCATCTTTTCAGAGCACTTAAATAAAAGCTTGTTTTAAAAGTTTTTTTTACATAATTTTATTTTATGGCTAGGAACGTATAAATGTATTGACATTCATTTAAAAACACTTCAACTCACCTTAATTCATTTCATTTTCATTAAAATCCTTATAAATTTAGAAAAAGCAAATATCTGACCACCTAATAAGTCAAATTTAATTTTCGAACTTGACAATAAAGAATAATGGTGTTGCCATTTTAATAAAATTATTTTCTCTCCTTTTGCACTAAAAACGTAGAACAATTTTCTTGATTTTTAAAGATGTCCCCCTTCAAAGGTGCCCTAGCCTTCCCCACCTAGCTTTATTTACATTCTGTATGTATGTATGTATGTAATAACTTTATTGCACCAAATAAAAATAAAACATAGAAAAACACAAATTACAGAAAAGGTAAGGCACAAAGGCGGACTTATCCCATTAAGGGATCTCTCCCAGTCAACCTTTGAGAAATCCAGAGGACATGGTGTGCGCAGGTAAACTATGGTACGAGGTAGATGCAAAAAAAAAAAAAAAGTCAAATCGACACTAAATATAGCTGTCAAAGAATAATAAGTATATGTACATATAATCCTACTTAAATATTTAAATACCTATCAATATATAAACATACATAGTTTAATAAATAATATATTAAATATAAATACAAGCCCTATAAATCGTCAGAGTTATTTAAGTTAAAACCCCAAAGTTTTCTCATGTTCGTCTTGAATGTTCCGATATTTTTGCTTTTCCGAACGTCCGTCGGAACCTTGTTCCATAATCGTGCGGCGTGGATAGTAAAGGACTGAGCGAATGTTTTAGTCTTGCAAGCTGGTGCCTGAAGTGAAAGGTCACCACAGGATCGCAAACGTGCGTTATCTACATTATGAAAATCAAACCTCTCTCGTAGATACTGAGGAGCAGCGGGATTAAATAGCACATTGAAGAGGAGTGACAAAGTATGGAGGTCTCTGCGTTGACGAATAGGCAACCATCTCAACCGCTCTCTGAAATCCGAAACATGGTCAAACTTCCTTAACCCAAAAATGAACCGGATGCACTGGTTTTGGAGACGCTCCATCTTATTTAGGAGTTCTTCAGTGAGGTCAAGGTAAGCCACATCACAATAGTCCAGCAGAGGCAGCAGAAGAGCTTGAGCCAGCATCGTCTTCGTTTTTAGAGGAAGGAAATTCTGCAACCGCTTCAAGGAGTGGAGTGACGCATACAGTCTTCGGCTAACCTCGTTCAACTGATGTGTCCATGACATTGTCTGGTCGATTAAAATTCCCAGGTTCTTTACTTTAGAAGAATAAGGGATAGGAGAATCATTGAGAATTACCTTAGGAGTATCGACCAGATTCAGTTTTGCTATACGCTGATGACTACCGATGATAATAGCCTGAGACTTAGCAGCATTTAACAGAAGCCCATGCCTCTCTGCCCAACCAGCTATCGAGGACAGGTCAGAATTAATTCTGTCAATTGCATGGTGCAGTCTATCGGGGGTTTCAGCTGTGTATATCTGCAAGTCATCAGCGTAGAGATGGAAAGAAGAAGTCAGTGAAGACGTAATGCCGTCAATGAAGGCAGAAAATAGCAACGGCGAGAGTACTCCTCCCTGTGGCACCCCAGCCTCGATCCTACACCAGTTCGAACGTCTGTCATTTGCTTTGACTAGCTGATACCGGTCCGTTAAATAGGACCGAAACCATGCAGCAGCCTCAGGAGCAAGATTAAGTTTGCGAAGCACCGCAAGAAGGATTTCACTGTCCACGGAGTTAAAGGCACTGCTGAAATCCAGAAGAACAAGAACAGTCAGCCTACCTTCCTGTATGTTAAGCCGTATGTCGTCTGTAACCTTAACCAGCGCGGTCACCGTACTGTGCCCAGCGCGGAACCCAGACTGAAGTCGGTTAAAGAGCAAGTGGCGGTTGAGATGCCCTGTCAGGCGCTGGTGAACGCAATGCTCTAAAACTTTCGAAAGAATAGGGAGGATGGATATGGGTCGGAATTCTGAAGATACGGTGGCATTACATTTTTTAGGAAGAGGAATCACATGGGCGTACTTCCAAGCCTTAGGAAAAATACCAGAAGACAGGGAGCAATTTAAGATATGTGTAATCGTGGGAGCCAACAAAGAACAGAAAGGAATAATCATATCCAGACTAAGTCCATCCTCACCAATTGCTCTCGTCTTGATAGACTTCAAAACCCTCACCACTTCACCCACCGTTAGCTGTCGAAGCTCCAATGGCACGGGCGCAGATAAGGAGGACTCTGCAAGTTCAGACAGCGTTCGAGTTTTAACGTCAGGTGCCATGATAACAGGAGAAGAACCAAAGTACCTTGAGTATAGTGACTAATTCAACGCCTACGTATTAATAATGTTTGGTCCGAGTGATACAAACTACTTTTAAGCCAAATTACCCAAATCTTCCTCTGAACCGACGAGCATGCATGAAGAGATTGATGAATGTGGAGGAGGCGAAAGAAGTATGCCAGGATCGTAGTAAGTGGAAGGAAGTAGTCTCTGCCTACCCCTCCGGGAAAGAGGCGTGATTTATGTTCCTCTGAACTCTTCAAGAATCTCAGTTAAGTCCCTAAAACATTACTTGCACAATGCTATTATTCATTAAACTTGTTACTTTAGGGGTTATTTTACACTAAACATCTAAAAAATTGCATTACTAAAATCTTATAATTACGCGTTTGATTGGGTGCAGGTATTTTTTGTGCCAAATTCAAATCCTTTTTAGTCCATGGGGATCAGAACGCCTAAAAATACTTTTAAACACGCAAATCAATACTAGTGGGTGAAAGTCCTAATAGAAATAAATGTAGTAGGCAGGCTTCGCGCTTCGCAGACTCTAGGGCCCAAAGCAAACGTAAGCTTGCACGTAGGTACAAAGTCAAGGTCACCTGATACGGCCACAAGTGATACCATCTGAAAACGGAAAGATTCCATCGATGCTTTACTCGAACATTATTGCGTTGATTTTATCCAACATCATTATGGAACATATTGATACTATTGACTTACCTCGGTCGGACTGACTTTAAGTGTATAGAAAGGGAAAATTTACAATTATGGCCGTACATAAAGTGATCGACTCGATACTAACCAGTATGAAATATAAGACGGCTGGTAGTTTTTGCAATGATAAAAAGTTTTGATGTCATTAAAAATACCGACATACTACTTGAAAAGCTATATTGTTACGGAATCAACGACAATTCTTATAAGCTCTAAATGTCGCAAACAGTAAGTAGAGGTAACTACGAACGGCCGCAAGTATAGATCTGATTCAGGTGACGTCACAATATTCCGCAAGGTTTAGCGCTCGGAAATACCCTATTTTTAGCGTTCGATAACGATCGACACACTCCAGCATATATGGTTTATCTATTTTATTTGCTAATGACACTACAGTCGTTGTCTGTGAAAAACCATGAGCAGCTTTACATAAGAATCAAAGTAATCTGCCTTTCATTGAATAAAAGCAAACCTACTGATTTACTTTTTTGTAACACAAATGCAAATATCCGCTGTATTTGTGGGCGAATTGACGGTGGAGCGGGGCGCGATTTAAATTTTATTATTCATGGCAGGCTAGTACCGCAGCAATGACCTTGCCCCGGAAAGCGCCATACTCGCGTTGCCACTAGACTTGGCAAATCTGCGTTTTCAGGAGCGTGCGTTCCTAATTGTAAAACCTTTTTTAATGTAGCCTGTTCTTTGTCCCACTGAAGGGCAAAAGCTTCCCTTCTTATGCGCCACTTTTCTTGGTTTCCGTTTTCCGACTACCAGCACTACTACATACCTCTAAGTCGTCCCGCCATCTTCTTCAAAGCCAGCTTCGTCGTCTCTGGCGACAATCCACCTGTGAATCTATACAATTTATTTTACGATAGCAAGCTTTTGTCATTTCATAGTTTTTCTGCCTTTTTTGTGGTAGAGCGTGCCATGCATAATTCTTTTTGGAGGAAAGTAAAATTATTTTATAAGTATTTTGATCATTCTCCTGAGGAACATTCCGAACTGTGACATCAGATTTTGACTCATCCAACAGGCTCGTAGACACCACGGTAAACACGTTATGACAGTCCGTAGCCGCTAGCTACGCCGTAGACGCCGATAAAAAAACGTGTTCCTAGCTGCTTGATTATTTTATTTTACCTTCAATTTATTGATGTTAAAGCAAATAATGCCATCAAACGTACTTATGTCTATCTATTTATTTTTATTTTCAACTAACCTTATGATATTTAGTGAAAAGCTGCTATGGAAATGTTTTAATATATTTTGATGATAAAATGAGCATGTATCTGGAACGGTTGTGCACTTTTACCTTAAAAAAAACTTTGAAAATTTAGTTGCTACCTACATTTTAACATACTCGGCTAGTAAATGAAATTTAACGGCTTTTTGAAATTGTAAGTACGTTTCTGTATCGGAAATACGAATTAACAGATATACATAAGAATTATATGTATAATGGCTTTATTTGCTTTCACATCAATAAATTTAGGGAAAATTAAATTAGCAAGCACCTAGCAACAAGTTTTGTTATTAGCGTCTACGGCGTAGCTATCGGCTACGGACTGTTGTAACGTGGCTACTGTGAAGTCTACGAGCCTGTAGAATGTGTCAAAAACTCTTATGTCACAGTTTGAATCCAAATTTTTACCAACAGAATGATCAAAATACTTAAAAAAACATGATATTACCGCATAGCCGCTAGCAACAAGTCTTGTTATCAGCGTCTACGGCATAGCTATTGGCTACGGACTGTCGTAACGTGTCTACCTTGAAGTCTACGAGCCTGTTGGATGTGTCGTTTTCGGTTTCGACTCTTATGTCAAAGTTCGAATCGAATTTTTTACCAAGAGAATGATCAAAATACTTAAAAAACATTATTTTACCTCTCACAAAAAAGCATGTTACGCGCTATCAAACAAAATGGGAGTAAAACTATAAAACGACAACAAACACTCGCTATTAAAAAAATATCATATGTTGATCCTATAAATGGTAACTAGACGTGCAGCTGATAACAGAGTAGTTGGATCATGGTTGCGTGATAATAATAACTAAGTGATTTGACTATCAGAATGTTTTTGTGTGTATATAAAAACGAGCAAGTTGTTTAAATCATACTAGCCACGTCCTGAAAAGAACACAGAGGATTCCCCTTGGGGCAGAACTAACATAGGACCACCTTAACAGAAAAAAAGAATTGGGAATTGAAAAACTTGAAGTAGCAATATTACTGGCCATCACAATGCAACGCTGAAATTAGCGTACGTACCTACAGATAAAGAAACGTACCTATATTGGTACTCTTATTTAGAAAAAAATATTAAGGATTCATATAGTCCTGTCTATTCGCATTCCTATAGAATCAAAGTGAACTGTACCGAAAGCGCTTATATAATTTTCTGAAGCAACACTTAATAAATGAGGATAGCTATAATTAGTATGTTTTGCTATAAGTAACTCAAAAAACAACCTTTATAATGCAAATACTAAGTTTCAGGATGGATTTTAATAAAACAAGCCATTAATTCATTCCTAAAAATATTCTTTTTTAAAGCCTCCTAAATAATTTGCTAAATAATTTCGTGCCTCGAAATAAAACGTTAAGGAAAATCGAAAATTGAAAAATAAGCTTTAGTAAGTTGGCGCAATAAAACTCTCCGCTTAGTTACGCAATGCGTCTTCATCTGTTGTTACAAACAAAAAATGTCAGGTGTATAGAAAACTCGTGAAATTTTTGAGACGTGGCCCTGATCTTACAATATTCTTGTAAAGGTTAAATTTATCAACCTTTGCAAAATCTGCTAGATGTCATAGTCGTAGATAGGTTTGTTCGACTTATAATACCAGGCGTGATTATTGGAACTGTAATGAAAGCTGATCCCTGAATTTGTAACAATGTGTTGGCTGTGGCAGCCATGCTACTGGTTCGGATAAAGGGCGGGCTGGAAGACCGGTAGGCTGGTTGTTAGAGGGCTTGTGTTATCAGGCGATGTGAGTGCGCGGGGTGGTGGCTGCTCCAAGCGATGGAAGCAAAGCCTTCGCGACACTCGCGCGCCCGCCGTCGCCGCGTCGCCACGTCCGCGCGATATCCCACCTCCCCGCCCCGCGCCGGTACGGTCATACGTAACACATCTGTTGAGTCCGGCCGGCCTGCGTCCGACGGTCCGCGACCCGCTCTAGCACATCGCTTCCTAACACTTGCAATCCACCGCGCGCTTCAATGCCGCTGCCAACCATATCCAGAAAGAACAACGACGTGACTATGCTATGACTGACAACATTAACCTTTAAAATGAAAAACTTTCTCATACTTCACTGCCATATTCCTGCCAAATTTTTAAGTTACTTTTAAAAATACGCTTTTTTAATGGATTACCACGAGAATTCTCAAACTACGTGAAAGACTGATTGTAGAATAAGACATTATTTATACAAATGTGATAATTAATTAGTAAAAAAATATATTGCAAATCTTCACTGCCATTTGCTGCTTTACATTTAAAGCTTACCTACACTGCCTGCCAGCAGCTATACTGCCACTAGCGCGTTAAGTTAGTTTAATAAAGGAAAGGTTAAACCTTTCAAATTCTTAGATCACTGCCGTACCGCGTGGCTGTTGTCCGCGGTAATACCTACTTTTGGGCTGGAGTGGATAGTCAAGATTCGTGATAACATCACTTCGTGGGTACTGCGGTGTGGTCTTTGGATAGGCGCACCGCAGACCCCTAAGCCAGTTGAGGAGGATGAGTGCTTGCCCCGTATGGGACTAGAGGTGGTGCGGGAGACGTCGGAGCCCAAGATGGAGCGCCGGCGGCTGGGGGCACCGGGGCCTCGACACCGCGGGCTGGACAACGAGCTGGAGGGGGAGCGCCGCCGGCCCAGGCGGAAGCTCAAGAAGAAGAGGTGAGTCCACCAACAATCCCCAACAGAGTCTCAACCGCATGCGGACATCGACGACTTTCCTGCTTTTTGGCACGGTGTGCCTGTATTGGTAATGCTTATAACCCAATGTTGTAACTGCCTATGTATTGTTTTAGGTGAAGTCAAGGGAAATACTGTTGATTTGAAAATAAAGTTTCAAAAGTAGGTACAGCGGACTTTTGGTTATGCATAATAAGAATGATTCGTAAAAAGACAAAAATTGAAAAATGTTAGCGCCCGCCGCGACTTGAACCCGGGACCGTGGATTACCGTCCCAATGCTCTGCCAACTGAGCCACCGGCGCCCCAACTGACACTTGCCAATTTTCAATCTCTTAGTACTCGTCTCGAAGCGACGTACAAGCGACATCTAGTATAAGTTATTGTAACGAATACTGAAGAATGATTCGGTCAAATGCGAGTCGGACTCGCGCAAAAGGGTTCCGTGCCATTATGAATAACAACACGTTTTTGCTCGGCAGCCATCCTAGTTATTTATTTAATAAAAATTTTGTTGTTGCTGTTATAACGGCAACAGGAATACATCTTTATAATTGTATTTGCTGTGATAGCGGCAAGTGATCTGTGAAAATTTTCATCTCTCTATCGTACATTCATAAATCACGCGTCCTTCCCGGAGGGGTAGGCAGAGTCTTTTTCCTTCCCCTTACTATGATCCTTGCATACTTCTTTCGCCTCGTCTACATTAATCAATATTTTTTTGCACGCTTGCCGGTTTAGGGTACCTACTCTTGATGACAAGATGGCGCCACGTGACAGAACAATGGGACTGAAACCCTGAATCGAAGTATTCACCGCGCGCTGCATATACAACTTCCAATCACAACACCCAGCCATGCACTGTTCCTACCGTTTTCCCGACACCACCTACACCTTGTTATCCGCTACTGGTATTTCTTCTTAACAAATATAAATTTTATACATACATACATACATACATACATACATATATCACGCCTTTATCCCTTGCGGGGTAGGCAGAGCGTAAACGGCCGCAAAGCGGACAATTACTCCACGTCTGACAAACATTTGAGGGTCATTCGGAAAATTGTGTATCGCCATAGTGACAGGTTGTCAGCCCATTGCCTAAAATTGCAATACACACCCTCGAATCCCTTTGTCGCCTCTTACGACACCCAAGGGAAGGAAATGGGGTGATGCTATTCTAAGCCGGCATCACACGGCAATATATTATATAATAAATTTTATACCGTCGTATTAGTTGATAGAGTGATTATAATAATATTATTATTTTTCTTGAAAATGTCTACTGTCTGACTATTATCGTTCATATCACGCCTGTATCCCTTGTGGGGTAGGCAGAGCGTAAATGGTCGCAAAAACGAAACGAAACGTCTGACATATAATATTCAAGGGACATTCAGAACATTGTGTATAGCCATAGTGACAGGTTGCCCGCCCATCGCCTAAAATTGCAATACCTATGTAGTCCTCGAGTTACTTAGTCGCGTCTTACGACATCCACAGGAAAGAAATGGGGTGTTGCTATTCTAAGCCGGCATCACACGGCAAACTATTATAAAATCAAGCAAAAAAAAATAGCTTTTGTATGGGAGCGCCCCTATACTTTTATTACATTCAATTTCATTTGTACTTGTTATTATAGTGGCATTAGAAAAACGGCATCTGTGAAATTTCAACTCTGTATCTATCACGGTTTATGACACAGATAAACAAACAGATGGGTTTGGACAGAAGGACATCAGAGTCTTAGTGTGAGAGAATACATTAGAGGTAACCAATTGGCTGAATGCTGCATGATGTAAAATGGGAATTCCCGCTGAGCGAGCTCTTCAGCTCGGGGTCTGCGGTTCGGTAGGTCGTGGATTTTGTAATCTTCGACAATATTAGTAACCGCGTTGTAGGCCTTGACTTCTGATTGGCTAATCTTCTATGACGATGTTTTAATATTTCATTGCAATCCGCGCTGCTACATCAATAATAGGGTCCCGTTTTAACCCTTTAGTTACGGATCCCGAAAGGATTATTGGTCCCTGAAGATGCAAATCTCGAGTAAATAATGTGCTTATGGTTTACACAGTCTCTACCACGTAAAGCAAAGTTTTGCTGTACTCGTATTTGCATTTTCAAATGATTTGATTTGGTATTCATTGGATGTATCTGTTAGCGTAGAATTACAAACAACGCTTGAGTACAAATGTATCTCGCCAGTTTACAATCCTTCAATAATAGGGTCCCGTTTTAACCCTTTAGTTACGGATCCCGAAAGGATTATTGGTCCCTGAAGATGCAAATCTCTTGTAAATAATGTACACTATGGTTTACACAGTCTCTACCACGTAAAGCAAAGTTTTGCTTTACTCGTATTTACATTTTCAAATGATTTGATTTGGTATTCATTGGATGTATCTGTCACCGTAGATTTACAATGTATCTCGCCAGTTTACAATCCTTCAATAATAGGTTCCCATATGAACCCTTTAGTTACGGATCCCTAAATGATTATTGGTCCCAGAAGTTGCAAATCTCGGGTAAATAATGGACAATAAGTTTACACAATCTCTACCACATAAAGCAAAGTTTTGCTTTACTCGTATTTGCATTTTCAAATGATTTGATTTGGTATTCATTAAATCGTGTATCGTGTGTATGTTTGACAATATTTCGAAGGATTGTAATCAAGCAAGATAAATTGTAATCTAACTTAATTAAATAGTGACATTTCCCCGTACTAAAAACCATACAATATCAAAGATGAAGGTAGTCAACTTAAGTATATTTACAGTATGTTAAACAAGCCTCAAGTTTTATGAACTAGTGCAAAGCAGAAATAAAATCCTCAGCAGAAAATCGTATGAAAAATAAATCAATTACGATGTCTACGGCCTATATGGTTATTGATTATATATGAACTATCATCATAAGAACACAATAAAATTAATGGCACAATTCAATGTTCTCTTGTCGCATCCTAACCAAAACTACGAAAAAACAAACACGTAAATGTTAATGTAATGTAAACCCCTGGGATTTAAACCACGACCTGGGACGAGGACTAATGCTGAGTAAGTCCACACAGATTTACTCACGTATGCACCGGGCACCGCTCCGACCTGCAGCCTTCAGCGATTCCGCTTACCGCCAGTAGGTGAAGGAAACTGTCATTGGCGACCGCTGATCGAATTGCACTACTTTCACGTACATACACCTATCTGCTGCATATTTTATTTCATTGCAGCACCAACAGAGTTATTTTTTACTCTTTTTTTTTTTTTTTTTGGACAGGACCCTAATATTGTTATTCCCCTCGACACATATGTACTTGCCATCATACTACTACTATTAGAAGGTTGGGCAGCACAGCGCTTTTCATTACGGCATTCTCAATGAGACAGTTATATAATAATAGTATGGGAGATATTAAATTATTGACAGGCAGTGAGACTAACCTTTACACATTAGCGTATGTTACACAACAATTCTCTGTAGACATTCACATGCAGTTTGGTGTCAACAAATGCAAAACCCTCGCGCTCGGAAAAGGGAAACTAATACATAATCCATATTTACTCGATACTGGTAAATTAATTTAACTAACTACTTACAAAATATATATTTGCTTTCACCAGTATGAGCAGATACAACAAAAACAAAGTTAATCTTATTACTAAATTCAAACACCGTCTCAACCTAATATCTAAACTTAATTCTAGAAACTTACGCAATTTGCAGATTTGAAGAAGATACAACGCAACGTACACACAAATCTCACAGAACTTTGAAAACACCACCCAAAATCTTGCATTAAACGACTCTGATTATCACGGCAAGAAAGAGGAAGAGTACCTATTCCTAGGTACTAATAACAACTAATGCAACAAACATATATTTTATTATCAAACAAACAAGTATCACTCATTATTTAGGTTTACGCGACTTACTTGTTGATCAATAATCAACAAGTATGTCCTGAACCTAAATCATAACAAACACATAGGTAACTTACGTTCCGGAAATATTTTCACAACAAATCGAAACATTCATCACTCTACAAACATGCAACAGAAACTGACATAAAACACTTAATCACACCACTCTAACATAACGACAGACGGACATACAGATACAACTTAATGAACAACTTTTATAAACTCAAAACAAAATATCGCAATATGGGCTGGAAAATCCCTCCACGGCAGACACCGATCCCACCTTTGCCAGACATACGACGAACGAATGCCTAAGGAAGGGTGAGATGGATGGCTTTATGCTCGCGATACAGGACGAAGTTATAGCTACCCGAAACTATAAAAGACATAGCCTACTGTACCTCGGGGTGTCAGGAGAGTCTTATATATTTTTTTTTAATTTATTAATGATGGGTTTGCTCTTGACTTATATTATAACAAATTAATAAGTTATAGTTGCACGATTAAAGATTGCTGTTTCTACCACCGGTATCTCTAAAGTTTACTCGTGAACGTAAACACGGGTGTTCTGTTAATGATTTTAAACAACATTTACCGAGGAACATTAAAATAATTGTATGAAAAAAATATTTAGTTCCTTTACATATACAAAATACAATTTGATTTGAAATACCTACCGAAGAAAACATTTTTTATTCATATTTAGGGTTCCGTATCAGGTCCTCAACAGGAAAAAACGGAACACTGAGTGGATCACTTTATTGTCCGTGCCCTTTATCTCGGGAATGTGAAAATATATCGAGTTCTAATTAAAACTATGCGCTCGATTCTACGGCCTTTTAAAGACTAAAAAAATAATCTCCTGACTAAACGTTAAACATAGAGAGAGCCGTTTATGCTGTAAAAAACTGAGTGTTTTTATTAAAACTGAGTGGATAAATAGCACACAATTATTTTTATTTACGAAGTGACAAAAGCTCTCATCTATGCAACATATTTTATTTACTACAAAATTGGCCAGCACCGAGATTTGCAACCTACAACAACATTAACATCAAGGACCTGCCTCGAACTTTTAAACTTCCCTTATGGCAAATCCGGTGAGTGAGAACAGAGCGGGATATTTTGAAAATTTCTCGCCAAATACTAAACAAATAATCAAAAAACTGTAAGAAAATAATCTAATAATGTACAAGACGTATCGTATTCGCAAAAAGTAATGTGTTTTGTTCATAAGATTGCTTTACAATACACTATAAGATACTTCCCGTGGACCTAGAACTATGAAATTTGGCAAAGCTACTTGTTAAGTTAAGTTAAGTTAAGTTTTTAAAGTTCAAAAATATTAAAAGTAATAATTTGAATAATAAATATTGGTATTTAAGAGAGCCAAAAAGAACTAATTTTTGAATTTGAGGCTAGTTGTTAAACAGGGGTAAAAAACTGAACATATGAAAGGCCTTGATGTGCATGTTATGGAACCATCGGTGGGCGAGTTCAACTCGCACTAGCCCGTTTTTTAGTTCAATATTTTGTTTTTGTTGATTTAAGTTAATAGAACTCGTCATCAAAGGTATTAGAAGCATGCCGGATTTCTCCGTAAAAAAATGTGTGCGAGCTGAGCAGCATATTTGAGTCTGCATAAATCTTTTAAATAGCAAGTTAAAAAGCTATGCGCTAGAATTTCATCGATGCCGAACGATATATTTTTAAATAGTTAGTTTATATTTTTATAAAGTGCGCGCCCGTCATTCCCGAGGATAACAAATTCCTGGCTAGGAATGTCTTTTGAAGCAAGGCTTCGACAGAACTATAAATGTGAATAAGATAGGTGATTGATATTATAATAACGCACCTCTAATAAAACATGATAGATTTCCATTTCCACAGCTGTTTCTTTCATCTTCTTCTTTTCAAGAGAGATTTAAATTTTAGTTACGTAGCAACATGCTGAATCAGCTGGTTTATCGTGAGAGCTAACAATAAACCAAGCACAAAGTAGAGGAAGACGGATGAAACTTGTGTTGTTACCTTACAATTTAAGGAGAAGAAGAAGACAATGAATACATTGTAAGCAGCATTTAGTTGGTGGATGACGGCTGAGTATAATTATGAAATATGAACCTCCCATACATTATTCACGATCAGATGACAGAGTTCGTAAGGAAGGTCTGAAAACTTTGCGTTTTCCAGCATTGGTCCCATAGTAAAAAAAATATACCAGTAGTATGCCCTAAAGAACGTGTGTAATTTAATTCATTTCCTTATTCTTTTTCTTCTTCGTGTGAAATATCGAGTAGGCAAACGACCCGATGCAGTGTCGAAGTTTTTCGACCGCCTACTACTACGCACAGACCCTCCGAAGCACAGACCTATTTTTGTTACGGAAATGACAACAAATAACAACTTTGTGAGTGCCCTAAAGGGAATCCAATCGAATAACATTACCACTGCACAGCATCGTTCGGGTCACGGTGTTTTGTCTAACACACTGATTGACGTTATAATAACGTATGAAATTGCCCGAGTCAATAAGCCAACAATATACAAGAGATTTGTAATTTGCACAAATCCTGCTTTACCTTTTTGAAATATTGAGAGGCGATTCCATTGGCGTCAGTATATAGTTGAAAGTGAAACTAATCTTGTATTTTACCCACATTTTACCTATGCAAACATTTATTTTTGTTGTCACTCCCAGTTTTCAACATAAACTGGGGACGGTGTGATGGGCTCTAGAATATTGTAAGAAAATGTTAAAAAACGTAGTGGGACGGTACCCCATGGTCCCGGGTTCAAACCCCGGCAGGTGACAACAATTTTCAATTTCTTATTTTCATTTATGAAAATGAGCACTGTGAATGCATTAATTAACCATGGTACATTTGTTAAAAAAAAAACGGGGACTTTTGTATAACAAACTGAAAGATGCGACGGGACACATTAAATTTGTATCGAATATGCTTGAGTTAGTGAACACTTCGCGCTAGCCAAAAACTTGCACGTGTTTTAATTGCGTTTTTCAAATTTGCTAGTGGTCTTCTCACACGCACGTGCGTGATAGTTACGACTCCGTATTTTACTAGGGGTTACGCGTAAACTTTAAAAAATGTCATATTATGTTGCTTTATTTCAATATGAAGTATCCAGCCCCGGTTAATAGGTAGGATGGGTAGGATTGTTATCAAAACGACATATTAAATTTTGTGATGTAAGATTTAATAACACGGCTGAATACACAATGCACTGGGAGACTGAAATAAAATATGGAAAGCATACAACATTCTGACTGGTCGTAGTTGCGAAGCTTATTTATCATGACATGTATTGGATGTCTATCAGCATTCTAATATTATGTTACCAAATTCCAAAACAAAACACAAACATTTGAATAAGGTCATGCATGCCTAAGTACTATTTTTTCAATGTCTAGTAAAAATCTTTAACTTTAAGTAGGTAGGTACAACGTAAAGTTCGCGATATGTGAAATAAATAACACATACCTATATTGTTGCGTTTTAGTTTTAAAGAAATAAAATGTGAAAGAAATAATTATAAAAAAAAACATTAATAATTACCCAGGTGCTTTTTTCACGTTCCAGCATCTTTAATTTATCAATAATTTCAGTTTTAGTGTCTAATAACAACGTCTTGTTCAATTATTTTTTCGATTTATATCACGCTAAACTAAATATGGCTCAGGCTGCTCCACGTTTGTTGCTCATAGTCAAAAGTTTATTTAAATCATTCATTATCATTACTAGATAAGCTACTGATATTAACTTTTATTCATCCCAAAGTTACTAAGAGGTTCAGTTTTAGTTTAGTGCATTAGTTCGTCTTTACATGCATGGCGTGTTGGCTAGCTACCTATACAATCAGGGAAGCATCTAAATTTATTCCGTACCGTAATTGCTACCTACTCTAGGCCAAGGCTCTTTTTATTATTATTAAAAGCTTTTATTTAACTTGCAGTGTATGTAAGTAAGTAAGTAACAATGTTTGTTCGGTGCAAATCTTGCAAGTTTAATTTGAACCACTTCTCGGTATCCGATTGAGTTGAAATTTTGCATGTTGGTCCAGAACCGATGACAATGCATGTTAATCATAAATTTGACCTGATGCTGCTGCCAGGATCGGCTCCGTACGAGAGATCTACTCAGCGGTTTAAAGCTGGGACACAAAATTTTGTATACGAATTCGTTTATTAGGTCCTTACATATGAAATTGGCGTTTTGTATGGGAGGAACAAAAAGTCGATTTTTTTTAATATAGTATATTTATTTAATCAAAGTATGAGCCATTGTAATCTATGCACTTTTGCCATCTCATAGGTAGTTCATTGATCCCTTTACTAAAAAAACCATTCGGACGGGAATCAATAAAATCTTTGAAGGCGATTTGGACTGCCCCATCTGAGTTGAATTTTTTCCCTTGCAAGAAGTTATCCAAATTTCGAAAAAAATGGTAATCTGTTGGAGCAAGGTCCGGGGAGTACGGTGGATGCCTTAGACATTCCAATTGAAGCTCTTCTAATTTGCTAGCCGTCTGTTGTGCAGTGTGTGGTCTAGCGTTGTCGTGAAGCAACAGTGGCGTAGAGCGATTGACCAACCTCGGTTGTTTAGCAGCTAGCTTTTCCATCATGGTTTGCAATTGCTGACAGTAGACATCTGCCGTAATCGTCTGGCCAGATTTGAGAAAACTGTAATGAACGACACCGGCGCTAGTCCACCAAACGATTACAAGTAACTTTTTATTGGTCAATTTTCCTTTGAGCAGCTTTGGCTGGCTTGCCAGGGTCCAGCCATTGCAATGAGCGCTTCCGATTATCGTAGAGAATCCACTTTTCATCACAGGTAATGATTCGATTTAAAATCCCTTCGTTATTGTGCCGGTCAAGTAATGTAACGCAGCAGTTGACGCGCGTTTGCCGGTTTGCTTCACTCAATTCGTGAGGAACCCACCTTTCAAGTTTTTTAATCTTTCCAATTTGCTTCAAGTGGATTAAAACAGTTTTATCACTAACACCGAAGCCTGCAGCTAATTCGGACGTGGTTTGCGATGGATCCGCTTCCACAATAGCCTTCAATTCTTCATTAACAACTTGGGTCTCCGGCCGTCCACGGGGCTTGTTTTGCAGGTCGAAATTTCCAGAACGAAAACGTTGGAACCAAAAACGCACTGTGTTTTCTTTTGCGACACAACCGCCATACACATCATTAACCCTTCGAGCCGTTTCCGCAGCACTGGTGCCACGGTGGAACTCGTACTCGTAAATAACGCGATATTTCAAATTTTCCATTTTGTAAATTGAGCGATGCAAACAGAAAAAAGATAAGTAAATAAACAAATGAATGACGGTTTACGAAACACAACTACATGTGGAAATAGCTGTATAAATTTGAATTTCGAATTCCTAACCAAATAGGAGAAATTTGTGATCAAAGTGGCCAGTACGACAAAACGACAATTTCATATGTAAGGACCTAATATTATAGGCAGTTGGTAGGCCCACCATGAATTAGACGCTACATCCAGGGTTGTCTTCGAACTATGGAACTCCTCAATATTCAACTGCTTGGACTTGCAATTTTGTATACGAATTCGTTTATTATAGGCAGTTGGTAGGCCAACCATGAATTAGACGCTACATCCAGGGTTGTCTTCGAACTATGGAACTCCTCAATATTCAACTGCTGGGACTTGCAATTTTGTATACGAATTCGTTTATTATAGGCAGTTGGTAGGCCTACCATGAATTAGACGCTACATCCAGGGTTGTCTTCGAACTATGGAACTCCTCAATATTCAACTGCTGGGACTTGCAATTTTGTATACGAATTCGTTTATTATAGGCAGTTGGTAGGCCCACCATGAATTAGACGCTACATCCAGGGTTGTCTTCGAACTATGGAACTCCTCAATATTCAACTGCTGGGACTTGCAATTTTGTATACGAATTCGTTTATTATAGGCAGTTGGTAGGCCCACCATGAATTAGACGCTACATCCAGGGTTGTCTTCGAACTATGGAACTCCTCAATATTCAACTGCTGGGACTTGCAATTTTGTATACGAATTCGTTCATGATAGGCAGTTGGTAGGCCCACCATGAATTAGGGTCACGTCAATAGAAGGCCTCCTGATAGAAGAATTAGACTGTTCGAAATTAACTGGGACTCGGCCATGTAATAATGACGCCATCAATGAAATGAAAAGACTAAGACATATTACAAACTAATTCTTCTATTAGGGATGCCGGAGGAGTAGGTACCAACCTACTTCTATAGAATATAAAAGAGATAATTATACTTTATCCTAATGTTAGTTTTCCCCGTGCCTTAAGTTTTTCTATTGAAGGTCTCTCCGTTTTATAGAAAGACTTTCGTATTGATCAATAACTATCGTAACATAAACTAAAAAATATAAAATAAAATTATGTTAAAAAAACTTTTAAAACAAGATTTTATTTAAGTGCTCTGAAAAGATGAAAATAAAATTTTGAATGACATTAACCACATTCATTTATGACTTTACAGAAATGAAAATATAATAAAAGCTTGTCGCGAAACTTTCAATTTGTGATTGAAATTTTGTAATAAGGTACGCACCTAACTGTAATTAGGTAGTTTCTTCTAGGCATCGCGACAAGCTTTTATTATATTTTCATTTCTGTAAAGTCATAAATGAATGTGGTTAATGTCATTCAAAATTTTATTTTCATCTTTTCAGAGCACTTAAATAAAAGCTTGTTGTAAAAGTTTTTTTTACATAATTTTTTGGTATAAGATCATTGCTTCTAGATTGACCTTGTTTGCCAGAAATTGATTAATAGCAATACCTATCATATTTTTATTACCTGTTATTGACATTTTATCGGACAATTTTATAAAGAAGAAATTGCATCTTCAAATATTCTTATTATGTTTATCTGACCAAGACAGTTGGCGGTGAGGTTCCAGCTGCTATTAGGTAGTGGACAACTGAGAAGATTCTATTATTACATATTTTTAGACTTTTAATAACGGAACTTTTACAAAATTATAGCGTATATTCATCTTGGAAATAAATAACATTAAAAAATTCTGAGACGTAAAATCGTACATTCGTCAGTGGAAATAAATGACATTAAATAATTCCGAGACGTGTCAATATAAAGTTTTCCAGGGTCAATACGCTATTTGGACTTTAGGAGTTATGGGTAGGTATGTATATAAAAATCGAGCTATTTCTTTGAAATAGTGCGAATCCCGGAATCTTTGCGTCGCAGGCAGACGCACTACTACTGCACCTCATCGGCAGTAAAAATTTTGGCCTAACTGACACAACTTTTCATCTCTCTCTGGCCTCTATAAATTATTTAAAAAAATACTACTTATTTTCTAATTATCGTTTTCGGTGGGTATGAGATGAATACTAGACATAAATCTATATACATATACAGAACATAATAAAACAGTAAAACCCGTGTCTGTATATTGAACTTTACGTAGAACTGATCGTAGGCGATTTTTTGTTATTTACTGGTAATATTCCCAATAGGATTAAAACACATTTCAACTTATTTCTTGTCTGTCTGTTTATCTGTTTGTCCGGGCTAATCTTCGGGACGGATTCGATTTTTTTGGTGTGTTTAGCTTTAAAGCCTAGCCAATATTTAAAATACTTTTTACCGCGGGAAAATTGCTCATTCCCAAGGGAAATACCATTAAACGTAGAATATTTAGGCCGCCCGCGCTACGAAAATAGAATATTTACATGTTAACTTAAGTGCCTTGGTTGGAGTTTAGTTCAAGTATAAGGCAAGAAGCACCAGTACTGGTGGTGGTATGCTAGCCATAACACTCAGTCAGCAAAACGAAGTTCGCGGGCACCAGCTAGTACTCAATAAAATAGCAAAAAGTAGTATTTCAATCAACAGTTTCCTATCTCTGGTAAATTTGCGTTTGATGGGCTGCAGACAATCATGTTCCAAATTTAAATCAGTTTTAGTTTTAGTTTGAACAGAAGGCATAAAAATTACTTTTATTGAACTACGAAAATGAATTTCATCCCAGGAGAAATCAGAACATATATTGCCAGTGGGTGTAAGCTGGGTGGTTAGTAGTTAAATAAAATTAAGACGGCATTTCCTTATATAAAGAATACTAGGAAGAAGGTGACGTGCTCCGCAGACTCTAGGGCTTAAGCAAACATGAGCTAGCACGTAGGTTCAAAGTCCAGGTCACCTGATACGGCCACAGGTGACATACATACACATATCACGCTTATAATCCCTTGCGAGTTAGGCAGAGTGTCCACGGCCGCAAATAACGGACATTTACGCCACGTCTGACAAGTATAGGGTCATTCGGAAAATTGAGTATGGCCATAGTGACAGGTTGTCAGCCCATCGCCTGAAATTGTAATACACACCCTCGAGTCCCTCGAAGAAAATGGGGTGATGCTATCGTAAGTCGGCATAACGCGGCAAACCACAGGATTTACCATCTGAAAACTAGAATAGTCAATCGATGCTCTATTTAAAAGTAAAGATTGAAGCAAAAATACTCGTAACTCATCGCATGAATCATAAAAACAACATTACAACATAAGCCCAAAACCGAAAACACTCTAAAAATTTATTACGTCATACTTGTTCTTCAGTTTTTAGTAAGACATTAACTTAGGAACACTTTTGATTGTTTTTATTGACAGTCATTGTTACAAGACACATGCTATCATGATCACAGCTAACACAGTCCACTGCTGATCATGAGCGTGTCCCTATTTGACGTACTCATCATGACATTGTCGAGCGCAGTGATGCCCTGGACTCATTACTCTTACTCACTAAATAGTGTGACTCATTTAAAGTCAAATACCACGTAGCAACAAACAATGCACACTTATTTTGAGAACGAAACATTGAATAAGGGCAAACCTACTTCCTTACTTTTTTTGCGAATTAAATTAAAATTGGCGATTTAAATTTTATTATTCATGACAGGCTAGTACCGTAGCGATGACCTTGCCCCAAAAAACGCCAGACTCACGTTTTCACAAGACTCGACAAATCTGCGTTTTCAGGAGCGTGCGTTCCTAATTGTAAAACCTTGTTTACAGTTCTGTGTCCTACTGCTGGGCCAAAGCCTTCTCTCTTTTGCGCTCCCTCTGACCACCAGACGAAACTAAATGCCGCTAAATCATCTCTCCATATACTTTAAGTCTGGTCTCATAGTTAGCAACTCTCCTGTGGGACCCACTGCTTAGCTATTCAAGTCCACCTGTGATATAACTTTCGATAGCGAGCTTTTATCCTTTCATAGTTTCTTTACTCCCACTTTATGAAATAGCGTAACATGTGTTTGTGGGTGACAAAATCATGTTTTATATATATTTTGATCATTTTACTGTTGAGAATTTTGACCTGTGGTATAACAGTTTTCGACACATCCAACAGGCTCGTAGACTCCACGCCACGGTAGACACGTTACAACAGTCCGTAGCCGATATCTACTCCGTAGACTCTAGCTACGCCGTAGACGCTGGTAACAAAACTTGTTGCTGGCTGCTTGCTTATCAAATTTTTCCTTCAATTTATTGATGTGAAAGTAAATAAAGCCATCAAACGTGTAACTACGTAAGTATATTCAATAATTTGTATTAATAATTAACCTTATGATGTTTAGCAAAAAGCTATGTTGGAAATAATTTGTTATTTTTTGCTAATTTAATCATGATGTTATTAATGAACAGTTGTCCATTTTTATGTAAAGTTTCAAAGTGAAGATGTCATTACTACGTACATTTGATAATATTTAGTGTAAATAGTAAATTATATTTAAGTTTAATTTTAAATTTATTTTTGAGGTGACTTAATTAGTTTGATTAATACTATGCTAAGGCAGTAACTTGCCTCTCATCCTTAAGGCGGGTAGTGACATAAATTATCGCCACTTAACATCCATCTATCATAAAAACAATACATTGGAATGTCAATATTGTCCATATTTTTAAAAAAATGTATTAATTAGCGTACTTTAAAGTTTTCACATTTTTATTTGTAACTGTGGTATTTTACATTTCACAAAAATTAATCACTAGCCACTTCACTAGCCCACTCCTACTTTAGTTTGCTAGACTTCCAGATTATGTCCGTTACTTTGGTCATTTTGCGGATATTCTCATTCTGAATTTTATCCATAATAGAAATACCGAGCATATCGCTTGCCATAGCTCTCTGAGTGACATGTAGCCGAGCCATGCATGGGCCAGTTTTTTTGTCAGGTTCCACGTCTCGTCTATGTAATGTAATATATGATACTCAAAGTTATGTAAATCAATAAATTTTTGTTTAAACATAATTATGCTTAAACTTCTGTATAATTTTATATTTTTTTCTGATGTATCTATATTACCTTGGCCTTCCGCGGTCTTTAGGACGCTTTTTTCCTTCTTTTGTACGCTAGAAAGTACAAATCATGAAGATTATGCTACAAAAACGTCATCACATATCACGCCTTTATCCCTTGCAGTGTAGGCAGAGCGTAAACGGCCGTAAAAAAATTCATACAAAAACAACCACTCGAAAAGCCCTATTACGGAAATAAAGGGAAAAGCGTGTCTATTTTATAGTTTCTGAGTTAAACAAGATATTTTCATAGGTTGATTACCTTGGAAACTACAAAAATTCGTGGAACATATATTTGGGTGATTCAGATATCCCTTATAACAATGTATTCAAATTTTGTCTTTTGACGTCACTATACGGGCCACCTTGTATAAGAAGAATTCCTATGTTCATAAATAACTTCTCGTTTTTATGGTAGCTTAAAAAAAACAGTACGTAAGCAGTTCAAGGCGAAAATACATTCAAATATTTCATTTATTTTCTGAAAAACTCTGACACCAGGGTTCATCGGGTCGTTAGCGATTCGGCGTCCCACACGAAAAGAGAGAGATATCTTTTCATAATTCCACTACAATTTTTTAATTTTGTTTTTGTCAGCCATTCAAATAGTAAAAGGCCTATTCATTATTATCGTTAGCGCTCCCAAAGAACTGCTGAACAATCCAGTGCAATCACAGTATCCCACTAATGTATTAAAATAACCCTGTATATCGAATAAGATAAATGGGTACCTTAACCGAGCACTATCTATTTTAATTCTATCAAAATTTACGTGGACTGTACCGAAAAGCGCTTATGTCTATACTTTGATGACAAATAATGTAAATTTCTGAATTAACACTATAAGGGTAGCTATAGTTAGTATTCTATAATATTAGTAACTGAAGAAAATACGCATAAAATGCTAAACTAAGTTTCAGGATAAGTTCTAATAATGTAAGCCACTAATTCATACCTAAAAATATTCTTTCGTGCCTAAAAATAACATGTATTAGAAAATCAAAAATTCAAAAAGAAGTCTGAGTAAGTTGGCGCAATAAAACCCTCCGCTTAGTTAAGCAATGCGTCTTCATCGGTAAGTTGCAACTGTTTTGTCGGATGTTTTTTTGAACACCCGCGAAATTTTGAGACGTCTTATTGTAATAAAGGTTAAACTTATCAGAATCTGCAACATCTGTTGCACTTGCTAGTTGTCATATTTGTAGAGCAAAGTGGTCCATTCAGTTTTAAATGCGTGAAGGTTGAAACAGTAATGAAAGCTGAAACAGGAAGCTGTAACAGCATGGCGGATGTGGCAGCCATGCTACAGGTTCGGAAAAAGGGCGGGCTTGAGGACCGGTGGGCTGGCCGTTAGAGGGCTGGTGTTATCAGGCGATGCGAGAGTGCGCGGGGCGGGAGCTGCTCCATGCAATGCTTGCAAAGCCTCCGCGACACTCGCGCGCCCGCCGTCGTTGCGTCGCTACGTCCGCGCGATATCCCACCTTCCCGCTCCGCGCCGGTACGCTCTTACGTAACACATCTGTTGAGTCCGGCCGGCCCGCGTGCAACGACGGTCCGCGGCCCGCGTGCGACGGTCCGCGGCCCGCTCTCGCGCATCACACCACGCGCGTTCGTATGCTGCTAACCATATTCCGAAAAAGCGACGGCACAACTTTGCAATAACTTCTAGCATGCACTTTTAAAACGAAAAACTTTATCAAACTTCACTGCCATATTGTGAAACACACTGTGAAAGACTGAATGCTATTTTAAATAAAGAACTTTCTATACAAAAGTGATAATTAAACTTCACTGCCATTTTATTGATATATACTTAGATTATTAAGCTTACCTTCACTGCCTATCAGCAGCTATCCTGCCCTTAGCGCGTTAAGTTAGTTTAAGAAAGGAAAGGTTAAACCTTTCGATTATTAGATCACTGCCGTACCGCGTGACTATTGTCCGCGGTAATACCAACTTTTGGGCTGGAGTGGATAGTCAAGATTCGTGATAACATCTCTTCATGGGTACTGTGGTGTGGTTTTGTGGTAGCCGCACCGCAGACCCCTAAGCCCTTTGAGGAGGATGAGTCATTGCCCCGTTTGGGACTAGAGGTGGTGCAGGAGACGTCGGAGCCCAAGATGGAGCGCCGGCGGCTGGGGGCACCGGGGCCTCGACACCGCGGCCTGGACAACGAGCTGGAGGGGGAGCGCCGCCGGCCCAGGCGGAAGCTCAAGAAGAAGAGGTGAGTCCCCCAACAATCCCCAACAGAGTCTTAACCGCATGCGGGCATCAAAGACTTCACTTTTTAAAAGCTTTTATTTAACTTGCAGTGTATGTAAGTATGTAAGTAAGTAAGTAAGTAAGTAAGTAACAATGTTTGTTCGGTGCAAATCTTGCAAGTTTAATTTGAACCACTTCTCGGTAACCGATTGAGTTGAAATTTTGCATGTTGGTCCAGAACCGATGACAATGCATGATAATCATAAATTTGACCTGATGCTGCTGCCAGGATCGGCTCCGTACGAGAGATCTCCTCAGCGGTTTATAGCTGGGACACAAAATTTTGTATACGAATTCGTTTATATAGGCAGTTGGTAGGCCCACCATGAATTAGACGCTACATCCAGGGTTGTCTTCGAACTATGGAACTCCTCAATATTCAACTGCTGGGACTTGCAATTTTGTATACGAATTCGTTTATTATAGGCAGTTGGTAGGCCCACCATGAATTAGACGGTACATCCAGGGTTGTCTTCGAACTATGGAACTCCTCAATATTCAACTGCTGGGACTTGCAATTTTGTATACGAATTCGTTTATTATAGGCAGTTGGTAGGCCTACCATGAATTAGACGCTACATCCAGGGTTGTCTTCGAACTATGGAACTCCTCAATATTCAACTGCTGGGACTTGCAATTTTGTATACGAATTCGTTTATTATAGGCAGTTGGTAGGCCCACCATGAATTAGACGCTACATCCAGGGTTGTCTTCGAACTATGGAACTCCTCAATATTCAACTGCTGGGACTTGCAATTTTGTATACGAATTCGTTCATGATAGGCAGTTGGTAGGCCCACCATGAATTAGGATCACGTCAATAGAAGGCCTCCTGATAGAAGAATTAGACTGTTCGAAATTAACTGGGACTCGGCCATGTAATAATGACGCCATCAATAAAATGAAAAGACTAAGACATATTACAAGCTAATTCTTCTATTAGGGATGCCGGAGGAGTACGTACCAACCTACTTCTATAGAATATAAAAGAGATAATTAAACTTTATCCTAATGTTAGTTTTCCCCGAGCCTTAAGTTTTTCTATTGAAGGTCTCTCCGTTTTATAGAAAGACTTTCGTATTGATCAATAACTATCGTAACATAAACAAAAAATATAAAATAAAATTATGTAAAAAAAACTTTTAAAACAAGCTTTTATTTAAGTGCTCTGAAAAGATAAAAATAAAATTTTGAATGACATTAACCACATTCATTTATGACTTTACAGAAATGAAAATATAATAAAAGCTTGTCGCGAAACTTTCAATTTGTGATTGAAATTTTGTAATAAGGAACGCACCTAACTGTAATTAGGTAGTTTTTTCTAGGCATCGCGACAAGCTTTTATTATATTTTCATTTCTGTAAAGTCATAAATGAATGTGGTTAATGTCATTCAAAATTTTATTTTTATCTTTTCAGAGCACTTAAATAAAAGCTTGTTTTAAAAGTTTTTTTTACATAATTTTATTGTGGCACACATTACGGACCGCGCGCGATATTTGTTCGGTACACATACAATGGCTAGCTGTCACATCGTTGGTCTTAGATCCGGAGGTCCCAGGTTCGATTACCAAAGAGCCACAGAGTTGATATTTATTAATTATGACCCAGGACATTGCAAGCTGAACCACTCGATTGTCCGTAAAATTACAGTTTCTAGCTTCGGAGGGCATCAATCAGGGCACGTTAAGCCGTCGGTTCCGGTTGCTATCTATGATTACGTATTTGCCAATCGTTACACATTTATGAGGTAGTAGTAGTAGTCTACTAGTAGGTATTAGGCGGTTGAAAAATTCTAATACCAGGGTTCATCGGGTCGTTCGTCGACTCGGAGTCCCACATAAAAAAAATACAAATTATACGTGTAGAAGTATAACTACTTGTTTAATAATTTCCATATTAAACAAGTAGTTACCTATAGGTGGTAACTTAACAAACAAACGCACAAATTAATGTCTATTAAAAATATTTAAGCCAGGTCTGTTCAAGGTTCAATGTGTCTGATTGACGCGTACACACAAACACACACTTTATCTAAATGGTGGCATTACAAGCAACTAGTAGGCATCAAGTCCGTCGTAACGAAATCCGACGGTTTAACATGCACTATGCACTTCTTTTTTTTTCTTTTTTTAAATTAATGATGGGTTTGCTCTTGACTCTAGTCTAGGTCATAGGACAGAAACGATTCTTTCGACGATAATTTCTTATACAATTTTAGAAAACTTGCAATTTATCTTGTTAGACGAAGACATGCCACGCGTTATTAGCATTAAGGTACACTTGCATAATTTTGCAGGCAACGATTGAGGTGCGGTAGCTCAGATGAAAGAAGTTAGTACTATAAGCGAAATTCGCTGGTTCTTATCCTGCCTGCGATAGAAAATATAGCAAGTATTCTAAAAATATTTATTATATTGTATCCCATTCCCGAATCGAACCTGAACCTCTGACTTCCGACCAGCCAATGCATTCTTACAAACTTATTTGATTACTAGCTTTTACCCGCGACTTCGTCCGCATTAGATAGTAGATAAAAAAAAAAAAAAACAACGTGCTCGTTTTAAGAAAAGATCTATGAATGGCAGCGGTTGCAATCTCGTATGTTTAGTTGTAAAATAGGTGCCTAGCACAAAAAGCAAAGCAATCTACACTACGAATCCTCATCTGATGATTTTCGTCGGGGTTATGCGCTATGTTTCTTATGACTAACTTTGTTACCCGTGGGATTTATAGATTTTCCTGCGGTAAAAAGTAGCCTATCTCTTTTCTTAGGTTTCTGTCTATGCTTATTCCAAATTGTATCAAAATCGGTTCAGGTGGTTTAGGCGTGAAAACGTAACAGACAGACAGAGTTGCTTTCGAATTTATAATATTAGTATGGAGGATAAAGGATTTAAAAATGATACTCGTATTTAGAGGCTGAAACTAAAATTTGCTTTTATTTAAAAGAAAAATATGATGTGTGTTCTTTCTTTTTGCTAACAACATTTAAGAAGTAAACAAGCCCATAAAACTGAACAACTTTCCACAAAGACTATAAGGCAAATCATAAGAAAAAACACTGGGGAGCCATATTTTTCTTTACGTTGTTACGAGTGTATGTATTGGTTACGTGATCATATTGTGGCATGTTATTACAAAAAAAGTTTTGCGATTAAATTAAGCAACACATCTGTTGACTCCGAAGTTTCTTCTTATTTGCGTTTAATGGAAAAGATTTCCTTCCAATCATACATTATAAATAAAACCAGTCAAGTTATATATTTAAAATAAAAATATGAATACTTTGAGGGAAAGATATTTATATTCCAGGCATTATCGTTTCTTAACAATCATTGGAACATTATATAGTATAAGCGGTTGTGCACGCACGCGCGAGTATGATGTTATTAATGACTTACTTGATTGCGCATGTAGCTTCGTTGGTCACCTTGAGCGAAAGTAAGCTGTTGCGAATGTTGTGACTATCAAAAACACTGGCACCGCCGCCGTCCTCCCTCGGAGGTCGATGTAACGTGCTTTGCCCCGCTGTCTCATTAACTCACTCATTTTCTTTGCACAATGTATTAAGTAGGAAAAAGTCTATTCAGAATCGTGGGTTTTTCTATTCTCAATTTATTACACTTTGATTTACGGAAAATTGGTGCGGCGTATTCGCAAATAGCAGGGTGCGTTGAAGCGGGTATAATATAATGAACGTTTAAATAAATTGAGATTAAATAAAATAATATTAAAAACTTACATAACTTTCCAAAATATATATATACTTACAAAAATATCGTTGATGCTGGTTCCAAGATACCTTCCGGTGTCGATGGTTCTTGCTGCTTGTATATCTATGTGTTTTCTATAGTTTTACGTTTTCACATACGGAAATTCAGAACCCAAAACCATTCATTTTTGCGTACAATTCTTCTTTATTTTCGAGTGGGACACAGAGTCGTCTAACGACCCGATGAACTCTGGTGTCAGAGATTTTTAACGTACATCCGTACAATATGCTCTGGTTTGGATTCAAAAATCCAACCTGTTGTGGGTCAAATTAACTAATTAAGGTGAAATAAACAGATATTTTATTATTCACAGTTGCTAACGCAAACGACTTGGGTTCAAATTCAATCACCTATTAGTTACTTACCTTTTCTTTGTTACTTCTGTTTTTGTTTAATTTTCCCTGTTTGTGTTTCCTCTTTCGTATACATAATTACATAGTTTACTATGGAATCGTTGATCTGTGATTTTTTTTATTGTTGCTAATATGTTTATTTACAATATTTTTATCTTAAATTCAATAAATAAAATATTTCTCCCAGAGCGGCGCACCGAGGCAAAGTTCCCAAAAGACTGGCAGCATTGCCTCTTTTGATGGCCAAGCTAATTCTGCCAGCTCTTCGGTCTCCCGTTGCCTCAATGAGACGCCCTGAAAGATCTTTTATAAATTCTTTAGCTAATGGGCCCCAAAAACCCATTGTTTCAAACGCCAGGGGAACAAAGTTAAACAACTCCCCCAGACTAGAATACTTCCTTGTTTTTAATACTTCGGCAGCGCTAGCGGCGGCACCAGCTCGCAGTGAAGTCGTGCTTACATGGGATCGAGCCAGGGTATCTGTGCAGGTGGCACCCCAAACCAGGCATTTTGTTGTGTGTGTGTGTATGTGTTTCCTATATATTGCTCATTTACATGATCCTAAATGATGAGCCAGCAAAAGCGGTCCACCATGTTGTACAGATTTTTCTTTGTTTGCCGTATGTCGTATACTTTAGACGGGTTCCTGGTGTTTAAATGAGGTACCCCATTTCGTCGATGTCAATTTGATTGCTGAAGCAGCACATTATGCTAAACATATTGCAACGTACTTATTTCTGTAACTTTTTTAGTTTAGCTGGGTTCGTGGTGTTCTTAATATTCGTTTTATCGAATTTCTCAATTAAAGTAGCCTATATGCTGACCTAAATGCTACCACAAAAACTTTCATACAAATCAGTCTTATAAATCTGAAAATTACCGCCTTATAGTTTCGGACATGACCTACCATAAATCCGTAGGTAAACAAACAAACAGATAAACAAAAAAATCTTCGAAGCCCTCCCATTAAGCAAGAATCTACCACCACAATGGCTGCTACCACATTAATACGTTTTCCGTCAGACGATTTTCAACACCAATTTTAATGTGAAATGTCGAGCTCGCTTTGCTCGCAATACGTGTAGTATATTGATGGTATTACTTCTCTCTTGCTGTTTTTAAAGTGAAATGTCGAGCTCAATTTGCTCGCAATATGTATATTAATGGTGTGGCACAGTGTGGCTACTCCCTTGCGTTTTTTATTTTATATTAAATACGGTATAAAGAGCGACCGTTTCTACCCGAATCGACAATAACTACAAGTACATTAATTACAAAAGGACCAAAATCATCAATCAATCAATCAATTGACACGCTATCAAAATACAATTTGGAATAGCGGATTACGGGTTCAGGTTTTTTTTTACCAAAAATGGCAGCTGTCAACACATATCAGCAGCAGCCGTTAACGAATCGATGCCAGTCGCCGATATCTTCATTGGCAGCTGCCAAAGGGTCGACGAAAGTCGTTAACAGGTGCCAGCCGGAGGAGAAGCTATGGTGGCGGTAGCCGGCGACGCTTCAACGGCAACCGACAATACGTTAGACGGAGTTGTAGCGTGTTGCGTCTGCAAGCGTCGCCACTATTCGCCGGCAGCAGTCGACAACATGTCGATGACTGCCGTTGACATTTGCCGCTGTGTCGGAGGCTGCCATCGACACAGTGCCATTTGTTTGTAAGCAGTATATTTTGTCAGGAAATTAAGCAAAGATTTTTTTATGGCTAGAACTTTATTATAAACCTAAACTAGTTCAGGTTTTTGTTCAAAAACCTGAGTTTTGGTTTATGATAATATTGAGTTTAGATTCGGTAGTCTGTCGGTATTTGATCAAACATACATACAGGCTGTCAGCAAATTACAGAATGAAATAAATCGACGACACGATTTATATGTCGCTGATTGAAGTTCGCATCCTAACTAAAACTACGAAAAACACAACTACGTTAATATCACTATCGTGTAAACCCCTGGGATTCAAACCCACGACCTGGCACGAGGATTAACACTGTGTGAGCCCACACAGATTTACTCACGTGTGCACCGGCCACCGCTCCGACCTGCCGCTTACCGCCAGTAGGTGAAGGAAACTGTCATTGGCGACCGCTGATCGAATTGCACTACTTTCACGTACATACACCTATCTGCTGCATATTTTATATTGTTGCTGCGCATCTAGGTCTATTTCTTAGTCTTGATTATATGTATAAGGAAACCTTATTATCCCAATGATCATAGATTTTGAAGCAAGACAAGTTAAGACTTTTGAATGAAAATACACTTATTAGACAAATGATAAAAAGCTCTGAGCTGAATCGTTATTACAAGCTAATACATTCAGTGCTTTTAATTATGTTTCCAAAGGAGTTGTCGTTAGTATAAGATTAATTTAACTATTCCGGTCTACTTTTCAGTTAAGTGCCTTTTATTGGCCTACTTATACCTAATTAGCACGTTTGCCTCGTCGCTGTTCTGCAATTATGCAATGATGCATTCAAAGTATCAAATAAATAGAGTATCGAGCAGTTAAGTAGAAACGTGTTTCTTGCCGAGTTTTATGAAAGAAAAATAACGGTTGTTTGCTTCAAGTTTTTCCATTTCTTTTTCATCGTCTGTACCTTGCAACTTTGCCCGCTGTGGAAGATTTTTAAAATGTGAAAAAGCGTAAATTGTATCTAATAACCCTAAGTACTTTTATTGAATAATTTTGTCGTCGTCCCCGTTAGACTACCGACCTACTTCGATTATAAAGAGATTTCGTATTTTTTTGTTTCAGGGGTTATATGATATAACTATACAGTTTCAGTATTTAGGATTGCCTATCGTTACCGATATTTTATTATTTGTGTCTGATGCTCATTTCAGTATCTACAGTTTTATTTCCAGTAAATTCGTACTGTGGTTTTCACGGCTAAAAGTCCTTTTAGAAATACCTACAATTTAAAGTGTTTTATCAAAAGGAATAGTTCTATTATGTTTCATATTCACCGACCGTTATTTAAAAGAAACAGGATATTTATGAATATTTAGGACAAGGACTTGTTATTGTGAGTACTGCGACAGTTGAGATTACGTTTGTCGTATTTGAGACAAGTTATCTACTAACTAGATAAAGAATATCTTAATGCAGCATTATTTGTATTTTGTAACAATCGTCGATCTATGTTACAGAATATAATGTTGAATAAAAATTTGCAAGACAGGGTCACGTTAGTTTAACGACATTTTGCTCCCGCAACGCCTGTTTAAATGATTTTAACTCGAAAAATATATTATTCTACCATATAATAAATATAATTTCATAATCTTTCACGTATCACAAGGGTATGCACATCTTGAATGCCTGAATTGTGCCATTTAAAAAGGAATATTGACGTGGTAAATACACTTTATTTTCAAAACGCTTTCTTAGGTACTTATTAGGCACATTGAAGATTTATTACTTAAAGCCCGAGTGTTAATTTACTGAGTAAGTACTTATAGTGTACCTACTCAAGGGTTTCTCATAGAAGTTTCTGTTACAAACCAAATTGATCGAGTCCATGTATGATATGACAAGGCCGAATCAAATGAGCTCAATTACAAATCAAACGGCACCAACGAATTATAGATGAATATGCACCAGTAAAATGGTACAGTCAAGCTCACGTGCGGTTAAACACTCAAACTGCCAATGGAAGTCTTATGCGAGCGTATAAGAACGGTCCAAAGTCCTAACTGTCTAACCCAGCCTGATCTTGACTGTATATGGTGCAATCTCTATCTGCCTTTCTTATTCATCATGAGATCAGCCCCACGTGTTCTTGTCAAAACATTATTTGAGTACTTAATTACTCATAAACACGAGTCATGTTTGAAATGCGAAGATGCTTTACAATCTATTCTGGAACGCCGATATTACATTTAGACTTTCAGATTTAAACATACGGTTAACATGTCACCTGTATTAGTTTTTCAATCGTGCTAAATTAAAGCTAAATTTCTGAGGGCAAAGTTGATAAATTTTTGCAGGATACATAACATTTTCTAAAAATATAATAAAGTTTGTTTCACATCGATGACAAAGTTTATGAAGATCTTATTTACAATAGGTACTCTTTGAAGCGAGAGCTAACAGGATATTGACTTGTTGCAAAGCTTGTGAACAACTTATGTTCTAAGTAAAATAAAATTGAATGAAACTCGATTTATACGTAGCTACAAAAATGGTTAAGAACGTATCGAACGCGCTCATAAATTAAATTTATCATACTGAAACAAGTTGATGTTGAGCACCCTTTTAAGTTACCTATTCTAGAAAAACGTATCTCAACGTCAAATAGATGGTCTATATCTGTCTTGGGCGTCATGTCAAAAAGGAGTAATTACTCACAATTACTCCTGAAAGCTTCGAGCAACGACGGCCTTCCGTCCCGGAAAGGAGTAGGCATAGAAAGTATTTCGCCTCTGTCAAAGTACAAGCCGAAACGGGCATTGGCGTTTATAAAAACCAGTTCCGTTCAGATTTTTTCCTAGACCGAGTCCAGTCGTGCAAGAGAACACATGTTAGTTTTTTTATATAAAAAGAGGTCTGGAACATCAAGTTTACAAAAAGGTGGTGTAATATTTCACATGTAAGTAAATTCTTAACATATTATTGCTATTTAATACATTTAAACACTAAATTCTTAAATAGTTGTTGGATTTTTTCAGCAACATCTGGTCCGCTCGCCCGTACAAATTACAGATCGATCGCACGATAAATCCGACTTCTCGACGATAGCAACAATAGTGATGTTACCGTTACATGTCATAATGTTTGTCGATGAATATTATAGGAGGCGGGTATTATTTAATCACATGTATTAGACAAATCATTGTTATCATGGTTTTATATGTACCTGGATAAGCGAGATATCAAGGGACCCGAATATTATTCTCGCTCGTAGAGGTTTTTTACTAAACCAGTTTGTCATTTATGCAGGTTTGGGAGTAGTATCTCTCATATATAGATGTGAATGAAATATTTTTATCAAGAGTTTGTTTAATCCATTCTATGATACACTTTTCAACTTCGGGAAATTCAACAACTTTGTCCCTTTGAATATTTCCATGTCCTTCCGCACACTGCAGTTTTATAAAATCTTTTTTTTTTATATTTTATTAAAGGTAGATTCCGGCAAATCAAAATCATTCATAATAGCGTTACGCGACTGCCCGGCTTCGAACACCACATCTGGACTGCCTTCGATAATGTCATCATCTAGACATGGCGGCTGATGTGGCGCAGTGGTAATGCGACTGCCTGCGACGCAAAGGTTCCGGGTTTGATTCTCGGTGGAGCAGTCACAAAGTTGTAATTTTTCACTTTGTGTATTTGTTTCCGGACCTGTTAGGACATTGCAGGCTGAACCACCTGATTGTCTGAAAGGGGATGGTTCCGTGCTTCGAAGGGCACGTTGAGCCGTCGGTCCTGGTTGCTGTCTATGATGACTTAGACGGCGGTCGTAACACAACCATGTCAGAGGCCAAGTAGGTAGTAGTAAGCGGTTGAAAAACTCTCTACACCAGGGTTCATCGGGTCGTTGGACGACTTGGTGTCTCACACAAACGAAGATTATCTAGATACCAAATGTTAAGCAGCTTTTAGTTGGTGATTGTGTTTTGTAGGGCCATGGTTCTTATAATTACTAGAGGACCCCTAAAATGGCATGATTTGACTACTTAAAAGTTTATTGTTATGTAACTTGCTTTAAATATAAATAAAAAATAACACAAGCGTCTTAGTACCTACACTTTTGAAATTCATCGATAGTCAAGCATCGATATTGTCAAGCACTAACTTGACAGCTTTACCTACCTCTCCCCCCGCGCTCCGCAAAAACGACAGAACTATTTCTATGAAGTAAAATGGCTAAGGCTCCTCCCTTCCGGGTAGGAACGAGACGGAAGACCGTGTTGCTCGAAGCCTGAAAGGCTTTAATGAAGTACTGAAATACCCACTGATGATCAATTATTATACATTTTTCGTTCTGCGGTCATTGATTCCCTGCAAATCCAGCAAGAGGTGTTATAAATAGACTTTGACAAGGCAACTGGTAAATAATTCGCTAATCCATAATTACATGGCAAGGCAACGTCAAGAGTTTTTCACTGATTTTAAAGTAAGAGTCGAGAAAACCTTCCTCAATCCTTTTTTTTCTTTCTCATCTCGGGCTTCTGACCTTCTACCGAAGTATTCGTTCATTAATAATAATAACATATCACGGATATTATACCTAGTACGACTGGGTATAAAACGACCCAACGTTCGTTCCAAAACGACTGGAAATATAACTAATTGCGAATGAGCCTGCAACTCTACAGCCGATGCAGCCAGACGGGGGCGGCGGACTTCCAATCCGTCTTGTGAATATTTGTGAATGTGTCTTGTATAAGGGACCACATAGGCGGTATTGAGTTATTAGTATCACCTAAAACAATGTAAAATATGCAGTCCAGTGAAAAAATAATCATTTTTCTAAGCGCAATATTTCTTACCAATCAATTTTGAAACACGCAATAGACAAAATATACGAGTTCATATTTTTATTTGTAACAAGTAAGTCTACTATCTGTGTGTGTTTCCTCTCTTTCTTTCTTTCTTTCTTACTATCTTTAAATTTTTGATATAGTCATCAATGGTCTCAAGGACAAACTTGCATGCGAGGCCTAAAAATCAAGTACCTATTGTAATTACTTGTTTTCATCGGTTCTACGACAAATGTGCCCAGCCCACTGCCACTTCAGTTTGCTACACTTCCAGACTATGTCCGTTACTTTGGTCATTTTGCGGATAGTCTCATCCCGGAGTTTATCCATTATAGAGATACCGAGCATAGACCTTTCCATAGCTCTCTGAGTAACATGTAACCGGTGGGCCAATTTTACTGTCAGGTTCCACCTCTCGGTTCCATAGGTCATGACTGGCAGGACGTACTGATCGAACACCTTGGCATTGTGGCAAGGGTGATTCTAAAATATGACGCAACTTCCCAAATGCTGCTCAGCCCAGTTGGACTCTTCTGGTGATTTCAGCCTCAAATAAAAGTAGCCACGTTTAGCTCTTTAGCTATCTGTAATTACGCTGAATCATTTATTAAAAATATGTGATTTTGTAAATAAGCATCAGTATTTTAGCCTGATATATCGGATTTTCGGAGTGAAATAAATAAACCACCCCGCGCCGGAGTCCGCCGTCCCAGCCGCCTCTTACCTATGCCTTCGCTGTTAGTTACTTTCCTGTGTGACATCAATCTTCTGGGTGAGCTCGCTCCATCTTAGACTCTGTCTCTGTCCTATGACCTAGACTAGAGTCAAGAGCAAACCCATCATTAATAAAAAAAATAAAAAAATCGTGCTAATTGGAAAATACTTTGTATCTCAATGAAATTCTCAAGTGGTACCCTTAATTTTAAACTTTGTGGTACTGAAATAATATTATTTAGTGTGTATCATTTTATGCAACATGTTATTTAATGTACTTCGAACTGATTAATAGTAACAATGACCCATTTGACATAACTTTCAGCTAATTTCAGAAAAATGCATAATTATATCTAGTAAACTAAAATCCTCTAATACACTTGACAATCTTACAAGACGAATTTTACTAGACAACGCGACATTTATTTCAATGTGTATTCAATGTTCTGCTTTTGCCGATTTTAGGTAATATAATTCCTTCTTCATTAAACAAATTAGAAACATTACGTATTTTTCGTAAAAAAATTGAGTGGGAGCTGAGCAAAATATTTGTGTGTACATTTATTTTTCTAGAAATTGCAAGGTAAAAATTTATGCGCTAGAATTTTATCGATGCCGAGCGATGGGTTTATTTTTTAAATGGTTGGTTATTTTAACAAAGTGCGCGTCCGTCATTCCCGAAGATATAAATGCTTCGCTAGGAATGTCCTTTGAAGCAAGGCTAGGTAAAATTTTACTATTGACCAATACCGAAAACTCAAGATGGGCTGGTGCTAAGAAAGAACTTACCTCAAGGAACATTAGATCGAAATAAGAAGAAAAAACTTGGACCATCCATACAAAGTGTACAGGCAGCCGACATAGTCAATTTGAGTGAGTTTTTTTATTATCTAGACCTATGTTTTGAGGGGAAAATTGTTCCTTATCGTTCTAAGTTTTCGCTATCGATCACTAGTAAAATTTTACCCTGTATATGTCATGTGAATATGATAACTGATATTAATATTAAAAGAACGCATCCCTAGTACATTAGTTTCGATTTCCACAGCAGCTTCCTTCTTTATCTGCTTTTCGCGTGGGACAATCGAATTAACATTATGTGGCAACACGCTGAATAGGCTGGTTTATAGTGGGAGAAAGCAAATACCCTAGCAAAAAAGAAAGAGAGATGAAAGATACCTGTGATAGTATGATAGTACCTTATGCCACATTGACAAAATGTCTATATGGGCTGGGCGTGTAATAGTAAAGGAAAGTTGGCAGCGCGTGCATGTTATTCGCACGTGCTCCCACGAGGGTTGATTTTTCGTGTGTGAGTCAAATGACCAGCAGCACGAGTACGAGTGGAATGTATTGCTGCCGTAGAGTATGATGGTAGTGTGTGAACACACACTCGCATTGATACGTCCGCGGAAGTATTTCGGGTAATAGCTGCGGCAGCGCAGACGCAGTAGCAGGAGCATGGTGTGATCGTCGCATTCAGATACAAGAAGAAGACGCTGAATAACTGTCACTGAAAGACTAGCCCGATTGCGTAGTGGATAGTACCTAGTGATAGTACCCCCCCTGCCTGCTTCGTCGTTGGGTCGTAAGTCAGGCAGTTTTCTTTGTGTAATATGTATTTATTTTAAAAAAGAACTATTTATATCAGCTATTTAGTTCCCATAGTTCTTTGGTGCTTTGTGCCTTGTCTAGGTATATTTATATTATTTATTTATTCACAGTATATGGCTAGTTCTCATTGATGAGGGAACTGATGAGTGGCACCAGAAAACACATTGATCTGATGATAATATATTTTTCTCGATTTTTTATTTGGAAGTAAAGACCTTTAATTCCATAAGCAAACTCACGAAATGGTTGTAATTATTATAGATATTTAAAAAAAATTATTTAAAACGTCGTTCTCTAGATTCCGTAGGTGGTGTCCAACCCTACTTTGCAAAGTGAAACTGAATTAAATCTTGTGTTTTGGTCATACGTACATAGGTTTACTTACATATTGTTGGATAGTGATGGAGAGTATCATATGATAATAATTGAAAAGTAATTTTGCCATAGATAATCTCGTTTAATCATTGGTGTCAAGAACTCGTCTCATATCCAAACGCTCCCTTTATGGCGCTTGTCATTCGTTAACAGTTAGAGTGAGACGTATGATAACCCTGCCTGCACGTTACCTTAGTCACCTCCCAGGATCTGAACGAGGCAGACACGTTGCAAATTAATGGAAATCCGCACAAGAAGCTAAGACATTTCAGATCTGTCATTTTGTTTCATGATTTTGTCATACCTTTCATTGCGATTTTCTCTAATTTTATGTAAATGTGAGTTTTTCTTTCAATGGAATATGATGTACCACTGCTAATTGAAGGTGATTGTGTGTAACATTCGTACTTGCTTGCTATCAGTTTGCCACAAAGCCAAAAAATATGCTTTGGTTATCAGATCCCTCATATCAGATCCATCACTTTCCGTGTGTTTCCGTGTTTAAGGTGATGATGGAATTAAGAGATTCGGTAAAAGTGGGACTAAATCGGTGCCCACGGTTGGGTCTTTTGTTTATATTTTACTAATATATCCTTCCTACTAATATTATAAATGCGATATGTTTGTTACTTCTTCACGCAAAAACTACTGAACCGATTTGCAGGAAATTTGGCATACATATCGAGGTAACATGGATTAACACATAGGCTACCTTTTGTCATCACTTGAGGGTCTGGAGTACCTGATGTATACCACCAGGTGCACCACCAGGAGCCCACCTAAACTATAGGAGATACAGATATGACACCAAAGCAACAGTTGTTCAGCTTGATGGGTCGTTTCTGCAAGCATATAGATTTCTAAGGTTTGGAGTACCTGATAAAGACCACCAGGTGCACCACCAGGAGCCGTCTTAAAGTATAGGAGATACAGATATGGCACCAAAGCAAAAGTTGTTTAGCTTGATGGGTCGCTTCTGCTGGCTTATAGAGTTTGAAGGTTTGGAGTACCTGATGTATACCACCAGGTGCACCACCAGGAGCCCACCTAAATTATAGGAGATACAGATATGGCACCAAAGCAAAAGTTGTTCAGGTTGATGGGTCGTTTCTGCAAGCATATAGATTTCTAAGGTTTGGAGTACCTGATAAAGACCACCAGGTGCACCACCAGGAGCCCACCTAAACTATAGGAGATACAGATATGGCATCAAAGCAAAAGTTGTTTATCCTGATGGGTAGCTTCTGCTAGCAAATAGACATGGAAGGTTTGGAGTATTTGATGTAAACAACCAGAAGCACAACCAGGAGCCCAAAAAAATCATTCAAAATAAATATTCAGATTTAAACATATCCTTTTATTTCATTTATTTACTTTCTCTAACTTTTTTTACTACTATAAATTCCTTTTTATTATAAAATAAACAAACTCAAACTATGTTTTACAAAACCACTATTACATTTTATCAGATCCGTCACCCAAATCCTGGGCATTTTTATCAGATCCGTCACCTAAATAGTGGGACTCAATTTTCTTCATGAAAATCTCATTCAAATTCAAAATGGATTTTAAATTTTTCATTATACCACAATAATTAATGTGTATGTATATGTTACTCGTGTTAATACTAATGGACAAGGCCAATTGAACCATATTTGTTAGATCCGTTATACACCGAATACATTTCTCTTGATTCCATCACAGCTAATAGTGGGCTAGCTATAACTTTGTAATGGGAGTTTTTCTATTGACAGTTCTCTTGATAGTTCTGAAAGTCAAACCAGAGGGCGCTGTGCTAAACTGAAATTTTGACGTTTCAATATGGCTGACGTCAGCCATAGTTTTGTCACAGGTTCCGTTTCACGTTATGTTCGTTACAAATTAATTATGTTAAGTTTGATTTACCACAAAATAAACTTATCGTCTTGCTATTATATTGAGTGTCATACGTGTAAGTTAACAAATAACCAATAATAAATTAAGAACAATTCAAAAAACACAAAATAAAGAATAATTTATAAAGTGGTACAGTTTTTGTGTAAAGAAACGTTATTTCAATTTAGCTTAGCGCCGTCTACATGACACTCGAGAATCCCTAAAAAATTTCCCATTACTCGACCAAAAAGCGGGCCTTTCACATAATTTTATCTGTATTCCTCTAAAGTATGACGTAATGCCCCCAAATTACCAAAAAACATAATTTGAAAAATGATGACGGAATTATCAGAAGAACGCGTTTCGAAGAGAACTAGCCATATAAGCAGCGTTTTGGCTGGTTTGAAATGAAAGCAAGGTTCAAATAGTTTGCAAGGATTTTATACCAAAATTATCTTAGAAATGATTAAGTAATAACTGTTAAAACAGTCAGCGCCCATAAATCACCAGCACATGAATTTTTCCATGCAGATTTGAATTTCCAACATGACCAGCAGAGGTGACATCGAACGTGCTTCCAGGTGTGTGTCCTGCGAGTGGTTGCCCGAGGCACGCGGGCGCGGACGTGCCTCGCCGGACCACCGTAGGATCTTTGGTTGCGGTTGATTTGATCAACGCAATTTCCACCTAAGTACCTTTATCTAACTAGGAGTACTTAGATATACGTACCAATTACTAGTCTTGACGCCCATTGCTGGATATAGACCTCACCAAGTAGTTCCATAGGCCTTGATTTGAGTCAGACTGTGTCCAATTTACAAATTAGTTAGTCCACCTGGTAGAAAGCAGTACCACGCTGTGCTTTCCGATTCCGACGCGTGGTCACGATTGGAATCTCTACTTACTACTTGCAACCATGCTGATCTTGTACCAATTTTGTAATTATTTTTATGTTACTTAATTAGGAAGGCAGAAGTGTCTACTTTGCTGGCGCCATACTTTAAATTCTATGTGCAATTGCAAGTCATAATTGCACAGTTAAGGCAGATTCCTTTCTTAAGCGAATACATTCGCGTCCTATTTAAGAATATATACAAACACAATAATACAAGACCAGAATATATAGACATTTACATTACGATATAAGAATACCTAAATAGGTACAGTGCTATAATTGAAATCATTCATAGCTTCGATTTCGTAACGCGAGGATCTTACTTAACCTTGTATTTGTACTCGTACTTACCTACACATTACTTAGATATTATGTAGTCACCACGCGGATACCTTCCACAATCATGAGATGACAGCCGCTCGCCGCTCGGTTACAATGCAACCAACAATGTGAACCGTGTGTGGGTTATTGGTGCGGGACCGCGTAGCAAATATTTTGCTCAGGAACACAATATTTTCCTAGTTTGATGCAAATGCGCCCCCGAGTGTTTTTGTTTTGACTAAGCCATCTGAAGATCATTTTCTTTGAAATCAATTTAGGTGCTTTAATACGAATCTAGGTCTCTGCCGTTGCTAGACGACCATTTTTCCGGATTTTGAAACTCGAAACCGGAACTGTCCAAACTCACCTTTTTTCATTAGGCCGCATGCCCTCCGTTTTTTTCATCACAAACGCAGCTAACCAAGAACACATTATGAAGATGATGCAACATTATTAATGTCACTCCAATCTTTCTTATTGTCAATAGCCAACTGCGTTCCAGCGCTATGCGTTTCGTTTCTGCAAGAATCCACTAGCAATCGAACGGAAGACAATGTTATCGAACGCGAACTGTCACATAATTTCACCGAATACCCACAGAGTATGATGGCTCTCCGGCATATACCTATTTAAAAGTCGCACGGAAACGATAAAATAAGGAATTTCACGGATTTTCTAGGTATACGACGGAATCCCAGAAGACGATAGGATGGATCGACCATTCCGTCGTCTTACTGTTTTTTTTTTGTGAAATGACGAAAATTTTGATTTCATCAATCATATCCATCGTTTCACTTCAATTTCTTTTTTTAATAAGAAATAACCATAAAAGTGACCACAAAAAATAGATACTGTAACATGCAAAGGAAATAAATCTTTAAAAAATATATTGCATTTCATTCCACGAATTGACCCATAAAATTAGGTTATTTTTTGCCATTTAATAAAAGGTTGCTGATGTCTTTAACAACTACTGAATAGAGCTAATCTAAGGCGTTGATAATTGGTAGCAGTAGATTACGATGTAAACTGGACTTATTAAATATTCCGCTGATATACTACGATGGAACATGCATTCCTTACGCTGACAAAGCTAAAAACTTAGGTGTCATATTCGACTGCCACTTGTCTTGGTTGGCACACATTAATGATGTGAGCAGGCGCATGCACTATTCTTTCTACTCCATTAAGCGACTCCAGAACTTTCTTCCTTTTAAAAGTAAAATCTTACTTGCACAATCTCTTCTTCCTATGCTCGACTACGCTGATGTTTGTTACCTGGATGCAATGGAAGAATTACTTAATAAGCTTGAGCGCCTTCAAAATCTGGCAATACGATTTGTATTTTTTCTTCCTAACGGAGACGAAGATAACAACACCGTCGGACGTGGCGTACCTCAATTACCCGGGTTACTCTCTTGAGCATAAGTTCAAGAAACAAGCTGGGGTCTGTGTGTATGTCCGCGATGACATTTGTTGTCGTCGTCTCCGTTGCTTTGAGAAATCGGGTTTTTCTGCCATATGGCTACTGGAGGACTCTGGCGTGGAGAAAACTCTATATGTCGGCGTTTACCGATCGCACAGCGGTGACTAGGAGACGACAGCGCTTTTCAATAGGAGTTTTTCTATTGACAGTTCTCTTGATAGTTCTGAATGTCAAACCAGAGGGCGCTGTGCTAAACTGAAATTTTGACGTTTGAATATGGCTAGCGGCAGCCATAGTTTTGTCACAGGTTCCGTTTCACGTTGTGTTCGTTACAAATTAATTATGTTTCGTTTGATTTAATACAAAATAAACTTATCGCCTTGCTATTATATTGAGTGTCATTCGTGTAAGTAAACAAATAACCAATAATACATTTAGAACAATTCAATAAACACAAAATAAAGAATAATTTATAAAGTGGTAAAGATTTTGTGTAAAGAAACGTTATTTCAATTAAGCTCAGCGCCCTCTACATGACACTCGAGAATCCCTAGAAAATTTCCCATTACCTCGTTGAAACGACAGACGTAGCACAGCAACGATACACGACAGCGAAGCTAACTTTTCTGGGGGACTTTAATGCCCACCATAAGGAGTGGTTGTTCCCGTTCCAGAAAACTGACCATGCTGGGTTAGAGGCGCGCAAGTTTGCATTATCGCTAGATCTGACCCAGCTGGTGAATGTAGCTACGCGGATACCGGATATCGACGGCCATACACCCAATTGCTTGGACTTGCTGCTGACAACTGATCCAGACAGTCATTCTGTTTCGGTCTCAGCCCCGCTGGGAACGTCCAACCACTGTCTGGTGAAATCCGTATCGACTGCTCTCCTCTGGATGACAGCCCCAGGGGCACGAGGCGAGTTTGGAGAAACGAGTCAGCAGATTGGGAAGCGATGCGGCACTTCTTTGCATCTTACCCGTGGCGGCAAGTGTGCTTCTCTTCGCGTGACCCCTCGTGTTGTGCAGATGCGGTTGCGGACGTGATTCGGCAGGGGATGGAATATTTTATTCCATTCTCCGACATCCCGCTCGGTCACAAAGCCCAGCCTTGGTATAACGCAGAATGCGCCCAAGCTGAGGCGCGTAAAGGATCTGCATACCAAGCTTGGGTCAAGGCTCGCGACTGCAAATTAAGAGCACGTAGGGTTCGCGCGAAGAAAAGAACCTTCAACTCTGCCACCAAATCTTGCAAACGGGTTTTACGTAAGGCACGTTTTGACCATGTCGGACGAATAGGGGCCAAACTAGCATCACACCCTCCGGGTAGTAAAAAGTTTTGGTCCCTGTCCAAAGCGGTTGAAACTAATTTCTGTCGTCCCACCTTACCTCCAATGCTGAAGCCTGATGGATCGCTGGCTCACTCTGCAAGTGAGAAAGCAGATTTGTTTGCGTCCTTGTTTGCAAGCAACTCATGTCTGGACGCTGGCTCCAAGCAACCACGGTGATCGCTGTACACACTAAAGAGGTTCGAAGAGTATTGTGCAGTCTAGACGTGAACAAAGCCAGCGGACCTGATGGCATACCAGCGAGAGTGTTAAGACTATGTGCGTCTGAACTGTCTCCTGTGCTGACACGTTTGTTCCGCCTCTCTCTTAAAGAAAGAACGGTGCCGGGGGCCTGGAAGCTTGCTAATGTGCAACCAGTTCCCAAAAAGGGCAACCGTGCTGACCCTGCCCATTACCGTCCAATTGCTATTACCTCCATCCTATGCAAGGTCATGGAGAGGGCACTTAATAGTAAGTTGCTGACCTACCTTGAAGACAATGATCTTCTCAGTGACCGTCAATATGGCTTTCGCCGGGGGCGGTCTACTGGTGATCTTCTAGTGTATGTCACGCACTGCTGGGGCGAAGCCATCGAGAAAAACAGCGAAGCACTTGCCGTTTCACTCGATATCTCGAAGGCCTTTGACAGGGTCTGGCATGCAAGTCTGCTCAGCAAGCTTCCTGCTTATGGCATCCCAGCTGATTTTTGTACTTGGATTTCAGACTTCCTCAGTGAACGGTCCATCAGAGTAGTCATTGACGGCTGCTCCTCTGACCTTATGGCCTTTGATGCCGGAGTTCCTCAGGGGTCTGTTCTCTCTGCAACTCTTTTCCCGCTGCACATCAATGACCTCCTTCGGCATGGTATTGTTGGATATGCAGATGATAGTACCGTTTCAGAGAGATACTTGACAGGTGCAAAAACCAGTGGGGATGAAATACGTTCGTTAAGAAAGGCCATGGTAGAGCGAACAGATCTGACCTTAAGTCTTGTCTCCCAATGGGGCGACGATAATCTGGTCTCATTCAATGCCACCAAAACACAGGCGTGTCTTTTCACTGCAAAAAGGAGTCCTTTCGACTGGACACCTACTTTTCGGGGTACATCTGTCCCAGTCACTGACAGGCTTGAGCTTCTAGGCATGGAGTTGACAGCAAATCTAAACTTCGGCGCGACCATCGAGTACAAGGCTCAAATGGCGGCTAAGAAGCTGGGCATCCTGAATAGAGTGAAGCGATACTTTACGCCTGGACAGCTTTTAACTCTTTACAAAGCACAAGTCCGATCCTGCATGGAGTATTGCAGTCACCTTTGGTATGGCTCAGCCAAATACCAACTTGCCGCTCTTGACTCGGTGGAACGCAGGGCTAAGAGGCTCATAGGCGACATAAAACTGGTAGACACTAAGCTACATAGCCTGGCACATCGCCGCAAGGTTGCCTGCTTGTCAGTTTTTACAGATTGGACTTCGGAGAGTGTGCTCAAGAGCTTCACGACCTTGTTCCACCAGCTCTCTTCTACCATCGGACATCCAGACGCACCGCCGGATACCATCCGTACCTGGTTGCCATTCCACCAATTCGGACTAAGCGCTTCCAGTCATCATTTATAATGCGCACTGCTAAAGAGTGGAACTCACTACCTGCGTCTGTGTTTCCAAACGCATACAACCGTAATCTCTTCAAAGTAAGAGTGAACAGGCTTCTTCTGGGTGAGCTCGCTCCATCTTAGACTCTGTCTCTGTCCTATGACCTAGACTAGAGTCAAGAGCAAACCCATCATTAATAAAAAAAATATATATATTTGGCCTTAGAAAGTTTGACCATGTATCCGAATTTCAAGCTCAGCTTAAGTGGCTTCCTGTCCGACTTCGTCGTGATGTGCACATCCTCTCTACTCTCTACAACATCCTTCACAATCCTTCCACTCCCAACTATCTCCGCTCCCGTTTCCATCAACTTCCTCCAGATCCCCGCCCTAGGCGCGACTGCATCACTAAGGTGCTGGAGTGCCCTAGGGCAAATACCAAATTCCTATTGAACTCCTTCTCTGTCAAAGCTGCGCAGCTTTGGAATAGTCTTCCAAAGACTATTCAAGAAAGCCCCTCCATCTCTGTTTTTTAAAAAAGAGTTAAAGAGCACTTCATATCTGAACTACTTTTATATATTTGTAGGTATTTTTGTAAACGTGTATGTGTATGTATCTATCATATATATCGCACTCTTAGTAAAATAACGACTTAAATCAAAATTTGGCCAAAATGAGTTTTTGTGAAAAACTGACTTATTAGAGCAGGGCTCACAACATAGACTTTAAAATACAACCCTATCTCTTACACAATAAGGTTCAAAATAAGATGAGTCTATATCTTTCCCGCCCCGAACGCCTATCTCTTCAGTCAAATAATGACCGATTTCGTCTTGCGTCTGCGGCTGCATGCTACGTTTTTGTGAAAAGACGACTGATTCAGAAATGAGCCGTTGTTTTATCAAAAGTTGAGGCGAGTGTAATTGAAAAGTTTTTATAAAAGAATGACCGATTTAGTGTTTGGTCTTTGTTTTACAAAAAACCTGCGATGTTTGCTTGACTCATTTTTAATTAGGTCTGTATTTTACGAAAATTTTGGAAAAGCTTACTGACCCATTTGGAGATAAGACTGTATCGTTTTGAAATTTTTGTTATTTATATGACTTAACTGAAATTAGGTCTTTGTTGTATTTCTAATGATGAAAATTTCTGGTAACATTTTTAGTTAAGTCTTTGTCTTAGCAAAAATAATGAAATGACTTCGGTATTATTTCAAATTTGACCTGTATTCGACTGATATCATAACATAGTTTAACGTATTAACTTGGTGTCTCACTTCGCATTTTATCTTAATCTTGAGGTTTTGTACCGAAAGCTATTTAAAAATAGGTTGAACGTTTTACTACTCTTGAAATTCAACGAATTTTCTATATTTTTAGTACATTAATTTAATCCTCCGACTGAAAAGTAATCATATTGAACCATCGTTGGAATCATCGGCACCTCGATTGCTGCCATCAAACTCGACGATAAAACCAAGGCTAAATGTGTACCAACTCGATCTCATCTCCAGCCGCACATCGTAGAGCTCGCCTTGAATCACTACTCGTACCTCACACGTCTATTATTTGAAATATTTACTACAGAACGTTCTACAAAGAAAATCATTGAATCCCGCCATTTATCTCTTAAACCACTCAAATTTACGTCGTCCATCACATCACAAGCCAAATAAGTGAGTACCTACTAACAGGAGCAACAGATGGATTAAAATCTTGTCACATTGCAGACTGAATGGGTAGGGAAACTTGAAAAAATTTGCACACGACACGCTACCAAGGTGCCACCTTCACTACAGTTACACAATAAATCTCCTACTAAGAACACGTTTTCGTCGACTAGACGGCCAAATCACCACGTCGCTTGTCATGACGCCATTATCGTGCGAAGTAGCATGGCTGCCACCGTCATCAAAGAGCATACCGCAAGCCGTTCTCCGTGAGACAGATAGTCACACTGTGATCACCTTGTCAAAAGACGGTGCAGGGTGTTGAGATCCATACGTTTCGCACAGAATATTGGTAATACAATATGTTGGTAATATCACAAAACGACAGATACCAACTAAATTCAAAGTCACCGATGACGCCCGAAACGTTTGCGACAAATTTGACTTGCAATATCGGTAGTGCTAGGTGTCATTATTCGCTATTCCAACATAGCTCACCGAGAAGCCCGCACCTGAAACATCCTGAGCCAATCACGGACGAGAAAGGACGTAACCTATTTTTCACCCAGCAAAACACTCCTCAATTCGATCCTGATCGATTTTTCAAGGCCAGAGTTTACCACGTTCTACAGTCAATCGAAAACTTTTTCAAAACCAGCATTGTCATTTGTCTATAATGGTAGGCCCGGCCCATCAGCGAACTAATAAGACACAAGAAGTAGTATTCGTTTCCGCTTATAGAAGCCCGACTCCACCTACTTGCCATTTAGGATCGACGGGGTCATCAAATTAAAAACGAAACTGAATGATGCATCTACCATAGAACTAGCTCTAGAAGGATAGGCGACCACAGTCATCGATGGCAATCGTGTGGCACCCCTTTTCAAGCGGGTGTTACACCGTCAGCTTCATCACGCGAACCTCGACACGAACATCAATGATATAAGCGAACGCTGAGCTTGTTAATTATTATTGTAATCTGTGGCTGTGCCTATGACTGACGACGCGTTTCACGCTTCGCCGCTACTTTTCTTGCAAAATAAGTAAGACGTCTCCACCGCAGTTTGCCACAGTATACCACCCACCCCCTCGTCTGGAGCAACGTCATTTCGCACTTTCATATAAGTCTATTTTGAGTCCCTTATCTACACGCTATTTATCTATACGCACGCCGTGTATTTTTTGGGATCACCGCATCGCTCACGAGGCCTGGCGCTCCATCACATGGAAAAAAGTTGGTCCAATATCCACCGAACTACAAGGAACCGCCAGAGAACTCCACCGAGCTATCAACAGTATAATACAGAAGACGGCTACGATCAAAGAACTGCTTGTGTTTCACAGCCTCTTAATGTCAGGGCCTGGAAAAGCCTAGTGAGTTTTAAGACAGTCTTGTGCAGCTCACTACCGGGCGATCACTTTTAAAAGGAAGTACTCCACACTTTGATCACTGAAAAGAAGTTTATGGTCAACAGCAAACCTCTAACGCACAACTCCATCAACCTAAACAAGCCAAAGCACAATCACTTCGGTACTACTGAGTGTCCTCGTACACGACTCGTTTGTCGTCCCTTTGATAATCATGACCTTATCGATAAAAATACATAAAGAACGTCGCAGTGCCTTGCCGTTGTATATTTCACCCAAATACTCAATATTAATATGGATTGATGGAGTCCCACATCAAGCCGCAATGAAAGTCAACAACATCGTGCAGATCGTGGACAACACTCTACCATAAAACACCTGACAACTGGCCACGAGGGCGAGCCATCGCTACGTATCAAGAAGCAGACAGCAGCGTGAGGAAAGTGGACATCAGAATAAAAGAGAGCATCTGAAGCTAAACGCAACTAATAAGTAACATCGGGTAGAAGTACTGCCGACCAAACCATACTAGCGTACAAATATATTTTCGTTTAATTTTCTCATTTTCACTTAATTTTTCTTGTAGAAGCCGTCTCCGTTGCAATGAAAACAGCCACCGCACCATTAAATGGTGCAGTGGCTGATTTTAAAGCGACCGCGGCGCATTTAAGATACATGTAAATACATTTAATCCAAGGGTTCATTGGGTCATTTGTCGACTCGGTGTCCCATATCAATGACAGAAGAAAAAATTATCTTAATATTTTCATTATAATAGGACTGTGTTCTGTTGACCATTTGCTAGTTGCTATATCGCGATTTGAATTTGAGTCACATGTTTAAGTTATAGACTTATTTTTAAATAAATTGTATTTTCTTTTAGCTGTTTAGTAAAATAGTGACTTAATTTAAAATGAGTCAGAGATCTTCATGTTTGATTTGGTAAAGCAAAGACCGATTTTAACTTAGGTCAATATTTCTTTCAGATTTTTCATGAAATAATGACGCAATTCTAAAGGGTTAGAAATAATTAACTTTTTTTAATTTATGGATGTGAATATTTGTGTAAATTTTAATGCATTTAAAAGAACATATTCTTAGGATTAGTTAGGTGGTTCAAGTTTTATCCTTTGCCTTTTACTTTTAATTCTACAGCCATTTAAAAATTATTCTGTTTTTTCAACAAACGTTTTTCATCAATACCCAAAAATTAGTGTTTTTGGATTAGGTCGTTATTTTATTAAGAGTGCGATATATTTAAATAATGTATATATTTATGTAAAGTACAGTAGTATAGTTATAATTCGTTTTAATTGTTGCATAGTTTTGTCCCCACAAACATTTAATTCTTGCACTACCGACGGGTTGGCTGGAAGAGATCTCTTCTTAGAGATAAGCTCGCCTTTGCTCACACTGTTTGTACATTTTTCGTTTGTTTTTATGCAATAAAGGATATATTATAATATTCTTTCAATTCGCAAACAATCACAAACAGGCAGTAAGTAAATTTTCTGTAAAAAAATAATTTGAGAAAGAATTGAAAATAAGTATTAAATTGCGTCCCTATAGACTAATCTACGAGGCATCGGTCTCATGAGTGTCTTACGACAACTCGTATATGAGTTTCGTCCTCTACGATAAGCTTCTTGTATCCGAGCGAGGCAATCGCTAAACTTTATGTAGTGTAGTTCAGTTTTCACACTGAAATGGTAAAAGAGTAGGTAGGTACGAAAGAAGGAAAGTATATTTGCAAAATAAGTAGGCAACTACTTCGCTTTCTATTCAACTCTTTAGGTAAGGTAAGGGTGCCTTACTGAAAACAAGTAAGTATCTTTTGAACTTTTTTTGCCATTTTCCGTAACAACTTTAGGTATTTGACCAAAGCTATACTTTAGGTATTCGACCAAAATATGGATAATGTAGTCACGATATGGACATTTTTTGGCTTTTAATTCCTGACTTTGGCTTATCTTGCGACATAGGTATATTCCAGTCAATGAATGCTTGAAATCTGGTATAGACGAAATGGAAGGAACAAACCTTTTATTATTTCTGAAATAGGTTTAGGGTTGCTAGAAGATATTCATTCTAAAAGTACTTGAAAGCCTAAAACCTCAATTTTTTTTTAGTTATTTGCTCATAACTCGAAAACGATACGTATAAGAGAAAATATGAAATTAATAACCTGAAAGTTTATCAAATTTTCTCCATATGTTCAACAAAGACAAAAATCTTTCATGAAAACAGTACTCCCCTACATCAACATTCATAATATTTTTTTTTGTTTTAATTAAGCTTATCGATAAACTCCATAACTACCAGACTACTTTCAAAAATTCTTTCACTATTAGAAATCTTCAACTCTACTGAGTAACAAACAAGGCTACTATTAACTATGGAAAAATGACTCATTCCCACGGGAAAACGAGTTAGTAGTGGTTGAAACCGCTGGGCGGGCCGCTGGTGATACTATAACATACAACTCTTATTCTAGGTGTTGTTGCTAATTTTGATTTTAACACAATAACATATACACAAAACAAATAAAGGTACTTATAATAAACAGGCTTTAAAATGATTGATAAATATATTTTAATTGCAAATCTTTTAACAATTGTGGTATTTATGCCACATGTGTATTTTAGCGATAAATATTTTGTCTGCAATATTACGTGCCGTCCACAACTTTCATATTAAAAAATACCTCTTTGATTTATTCACATATCTACCTTAACTAGTTTTTGTCACTCAAGTCTGCATATCGTTAATCTATTAATCACGGGACATTCTGTTTAGAATTAAAGAATACCTTTGAACACAAATCTCTGTTGTTTGTAAATATAAAGCCTTACTAGTTAATTAATTAGTATCGGATAATACGAGGAAAAAGTATCGTAACTAAAGAAGCATAATTAGTCTCGGAGAATACGACGAGCTAAGTAAATAAATCAGCTAACAGTCGTGTGTAAACATCCTGTGAGAATCGAGTGAGGAGCTGGCAATCAGAGGCGACTGTTTCACTTTGAGCTGGGTGCTGGCAACTCTGCGAGGCGACATTGTTACTTGCCATCCTGACAGGATGTGCATCCGGTGTACAGCTCTCTATGAACTAAACGCTCAAAATTGTAAGCCTACATTGAATGATACAAACTGATGATGATGACGACTGATGTCGCAGTGGTAGTGCGCTTGCTTGCGGCGCAAAAGTTCCTGGTTCGCACACACAAAGTTGATATTTATCACTCCATTTTGTTATAGATTGTCCGTAAGAAAGTCGATTCCGTCATTCGGAGGGCACGTTAAGCCGTCGGTCCCGGTTGCTGTCTATGATTAACTAGATAGTGGTTCGTTATACAACCATGTCAGAGACCTACGCGAGGCGGTATGCAGTTGAAATACTCTGACACCGCAGGCTTGGTAGTGTTATTATTTATTATATGACGCAGGGTTCATCATGTCTTAGAGGTATATCGGGTCGGTGTCCCACACGAGAAGAAAGAGAGAAAGAACGACATTTGGAGACAGAATATCGCTCAAAATATAATCAAAATTCATAAAATGACTGAGGGCCATCTTTTTTGTAGCACGTTAAAAACAACGCAATACCTTAACATTGCCGGCCGCTGTTTGAATATCTGCCTGCAGGTAACAGCTTTCCCAAGTTGGCTAATTATTTGACAAAGGAAATACGAAAATACAGGCAGCTATTAGAAAACCGGACACATTTAGTCTGTCTAGAAATTAATTAGGTTATTGATCTCCAATTATATTTTCTAATTGGAGATCTCTAACCTACTTAACTACCAGACTGACTAAACGTGTCTGCCTCAAATAAAAGCATATTCGAGCATTTTCGTAGTTGTTCATTTTCAGTCCGGTATTTTATGAATAAATCGGTGAGTAGGCATCTACAGCCATCTTCCTCAAATCTAAGATAGTAAATATTAGACAATTGAATATTGATTTGACTCAGTCTTCTTAAATGACCTACACTAAATCACGCCTGTTAATTTAAGTTGGAAGAGTGATAACCAGGCTAAAAAACATGTGATGGTTACCTCAGAATTCATTGTTTACCGCGGTAATCAAGTCACCTGGTCGTCGCCCTAGTTGCAGGTGATCCCTTGGAATGGATAAATCTCATGAATGTTTTTTTGAAGCATCTGTGAAGTAGATGGGGGGAGACCTACTTTTTTAACCCTTGTGACAAGTCTGACGAGAAAGCTGTGAAATCTTATCATGTGTTTACAGACGGATCTAATACGGAAAATTTAAACTAAGAACTTTTAACGGCACCAGTCTATCGATCAAGCTATGCTTGTCATGATCATGGATATTATTATATACAAAATTTAATTAGCTGTACGTGTATTTAAATTACCCCAAATTCCAATAATTTAGGGTAATTTTGTACTATGTTTTTTTATCTGTGACGGGGTTTGATGTATCGAATTCAGAAGGTTGGATCAATAACTAGTTTTTGATATTTGAAACGTCTAGTCTACCCTATCTTGTTAGGTACCGAAATTATATGTAAGCCAGTGGCCATGCATGCCAAATATAATTACACTGGGATATAATTTCATTGGGTTAGCCCCGTAGGGACGCCTGCCTGTCAAATGCAGCGTATCACCAGGTAACCTAAACTAACTGAAATGCTACGCCAACGCGAATCAACTGGATATTTGGAATAAGTACTCGTACGTACCTCTTGTTTGTCCGATTATTATACAAAAAGTTTATTATGTAGTATAATTATATAGTAGTAGTTTATCCACACTCTAAAATCCCAAACATACACATTTTCAAACGTCCACCCCGGCGATTGCAAGATCCTATATATGGTAAAATTAATTACAAGAACCAAATATGTCTTACATGAATTTCAGGTGTCGAGTCAACAACTATACAACATCGGAACAACATCCAAACAACAACTGAACAATAACTGAACAACATCTGAACAACAGCTTAACAACATCTCAACAACAACTAAACTGCAAACTAACAAAACAACTGAACAACAACCGTACAACAACATCTGACAGGTGCGGCGGAGGATGGCGATTTTAGTATTGGTAAAAAAAACTTCGTTTCATTTCTCAATTTTATCTAAAGTTTAAGAAGATACTGTAATTTCTATAGGCAAAATGAATTAAGCAGGTCTGGTCTATAAACAACTGTTTTCGAGTTTATAATTCTAACATTATGAGATGAGTGTCGATAAAATAAATCTTGTTTTTGCTTTGATAAATCAATTGTAGCTTGTAATTTTACGTATATGTTGACGTAAGTTTCATTAACTATAGTAAGTAAGTGTTGTTGATCGTAATTTTGACATTAGCAAGGACTAAAACCATAGGTACATATTGCGTTTATTTTATTGTATCTGTCTATAACGTTAACTTATTCATGGCTCGAAAATAATATGTTATAAACTAGATTTACAGTGAATTTCATATACATGAACTTTAATAATAACAGGATTTTGCTTCGTCATAAGTACTCTGAAATTCAGCTACAGTTGTCAGATTCACACGAGTGGTGTTAAAATAGTTTGATATGCCTGACCACAATGAAGTCTAAACTTTCCTCTATATTAAATGACGATGCATTCACAATATAACTCCAACAGCAATTAGATACGGTCTCGCCAAAAACAGAAATGTAAAAGGTTAGCCAAGGTCCTTTAACTATAAACAGTAGGAATTTAAAATAGCAGCCAACCGCATTTATTCATACTCTCTCGAACATAGCGGGTTTATATTACCTACACCTAAAATCTTTGATACGAACAATTCCCTTGAAGGTTTTAAATTGCATTATAATAATATAAAAACGGCTAACTGCGAGTCGGACTCACTCACCGAGGATTCTGTAACATGCACAATAATGCACATCAAGCCCTTTCATTTGATACCGTACTCAACTTGAACCATCAGTCACAGTATCTTGTTTTCAATAAATACTCTTTATTTTAAATTTCATAGTTCTGGGTGTATGGGAAGTACGCTGTGAAATTTGATTTCCTTGAGATCGTTAAAATACGCGCTTTTTTACTGCATTAAGGGCCGAATTCAGTTAGAAGCTATATATTTACTACTACAAGTTACCGTTGCGTCACTTGCATCACAAAAATATTTACTTTCATGGGATTCTATTAATTAATTAGTTCAAGGCCATCTACAGACTTCTTGGAATAATAAACTTTTTTTAATTCTCTAAAAGAAAACTCCCTATTTTTAATTTAGGTACATTCCTTAAATGTTTAATAAGTAGGCTTTGTACGTAATAATAGATACAAATAAGTATCTATATATTATTCTGTAATCAGTCTTATCGAAATAGCCGAACATTACGGTCATCTGTGTGTGAGTCCGTGAATTTGGTATACATTTGATTTAATTTATGTCTTGTTTACTAAGTATGTATAATGTTAACTTATGTAGCTAATGTAACTTTATGTAATATTAAAGTTTTCAATTGGATGCCTACATTGATGAAGGAGAATGTAGTGTACCTTGTGCGCTTGGCTTGTGCTAGAACTTAGCCGACGCACTGCCGTGCCCACGTCGTGCCCTTTGATTTTGTAGCAAGCCAACGAGTTCAGGAAACTCATTTCGCTCTTCATAGTAAAACTGTATTGTGTCATTTCTGACAATAAAAGTTGTTTGGTCTCGTTGACGTCAGTGCTTCGTCCAATAAATGTTGGTCCTATTAAGGACTTTAGATTACAGCCACTCCTATTGTCATGGGCCCGAGGAGACTTATGAAAATGTCTTCGTATCGCACAAATAACTTATTATAGATACTTAAAAATTAGATTAGGTAAGATCGATACTTGAAAAAAGTATTCGAAGGTTGGTTTGTTTGTTTTTTGTGCCACATGCTAAGTGGTTCTTACCCCAATGGGTGCTTATAGTTCTTTAAAAAAAATGTTACGTGCTTCGGAGGGCACATTAAGCCGTCGGTCCCGGTCCCTATCTATGATTACTCTGACGGCGGTCGTTACACAACTAGTCAGAGGCCTACACCAGGGTTCATCGGGTCGTTAGGAACTCGGTATCCCACACAAAAAGAAGACGAAGACCCCAATAGAGAGAAATTGCATGATTATCTTACACTTTGTTTTGCAGCAAACTATATCGTGAAATATGACATTGCGTAGGTAGCTTGCGGCTTGCCGCTTTAGATATAAAAATATCGTTACGGAGGCGGGGCAAAGAAAATAATCAAACTGTCGCCTTCAAACGCTAAAGTTAGAAAATCTTATGAAATCTAAAAATAATGATTAATTTATTAGAACAAAATCTTGGAAAGATTATACCAGAATTAAAATTTGTATAAATACGGATATTGTAGTTTTCGAGAACGAGTGAGCGCTGCCCGCGCCGCCGCCGCTGCCGCTCCGCTGCCCGCAAAATTCGTGACCGAGGCCTTAATAGCACGTTCACACGATGACAAAATGGGCAGGGAAATAGTAAGGGAAGTGGGCAGCGCAAATGTGTGAACAGGTTACTCGTCATGCCGCTGCCACTTCCCGTGCTCCCTCCATTGTCGGCTTTTCATGCGCGAGTCAAAGGAACGGCAGCACGTACGCGTGTGGAATGTATTGCTATTCCGCTCACTCGAGTGTAACGGCAATGTGTGAACACTCACTCATGATGATACTTTCGCGAAAGTATTTCGAGCAATATTCGCGACAGCGGCAGGAGCTGGAGCAGGTGCATGGTGTGCTATAATAGAAATAGCAATGGTCAAAATTACTTGATTTGGAAGAGTTTCAAGGACGAACTTGAATGAGAGGCATAATAAATTAAGTAGGTATCTTTATTACTCATATTCTTAAGAGAGAGCAATGATTTATTAGTTTTCGTTAATATTTTAATTGGTCAAATACAAAGAAGATATATTTTTTGAATTCTAAATCATTTTAAATCTTTCTCATGAGAAAAAGTATATATTTATCAGCACTGTCACAAAATTAGTCAAAGTATTTAGTTATAAAAAGAATGTCCTCACTGACTGACTGACTCATTTATCATCGTACAGCCTAAACTACTGTCTTAATGCTAGAAACATGAAATTTGGGCAGTAGGTTTATTTTAATATATAACCATCAGCTAAGGAAGGATTTTACGAATTTTCAAGGGGCAAAGCAATTGTATAAAAATATGTGGTTTTTGAATCGATCTGTTTCGAAATTTGGGATTCGATTAAGAAACTAATATAACTCACACGTGTTAAGGGTTAAGGATTTTCTAAATTTTAACCCCTAAAGGATTAAAAAAGGAGTAATATATTTGTATGGATCTGTGTGGTTTTTAATACGATCCGTTTTAGATTATACAATTATACTAAGAAAAAATAATTTAAACATGGTGTTTGACCATTTACACATTTTTTTACCTCTAAAGGAGTGATTGAAATTGAAATTGAAATTCATTATTCAATGTAGGATAGTACTATCACATCACTTATTGACGTCATGAACCGGCATTGTAAAAAAAAAAAATTGTATCACACAATTTTCTTTTTTTATAACAATTTTGTAATGTCCTAATAGAAAACCGGCTCGGGCGGGATAAAAAAATAAAAATTAAGGCACTGCCACGGGGCTGGCCAGGTTAATCACACGGCATGTAACTTTACGCCACCACCATCTGAAAACGATAATTATTTGTTTCAAATTGAAGTCAAGATTTTTAAAGCGTGTAGTTTATATGCGTATAATTAATCGGACCTCCTGAACAGGAAGAACCCCCCAAAAACCTGCACAGAAGTGCTCCTACTCTAAATTAACAATCGTACTAGCCCCTAAGCTACCCTACCTAATTCTGGAAGTAAAAAAAATAATTAAGTATAGATCAAAAATGGCTACATATTTTTTTTTGTAAGTATTGCAGTAGATAAATCTACCAGTTTCAACTTATAAAATATTTACTTTAAACAATTAAAATTACGTCTATGGAGATTTATAAAATTATGTCAGTTGTAAACTCCACGCACGCCCCATTTTGGTATTAAAAAATTATGTAAAAAAAACTTTTAAAACAAGCTTTTATTTAAGTGCTCTGAAAAGATGAAAATAAAATTTTGAATGACATTAACCACATTCATTTATGACTTTACAGAAATGAAAATATAATAAAAGCTTGTCGCGATGCCTAGAAGAAACTACCTAATTACAGTTAGGTGCGTACCTTATTACAAAATTTCAATCACAAATTGAAAGTTTCGCGACAAGCTTTTATTATATTTTCATTTCTGTAAAGTCATAAATGAATGTGGTTAATGTCATTCAAAATTTTATTTTCATCTTTTTAGAGCACTTAAATAAAAGCTTGTTTTAAAAGTTTTTTTTACATAATTTTATTTTATATTTTTTAGTTTATGTTACGATAGTTATTGATCAATACGAAAGTCTTTCTATAAAACGGAGAGACCTTCAATAGAAAAACTTAAGGCACGGGGAAAACTAACATTAGGATAAAGTATAATTATCTCTTTTATATTCTATAGAAGTAGGTTGGTACCTACTCCTCCGGCATCCCTAATAGAAGAATTAGCTTGTAATATGTCTTAGTCTTTTCATTTCATTGATCGCGTCATTATTACATGGCCGAGTCCCAGTTAATTTCGAACAGTCTAATTCTTCTATCAGGAGGCCTTCTATTGTCGTGACCCTAATTCATGGTGGGCCTACCTACTGCCTATCATGAAGGAATTCGTATACAAAATTGCAAGTCCCAGCAGTTGAATATTGATAAGTTCCATAGTTCGAAGACGACCCTGGATGTAGCGTCTAATTCATGGTGGGCCTACCAACTGCCTATAATAAACGAATTCGTATACAAAATTGCAAGTCCCAGCAGTTGAATATTGAGGAGTTCTATAGTTCGAAGACAACCCTGGATGTAGCGTCTAATTCATGGTAGGCCTACCAACTGCCTATAATAAACGAATTCGTATACAAAATTGCAAGTCCCAGCAGTTGAATATTGAGGAGTTCCATAGTTCGAAGACAACCCTGGATGTAGCGTCTAATTCATGGTAGGCCTACCAACTGCCTATAATAAACGAATTCGTATACAAAATTGCAAGTCCCGGCAGTTAAATATTGAGGAGTTCCATAGTTCGAAGACAACCCTGGATGTAGCGTCTAATTCATGGTGGGCCTACCAACTGCCTATAATAAACGAATTCGTATACAAAATTTTGTGTCCCAGCTATAAACCGCTGAAGAGATCTCTCGTACGGAGCCGATCCTGGCAGCAGCATCAGGTCAAATTTATAATTAACATGCATTGTCATCGGTTCTGGACCAACATGCAAAATTTCAACTCAATCAGATACCGAGAAGTGGTTCAAATTAAACTTGCAAGATTTGCACCGAACAAACATTGTTACTTACTTACATACACTGCAAGTTAAATAAAAGCTTTTAAAATGAGTGCGTGTTTCTTGTGCTGCGCTGGAATTTCAGAGCTCCATACCTTTTTTAAAAGCTTTTATTTAACTTGCAGTGTATGTAAGTATGTAAGTAAGTAAGTAAGTAAGTAAGTAACAATGTTTGTTCGGTGCAAATCTTGCAAGTTTAATTTGAACCACTTCTCGGTATCCGATTGAGTTGAAATTTTGCATGTTGGTCCAGAACCGATGACAATGCATGTTAATCATAAATTTGACCTGATGCTACTGCCAGGATCGGCTCCGTACGAGAGAGCTCCTCAGCGGTTTATAGCTGGGACACAAAATTTTGTATACGAATTCGTTTATTATAGGCAGTTGGTAGGCCCACCATGAATTAGACGCTACATCCAGGGTTGTCTTCGAACTATGGAACTCCTCAATATTCAACTGCTGGGACTTGCAATTTTGTATACGAATTCGTTTATTATAGGCAGTTGGTAGGCCTACCATGAATTAGACGCTACATCCAGGGTTGTCTTCGAACTATGGAACTCCTCAATATTCAACTGCTGGAACTTGCAATTTTGTATACGAATTCGTTTATTATAGGCAGTTGGTAGGCCCACCATGAATTAGACGCTACATCCAGGGTTGTCTTCGAACTATGGAACTCCTCAATATTCAACTGCTGGGACTTGCAATTTTGTATACGAATTCGTTTATTATAGGCAGTTGGTAGGCCTACCATGAATTAGACGCTACATCCAGGGTTGTTCTCGAACTATGGAACTCCTCAATATTCAACTGCTGGGACTTGCAATTTTGTATACGAATTCGTTCATGATAGGCAGTTGGTAGGCCCACCATGAATTAGGGTCACGTTAATAGAAGGCCTCCTGATAGAAGAATTAGACTGTTCGAAATTAACTGGGACTCGGCCATGTAATAATGACGCCATCAATGAAATGAAAAGACTAAGACATATTACAAGCTAATTCTTCTATTAAGGATGCCGGAGGAGTAGGTACCAACGTACTTCTATAGAATATAAAAGAGATAAATAAACTTTATCCTAATGTTAGTTTTCCCCGTGCCTTAAGTTTTTCTATTGAAGGTCTCTCCGTTTTATAGAAAGACTTTCGTATTGATCAATAACTATCGTAACATAAACTAAAAAATATAAAATAAAATTATGTAAAAAAAACTTTTAAAACAAGCTTTTATTTAAGTGCTCTGAAAAGATGAAAATAAAATTTTGAATGACATTAACCACATTCATTTATGACTTTACAGAAATGAAAATATAATAAAAGCTTGTCGCGAAACTTTCAATTTGTGATTAAAATTTTGTAATACGGTACGCACCTTTCTTCTAGGCATCGCGACAAGCTTTTATTATATTTTCATTTCTGTAAAGTCATAAATGAATGTGGTTAATGTCATTCAAAATTTTATTTTCATCTTTTCAGAGCACTTAAATAAAAGCTTGTTTTAAAAGTTTTTTTTACATAATTTTATGTCATTAATGTACTCATCTAATTTATAGTAAGCTTTATAACATAATGTTTTCTTGATAACAGACTTAAATTTACTTTCTGATAAACTCAATATATCTTCTGGGATTTTATTATAGTACTTATACTTAGACCTTCAAATGAAGTCCTAACTTTAACGAGTCTATGCTTAGGTTGATCTATTTTATTTTTACTTCTTGTATTGCGGTTATGCCTGTCACAATTTCTAGTGAAAGTATTTATATTTTTTCTAACATACATGATATTTTCATAAATATATTGACACGGTACAGTCATAATATTAATTTCCTTAAACAGTTCCCTTAGGGAATCACGACTGCAAAGTTTAGAAATTGCTCTAATGGCCCTTTTTTGTAGAACAAAAATTGTTTCAATATCAGCGGCGCGCCCCCACTGCAAAATTCCATAGGACATAATGCTGTGAAAATAACTAAAGTAAACAAGTCGCGCAGTTGCAATATCCGTGATCTCTCTAATTTTACGTACCGCATATGCAGCTGAGCTTAATCTTCCCGGCAAAGATGTAAAATGAGGGCCCCATTGGAGACTTGACTCGAGAGTAATCCCTAAGAAAACTGTACTGGTAGTAAACTCTAATTTTTCATTATTAAGTACGACATGATGATTCAAAGAATGTACTACGTTAGGTAAAGTGAATAATACACATTTAGTTTTTTTCTCATTAAGAACTAAATTATTTGCAGTAAACCAACAATGAATTTGTCCAAGAGTGTTGTTTACTTCGTCATAGTTATGTGCATGTCTATCGACCTTAAATATAAGGGATGTGTCATCAGCAAATAGAACAATCTTGGAAAAATTCTCTACCAAGTAAGGCAAATCATTTATGTAAATTAGAAATAGAAATGGTCCTAAAATAGAGCCTTGAGGCACACCAATTTTAACACGACACCCCTATGATTTGGCGCCGTTTATTTGGACCTTTTGAGTTCTATTATCTAAATATGAATTCAAAATTTCATGATCTACGCAATCAAATGCCTTGGAAAGATCACAAAAAACACCAATGGCATCTTTTAATTCTTCCCAAGCATTAAATACATGTTTGATTAGAGCAACACCAGCATCTGTGGTACATCGTCCCTTTGTAAAACCGAATTGCTGGTTGTGTAACAAATTGTTCTGATTAAAATGGGACAGCATTTGATTAAGTATGATCTTCTCAAACACTTTGCTTAGTACTGGCAGAATTGATACAGGCCTATAGTTCCTGGGGTCTTGTTTGTCGCCAGGTTTAAACAGCGGAACTACCTTGCTATGTTTCATTAAATCGGAAAAAATGCCGTGATCAATACATTCATTGAAGATATCTGCTAAGTATGGTGCTAATATTTCGATTACTGATTGACAAACTTTAACTGACATCCCCCCTAAATCTTCGGTGCTCTTAACTTTTTATATCTTTAAAAGTTTTTAAAATATACTGGGGACTTACATGGGTAAATTTAAATAAAGAATTGCAAACATCTACATTTTGCTTCAGCAATGAATATGAAATTGTAGGTGAAGATCTTAATGACTCAGTAGTTTTTAGAGGTATATTTGTGAAAAATGTCTCTAACTCCTGCGCTACATCTGAATTTAAACTAAGCACTCCTTTTTCGGTTTTAAGTGAAAAGTTATTTTCGCGTGGCTTAGTTTTACCTGTTTCGCTATTATTAACTTTCCAGACAGCTTTAATTTTATCATCTGAAGACTTTATCTTATTACTAATAAAGTTTGCTTTAGTAATTTCACAAGCTATTTTATAGGTTTTAGAATATTTTTTACCAGCTCATTAAAACTTCCATCATTTGTCATGTTTTTAAGCTCGTAAAGTTCAAAAAGCCTATCTCTACTAATCCTAAGACCTTTGGTCGCCAATCACTAAACTTAAATTTCGTTAAAAAGCAGGTTAAAAGTTTGTATGAAAATTCGTAGTCTTTTAATGTGATCAGTTTCAAAATTGATCATTATTATCACGTAGCTAATACAGATTGAATACGTGTTTAATTGGTCTTGATCTTTAGCACCCAAAATAGTAAAAAGAAAGAAGTAAAAAAGTTTTAAGGAAACTAAAATCATCAAAGTGGTCCATTTTACTAGACACAGTCACAAATGTTTGTGTGATCTCCATCATCACCATAGATAGTAATCAAGGCCTGATCAAGACTTGATCCAAAGTATTTTATCCAAGTTATTGAAAACAGGTTAAACATCTTATCCGGTTGCTTTGTTTGTTTCACTGAACTTCAAACCTTAAGCATCTCAATGTGCCCCATCTCTCTAACATTTAGTTTATACCCTTTGGATACTCGAGTACATCCTCGTATAAAAATCTCTCGACACCAGAGTTCATCGGGTCGTTCGTTGACTCGGTATCCCACACGAAAAAAGAAAATACATACAATTACGATTTTGTAATTTTGATACAGGCAATAATGGTTAATGTGGAGTACTGATTCGTTTGGCATAAGAAAATTTTTTTGTTTAAACAATTAATCCATTTGACTTACCGAACCCTGAAATTGGTTCTATATTTCAAGACGGGACAAGAAACTTTTTCCAAAGACTTTACGACAATATAAAATGATAAATATACTAGGCTGGATGGGAAAAAGTAAATCAATTTTGAGTATTGTCAATTTTTTTTGAATTTTTGAAAATAAGAATATTGGGGGAGTCATGAAGAAGCGGCTGAAGAAGCAAGAAAACAAGGAAAAAAGGGAAGCAAATGTGATAGTTAGTTTTTGAAGTTGATGTTCATGGAAGAAGGAATGTGCGTTGAGCGATTGCAGAGACGTGAAGACCCCTGAAATGTGATGAGGAAGATGGAATGTCCTCGAATACAGCTTCAAGTTAAGTGGAAAATTCTTTATTTATATCGTAAATAGGGAAAATAAAAATGCAATTTTCTTCTAGTTATAGCGCGTCTACTAGATAGTTATAATAGTGTAGGGAGGTATCGGGAGTGACCTGTCAACCCTCTTGGGAGGTCAATGGTACTCTGTTATTGAATCTGACTTGATTTCTTATTTCCTTTAAATCTTTTCACCTTTGATTTTCTTTCTTTTTGAATTTAAATATAAATATAATTGTTGGTTTATTTATTTTTTATATTATCAGGAATATTCAAAGTTTTCCAAATTTTAAGATAGTGATGGCTTTTGGCTAATATTCTGTGGATACTAAATGGTGGTCTCAGCTTACAAGGGAATATTAAGATTTAAGTTTATTTTGGAAATACAATTGGGATTATTCATTATTTTCCGAATATTGGGACTGTGACGGCTTTTGGCTAATATTTCTTAGGAATTAGAAGATAGTCACAGGTTAGGGGGGGATTCAAATTCCTTGTGTTTATTATGGGAATCTCAACTAATTTTGCCATTTAAGATTAACCGCGAAGACTCAAGAAAGCAAGGAAGTGTGGAAGTCAAACCAACATGCCGTTTTGGGGAGAAGAAGAGGGCTGAGAACGTGCGCTCTCCGCCTGAATGCGGCCATCCAGCGTGTGGAGACACAGCCAAGGGTATGCGCTTCTGTTCAAGACGCCGGTCGTAAGTGTTTCTAGGTTCCTTTTATTAATAGTTAATTCGAGGAATTATTAGCCGCGGATGTAGAGGACCCCCTGAGAGGGAGAATCCGTAGGGTATATACATCTTGAAAACTTCGGGTGTGAGTGTTTACTTTGTCCCTATCGAGGGATGATACTTCTAAGTCTCCACCAGTGTTACAGACAGCTTGGAATGGCTGGTTGGAAAGGGGAGATTTAATTATAGAGATGGGCACATATACAAGGTATCTGTTATTAGTATTTTAGGGTTTTCTATCAATAAATGGTATTATACGTTTTGTCCACTGGAAAGAGACCTACTTTTAGTTTATAATTCCGTTTTGTGCCACTTTAACAAGTTTAAGCTCTTTACAGGATTCTTACAATGTGCCGTTTTAGCACTCACTTTATGCGTCGTACAATGTGCCGATTTTGCACTCATTTTACATGTTTTATCCATAGTGACGTTTCTACACTAGTTTTACTTATAATCTCCTTAGTGCGGGTTTTGCACTGATCTTACTTATTTTCAAAGTGGACATTTTGCGGAGTGGACATTTTGCGAACTAGACATTTTGCGGAATGGACATTTTGCGAGCTGGACATTTTGCGAACTAGACATTTTGCGGAATGGACATTTTGCGAGCTGGACATTTTACAAACTAGACATTTTGCGGAATGGACATTTTGCGGGATGGACTTTTGCGAGTTGGACATTTTACAAACTAGACATTTTGCGGAATGGACATTTTGCGGGCTGGACATTTTGCGAGCTGGACATTTTGCGAGCTAGACATTTTGCGGAATGGACATTATGCACCTAAAGGCTTTTGACACCTCAGATAACCGCTTTTTGGATGTATTATTTTTGACATTTAAGATAGCCGTTTTTCTGGGTATTCTAAATTATGACAGCTAGTTTAGATTTGACAAGATCCAAACAAATGTGACATACTAATGACTTCTTCCTTTAACAAAGTGACATTGACTTTTGATGTCTGAACATCTACTTCTATTTACAAATATGAAATTTGAATTTATGTCACTCTTTTTCTAAAGTTTGACAATGGAATCTACAACTTCGATTGATCACGTCACGATCGATTCATTTATCGTCTAACCTTTGTGAGAGTAACTAGTGAGTGTTTTTCTATTATAAAGAAGAAATGTAAGTTAGCCTTTTGATTTATTTTAGATTATAAGATTTTGATTTAGGTTTTGAATTATTAGTTTACTATACTGAAGTTTTCTTTTTCCAAATTGGGCTCGGGGATAATTTTATAAATTCAGGATAAATGGTTTAGCATGAAAGGTTTTGATTTCGCGTCCTTCATTTAGGAGTTTTATGAATAATGATGCTTGAACGTTTGCATGTTTGAATATCTGTGTGTAATAGTTAGGGATAGTTAGTCTATACTTACAATAGCGCCAAAGCTTTCTTACTTTTAGCTAGGACTACCTTTTACTAAATTCATAAATTCAATCAACTTTAAACTCAATAAACTTTATTATAAAATAACGATAAATTAAAAACAGTTTGATCTTCCAAATTATAAATAAAAGATAATTCTTAATTAGTTAAATTAAAGAATGGGACGATCTAAATTTCTAGTAGTTTAAATATAAAATTTCATTAACCTGTGTGCGTAATCCGTGGTTGCCACGTGCGTACAGAGGTTGATTGGGGCAATGGAGTAGGCATGTACATTCTACACCTGATCTCGAACCAGGGGTATATGGTGGTGTTAGTGGGCACAACTTCTAGTATCACTAGAATAACTCCTAGGTTCTTGGTTTGTTGTAGCAACCAGATACACTTACAGTTATCTAGTACAGACTGCCCAGTGTTGGGGTAAGTTGCTTCCCTGCCCTGGTGCACGTAGAGGGAAGCGATGATGCCTCAACAAATACATACATCTCCAAGGGAATGGCCCCCCGCTCATTACTCTATTGTTCGCCTTCTGGGTTTCTAAACAATGATTGTCCCCAAAATACCTTTTGGCCTTAGGTTATGTGGTTGCTCAGTCTCTGGACTTTGAGCTAGCTAGGCAGGTAGATAGGTAGAATACGGGTTGGATGGTCACGGGGATTAGCCCCGGGGTTACCATGAACCGGGTCTTTCTGGACCTGGTTCCCCAACCTAGACCCCTTTTAACTTGCTTCCTAGTGAAGCGTGATTAGCTTTGTTAGTTTCCTCATTATTAGGAATATTTGACTTTTTGGCTTTTAACTACAGTATCCTGAGCGTCGTGTAACCTCAAAATTCTTTGGGTTGTTTAGGTATATCGTATGAGAGTGTCCAGGCTACTTTGGACGGTGGTGTAGGTTGGAAGGTGAGCCCCGTACTCCTGTAGAATCCACAATAGAACATAAAATGTTCTCTCTCTCTACATCTCAAGTAAAACACTGCTCCACTTCGTAAGAATCTATGAGTTACTATTATTATCACAACGTATTCCTAACTTCTTTGACGATCACATACATATTTGGCCATATTATTATGGATGCAGCAAGAGCTGAATTGTTACAATGGTACCGTAGTGACCAGGATTTCGGAGTCGCAAGTGAGCGGTGTATTTTTGAGATGTTAGGGAAAGACAACTAGGGAAAACTTAGGTATGGCGTATATGTCCTCATGCTAGTTTTTGTTTGTTTCAGAACAAATATTAAATATTTTGAAAAATTAAAAGTATTAAATAATAAACATGAAAAAGTTTAAAATAAGTTTAGAAGGAAATATTGCATCTGGAAAGTCGTCATTACTAAATAGCCTTGACCTACATAAGGATATTACCGTTTTGAGAGAACCTATCGAGAAGTGGCAAAATGTTGAAGGAACCAATTTATTTAAGGCGTTTTCGGAGGATAGGGAACGATGGAGTTTCACCTTCCAAAGCTATGTACTTTTGACAATGCTAGAGAATCACCAAAGACCTGTAAACACTAAGTATAGAGTTATGGAGAGGAGCGTCTTTTCTGCTAAGAATTGCTTCATAAAAACGCTTGCCCTAGAAAAGTGTTTAAATCTTGTTGAGAGAACAATTTTAGATCAATGGTATGATTTTGCCTGTGAAAGGGCTTGGGTCCAAGAAGATTTAGTAGTCTATTTGAAGACTACTCCAGAGATAGCTTTGCAAAGAATTGCAACAAGGGGGAGAAAAGGCGAAGAGTCGATAACCTTGTCTTATCTAAAACAAATACATGAGGCCCATGAAGAATGGTTGCTAGAAGGAGGAATAGATGGAGGAACTAATAATACAAAAGTAGAAATAATAGATGGAGATCAAAATGAATCGGAAGTTTTAAAGAACTTCCTAAAGATAATTAAAATATTAGAAGATTCCAAGGAAAATATTAAATTCTAATATGAAGAATTGATTTTTTTTAATTGTTACAGTTAATTCAATAAAAAGAGTTATAGAAATGCCCAAAAGATCGAAAAGAACTATCGTTGGTAAACAAGTTCAGATTGAGATGGATGACCTCCCGCAAGAGATAGAGATGCCCGGAGAACAGGCAGGAGGTTCACAACAAATTATTGAGCCCCAAGTAGGAAGATCCCAAGAACAGGCAGAGATACCACAACAAACTGATGAATTGTCACAGGAAGGCTCTTCTCATGCACAGAGGGAAGTTTCTCAACGCATTGTCGCGAGAGGACGTAGAGGGAGGAACCTTTTCCAATTTATGCGGTCCACTATTGGTTGTTTATCGAGCAAGGTTAGCGAACTGGAACGCAGGCTTAATGAAGGGAAGGAAAACCAAGAACAAGAAGAGATGCCAAGGAACATTGTGGAACCTGTGATCGTCTATCAAGCGTCTGAAGCAAAATTGGAAAGACCAAAATACCCGGGGAAGATAGATATGCACCCGGTAACATTCATCGAGGATCTGTTTGCTTACTTGAATAGAATTTCAAGAAAGGACCAGGTTATTGAGGAGATTATAGCTTGCCTGGAAGGGGAAGTCCGTAAATGGGCAAGGATCTATAAAGATAGATGGATAACCGAAGAGGACTTCAAGAAAGATTTTCTTGAGTCATTCTGGTCTGAGACAGAACAAAATCAACTTCGCCGGTCAATTGTCTGCGGTACTTGGAATGAGAAGAGAGAACCCTCAATGATGAGATATTTCATAAGTTTGGCCAGTCAGGCTAAAATGTTGGCAAGAGCTATTCCTGAGGATCAATTGGTGGCTGATCTAATGAACCACTTCCCGATAGAAATACAATATGTTTGGAGACAAAGGAAATCTGGAAGGATTATACAAGCAGCTGAGTTTCTTAGGGAACTTGATGACGTGGGACGTCAGTGTAAATCCCATGTGGAGGTTTCAATTAATCCCCAAGGAGGATTTAAGCGTATAGCAGGTACAACTCAAGACAAGACTCAACCAGGAGGCAAAAGAACAAAATTGTCGAACCATATTGTGATTCAAGATGAGGATGAACAGGAGGTGGAATCCGAACTTAAAAACACAGATTTAAACTAGACGCAGCTGGATCTATAGCCTCGGAGTCAGCTGGAATTGGGGGAGGCAGCAAGGAATACTTTGCAGTTAACTACTTGATCAAATATGGATGGAAGCCTGGAGACGGATTGGGAAAATCAAGACGAGGAAGGCGTCATCCAATTGAAATTAATAAGGATAGAATAGGGAATACTAAGTGTGGCTTCGGGTATCTAGAGTCTAATGAAGTTAGGCCTTATACTGAATTAAAAGAGTTTATAAAAGGTAGTGTCGAAAATTATCTGAATGGTTTTAATATAAGTAATTCCCTATTTACAGAAGATTTAGGAGAATCAGATCAAAACTTTATTACACAAAGGAATGTTAGGATCACAGCTGAAGTAGAAGTTAAATTCTTGGGGGAGGCTTTTGCAGCATTAGTTGATACGGGTAGCGAAATAACTTGTATAGCAGAGGATTTCTTTTCCAAATTAGATACAATCCAAAACTTGGCCAAACTCCCAATAAAACCTATGTTCATAAAAGGGGCAGTAGGACAGAAAAGCTTAAAAATAAGCTATTTAACTAGTGTAACCTTGGAAATGGGGGGTTGTGAATTTGAGATTGGAATGTTGGTTATTCCCAAATTGACTAAAAATATAATTCTTGGATTTGACTGGTTAGTAGCAAATGAAGCCAAAATTGACTTAGCAGATCCAAAGGCATTAATCTTAGACTCAGGGGGAGGCAATAAGACTGTTGTACCATTCTTAGAAAAGGAGTACGAGGATTCTCCAGGGGTGAATCTTCTGAAAAAAAATACTTCTTAAGGAAAATTTAAGGCAGGCGGGACAAATTAGAAGGGAATTTATAATAGGACACATCGATTGATAGAATTTCAAGTGGGAGATTTAGTGAAGATTCGAAAATTGAATAAATCTGATACTAGGAAATCTTTATTCAAAAAGTTTAAGCTTAGATTCGAGGGGCCATATAGAGTTTTAATCAGGAAACCTGGGAGTGTTTATGTTTTAGTTGATCCAGATGGGTTAAATGTTCGTGGGACTTTTAGTGCAATACATTTAGCTCGCTATTATGTATAGAGTGATTCATTTAACATTATTAGTGATTGAATTAAATATTTAATATTTGTTATTTCTTCGAATGTGATTAAAGTTTATAAAAAAAAAAAAAAAAAAAAAAAAAAAAAAAAAAAAAAAAAAATTTTGTTTAATTTTTATGATAAACGATTAGTTCTCTTTAAGGTAGGAGATTTTAATTCTATAGGTATAGAACTAAAATCTGGGGGAGGATTGTGGAGTACTGATTCGTTTGGCATAAGAAAATTTTTTTGTTTAAACAATTAATCCATTTGACTTACCGAACCCTGAAATTGGTTCTATATTTCAAGACGGGACAAGAAACTTTTTCCAAAGACTTTACGACAATATAAAATGATAAATATACTAGGCTGGATGGGAAAAAGTAAATCAATTTTGAGTATTGTCAATTTTTTTTGAATTTTTGAAAATAAGAATATTGGGGGAGTCATGAAGAAGCGGCTGAAGAAGCAAGAAAACAAGGAAAAAAGGGAAGCAAATGTGATAGTTAGTTTTTGAAGTTGATGTTCATGGAAGAAGGAATGTGCGTTGAGCGATTGCAGAGACGTGAAGACCCCTGAAATGTGATGAGGAAGATGGAATGTCCTCGAATACAGCTTCAAGTTAAGTGGAAAATTCTTTATTTATATCGTAAATAGGGAAAATAAAAATGCAATTTTCTTCTAGTTATAGCGCGTCTACTAGATAGTTATAATAGTGTAGGGAGGTATCGGGAGTGACCTGTCAACCCTCTTGGGAGGTCAATGGTACTCTGTTATTGAATCTGACTTGATTTCTTATTTCCTTTAAATCTTTTCACCTTTGATTTTCTTTCTTTTTGAATTTAAATATAAATATAATTGTTGGTTTATTTATTTTTTATATTATCAGGAATATTCAAAGTTTTCCAAATTTTAAGATAGTGATGGCTTTTGGCTAATATTCTGTGGATACTAAATGGTGGTCTCAGCTTACAAGGGAATATTAAGATTTAAGTTTATTTTGGAAATACAATTGGGATTATTCATTATTTTCCGAATATTGGGACTGTGACGGCTTTTGGCTAATATTTCTTAGGAATTAGAAGATAGTCACAGGTTAGGGGGGGATTCAAATTCCTTGTGTTTATTATGGGAATCTCAACTAATTTTGCCATTTAAGATTAACCGCGAAGACTCAAGAAAGCAAGGAAGTGTGGAAGTCAAACCAACATGCCGTTTTGGGGAGAAGAAGAGGGCTGAGAACGTGCGCTCTCCGCCTGAATGCGGCCATCCAGCGTGTGGAGACACAGCCAAGGGTATGCGCTTCTGTTCAAGACGCCGGTCGTAAGTGTTTCTAGGTTCCTTTTATTAATAGTTAATTCGAGGAATTATTAGCCGCGGATGTAGAGGACCCCCTGAGAGGGAGAATCCGTAGGGTATATACATCTTGAAAACTTCGGGTGTGAGTGTTTACTTTGTCCCTATCGAGGGATGATACTTCTAAGTCTCCACCAGTGTTACAGACAGCTTGGAATGGCTGGTTGGAAAGGGGAGATTTAATTATAGAGATGGGCACATATACAAGGTATCTGTTATTAGTATTTTAGGGTTTTCTATCAATAAATGGTATTATACGTTTTGTCCACTGGAAAGAGACCTACTTTTAGTTTATAATTCCGTTTTGTGCCACTTTAACAAGTTTAAGCTCTTTACAGGATTCTTACAATGTGCCGTTTTAGCACTCACTTTATGCGTCGTACAATGTGCCGATTTTGCACTCATTTTACATGTTTTATCCATAGTGACGTTTCTACACTAGTTTTACTTATAATCTCCTTAGTGCGGGTTTTGCACTGATCTTACTTATTTTCAAAGTGGACATTTTGCGGAGTGGACATTTTGCGAACTAGACATTTTGCGGAATGGACATTTTGCGAGCTGGACATTTTGCGAACTAGACATTTTGCGGAATGGACATTTTGCGAGCTGGACATTTTACAAACTAGACATTTTGCGGAATGGACATTTTGCGGGATGGACTTTTGCGAGTTGGACATTTTACAAACTAGACATTTTGCGGAATGGACATTTTGCGGGCTGGACATTTTGCGAGCTGGACATTTTGCGAGCTAGACATTTTGCGGAATGGACATTATGCACCTAAAGGCTTTTGACACCTCAGATAACCGCTTTTTGGATGTATTATTTTTGACATTTAAGATAGCCGTTTTTCTGGGTATTCTAAATTATGACAGCTAGTTTAGATTTGACAAGATCCAAACAAATGTGACATACTAATGACTTCTTCCTTTAACAAAGTGACATTGACTTTTGATGTCTGAACATCTACTTCTATTTACAAATATGAAATTTGAATTTATGTCACTCTTTTTCTAAAGTTTGACAATGGAATCTACAACTTCGATTGATCACGTCACGATCGATTCATTTATCGTCTAACCTTTGTGAGAGTAACTAGTGAGTGTTTTTCTATTATAAAGAAGAAATGTAAGTTAGCCTTTTGATTTATTTTAGATTATAAGATTTTGATTTAGGTTTTGAATTATTAGTTTACTATACTGAAGTTTTCTTTTTCCAAATTGGGCTCGGGGATAATTTTATAAATTCAGGATAAATGGTTTAGCATGAAAGGTTTTGATTTCGCGTCCTTCATTTAGGAGTTTTATGAATAATGATGCTTGAACGTTTGCATGTTTGAATATCTGTGTGTAATAGTTAGGGATAGTTAGTCTATACTTACAATAGCGCCAAAGCTTTCTTACTTTTAGCTAGGACTACCTTTTACTAAATTCATAAATTCAATCAACTTTAAACTCAATAAACTTTATTATAAAATAACGATAAATTAAAAACAGTTTGATCTTCCAAATTATAAATAAAAGATAATTCTTAATTAGTTAAATTAAAGAATGGGACGATCTAAATTTCTAGTAGTTTAAATATAAAATTTCATTAACCTGTGTGCGTAATCCGTGGTTGCCACGTGCGTACAGAGGTTGATTGGGGCAATGGAGTAGGCATGTACATTCTACACCTGATCTCGAACCAGGGGTATATGGTGGTGTTAGTGGGCACAACTTCTAGTATCACTAGAATAACTCCTAGGTTCTTGGTTTGTTGTTGCAACCAGATACACTTACAGTTATCTAGTACAGACTGCCCAGTGTTGGGGTAAGTTGCTTCCCTGCCCTGGTGCACGTAGAGGGAAGCGATGATGCCTCAACAAATACATACATCTCCAAGGGAATGGCCCCCCGCTCATTACTCTATTGTTCGCCTTCTGGGTTTCTAAACAATGATTGTCCCCAAAATACCTTTTGGCCTTAGGTTATGTGGTTGCTCAGTCTCTGGACTTTGAGCTAGCTAGGCAGGTAGATAGGTAGAATACGGGTTGGATGGTCACGGGGATTAGCCCCGGGGTTACCATGAACCGGGTCTTTCTGGACCTGGTTCCCCAACCTAGACCCCTTTTAACTTGCTTCCTAGTGAAGCGTGATTAGCTTTGTTAGTTTCCTCATTATTAGGAATATTTGACTTTTTGGCTTTTAACTACAGTATCCTGAGCGTCGTGTAACCTCAAAATTCTTTGGGTTGTTTAGGTATATCGTATGAGAGTGTCCAGGCTACTTTGGACGGTGGTGTAGGTTGGAAGGTGAGCCCCGTACTCCTGTAGAATCCACAATAGAACATAAAATGTTCTCTCTCTCTACATCTCAAGTAAAACACTGCTCCACTTCGTAAGAATCTATGAGTTACTATTATTATCACAACGTATTCCTAACTTCTTTGACGATCACATACATATTTGGCCATATTATTATGGATGCAGCAAGAGCTGAATCATTACATTAACAAATTATGTTCTGTTATGTTCGTCGAGTTTTGTAAACAAGGAACTGAATTGAAATTGAGTGATATAATTAGTCAAATTTCCGTTGTATATGGGAAACCTAATATTAACACTAGGAACTAGACAGTATGAGTACTAAATTAGTAAAAGTTTCGATACCAAACACCAACCAACCATCACGATTTGTGGCTTCAACTTGCTTGCAAAAATTATTATTCTTTTATAGCAATGAAGTATGTTCTCTTGAGTACATTTTGACATACACAAATATCACGCCTTTATCCCTTGCGGGGTAGGCAGAGTGTTAATGGCCGTAAAATACGGTCGCTATCGCCAAGTCTGACAAATATTAGAGGGCCGCCTCAGAATAATCGTGTATCACTATACTGATAGGTTGTCAGCCTTTCGCCTAAAATTGTAATACACAAAATCCTTGAGTGCCTTAGTCGCCTCTTACGACACCCGCGGTAAAGAAATGGGGTGATGCTATTCTAAGCCGGCATCACACCGTCATACCATAATCGTAATTTTTGAGAAGAGTTGAACTACCGACTCCATGTCAGTAGGTCGTGTTCATGGCATCGTGACAGACCACTATCGCTGGAAGGTCAATGTGGCACGTGAAAACGTACACAACTGAACAGTGACTAAGTTAGTATTCATGCCCTCATTTCTAGGGTTAAAGGGATTGTATCCAAAGAACTTAGTGGTTAGCGGTGGCGATATTATTAAATACTAGCTAGCGGCCTGCCCAGCGGTTTCACCCGCTGATAACCGTTTTCCCGCGGGAATGAGACATTTTCCCGTATAAAATATACTCTATGTTCATCAGGGATAATGTAGAATTGTAATGGTAAAAGATTTCTTAAAATAGGTCTAGTAGTTTCGGAGCTTATTCAGCTATTACAATTCAAACAAACAATCAAATCTTTCCTCTTTATAAAATTTGTGTAGATTAGTAAAATCAAAGTTTACATTGAAATATGCCTTCAGTGTAGGTACATTGTGTTAGGTTATATGAATTAGAAGCTTAGGCAACAAGGTACTTTGCACAAGGACAGCCCAGCTAGCACGCCATTGCCATAATAACGTACAATTATTTTAATCACACTATACTATACATACATAAAACATTATGATTTATATTTACACTAAACCAGTACTTACCAGCTCAGATGCAATAGGTATAATACAAAAAAAATAAAGATATGTATTCGTTTAAGTAAAACAATGTAATTACACAATTATTAATATTACCATGCCGTGTGATGCCGGCTTAGAGCCCATGGCCCATGTCCAGCTGTGGACTACTGCTGTAGCTGTGTATGTATGTATGTTTTTACTTATCAAACGTATAGGAGCCCTGAAAAAACGACTACGTATCTAGTAAACTTACCTGCACAACAAATGTTGCCTAGTAGAAGGTATAATATAGTATTGGTGTTTTTTTTATAATCTTGATGAAGTTAATATGGCGTGTGATGCCGGCTTAGAATAGATGCAGTTTGCCGGCTTAGAACAGCATCACCCCATTTCTTACCCGTGGGAGTCGTAAGAGGCGACTATGGGACTCGAGGGTGTGTATTGCAATTTTAGGCGATGGGCTGACAGCCTGTCACTATGGCGATACACAATGTTTCGAATGATCCTCAAATATCAGTCGGACGTGGCGTAAATGTCAGTTTTTGTGGCCGTTTACGCTCTGCCTACCCCGCAAGGGATTATAGGCGTGATGTGTGTGTATGTGTACCATTCAATGGTTGAACATTTAAGTTTTATTTTTATTATAACCTTATAGGTTAATATTAATTATACCTACTTATAATTCTTAGCAGATCAAAAATTTCTGCGTAAAAATTATCACAGAATTTATCAAAGTACAAATAGTACTGTACTGTATTTTCTCAAAAGCACTGCCCACTATTTAATTAGCTGCAGGGCTCAGGTTTAATATCTGAGGAAGTGCAAGTACTTACTAAGTATTGCTATCACTAAGCTAATGCACCATTAATACATTAAGTTAATGGATACTGTGTGATCTGTGTGGTGTGCACGTCCATCTTGTATTGTGTATTATGTTACCATTATCCACGCTTGACCACCGATAACCAGGATAATCAGTTTGAGTGGTACTCGATAAATAGCCGAATACCTATTACAAATCCCTTTGTGCCAAGTACAATACTGACAATAATATATTAATAGGTACAAAATGGTTAATGTTGGGCTTTAATCAACGAGCTAGTAATTACTACTCAGTCAAATACCATTCAGTCAAAATTTGAACGCATTATAGTATTTGAGGTATTACTATTCGGTGGTCACTATTCGGACCATCCAGTATAATATTATAGCCAACCTCCTTGGGCGCTGGCTTACCCAGCGTCTTTGTCGGAAGTCCGCATTACATAAAGCAGACAGATGATTGCAATCGAAACTCTGCTTCAATATCCTAGTTTATGTAAGGTAAACCTGCAAATACCTCCGGAAATACTTACTTGCTTTGTTTGTAGAATGAGCGCCAGGCGCATTCGAAAACCCTTTCACTGAGAAACTTCGTCGAATTTCAGATATCTGGATAGGTACCTACTGATATTATTAGATCTTAGAGTGAGGGTAGTGTTTAAGATGTAACCCTACAAAGCTCGGCGCAACCTGACTTGGCGGCCGCATGAACACTACTGACTTTACAAAAACGCTAATTTCGGTGCAATTTTTATAAGCCTTCTTAGTTTTAATTAACGAAGTAGTATGTTTTTTATGACATTTATAAATTTTACTTTTGTACCGAGTCCGATTGCGAAGAGATTTTATGGTTCCATTCTGGTTGTTCGGATTTCCTCTAAAACATTCTTTGCTTTCAGTTTCAATCACAAATTGTTTGTGTATTGAAAGTTAGGACCTCTACTTCTGTCGGTAAACATTGAGGACATAGACGCCTTGAGCCTTCGAGGTCATGATCACCCTGTACGCAGACAGATGACTTGCTTGTTTCATTTTGTCACATCTATTGATGAAATCATTCTGTACAAAGGGATCTTTGTTTGTCTCTAAAACATATTATATTATATTTAGAGCTAAAAATATTTCAGTACGTGTTACGGACCCTTAAAAGACACTGAGAAGGATCTGGGTTTGCATTTGGATAGTCGGTTAACATGCATAGCTCCAAAGGTCGCATTAAGAATAAACTATCATCGTTGATGGGCTCACAATGTAGCATACCTACTTCGCTGTATCCCGCAAAAAGTACGTTTGATGGTCTTTAATCCCCTTGTAAAATCTGTGTGAAGTTTAGTAGAACCAATCTGTCGGATTTGCAGATAATGCAAAACAAACTAATTAAAATGATTATTCACTACCTTTGTCGTACTTCTTAAAAAAACATGGTAACTGACTTGATGAACACCAAGCAACAATACACATCACACTTGCATTCTTATTTGGAAAGTGCTAAAGAAGATCATTCTCACGTCAATCCAGCATATGCAAACGAGGCACGTAACCGAACGCCCAACGCGACGAGCTAGCTACATTGTTCTACCGAAAACAAGAACAACCTACGCAAATAAAATGTTCACTTACGAAGGAGCGCAGCTTTTCAATAAATTACCCTCATCCCTTAAAAATGGTAACTCACAAGAGAATTTAAACGTAACCTAGCATACCATGTTACGAACACTAATTGAACTAATGTTGATAAACGTCTTTGGTTGTACTTTTTCCAAGAGATGGTTAGTATTGGTGATATTAAATGTGTGTGGGTGTATTCAATGTAACGAACGTTTACCTTATTTGGTTTGCGAGCAACGCGACTACTTACTATATTTAGTTTATTTATCTTATAAGTGGCACAATTTTTATTATGAGAAAGAATGATTAATCTTTTCCTAATTTAAAAATCTTACCTAAAGGATCTCAATCTGCTACAAGTTTAAAACTAAATTCTTAAGTTGTTATTGATGTATTTTATAGGATAACGCGTATGACCTTTATGTACTTGTATAGTTTTAGTTCTTACTTGGCGCTTATTTGGTGCGCTAATGTTTGCGTCATGAAAACCTTTCTAAGCAGTAAGACTAAAGATCTTTGGTCAATGCTTAACTTTTCAAATTACCTATGATAATATCCTTTCTTAGACTTTAAAAATAATGTCATTGCATATGTTTAGCTTCTGAGTATTTTGGCAGTTGCTTTAACTGTTTTCCATTAGGCGTCGGAAATCTACGAACAAGAAGCGAGGCTTTAGACACTAACCAAGGCTGAGTGGCGCTCTTTATCACTAGAATATAATTTTTAAGATAAAAAGTTCAATTTACTAGTTAACATTCCACGAACACATCCACTTTTGTCCTTCACGTGGCATTTGCATAGAACACTTACTTTTCTAATGATGATACAAAGCTACAGAACATATCGATCTTAATACTCAGTAGTAAGTTAATTTCAGTTCCAGTTATACAGGGTATGATCTTTAGAATGCCTATACCTCATTCAATCAAAACAAAACAATGTATTATTAAATTTTCATTGTTTTATAGAATTTTATTGTACAAGGGTTTATTTAGATAGTAATAAAATGCGTTATGTTGATCTGGCCTTAGTTATTCTTAAAATAACTTTATATTAGAACTCTTGTTCTTTAGACTGCTAGAAAGCTAAAAACTAATACTAATTAAAGAAACGTATACGCCAAAGTCATTTTAAAACCTACCGTATACCATATCGTAAACTGACAGAAATTTGAATATTTATGAGATAAAAACCTAATAACTGCATGAATTAAAAATAATTATGATTGAAAATCATAACATAATGTATTTCAACATAAGCTTAGGGGACTTTACAAACTTAAGCAAGAGTCTTTGTAATGATTCTTGCATTGGAGACTATTTCCCTAGTATCCCTACCCGAAAATAAAAAATGTTTCGATAATTTTGTGTGAAAGTAATTCAAAGTAAGGTGAATGTGATTTAATTTAAGGTATTGTATCAATTTTAGGGAAATATTACCATGAAAAAGACCATATTATCGAGTGATAGTTGTGCAGTACTAGAATTGTAATAACCGACACGAAGACAATGTTTTTTGCGCTGAAAAAATTGACATTTCATCTAGACTATTCAGCTATAAACAAAATTTATTAAGTAATGTGTTTTTTTTTTAATACAAGACTTTAAAAACCGCACTAAACTTTTTTCTACACCTTGTGCAAACATTTCTACAGACGGATACTTGTGTAAATACGGGCCCTCACAGCGATTGCACCCGCTATTAACCATTTTCCCGTGGGAAAAAAACATTTTCTTGGCATACAATTATTCATAAACACTGTTCTCTAGAACCATTCTCTTTATACAAACAATCGCATCGAAATGCGTTGCTTTGTTAAGAAGGAGTTTGCGCTGTCCATTACAGACAGAGGAACGCGGAAAGCGACTTCATTTTACCTGTACTATGTATTGATGGTCTGTTATTCACGAGAATCAATATTTATACTTAAATGAGAGCATCAATTTGGTAATGATATTTTTACTTATACAGTCCTGACAAAGGGACTGCCGCCGTCGAGTTCGGTACACCTACGGGTAATGGTTGCCTGAGTAATAGTTGTGGCGCTAGTTTCGCCAAGGATCCCTCTAAGTGCATCCTAAGCCTATGTGCGTGCACTTGTGTAGTATCAACTAGTGTGTAGCCAATTTACCGTGCACACATCTGGCAGCCATTGGCACAGTGCCAAACCTCATGCCCGACGCATTTTGTAAACTTCAAATACTTACTTCACTACCATTGTACACATTAAATAAATTTTTTTTTGTTTGAAATTTGTACAAGTATCGATGAAGTTAATGTTTTTATTTGATGTATTTAGCTAGTTACAAAACATAATCATTCGTTTTATGAACTCACCTAGGCTACCTTCTTTTTTATACCCACTGACCAGCTACTAGGTAGAGCGCGGTATCCCATGAACGCGGATTCTACGCGCATTTTGTACATTTTGTATGGCCAGTTTTTTCAGGATGTACTGGCTAGATGACTCTATTCCAACACGTTTTAAACCAACGTAGAATCCGCAAATACGTGGGAATGCACCCTTAGGCCTTTTATGTATCCATAGACAAATACTGGTTCCAACTGGTTAGCAGATATAAATGGGTTCAGTCAATCAAAAGCACAGAAATCAGACGCCTACGGCCTGGAACCGTATCGTATCCTGCCTGATAGATTAGTAGAAATTCGACCGAAATCCATCTGTCCGAGTGCAAGTGGCATTTCGATACGGCTATGTCTTACAAATTCTAAGCATTTGGACAGCGTTGCTTAATCAAATACTAAAAATATTATGTAACAAAATCTTAATTATATGCTTAGGTTGTATACCTATGCTGAGTCTAAGAAAATTGTTATGTGAACCTATGAAACTCAACAATTTTCTCTTAGAAGGTGGAAACATGAAAATTTATTGAACCCCTCTATAAAATGTCCTGGCCTTGCGACACAATTGATAACAAAATCTCGTATAACGACCCATTTTCCATGAAGAAAGGCTACTTTGTCTTTCAAAAATCTTTACGCCTTTTGTTTTTCATGCTTAATAATACTACACTGTAATAATACACTGGTTCCTAAAGTTACTGCCGATACGTACCTAAAGCCTGTGGAGGTTACGCAAGCTTCTCGCGATCACATTGCGTAACACTTTGGTTTGCCCTTAGTTGACTTTGTACTCGCAGACGTTATTTGTGAACGGTGTCTGGAAGAAAATTCTAACAATCCTTTAATATTTTTATAGGCTGAGGCTATCCTCCTATGTTTACAAAGCAATTATTTTAAATTACAGCTCCTCTAGCGGTTTTACACGCTGCTGTCTGTTTGGCCGTAGGAAGAGATATATTCCCGCGGTAAAAGATAGTGTTGCTCGGTTTTTCTTTTTGGTAAATCTTCTATATATTTAGCATACTTTTCCTACATTATTTATTTAATATCAAACATAACTTTTTTGTTATTTCAAGTTCTTGCATTTGACATCTTTTTATTAACTTATTTTAAATAAATTAATTATAATTATCATCTATAAAACCCTTATTACCTGTTAATCTCCAGCAAACAAAGTTCTTAAAACTCATAAATAACAATCCAATATAGAGCGCACAGGCAAAGTTACAAATTAATTTAAAAGGCTTACCTACAAATACTTACATAAAACAAGACGTGATCATTTATCGGTTTGTTCACACTCAAAATCCCCACTAGAATTGTAAGCCTTGGGGTGTACTGGCATTATAGAGGTACGAGTATGTCAAAGCCAGCCAAGTCTCTTTCCCAAGAATACACAAATACAAAGTCGATATGATCACATTGACAGACCCCACTACAGTTTCTATGTACAGCTTCAATAGATAAATATATGTATAGCAACATGTACACGCAGACCCAGGAGCGGATATTAAAAATCATTCAAATATCTGACCCTTCTTGGAAGGCAGATGCAGTAGTCTATTGTACATTGAGATATCGCATCGTTCGGCAAAAATTGCATAAACTTTGAGAACAAATTTTTAAGTTAAGTTACTTTACTTGTTCTTGTAGGTACTAAGTATATAGTAGGATGCAGAAGACGGGTCCAACCGAAATAACTAACTATTTTATATCCAAAAATACAAGGTGCACCTGCAGAGATGCTTACAACTTTAACTTTAACATGATTAAGAACAACAAAAGTAATAAAAAATAATACGATGATGAAAGTTGATATTTTGATTGATTGTCTCTATCAGGTTCTTTTGTAAAAAAATAAACTTCCATTTTTGGGAAGTCATAAAAGAAACGAGGGGACTGCAATCATAAAGTGTTTTGTGACGAAGGAGCAGGCGCGTAATAGGTATCTACCGTAACAACCGTCGTAGTAAGCTAGTCCAACTTATTTAACGCACGCGTTAAAGCTTAAGGTAGGTTATGGTTATACAGAACTGGTTGCGCCATCTATTGGATGTGGTAGAAAGCAGGCCGCCGCTCTCTGCAGCGAGTGTTAGGGTGGTTTCAGGTCCTGCGACAAGGGACTTTCACTTTGTAGAAGTGTAACGAAATTCCCGCGATCGCTTGCTACATTAGTAACAACTAAACTGTACAATTATTTAAGCGGTTCAAATATTGTAATGTTAAAATTACATAATAAAGATATCTTTACTAGTCTAGTCAGTAACTCTTGTATTAAAATTTCTTAGCTTGGGTAAGAAAAAAAAAAGATAAGGAAAATCTATGAAAAGCTGGCTAAATTAAAGAGCGTTATTTAGGTAGGTGATAGGGTTGGTGCTCAGTGATGTGAAACATTCTAAAGACTGATCTTCTTCTCCTCACTTCACTGGTAATCTGTCAACTTTTAGTGGGGAGTTTAGGCATGCATGTGATAAACAATTGGTTACCAATTTAAAAAAAAAGGTGTAATTTTTCATAATCTGCCGATACGAGATAAATACTGAATTTATTAACCAAGTAACGTCAATATTTTGCAATTCAATGTCGGCCCTCGGCTACTAAGATATTTATTTGTATGTATCCTGTAAGGGACTACAAAAAATATTTTATTGATGCTAGCCAAACAAAATGATATAGGTGTACTGCAGAATACTGCGACTGGATATAACTAGCATTGGTCTTACCGACTCGGTGCCCTTGACCCTTTTTTGCCGACGCCCGCCGCCGTCAACGCAATAAACTTTGCGGGGGACGAAATAAAGTTTGTCGACTGAACCATTAACTCAACTGAAATATGTTATGTTCTACTGGTTTTATAGATTTTCCATGAAAAGAGGATTTAAGTCACTGTAAAAACTCTGTGTGGTCTCGATCTAAACAGCATTTCTCTCTATTGTTTTTTTAATTATCCTCTAATTGTTGTTTCATATGACTTCGCAACAAGCATCATTCCGATACTTATATGAACACCCCGGTATGATTATCTGATTTTTGCAATACTAGATTAATAATGTTTATTTATGTGAACGAATTAACGCAAAACGTTTTGTTATTTTGATCTTCGTGTTGCTCTAAATTGACCGTTTATTTATTCACTCTCCCGTAGACAGATATTAGCACTGATTCCTACATTGATATATGAATAGCCTTTGTTTATCATATTCATCATTTTAACGTGTGGAAAAACGGATCGACTAATGAAAGTGAGTACCTATTGAAATACCTCACCAATGGAGAAGGTCCGTGTCCAGGAGTGGGCTTTTTGCTTTTTTGTGAGTGAACTTTGACTTTTTATTTTAATTTCCTTTTATGGTTTCCTCATCATTATTTTAATTTACTGGCGCGCTGGGCACTTTTTTAGAGCCAATACTACTGTAATTCACACACAACAAAAAACGAGTCGAATTCTGCCTCAACCGCCCAAGCGCTGACCGGTTGCCGGTGAGCGGCCAATTCAAAATCCTTGGCGCCGCTGTCGTGGGGTTGGATACAGCCAGAATCCTAATGTTGCACTCCAGGTACTCTAGATCTCAAATGTATATGCTAGTAGAAGAGGTCAATTTACGCTGAAAAAACATCTCTCTCGTAGTTTAGCTCCTGGTGTTCCACACAAGGTACTTCAGAATTTCCGTAGTTTGGCTGGGCTCCTGGTGTCCCTTATCAGGTGCTCCATACCCTCGGTGTTATTGTGAAAGCAAACGCGGCCTATCATGCTCAACACCTTTTGCTTTAAAGACATTTTTGTATCTCTCATACACGTACTGTAGCTAGGCTCCTAGAGGCCACAATTTTCTACGTTTATTCGTATTTTCCAAAGGAATGTATGAATTTTCCGCGGTAAAACGTAATCTTAATGTTGACTAGGCTACCATACAAAAAGTTATTTCACATCTGTTCAGTAGTTTCGAAGATGAGCGCGGACAAATAGACAGACAAAAAATATATAGGTATGTGATCTGATACTATTTAAACATCACCCACGATTAGTTTTTCATTACTTTGTTCAATGTAAAGACTCCCGGGTTTTAGTAAGTACTGTTTTATAATAATTTTATAAATATATAGATAAACTTGATGTGTTTCCCAAGAATCGAAGTAGGGGTCTCCAGATCCTGAGACTGAACTCAGGCCACTAGACTCAGCTCAGATGAGTATTGCAAGCGCAGCGCACTGCCGGACAGAGTTCTAAATGATTGATGACTGGTGGAGCACTGCGCAGGGACTGTCCGCGCCGAGTGCTTCGGAAACTCATTAATTACAAATCTTAGTGGATGATGGATGATGGAAGCCTGGAATGCACCTTAAATTTGATATTGCATTTTTTATGACCGGGATGTACATTTTCATAGGGCTGCAAAATAAAAAATAGACACAACTGTAGTACTTATATAGGTACATACTACATATCTATTATTACTCTCAGAGCAAGGGCAATCGAACTAAATTAGGCTAGGAATTAGAAACTCTTCGCAATCAGATTTGGCATGTATATATATAAACATTATCTACAAAGTACCTACTTCTTAAATCAAGTACCTATAAGAGTGCTTATTCAAGCTTATTCAATCCCATTTCGCCAAATTTTTCATGGCTTAATTCTGGCGGAACGTAATATTTATTGTAAAGCATTTATTACTCTAAGTTGTTATTAAACGATGACGCATTTAGCCTACCTATTGAAACTAACTATCTTCAAGACTCTCTTTTTACATTATGAAATGATCCCACGTGGATACTGTAGTAGGCTCGCTTTGTTATTTTATGTCTAGTTCCCATTTAGTCGAGACAAGAAGCAAGAACAAATGAATCTCAAATAGAGTTGGAGAAACTTTAAGCTACTTATAGGTAGGTATCAAACTATTAGAAAAATTTACAAATACATACATATACATATCACGCCTATAATCCCTTGCGGGGCAGGTAGAGCGTAAAAGTCCGCCGAAAACGGACATTTACACCAAGTCTGACAAATATTTGAGGGTCATTTGGAAAAATGTGTATCGCCATAGTGACAGGTTGTCAGCCCATTGCAGCCTTAAATTGCAATACACACCCTCGAGTCCCTTAGTTGCCTCTTACGACTCCCACGGGAAGCAATGTGGTGATGCATTTCTGTCCAAGCAAGATTGTTCGCATTATGAATAAAAAAATACTTTACTAATTTTATTAATTTAATTTTAGATTTAGGTATTTACCTTTGAAACCTTTAATGGTCACTCGAGTGGGTACTTAATGCAAATATGACAGAGGCCTTCGTAGTAGGCGGTTCATCGAGTCGTTCGTTGACTCGTTGTTCCACATGAAAGCTATATTTAGTATTCTTTGATAATATGTTTTACAAAAAGGTGCAGGCCACATTTGTTCATTTCTTACGTAAATTGGTTGATATTCGTGCGCTTTAACCGCGCCTAATCAAAGCAAAAGCAAATAGCGAGTAGATCATAAAAACAAACTTGAAACATCAAACAGAGGTTCTATTTTCTCACCAAAAATGAACCGCCCGGAGCTTAGTCCGAAACCACAGACTTTGTAAACGCAACACACTCCGTAGATTAAAAAAGAAAGCATCATGCAGCCCCTTTCCAATCATGACATGTAAATAGTAGTGTTCGAACGAACAGTTCTCCCAATTGAACGTAGTGCTTTAAAACCATTTCTCTGCATTATTTCTGTATTTACCTTTCGTAGGTATGTGGATTGTAATACTAAGTGTTCGGTGCATCGTGTGCCAAAAAAAGTCGACAGAATAGGTCATCGGCTGTTCCTTCAGCTTGCATACCACCTCCCATGCCACACGTTTCTTTTATAATGAATATTTACTGAAATATATAAACAATCTTGATTGACGCCGCGTACAAAGCTGTCAATAATGTTTTTCTGAGTAGTGGGTGGAAAAACCAAAATTAAATTATTTTTATACGTGATGGATGGTGTGACGCAATCCCTCTTGCCTTTTTTAACGTGAAATATCGAGCTCGCTTCGCTCGTTCGCATTGCATAATATTTGTCTGGGTGGTACACTTCCATTGTTCCCATACGTCAATAGTTTGATTGCTACTAGTGGCATATTGGAACAAAAATTTGTATTCGCCAATGGTAATTTACGGAAACATTTGCCACCACTCTTGTTAGCTGTACATCACTCGTGCGTTCGTCAGCGCGCCCTTAGTCAAAGAAATTATTTGCGTTAGGAAAAGATATAACATGAAATCGCCTATCAGCCGATTTGAGTCAGGTACAATAGAAACTCGAAATATTTTTGTAATCTCGGGGAAAGTTGTTCCTTATCACCAGCCCGTCTTCAGATTTCGTTATCGGTCATTAGTTAAATTCACCCTATGACCCTTTCCGAATCAGCACTAATACCGAGACGTACTACTTGTAGTTTGCATGTGAGTGAGCTGTCAAAATGACACTTGGATTGCCTAAGAGACCCTGCATGCTAGACTATAATATTCAAAGACAAAGTTGTAGGCCTTGACCTATATCTACATTTCTGGTCACAGCTGTAAAATATTGAATTAATAGATGAAAAAAAAAAACTGAAAATTGATCGAGGGGTAAACCAGCCCTTAAACTGAACAATTTTTTTAAGGGAACATAGGCCTTAATAAAAAAAAGACCACCTATACAAAATGTTCCAATCAACCGGGTTAATTTCTGTGGGGGGTGATTTTCTTTATCATATTTCGACCTATGTTCCTTGGTGAAAGTAGTTCAGTTTCATGGGCTGGTTCGCGCCTTAAAATATTTACACCTAATATTTGTACATCCTTTATACTTAATTCCTCTTATAAAAACTATCATATCGTGCCTAATCAGAAACAAATCATACACTATTAACAGACCGATCAAAAAAGGATACATACAACTAGTTTTTATCGTCAGCGTCCAATTATTTTCTTAGCAAAGGGTCTCCATACCGAATTGTTCTAGATCGTATCTCTTAACGCAGAGTGACGATTTTATTTATCTACGACGACTCATTACCAATCTTGTTTCTATAAAAGTACGGTTAACACATGAAACGCAATTCTAGTTCGAGTAAAATATTTTTTCGATAGGTCTTGACTAGATTTTCATTTATCTAGATTGATATCTGTCGAACTATAAAATAAAATATCAAAATGATGGTACGAAAACTTATATTATCAAAAAACGTTACCGGCTGCTTTACAACACTGCTACAAAACTAATTCGTTATAAATTCTAAGTTAACATAAAAACCTAGAAGACAGCCAAGACAAGACACGTTGAGTGAGACTTTTTAAAAAGTGGTATTCATCAGGATTTTATTGGTATTCCGCAAAGCGTGAGACCGCAATGCGGGTCGAAATTTGGACCCGACCTTCTGCTATGAAACAGCTTCAAGTAGGTACTATCAAAAATTACTGGGAATTTTACCACAGCAAAAAGGAGGAGGAAATAGGAATTCATCTCCTTAGTCAAACGTAGTTAATAATATACATCGACGCAGGAAAGACATATTCGCGATCAGATAATTTTTCTCCGTCGTCGTTCTGTGCAGGTTTAAAAGTTTTATTAGTTCTTCTGGCTCGTTTCAGTAACTGGAAAACCGGAGATTTAGTTTTCTACAAACGCTTAGCCGCTATGCTTTTTATGCTTTTCGTAACATGCCGCTTAAGTAAATTTGACGTCTGTTGTTTTATAAACCCTAAAAGTCAGCAGTTTTAAAAAATTCTTGGTCATTAATATTGGTTTATTAGCAAATTTATGAAAATGAATGTTGTTTACAGAAGTAAGCCATTTTGTCTTTTCGCGTCTGTATAGTACCAGTAATGAAGGTGTCCGCAACATTGTTTACTTTACTTTGCGCAATACAAAAATATTTTGAGGCGTCGTCTGTTGTCATCAGTCGTCAGGCGTCTTTCAAAGGTTGGGTATTTTCTTTGATTCTATGTAACTCAAAAAAAAAAAAAAAAAAAAAAAAAAAAAAGTATTACCTGTACGAATAACTAATATATTTTGGTTTGATAAATTATTATATTTAGCCTATTATAATCCCGCTGCTCGGCAGGCTTCCTCTTCTTTCTTCCGCTTATTTATTTTATGTGCAAGCATGGTTCAGTCTTGGTGGTAGGCATTGAGGTCATTGTACTCGTTTGCAGGATTAACCTCGTCGTGCATTCTCGTCCTGAGGTCCCCACTCTGTAACGATCTTAGCCCGCCGATCTGGGTATATCCGCCCGGAACCATCTATTGGTCCATGAAAGAATACATGAAAGTCATATCTTTAAAGCGTAATATCAAAGACATATATATTCTCCCGATACTCACATATGGGACACAGACATGATCTTTGAAAAAAGGTTAAAAAGCCTCGCCCCAAAATATGTCAGCGAGCACAGTATAAAGATCAGGTCAGAAATACTATACTGCGTTCCAAGATGCAAATTACCGCTGTAGCCCATGCGGTAGCAAAGGTACAGTGGGATTGGGTCGGTCAAGTCTGCTGCATGCCCAACGATATATGGTCAACCCAATATGTGGAACCCAAGTGCAGATAGACGTCATCGCTGGCGACCCAGACGCAGATGTGAAGAACTGGACGGGTTTTCCCAAGAATGGCATGCAGAAGCACAGGATCGTAAGCAGTGGATGAAGGAGAGGGAGCCTTGTGCCCAACAGTGGGATTCTGATGGCTAAATAACATAAGAATAAGCTGGATTCAGCTTTGTAATTTTTTTGACATATTATAGCAGTGCAATCTGATAGCCTTACTAAAATAATTTACTTAGGTAAAAAAACTGTATATATCTTTATTCATACACATTTAAATACAAACAATTACCAAAACTTCATCTAAAAACAATAAATAAAAAATGTCTCCAATGCATCTCCACGAGGCATAGGCCCCAATAGGACGGCAGCATTTCCTCGTTGCTGAACTCAACCTTTAAGTGACGTGTTACAAATATTTTTTAAATATTTTCTTTAGATACTTGCCTTATGTGGATTCATATTTCTTTCAAAACATTAGACAATCACTACACGTATGGAAATTGTATTAGGAATAACTATAATACTAACAAGCGCACATCACGCGTATATATCAGATTATTTGGAACAATTAAACTTATATATTGACTACGCATGTATTCTTTGATAAGCTCAGACATGAGTTACGAAATTCATTTGAATTTCGTTCCTCCCACGGAAGTATATGGCTTAAGAACTTTAGACTCCCCTTGCTTTTCACAAATGAAGGCGATCAGCACTATTATAATGTTGTTTAAAATAGATTGCCAATATGTAAGAAAATTTGCTTGGCTGACATTAACGGTGTCAAACCCCTGATGCAATTTTGCCTTACTGGATCCCGGGTAAATTTTGCTAAAGCGACGCTTAGTGGAGAAATAAAGCTACAAAGTAAGTAACTACGTGAAAATTGCAATTTTATTGATTTTCTCGGAATGTTGTGACAATGGAGATCGCAATGGAGGTTACCTACTTTGCCTTTAATGCGTTGACATAATTTACTAATTATTAATTAATTATATTATATTATGATGTCGGATTCTAATTGATCAAATTAGCTACATATTGTTGTGTGCCAGCGAGCCGATATCACACCGGCACGTGCCGATGCCAACCAAACCCAAAGTTTTACTTGGCGCAGCAAGTATGTAGACATAAAACCAATTCATTGAGTCGTTTATTTCACTATGTTTCATTCTATCCTAAGTTATTCAGGTCTAATAATGCGTAAATAACAGCTTGTAAGCCATTCGTTAGGACTGTAGAAATAATAGTACCTAGATCACTAGTATTTCGTCGGAAATTGTTACTTGAATATGGGATATTTTTACCATATTATTTACCATTTAAAAAGTATATTGTAAAATTAATAACAAAGCGATATTAAAATTGACGATAAATACTAACTCCGTTAACATTTTGTTTATTCTAAAGTTAAGTTCTTCCACACTTTATAAAAACAAATATCTTGACTACCTGAACATCAATCAGTTAGAGATAGATTCATCAACGCAGAGCTTAGATCATTGTACTTAAGAGTGTACCTAACTCGAAAATCACCGTCACTCCAGCCTGATTATTCGATTAATTTCCACCTGCCACGTTATTTGGAAGCACATTAACTCCTGTCCGAGCTGTCAGTTGCAGCTTGCGCACAAAGCCTATAGAACACTGAAAATCCGAGAGCAAACAATTCAGCTTCAATCAGTATACTTAATGGAAACGTCATTTCACAAAATCTATGCTCTCCCTACGTGGAAAAGCAGCATAGTAAACCCCAAAGCAACAAGTCAGTTTTAATCAATATACTTAATGGAAACGTCATTTCACAAAGTCTATATTCAGTGTGGAAATGCTTCAAACAAAAGGCTGGGTCAGCACTGGCGGATCTTCGTTAAAACCAGCTTAACGTATGCGTATGAACACCGCTTAAGGTAACTAGATTTACTGACCTTTTCTTCTCAAAGGTTTTACAGAATTACACAGACTGAAATATATGAAAATAGTGCGCTTTTAAAACGAACACCAGTAAGGAAGTCATCAAAAGCATGTTAAGCTACTACTTCTACATAGTGATCTTGATATTTGCGGCCGATGTGGCGCAGTGGTAGTGCGACTGCCCGCGACGCAAAGGTTCCGGGTTCGATTCTCGGCGGGACACTCATAAAGTTAATATTTATCACTTTGTGAATTTGTTCCCGGTCTGGTAAGGACATTGCAGGCTGAACCACCTGATTCTCCGAAAATAGAGATGGTTCCGTGCTTCGGAGGGCACGTTAAGCCGTCGGTCCCGGTTGCTGTCTATGATTACTTAGAAGGCGGTTGTTACACAACCACGCCTACTACTAGTAGTCGGCGGTTGAAAAACTCTGACACTGGGTCATCGGATCGTTGGAAGACTCTGTGTCCCACACGAAAAGACAGAGGTTTTCGGCATGACCAAAGTTATTTATTCGGCAATAGGTATATAACAAAATAAAATTTCCAAAAACAACTGGCAGTACTAGTAACCGACCTTTTAGGATTTTCTTATGGAAGATGGCAGGCAATTCCGGATCTGCTGCCTTTTACATTATATCTCTCGTGGGGAGAGCCGGCATTGGTATTAGAAAAAAATCACTGTTTCACACATATATTTCGTGAGGTGACCCTGCCCAGTGGAACTGAATGAAGAACTTTCCACAAGGAACGAGTGTAGCTGGATTGTTATACGAGGTTAATACCAAACTAAAGAACTGGAACCTAATAAAGATTTTATCTACCTCTACACTCGTCTCATAATGTTCAGATAATAAACTCGAAAACAGTTGTATAAAGACCTGCTTTTGCATTCTGCCAATAGAAATTACAAATTCTGCTTAAACACTGAAACGTAATGAAACGAAGTGTTTTTTGCCAATACTCAAATCGCCATCTTCCGCCGCACCTGTTTAGATTTTTAGTTAAGTTGTTGAATCGACATCTGAACAACTGCTGAAGTATAGAATTTTCAAAAATATGCAAATCATCCCAACTATATTATGTCCAAATCTTTTAAGATCTTAGGTTATTTTAGTAGGTACCACTTCGCTCAGGTCGAATTTTGCAACAATAGATTTGTATTGTTCTTCAAGCACACATGTGTGCTTTTACGAGCGGAGTAGTTAATTAGTTAGTAAAGATATTACTTCATTATTATATACTAAAATAACCTACAAAATTAAAGTATTTACCGACTCTAAATTATGAAACATTGAAAATGTGTACATGAGTTCCATATTTTTGTTCGTTTTTCATGAGATATTTTTTTGTTTGAGAAAGTTTCTGGTTATGGCTAGATTAACATAATATTGACAAAGGATTATAATTCTCTTTTGTTGACCCTGTAAACATATTAAATTATCATGATAACAAAAGTAAATAATGTATATTGTTCAAAATTATTTCTGTTTATTTTATACAATAAAACAAACGGTATAAGAATGGATTACGCAATATCGACATTCATTGGGGGTGTGCTGACTTAAAATAAGAGTAAAATACTCTTAGTTGAATACCAAATTTTAAAACACTTCCCGTGTTAGGTATACAATTTTGAAAAACTTGCAAACTTCGCGGGCAAGGGACGAGCCGCGGTAGACTAGATGGAAGAGGCGTCGCCACTAGTAATGGTGAAAGTAGCAGGTTCAAATCCAGCCCGCGCTTGAAAATTTTGCAATAAAAAAAACTTTGTTTTAATTGCTATTGACTACATTGCAATACCACGCCAAATAAAGGTTTCTGATTCACAGGACAATCAAAGTTATGAGCTTTAAAGTTTCAAGGAATATTAACATTTTACTTAAAATATAATAGGACAATCATTTTATTAGTATAACAGACAATCAAATATAAAGATAATCGAATTTTAGGACAATATTGTGATGTTATTCGACTTTGGAACTAATTACATTGGGTCACTCAAAAATGACCTAAAGACACTTACTGCCTCAGCGACCGTCCAATTAAGTTGCATCCATACAGTCAATACAAAGTAAGTTCATGAGTGACTACAGAGGGAATAGTTACAAGATGTAAAAATATTATATGAGGCAGACGCGACAAACTGTACATTTGTACCTATTTGGAACATATTTTGTACTCATAAAGTTTTGTCGTAAAATACATCATAATTTTAATTAATTGCTTCCTATCGGATATGGTTATTTGTGCAAACGTCAATTAAAACTATGTTGATTTGATACGAATCGCATAATAAGACAGTAAAAAATAGCTACAAATATATAAAGGGGTGAACCAGCCCATGAAACTGAGCAACTTTTCCCAAGTAACATGTGGAAATGTGGTTTTTCATGCTTCTACTAGTAGTCGGCCTCTGACATGGCTGTGTAACGACCACCGTTTATATAATCATAGACAGTAATCGGTACCGATGGCTTAGTGTGTCTTCCGAAGCACAGAACCTTCTTTTTTTTTGGACAATTCACATAGTGATAAATATCAATTTTGTGAGTGCCCCCCCCTCCCCCCCTCCTCCCCCCCCCCGAGAATCCAACCCGGAACCTTTGCGTCGCAGGCAGTCGCACTATCACTGCGCCACATCCGCCGTCAAATGAGTCATTAGGAGCTTCAGACTGAATGCTTCATGGGGATCGGTACCCAATCATACAAAAATATGCAACTTTTTAGTGATCTTTCTATTTTTTTGATTTTTTCTGTAGTTTTGGTTAGTGGTCTAATATTTTATTCAAGAAATTGTTGCAATAATGTATGCCAAATCACTCCCACACTGCATGTCTGCAACAGTTGGCAACACTAGAAATAATAGGTGAAATTACAGAGGTAAAGGTACCAACATAAGCCTGACTGAAGTTGTGTGAGCACTGCCAGCAGCCGGCAGCCGGCAGCCGGCCCGGTGTGATCGATGACGCTGGTTATGCAACCGCTGCAGATCAGCCTGGCTTTCTACTGGTACATACCACACGACCTACAGTTCTTACTCGTAATTATACAAAGTATTTGCTGCATTTTAGTGAGATGTATATTCAATCCAGGTATTATTTTTTATGATCTCAGTTTTCTGTGTATACGGATTCAAAGATACGAATAACCTGTGTAAATTCATCTCTTGATACTTTAATATGCTGGCTATGCTGCTGTCAGTAGGTACTTGCTCCGGTTGTTACAAACATTTGCTGTTTAAGAGAACGTTTATTGCCTTTTTTCCTATGTTCATAATGACAGTATGACCTTGATAGGTAGGATCTGTGCCTACCTTCAAATTGTACTTGTAAAAAAGTATAATTCTCAAACCTCTTGTCATATTCCTTAATTCAGATCATTTGAGGATCAACTGAAACTAAAAATTGCAAATTAGCGAGAGAGGACTTTAAGACGCGCCCATATGCTAAGTGCTGCCCTCATAACAATACTTAAAAATGTAAACGAAGTTTATCAAAAATCTACAAGAGGAGATTGAACCAGGTACATATACTAAAGCTTATTTCCAGAATGAGTATTCATAAACATGGCTCAGTGTAGCGATAGCTAAAGTACTAAAAGTAGCCACACTTTTAGTAGGTACTTTTAGTACTACATATGGGTTTAAAGCAATTCGAAAACACAAATTTTATCAAAAAGGTGAAAAGGGAAGGAAAACAGAATGCTTATTAGCGCGAAATGCGCTGAAGAGAGACTTTGACCTTGGCAGGCTAGACGGACAGTCATCCACCGGAATTGCCGGCAAATTCGGTTTTACTGCGGCATAATAAGCTAATCCAATACCCTCCAAGAGGTTGAGTGAGAGTGTTGGACTGAATGGCGCTCCGGTTCCGTTTCATCTTAAGCTTGCCGCGGCCAAAGAATAAAATGAACCTGGCATATAGGCATTAATGTTTCCATCTCATATATTTGAACTTAAGTGCTAATATTTTTAAATTTAGTCATTGCCAATGGGGCAACTACTCATAAAAAGTCTCAAACACAAAAATTATGTGCAGCATTTTGGTATACTTTTATACCGTATTTTTTTTATACAAATATACATACACTTATCACGCCTATATCCCTTGCGGGGTAGGTAGAGCGTAGACGGCCGTAAAAAACGGAAATTTACGCCACGTCTGACGAACATTTGAGGGTCATTAAAAAATTGTGTATCACCATAGTGATAGGTTATCAGCCCATGGCCTAAAATTACAATACATATGTAACCCTCTAGTCACTTAATCGCCTCGTGCGACACTCACGTGGAAGAAATGGGGTGATGCTATTCTAAACCAGCATCATACCTACGTACGTGATGTATGTATCAGTATGTTTGCAGTCCACTGCTGGACGTTAGCCTCCCTCAGGGTACGCCATAGGGTACGATTTTTCGAAGCCGGCATCACGAGGCGTTTTGTATAAATAGCTCGATAAAACACATTGGTTAGTACACGCATCCAGTCTCCTCTCCAATGAGCTATAATTATTGGCAATATTAAACTAATTAATTTCGTGTCGTCTGGACAGGACATAAGGACAGACATCTTTACATAGAATATTCTATGGAAGTAGTGAACGCATGCGCAGTACGTCACGCAGCGACCCACTCGTATTTTTGGCTTCTTCCTCCGTATACGTTCAGTAAACAAATGAGAATCGCAAGAAACGCTCGCACTGCGATCTCATCTTAGTTTTCCCGCGCAAATTGCCGCATCCGCTAATTGCACCGAAATCATAAATAAACAATCAAACGAACTATTATCCATTCACAGTGCTCTCTAAAGTGTGCCGCACGGCCGCGACAAACCTGCACCATGCGAGTTACATCACACTGCCGAGTTTTACTATATAATTACTTGAGGATGGTTGTTTAAGTTCAACAATGTCACTTTTTGACGAATTTGCTGAAAAAGTCTGGCAAACATAACATTGGGAAAACGAGGGATAGTGTATTAAAAAAATGGTAGAGAGATGCGGTCCGGATTGCATGTAAAATCTTCAGCAGATAAAAGAAGATGGATCTAAGAATAAGGACTATAATATACATTTAATAGGTATGATACAACGTTAAGCTTAGGTATATATAACGTTTTCTTTGTTTATAATTTTAGGTATTTATCATGATTAATATTTAACCGTTAAAGCTATGTTAATCGAAATATGAAACTTTGGTTACTTTTAAGTCAAACAAAAACTTTTTTAGTTGTGAAAAGGTACATTGTTCATGTTTGATTATGGAGCCGTTTCTAAAATTGTATGTAACACAAATACAAAGTATTGGCTAATCGAAAGAAGAAGTCAAGAAAATGATAGTTCGATAAAATATACGGGGTGTAAGGGACAGCTCTCCGAATACTGGTTTCAGACCATGAACAACATCCCATTTTTTTCTACTTTCCATGCTAAATGCAGTCAGCTGATTGTGATCTTGTATGGGAAATCGATTTTTTTCTGACTAATGTTTTTGTTCAGTTTCATGGTCTGTATGCAACCTTTCAGTATTCGCAGGGCTGTATTATAAAAAAGCAAAAGTGCAGCTTTATAAAAACTTACACGCAAGATCAAGAAAAGTTTTGAATTCGTTGTGAATTGGGGTCGCAGTATTGGTTGCCTACCTACCCACCAAGAATGCAATGCAAGGGTTATTAGATTCTGCCGCGAAGACGGGAATGCCACTTGCATAATACCTATCAGGAATGCCGTCCTATCTATCGATAACTGCTACGCTTGTATAAAATGTGGTCGTAAGATAGATGCATCATCTATATAGCATGACATCAAATCAAAAATTTTTGAGATATTATTTTTACACTTCATTGTTATTAAACCTAGTCATATGAAATTTGGTATAAAGATAGATTGTATATACGTAGATTTAGAAATGTCATCAAAAAATTATATATTTCTTCCATACCAGTAATAGAATGGCAAAACATGTTTACCTCTACGATGTCAGTTACCGTTATATAGGTCTTCCAAAATTACGCGAATGTATCTTTGTAAAAAATTATTTAAATGTTCCTGTCTGAAGATATTTACTTTTAAAGGGAGCGTTTTCAGCCTAAAATTTGATTCATACAAATGCAAAAAAATGAAAACATATTTATTAAACTATTTTCCAAAATTGCCAAAACCGAAAGGAGAAATGATAAGATCATTAGAGAACATTAAGAGCATTGAAATATGGTTCAATTAATGTTTGATGACTACAAACCTTAAATTTAAGCGTTTCCGACACGCTCTTGGCCGGTTTGTTCCTAGATGAGACATTGTTTTTTTCATCTGCAATGTAATTTGGGCTTTGTACTCGTATGATTCTTATTTAATATATACGACCATGATAATTTGAGGAAATACTCAGTTCGATTTTTTGCGAACCGAAACGATTCGAGGCTAAAAATACGAGTATTCTCGTATTAAGTGTATCCTTATCTCGAGTCGGCGGGCGGCGGGTGCGACCGCGGCTTTCGTCGCGGCGCCGCCGCCGCCGTTCTGTCTGCCGTAGCGGCGCCTGCACGTCTGAGCTTTTTGTACGAAACTCTCAACTCATCTACTAATGCGTGTATTATATTCTGCACTCATCCGTTGACCCACTCCGCATTAAACAATTGAATAAAATAAGTGCCTAGGTACTTGTCTGCTTTATTTGAATTATTATGTTATTCGTATAGATAAGTTATTTTGGCAATATAATGCCTGTAAAGGCGTGTTTAACAGGTCACTATTCTATGACAGTACCAAAGACTACTTTACTAGCCAACAACCAATAGGTAGATGCATCAATCCCTTTTAGGTTAACCCTGTTAGCGGTGTTTAAAGTAAGTACCTTATAAGGTATTAAAATCCAGTTACTAAGTATTATCTACTTACATTAAAATGTGTATACTTTCCTCGTAGAATGTGCCTTTTCAGTTTGAAATTGCGTTTCATGGTGGGTAGGTATTATTCAGTTGGTGCACTAAGGCTTGTAGTTTCATTTCTGCTCTATTTTAAACGATTTCCTTTTTGGTGCTCTGTGCAAAAAAGTTATCTCCTTATAAGTGTATACATAGTAGCAACATATCACCAGTTCACAACACAGTGATGGGTGTCTTGTAACTCATGCACGCAATAAAGAACACGATATTAATTAAACAAATGGAACGAGGGCTAGCTAGTAGTTAAATGTGTATACTGGGTAATTATCTGCAAAAGAGAGAATCGAAAGGGGTGAATGTCCTCCGTATTACACACAACTTCACCCATGGTACATAAGTCAAAATATGATATACCTTTACTCCTATAGTATATTATATATACTAAATTTTCACACTTATTTGACGGTAGATTTTGATACGTAGTAGAAAGGTGTTTTCGGATATTGCGATTACAAAAAACAATTCTGATACTCTTCATAATGAGAACATCCGCAAATAGATACTCAGGCAGTCAATCAGTCAGTCAGGTCAATAAAGTTAGTCAGGTCAGGTACTCAGGTCAGTAGGGTAAATTACGGATAGTTGCCCAGTTGTTCAAAAAAGCTTTGTAACTCTGAAACTATTCATTTATTTATAAAATGCTCGTAGCATACTCGTAAAAGAAGATAAATCTTAAATCTTCCATTATGCCCTATGTCAGGGATGGGGAAATACATTTTGAAAAGGGCCATATCAAAGAATCACAATTTGTAAGCGGGCCAAATAAGTTTTATTAATTACTAAAAAAAAATACAAGAAATTAAGTTTATTTGAGGTGCTTGGTCGATGAGCTAAATGAAATTGTGGAAACCACTTGCTCGTAGGTCTGTGTTAGGTCGCTCGCGCCAGTAAACACCTAACTCCCTTCACCAAATAGGTACATACTTATTAACGTGATTAATTGAACTTGAGGGACAAACTTAATAAAAATCAGTCAGTAACCGCGGGCCGGATGAAATCACTCCGCGGGCCGGATTTGGCCCGCGGGCCGCCATTTCCCCATCCCTGCCCTATGTTAATAAATATAAAAAATATAGTTTTGTTATAAACCCAGTTTTACTTGACCTTTCGAAAAATTGAAGGGCGACTACCTTAGCCTTAGAAACCGAAAGGGGAAAATTATTCTTCGCGGCGTACCTAGGTACGAAATGCATACATAGTGTGTCATTCTTCAATACTTAATTGTTAGGTTTGCTAGTATCAACCGTAGGTATAACTACCATTTATATTTCATCAATGATAAATAAACGTGTAAAAGTCAAAGTACGTAAATAAAAAGGGGACGAGTCTAGATTTGATGATAAGATATTTTTTTTTCTCCAGACTTTTAAAAATAAAAATTTCCGCTGGAGGTACATAAGTGGTTAATAATAAACCATAAAAAACTACTTCAGCGTTGACGCAAAATGTATGGGAGTCCCTCATCCGGTGGGAAAGATAAATTTTTATCAAACCAAATTTATATCAGTTTCATGAAATGCGTATTTAAAACCATTTTTCTTTAAATTAATAAGTATTTTGTAATTATCTTCAGTGAAAATATTATTTTGACACATAGGTAGCGTTATATGTATGTGGAACAACGCCCCAATTCCATTCACACTTACAAACGTAGAAATTCAATTGTAGAAATTCACTGGAACATAGTGTTCTCAAAACGTGGGCAACTATCATCCTGGGCATCTATCCGTACTTTACCCTACGACGAAACGTCTCTTAGACCAACTGTTAATTAGACCGATCATTTATTTTTAATTCATGCGATAGTTTGTCAGACCTAATGAGACTAAAATCCAGGTATTACCTAGTAGGTTCGCACAAATACATTAGCAAAGTGCCTAGGTATCTACTTTTACCTCATTAGTGACTAATTATTTGTGGTTCTATCAGCATATTATAGGCTGTGAGTACCTAGTAGCGCTGTACTTCACAAACATATAAAGTTGAAGAGTTTAATAAAATAATAATTAATTATAACGTTATCGCCTGAAGATACCGGTTTATGGCTAATGTGACGTGGCCTTCTGTTATTTTTCAAGTGGGGTATCGAAGCGACAAACAACCGATAAAGTTTATCGTGATGTAACGGAGCATTTTACCTAAGTTTCTCTGAATAAGAACTATCTTACCGGAAAGAATATAATAGGTAAGTTTTTGGCTCTCTCAGGCGGTGTCCTATTTGATACTTATTGGGAAAGGTAAACATTGCCAACTAAGTTGCTTGGCTGGTCGCCCTGAGGAGAGCGGACCAATAACCCGCGATGACCACTGCATACTTACCGCCTGTCCCCTTCGCCACTCCTTTATGGAAGTAATGATAGCGTACAGGCGCTCGTTAATAACGTCTTCAAATACATTATCGTTAGAATAATTGGTCACCGGGCGATAGATACCTACTTACATTACCGTTTAAATATAGAGTTACATGACCTATATGCGTTTTTCTTTAAGTTAAATTATACTGGAGAGGTAATTGAAAGTAAATAAATCATCCATCAAGGTAACCATATTCTTTTAAGGAGGTTGCGCTCAATAACTACTAAGATGGCGTTACACAACCACATCAGAGGATTAAAAATATTATTTTAGCAGAGGTTTAAATAAAGTGACACCATCGGGTAGTTCGTCGGCTTGCTGAGACAGTGAGACACGATATCAGTGAATAATTATGTTCAATATACTTAATCAAAGAGTTATCAAATGGTTTGCGCTTTTCTTCTTGATTTTTTCCTTCTTTTTCTTTCTCTTTATCTGTTCTAGTGGTACCTACCTTTAAAGCTTTCCTTCACATAACCCTCAGACAGGGCAGTGAAGTTGATACCAACTTTTTAGTTATGCTTTAGCTCAGACTTGGCTGGTTGCGACGAGTTTTTCATAGCTTAGTTCTAGTTGTTCGTAAGATTCCCTTTCCTCTGCAATATTTCAGGAACTGAACTAAATGGGTAGAAAAAGACACAATGCGTTTAGTACAATGTATGCTGTAGTTAATAGTCTAGTGCATTTCCCAGCAGGACTCGTATAAATCTCGAGTTCTATATGCCACCTTTATTTATACATGTGTGTGATATCGTTGGATTCATTATGATATCTTGATTCAGGATTCGATTCGTAATAAATCCTGCCATGAGGTGCGTAATAGCACTTTAATACGCTGTAAAATGCTAAATATTTGTTTAGTTTGAACGAGTATTATATTATCTTATGTGAAATACTGTAAAAAACAATGACATTGCAATTTCAATAATTCCAGACTTTTATACGAATTATTAATCCATACGGCTTTCGTAACGCAATTTTTAAAAAGTACAAAAATAAATAAGCTGTCACTGCTATGGGTGGTGGAGATGTTTTGGTTATTTGTCAAGAAAATCTGTATTTTACGAATTTGCTTGGAGTACATAAAATCACGCATATTATTCCTTAAAGGTTAAGCACAGCAGCAAAGCTATGTTCACAAATAATTTTTTGACCACTGGCGCTGCTTTAGGGGAAAATGTTTTGTAGTACAAAAACTACTGCTCCATTTTCTTAGATATTAATGGAACAGTTATTTGCATAACATTCATCTAAATACTTCCAACACGAGAACAAGACGATTCTGCAAAATGAAACGAAATAAAGTTTTCAATTATTTACCTACACTTAATTATATAAGATCAAACGAACTTGCCAAGTGAAGTTGGATCGATAATATGAGTCCCACCGAGGTTTCGGTAAAATGCACATCAAGCTGTTTAAACCACACTTAAACTGCTCAATTTAAACATTTTGTTCTTTTTCGGCACCCTTAAAACCACAGATTTACTATATGTAGTCTAGCTACTAAGAAAATCGTGTTTTTATATTCAAAATATATTTATATTTTAAATATCTACCTCCTTAAAAATGAAGCCACTTGCCAAATTTCATACTTCTAAAACTCTTTGAAATTTGATTCCCTCGAGAGGGTCAAAAACGCATTTTTATATCATAAATGGCCGTATTTTTTCTATTGTTTCGTTAGAAGCTTGGTTATTTTAAATCTACAAGCGGCCTTAGACCTAAGTTTAATTTCAACTCGATATGTTTACGCGTTCCCAAGATAAAGGATCTTGACGGATCGACGTACACACAAAAAAAAACCTATAACGGTTTTGTATTTTACTTTTGTGGTACGGAACCTTAAAAATGTCCAAGTGCCAATCAGACTCGTGCAGAAAGGGTTTCGTACCAATTTCCATAAAAATGGCAAATAGAATACGTTTTTGTGTAGAAATCGCCTTACATTTATTTTATTCTGCTATTTAGTATTTTTGTTATAAAGACAACAAAAATACAAAATCTGTGAAAATTTCCACTTAAATCTGTCATGGATCAAGAGGGACAGCTTCCGTTCCAGTATAGAAAAAATCGAGCAAAACATTTTTTTTGTATGGTAACCCCCCTATATACATATTTAATTAAAATTTGCAGCAGTAACAACAAAATACATCGTCTGTGAAAATTTGAACTGTCTAACTACCACGGTTTACGGTTTATGCAATACAGCCTGGTGACAGACAGACAGACAACCGAGTCTCAGTGATGGGAACCCGTCTGACCCCTTGAGTAAGTGCCTTAAAGAATATACTTCGCGTACAAAAAAAAAACAGGCAACCGAGTTATTTTCTATAATTATCCATTTTCTTTTTTAATACTTTTACCTAGAGTTCTTGGTGAATGTTGTTCAGTTGGTTGAGCTTAGCGTTCAGAACCACCCTTCCATAATTATGTGACTCTGTTTATGAGCATTGTGGCGTTTCCTTATTATACTTTTGACTCTGAAATTTCCGGCCGGATGCGGACAGGTAGCGTTGCAGTCAGTGTGCCAGGTTCCCGCGGGTTGCATTGTACATACCTACCTACTATTTATACCTACATAAGCTTTACATAACTACCCACCTTTACCCGCTACCGGCCTTGTTCACTGTGACCCGTGTTTTACTTTTAACAAAATGCAAATATTCACCAGCTCCTTTATGCAGTAAAACTGGTACTAACCACAATGTAAGTGAAAGTGTTTTTAATAAATGTAGAATAAAATTTATGGTCAAAAGTAAATGTGTCACTATAAAAAAATTATTTTAGTATACATACATTAATATAAATCTCGTCTTTATATAGAGCGTAGACGGCCATAAAACAGTCATAGCATATTTTTCTCTTTGTTTGTATTACTCTACCTTACAAATTGAATCACCAATAGAGAATGCGGCTCGGAACTGATAGAAATCTTATTAAAGGCTGCATATCTTGTAGTAATGAATTACATTAGAAGTATTGTATCCAATGAATCCATAGCGCATTCATTACAACTTGTCATTTGCTTATTGAAAGTTTTCCTTGGATTCGCGTCTTCCAGGTTGATATTAGACCAAATGATGCAAAAAGAAAGAAAATATATAGAATAGCCAATAAATAGCTTTTAGGTATACGCTAGAATCGCAACCAACATAAACTAAGTATATTTAGGTGTTTTGAGAGCGCTGCATCTTTTAATATGGCCCCAATTTATAGTTGGACTCTTTATCGAGGATGCCCGCATATTGCGCGGGGAACAAAGTTAGAGAACTTCTCTGTGATAGTGAAGTGACATGTAATGCAAGCTAGGATCGTTGGATGAGAGTTGCGCTCAAATAAAGCTCTCGAAGCAACTGGTTGAGTGAGTCGGCGAGTGGCGAGCAGAAAGGCGAACATGCATGTGACTGTGACGTGACAATGTGATTAGCGCTGAGCGAGCGAGCGCTGGCGCCGCTGCTACAAATCTCGCCATGCAGATGATATTAGCCGCTGGTGGCGGGTGAGTTTCGCAATCGATTGATTTTAATCTTTGAACGTAGTGAGATCCGTACGCTTAGCTGTATTTATCTAACATTCTCATGAGCTAGCATTTTTAAAGATCAGCGCCGTTTCTAATTGTAGAGTTGCGGCAGCCCTAAAGATGACATGTTCTATCACACTAGGAATCTTTATTTAATTTGATGGCAGAAATATCTAGTTACATGCTCGCAACCATTTATTTAATCACACACAGTAAGCAACAACTAAGCATTAGATAATATGACATTTAGCTGATCACATATGCTTTCTACTTATTTATTACCTTCCATCTTCATCAAAAGCAGCTAAATGCATTGTAACGACCAGTTACTACCTAGAAATGAAGGACCTAGAACCTAGTACGAGTATGTAAAGTTAAGCACAACATTGGCGTTCATCCTATCTATCCCAAGTACCGCTTCAATCTCAGGTGGAAAACAAATTAGCATAGTTTTCAACTATATTTCGAACTTCATCAATTCGGAAGGTATATTGCACAGTGCTAAGAAGATGATAGCTAAGGCAATAATTCACAAAGTATGCTCGCATAGCAGTATTCTATAGGAATATAATGCATTTGAGGGAGTGTGCAAAATAAATAAAAAACAAGTTGCTCAAAATAAGCAATTAACAAAAAAATAAAATGCAAAGACGCCTTAATACACAAACTATGGAAAGTGCTACGAGCTACGAGCGACATGCTCCGAAGTAGCACGTAGCCCTTATTTGGGGATCATTTTGTGTGTTGTTGTTTGAAAGCTCAACCAACATAGACGAAGCTGGAAAATCTTTTGACTTTGAAAATAGAAAACACAGTCAGGTTTATCCCACTCTATCTATATACATATAATACAAAACAGCCGTATAATAAAACAGTAACGTAAGCAAGTATTTTTTGCTTCGAAAGAGATCTCAACACAAAAGCTTTTTTTTGCTGTTCGTCTGTCTGTTTAGATGTTATTCTTTCACACCAATAGTACTGATTTTTACTACTTGTGTAAAGTAATAGCTTAATACTCAGTTCAACATCCAGGATACTTTTAAAAAATCACTCATTTCCGAGGGTAAATAAAACAAGTGTCTGGGCCGGGTTCATTAAAAAATTCAATGCGTTTATAGTCTACCATATTAAATGGAGTGTCATGGTTTACTCACAGCGCTATATTATTTTCATAAATGAAAACACTTCTTTGTACGTCTTGAGACGAGTACTAAGAGATTGAAAATTTATAAGTGTCAGTCGACTGCGCCGGTAGCTCAGTTGGTAGAGCAGTGGGACGGTTCCCCAAATTCCCAGATTCAAACAGCGGGCGCTTACATTTTTCAATTACTAATTTTTATTTATGAGTGGGGTATCGTTAAATAGGTCTAGTAAAAGTAAGTGAAGGCGTCTTTGAAATAAAATCATGAAAAGTTCACGTCTCGAGATACTCGTGTTTGCTTAAAAAAAATTACTGCAGTGCATGTTTGCTTCGGGAAAATTGGTACTAAACCTTTGATACGAATGCTTGGTAGATTAAAATGTTAGGTTGTGCCTTTGCGAGTTACATTCACTGGCAGCCAGGCAGTGCCTCTATTTTTATTTATTTTTATCATGCGAAGTCGTTTTTCTATCAGTACAATATATAATGGTTACAAAATGAAGAAAATTATGTTAAGTATACAAATTTCTTACAATAACGGATTATGATGACATGATGTGATAACACTTTCCTACAATGAATGAAGTTAATTTCATTTTAAATCGTTTCGGTAGGTATTGTCTATTGTCGGTTGTGTTGTAACAAAGGAGTGAGAGGTGACAATTACAGCAAAAGCAAAAAATAGGACAATGTTTTGATGTAGTTGCCCGATATACCTGATAACTGATATGTATGCAAAGTAATCGTTACATTAGCTACAGCATTATTATAATGAGTAATAATAAAACCGGGACACATGTATAATTTAAAAATTAACTTAACTTTATCCATAACACAATGATTGTACTTTTAAAGCCGATTGGTTGCAATTTTTACCAATAAATATGTTGGCGTAATATTTACAATAGGTACGGTATACATACATACATGTTCTAGGACTTCTCCCAAAATATACGATATTCTTTTAAAGACGCTAGTATTCTTACGGAAAGTATCAGACACAGTAAATGGGAATGGAATTTTACGAGTTTACGTAAACCTTTAAAATTTCAAGGCTTTGGCAGATAAATTTTTGCATAAAAGTTTATCAAAGTTAGCTAGGATTTTTCGTTCTTTTGATTTCTGCGAGGACGATGAAGCTTGTTTATTAAACTTTCGAGAGCATTGTCTGACTCTCCGTGCTCTCTGAAATCAAAATGCAGTTGCCACACATTTGCCTTGAGTCCCTAAATGCCTTCGATTCAGAAAAAAACTTGTAAAAATAGCAAACATATTATGCAATAACGTGTGTACAACATGTACGCATGTCTGAATTTACACAAAAGTCATTAACATCTTGTGTACAAAGTCGCTTGCACCAGTTACTATTATAAAGAGGAACGTATATTTGTTTTCTTTTTGTGTATTTTGGCATTGATGATAACGTTCTACCGTCGTTAAAAGACTGAAAAAACGGAAAGCAAGATAAAATTCAATATATACAGTGAAATTTTATAAGTGACCGATAGCAAAATCTCAAGACAGGCTGGTGATAAGGAACAACTTTCCCCAAGGAACATAAATATTTTAAGTTTCCTTAGTAACTCTAATCAGCTGATCGATGACTGAAATTTTGTATGGGAGGTCCAATTATTTTTTTGTTTTCTGACCTACGTTTCTTGGGGAAAGTTGTTCCTTAAAACCAGCCCTTCTTAAGTTTTCGCTATCGGTCACTAGTAAAATTTCACCCTATATGCATTTATTACATTATATTAAAAAAGACCTCATGATAATATTATTCTTATTTACGTCGATTCTAGACAATCTTCCAAATCTAGGAATATGGTCCGAAAGTTAAAAACTATTGACCAGTTGACCTTGTTTTTATGGCAAGGTAAGGGACACCCTAAATACTATAAAGACCATAGATAGACACAGACAAAGGTATGGAGCGTGATACCTACTCTATCACTACATACATACAGACTATGCCGTCAAACTTAAATTACTTATAGGTATACTATACGATCCTTTTCGATTGATCGGTCTATCAAAATAAACTGACAAGACCAACTTAACTTTAATAGTATGCAAATAGCATGTGCCCGGCTCAGGTGGCCGGTAACGTAATACCGAGCTGGTCTCGTCCTATAAATTGGCTATAATTTCGTATTGATTCCTTTGTTTGACATGTAAGTATTGGATTTACAATCCACACACATAACCAACAATCACTGCATCAATATAGCTTGTCTAAATAGGGACAAAATTTTAGAATATTTATGAGGTAAACTAGGTACTTAAACATGTTCTAAAGTTAATAACAGTGCCGTGAAATTTTATAACTTTAACCGAAATACCTTGATTTGCCTTTTATTTCAGTGGTTTAATATATTTTCATCGAACATATAAATTGTGTATGGAATAAAAACATATAACCCGTTTATTTATAGACAGGAACCCGAAATTGCAACATAATTTAATTTAATTTTTTGGTATGTGTGATTAATTCTGTCGTATTTTATTGGTATTTAACGTTTACTCTAAGTGTTATTTTTTTTACATACTTTGTTGGCTATCTATGGAAACCTATAATCAGCTGTTTGTTTCAATATTTTGAAGTACTTTGTAACGTTTGCTGTTGGTTTTCGTATAAAAAAATGTTTATGTTTTTTTAATACATTTAAGCGGAAATGTCAATAATAATGTAGCCATTTCTAGAGTCTCGACTCTTGATGACTACAAAAATTTAAATTGTGGCGTGTCTGACACGCTCTTGCCCGGTTCTACTATACTTGGTGAAAGTGACGCGACGCGGTGTACCGAAAACTTAGCAGGTACTTAATTTATGTAGAAGAACGACAAACATCTTTTGACTCTTTATAGAACGCCAGTCTGATTGTTAAGTGTTTCGGGAGAGATTTTTTTTTATCCTTTGGAGAATTGTTCCTCATGGTTTGACCATGCTTGCGTAGTTTTGGTATGCATCCTGTATATTCGGCATAATATTCATATAGCCATAACATCTCTTAATGAGACATCATGCAATATACTAAATGCATTTAATGTTCGATGGAGTTGGAGGGAGTTGGTTGCCAACTACATTTGGCAACAGATGCACACATCGAATAATATAATGACTATTTGGCAGGATCCTAGCCACCTGATACATGGTAAATACAATCTAACCTCTAAAGCCTATGGGCGTCACATATCTACCTTGGTTATAATATTGCATTTTCAGAGTAGGTTATTTGATTTCTATTGACATTTCATGGCTACTAAATTTGTTAGTTATGTACCTACATTAATAAGAATGCTCTCTCAAAACTAAATTAGGCTTTTATTTAAGTCCCCACCCCCCTCCCCAGTTTGGTCAAATACAAAGTGTTACAAAAGAACCCAACAATTATAATATTCTTCGTTACAATCAGTCGACGAATTAATCACATCACAAGTCTAAGTCAGTAAGTACTACACTTCCCTTCCAACGAACTTTGATTTGGCATACATTTTTGGCAATCGTCAGTTATGATAATTTATTCGTATAACAATACAATTATTGTGTTCGAATGTTCACATGAAAAAAAAATTACAAAAGGTACATGAAAACTGCACAATAAATTATAAATTAAATAAGTAGGTAATGTCAAAATTATTCTGTTTAAATGACAAAATATTAAAATCAATCAAATTTACAAAAAATTTAAATTAAGTCAATGAATTAATTAAAGGTAAATTATGTAAAAAGGAATACAATCAACATTACATCAGTTTATTGAATGATGACAGCCATGAAATAGCCAGTAATGTATACTGAAACACGCTGCGCCGCGTTGTTAACTTCTGTTAAACTTTATATTGTCAAAATAGTGCTGCGACGCAACGATAAAAATTAAGTGTAATTTGATTTAAAAATTTGTGTTTCTTAATTTTTTCAACCGACACAACTTGTTAACGTAGTGTCAACTTTGTTATTCTGTAACACGGTGGGTATGGTTTGTTAAAAAAAACTTATTTAGGGAGCAGAGTTGATTAGAACAGGTGGTACATACGTTAATTGGGACATATCCAAAGTTCAAAGTAATAAAGTGATTTGTGAGTCTCTAGTCTGCAAACTTCCAATTTTCTGAAATTTCTTTGACATTTTATTAGCAAAGATACAATACATATAAATTCGGTGTTCAAATTCTAGCCGCTATCCAATATTTACTGCTCATGCGAGACATAAGTTATATCTCCTTTGACATCATCCTTTTATTTAGCTGTCGGAATCGTAAAACTGCATATGATTGTACCGCATCAGATTCAGCAAGATGTTGCCTTACTCGGCATTAATTTTTACAGAATTTATTTTTAATGTTGTTTTTAATATTATTAACAAGGGCCCGCGAACTTTGTCTTGCCCAGGGTGTTATTTTTAAAAATATTTTTGTGTCTCTTATACTTTAGCCGTACCCCTGATGTTCCACATTAGGTACTTCCGACCCTTGAGTGCTGACAAAAACATAAATGTTGAAGAGTCCACTGACTGCCCTTAGCGAGGCAGGCAGGGGAATCTAATATTCATTTCGCCTTCGGCCTAGTCTAATAATTTCAATTCTGACAAGTTTTCTCTCTTTCTTCAATAGGCAATTATACGCGTGAATCATACTTTAACTTAACGAAGACTATTTCACTTTCTAACCTACAATGAAAGTATCCGTCCAGTTGTGTGGGAGCGACATCCGAGTAAGGCTCTCCCTCGCTCTTTACACATTTTCTATACTTCTGTTTGTGATTCAGTCTTACGTAAGAGCGGTAAGAGACCATATTACGTAGGTATTCTAAAGACTGAATTATTGGACATCTACGAAAGGAGCACTGCTAATGATATTATTGTTATATTAGCGCGAAGTGCTACTACTTAACTTTGCCTTTACTGAATTCGGTTTTTGTCAAACGTGAAATACTAAATATAAATCTTTCAGAAATGTGATAGATTGGACAAAGCTATTACTATATGATCAACTAATAAAATATATGTACCTCTAGGCAGCACAGTATATCTGCCGCCCAAGGCATAGATAATGCATTTCTATAAAACCTCTAACTTTCGCAAAAACTTTCGTAACAATCTATAGCGCCATCTGTAGCGTTTTTCCCGAACAACATGAGCTTTAAACAACCTAACTGTTCTAAGAAAAAAAACCTGAACAATCTTATTGCAAATCATGGATGTATTCACACGATATGGAGCATGGATGGTACACGCTCACCGTGTAATCCACCTTGTATCAAGTTGAAAATTAGTAGCTCTTAAATGTCGCGACACCTGTAAATAAATCTAGAAACACGTAAATTATTGTCGAGTAAAAAACCCCAGATGCAATTTTAACACATACTACCGTCTAGCCAGCGCGTTGCTGGCTGAAACCAAGGGTTTCAAATATAGCGCCACCTGCACCAATTTTCCGGAACTATTTACTCACTGGAGCTTGTGGTGGAGGGAAAATGCGATAAGCAAAATGGAAACGAACCCGGTAGGTTGGTGTTTTCCACTGCACCACAGTTTTTGTACGTAGTTCTGGAAAATCTTTGTAGATGGCGCAACATTTAGAACCGTTTTCAGCCGGTCAGTTACGAAATGATTCTAACCATGCAGCAAGCTGAAACCCGATAGAATAAAGTGACATCTGTTACAAATTTTCGGTACTATTTAGGTACGCATGAAAGCTGTGGTGTAGAGAAATACTTTACTTACACTGTCTTACAAATACCTATGCCCCCTGAAATGCCGGCTGAAAAAGTGTAGGTTGTATTGCGGCACCTGCAATTATTTTCCGTTACTATTATAACTCGAAAGCTTCGGTGCAAAACCAGTAGCTGGTACCTACTAGCAGTTTTCAACCGGTATGCTTGTTTTCTGACAGCGGCCGCTAGGGGACTACCACATGGTTCGTTTAAATGCTTTGCTACACGCCACTAGGAGTCGCTACTAGCAACTTTAGTCGCTTGCATAGCTAGTAAGTGTGGAACAAACCTACTATGTACCTATTGAAGTAGTTAGATCTTCCTTGACGTCAGCAATGCACAAAGAGAATGTAAGAACATGGCCAGTAGACTCAAAACACAATTTCAGCACATAAACGTGCTGTGATAGCAATTCTCTTCCTAATATTAACTATTTCATGACAAGTAGCTTTCTAAATAATTGGTTCGGTGTATATTTATCCCTTGTTTCGTATTTTGATTTGCACTGACATGTTCGCCTTTGTTCCGTGGTTACGTAAACCTTTGTCGGTCCAATTGGGAACAAAAAGCTGCGTGTCTCTTCGAGTGCTTGAGCTGTTTATCATTTAAATGACATGATATCAGCTTTAACCGAATTTCTAATTGAGTAAAATATACACTAATTTATAACTGCTTTTCGTTATACGTTAACTGAAAAGAGTTAAATCAAAAACAGACACTAAATTGGATTTTTTTTTTATGATAGTGGGACAGAAAAAAAGTTATGGAACAGAATAAATAATCGGAAAGTACTCGTAGACACATTTCAAATTATATTTAATAAAAATCAAGGTCGTGGTCTACACGATGTTAAACTAACAACTTAATAAATAATATATAATAGGATAAAGCTTTGCTGTGCTAGTTTTTTTTAATAACTATTGGTAAACCAGTTCTTTTCGTGTGAGTCTCTCAAGTAAATGAACAACCTGGAAAACAAACCTACTAAACAACTTGGTGATTCTGGTAACTAACAACGTTTAGTATACAGGGTGTAAGGGATTATGTACCCAAAACTTTACAGGCATGATCAGACCATCAAACTGAACAACTTGGAACATACCCTTAGAAGTAAACATAAACATAATTATAACCATAGCAGCACAACTGTCTAACCGTAAAAGGTAATTAATGGGACCTAGTTAATTAAATCCACTAATTTAGCCACATTGAACTTGTATTTGGCCCAACAAATATTCATATCGATAATATGACGAACTCGTAACCAACATTGTGCCTTGAAATTATATTGCTACCGTTGACTTTTCAACGTTGGTCTAACTGCAGTAAATAAACGTTGGGCCATCAGAACTTAGCACAACATTGGGCCTTTATACTTTATTGCTATCGGGTTAAAGAGCTACTAATAAAGTAGCTATTAGAACCTATGACAGGCGTGCTTTTAAAATGACATTATTTAATTTGACGCTTCTAAAGCCGTTTCATATTCTGCACGTAAATGTCATATTCAAGTGACGAGATTATAAACTTTAATAATTACTAAAAGGATAAAATTTAGCTTTAGCTGATAAATGCATTTCTAGGGGTTGCATAAATAAGCAATTTAAAGTTCTTAAACGACAAATTTAACTTATTTTACTTAACTTAACTTATTTTGCCGTGTGATGTCGGTCTAGAATAGCATCATCCCATTTCTTACTCATGGGTGTCGTAAGAGGCGACTAAGGGACTCGAGGGCGTGTATTGCAATTTTAGGCGATGGGCTGACAACCTGTCACTATAGTGATACACAGCTATCTGATTGACCCTCAAACTTTTGTCAGACGTGGTGTTAATATCCGTTTTACGGCCGTTAACGCTCTGCCTACCCCGTAAGGGATAAAGGCGTGATTTATGTATGTCTAACTTATTTTAGCGGCCACTGAAAAGGTCCCGCTTAAAAATAGTACCGTCAAAACAACTCGAAATATTAGAGTAATTTGCATGATTTAAGGTCAGATTGGAGAGTTCTAAAAGGTGATGAATTGAGTTGGGAGGTCCTACAGTGTCACCGGGTAAGAAATATCTAGATTGTAGATTGGCACCAGATCGGAAGGTGCTAAGAGTGGCACCGGGTCAGAATGTTCTAGACTGGCACCTGGTTGGACGGTTTTAAAGTAGCACTGGGTAGTAAGGTTCTATATTGGTACCGGGTTAAAAGGTTCTAGAGTGCCACCGCACGCATGCTAATCTATCAATTTAATGTTTTTTGGCGTTTATATAAAATTCACGTAAATAAATAATGTTGAAATGTTATTAAGAAAGGCGCTCGCCAATCCGCCTGCCTGGTGTGTTTGACAAATACCCCCAACAAGCCTCTTCTTGTTTTCATATTTAAATATTTCAATTTTTGTGGAGTTTCCACTCAACATTCATTGAAATATCTTAAATAGAAATATTTATTTCAGTTTTTTGCAACGAAAATTGCTCAAGCGTAAATATTTCGCGTCATGACAAAGATTGTTGTAGACAATCTATCTATCCTTGTCACGCTAAGGCAAATTTCATATTTCAGTCCTGCTCTCAGATGACACTCATCATGATGAACAATTTTTGTCGCACATTGTGCGCACCCCTTAGTTTAATAATATTTTTTAAAGTTAAAATTTAGTAAACTTAACCTTGTCAGAATCAAATTATATACCTGTCAAAAACTGCTGTTAAACAATGCATTTGTGGTAAAGTCATTATTAAAACTTCTGAATTTTGAGATTTTAGCTTCAGGAACTTAAAATTATTAAAACGTAGAATCGGGACCATTACTTGCTTCAATGACGTAATATAATATTGTATTATTGTTTCAGGTAAGTGCAGTCCATCACTACCATAAATAAGGTTATTTGTCAGAAGAGGGTAAGTAATAACAGATGACAATAATTATTGTTAATTTGTATTTACCTAAATATCCATACATTAGTCGTAGTTAAGCGCAGGAATTGAGAGGCTTCGAAATAACTTTACTTCTTATTTTTCTAAATTAGTATTTCGTCTTTATTATTGTGTTAGTGTGGTGAGATTAACATAGTGAAGGCAGTGAAAAAGAATGTAGTAAAAATTTAAAATTAAGGGATATATAGTTCGATTCATATTGATATTCCCGCGTAAAGTTCCGTGGTATTGGAACGCGAGCGAAACCATCTGGTTCCAATGAGCTTAGGTTAAGTTAGATCAGTTACTCGAAATCTCCCACGAACTGAAAATATATTCTTTATGAAGTGCTGACTCCCGCGTTGGTTCTTTCTTGGTGCAAAGGTTGTCCATAGCCATTCCACGAGGGAATGCAGCGAGCGTTATGGGTACCATTGCACCTGGATCGACTAGAGGCGGTCTTTTGATTAGCCAAAGGGTGTAACATTTTTAATTTTTTTATATTTGTATCTACTTTATATTTGAAACTAGATTTCCGCCCAGCGATTTACCCACTGCCACTCATTTTCCCGTGATAATAGTTGTTTTCCTGCTGTAAAAAGTGGCCTATGTGTTAGTCCAGGTTATACTCTACCTTTGTTCCAAATTTTAATTGAAATCGGTCAAGCTGTTTGAGCGTGAACAGGTAACAAACACACAAACTCTCAGATTTATAATATTATAATATAATTTAACATAATATTGTACGGATTGTACTTTTTAATTTGACTTTGTGAATTGGTTATTTTTGTAGATTACTTATATTGCATTATTATACGAACAAGAATCTCTCGTAATCTAGGTTTACGCAACTTACTTGTTAATTATTTTGTAAAGAGTTAATAGTGGTTGGTCGTTATCGCCGCAATGGAAGCCAGTGCTAAGAACGGTCTCATCGGCGTCAGCAAACTGAGTGAAAAGTGATGATGTGGTTAGTGTATATTGTTGGGACTTTTTGGTGACCTATTATACAAGTAAACCACAACCGATTGAATACCAAATTTTAAAACACTTCCCGTGTTAGGTATACAATTTTTTAAAACTTGCAAAACTTTCAAGCGGGGGCAGGATTTGAACCTGCGACTTTCGCATTACTAGTGGCGACGCCTCTTCCATCTGGGCTAACGCAGCTCATTCCTTGCCCGCCAATTTTGCAAGTGTATCTTAATGCCAGTAACGCGTGGCACGGCTTCATCTACCGGGTTAGTTTTGCAACGAATACCCGGCGACTAATTCTATCCTTACAGATTGAATGTAGTCTTAGCAATGAAAACCCGCGATAAATTGAATACCAAATTTTAAAACACTTCCCGTGTTAGGTATACAATTTTTGAAAACTTGCAAAATTTTCAAGCGCGGGCAGGATTTGAACCTACGACTTTAAACCACAACCACCACAAGACCCATTAACTGCGGCTACTGCACCGCCACCTACCGTCTCGGCGCGAACGCAGCGAGCTGCGGCCCGCAGTGTTCGGCAGTCACAGCTGACGGGCAGCCTATGTGATCTGTCGACCTCCATGAAGAAGGCAGTCTTAACCAGCCGAAACGTAGAGGGCTAAATTCTCAAACAAATAATTTACAAGTAAGTCGCGTAAACCTACATTACTCATTTTTCTTAGAATATATGTTAACTGTATAATGCTTTCTATAAAAAACAGCCGAGTACGAGTCAGAATCGCGCACCGAGAGGGTTGCACATCATCCCCTTTCATATCATAGGGTTGTGATGTGACAGACGGACGGATAAGAATGTAATCCTCTAGGGACTCCGTTTTTTCCTTTTGAAGTACTGAAATATAAATAATATTACTTGAAATTGTTGTTCTTTTTCGGTCCCCTAAAAAACATACTGAAATCAAATTTCTGGATTGGAGTACTTCAAAACGACGCCATTATTACTTGCCAAATTTCATAGTTTTAGGTCACTGCTAGCACCACAAAATAGAGAATCCCGCCGCCGCCAATACTTACTTTGTGGTAGCACCCTTTGAATCTTCATTTTATTGAGAGGTCCTAAAACACGCGTTTTTGACAGTATGTACCTACTAAGAGCAGTATATTTTTTACGTTTGGGAGCATGTTTTTACAACTACAAGCGGCCGTAGACCAAAGTCTATGGTTTTAATTTAAACTCGATATCTTTACGCCTTCCCGAGATAATGGGTTAAGACGGACAGACAAGAAAGAAATCATTTAAGGGCTCCGTTTTTCCTTTTGAGGTCCTAAACTCTAAAGAAGAAGACTGGATACTTCTCAAGAATTAATTGTACTTATAACTTAGTACGGCTAGGTTTTAAAGTTTCAAAAAAATAATGTTGTTTATTTTTGGCTTACTGGCCGAACCCAATTTATTATTTTGTGTCATTGTAGGAATATGCCGACATATTTTCTTATGCATTAAATAAAACGTCTAAAATTGGGGTTTGCTCTGTGTATACTGTCACATAGACAATACTGGTACATATTAGGTCCTTACATATGAAATTGTCGTTTTGTCGTACTGGCCACTTTGATCACAAATTTCTCCTATTTGGTTAGGAATTCGAAATTCAAATTTATACAGCTATTTCCACATGTAGTTGTGTTTCGTAAACCGTCATTCATTTGTTTTTTTACTTATCTTTTTTCTGTTTGCATCGCTCAATTTACAAAATGGAAAATTTGAAATATCGCGTTATTTACGAGTACGAGTTCCACCGTGGCACCAGTGCTGCGGAAACGGCTCGAAGGGTTAATGATGTGTATGGCGGTTGTGTCGCAAAAGAAAACACAGTGCGTTTTTGGTTCCAACGTTTTCGTTCTGGAAATTTCGACCTGCAAAACAAGCCCCGTGGACGGCCGGAGACCCAAGTTGATAATAAAGAATTGAAGGCTATTGTGGAAGCGGATCCATCGCAAACCACGTCCGAATTAGCTGCAGGCTTCGGTGTTAGTGATAAAACTGTTTTAATCCACTTGAAGCAAATTGGAAAGATTAAAAAACTTGAAAGGTGGGTTCCTCACAAATTGAGTGAAGCAAACCGGCAAACGCGCGTCAACTGCTGCGTTACATTACTTGACCGGCACAATAACGAAGGGATTTTAAATCGAATCATTACCTGTGATGAAAAGTGGATTCTCTACGATAATCGGAAGCGCTCATCGCAATGGCTGGACCCTGGCAAGCCAGCCAAAGCCTGCTCCAAGCGAAAATTGACCAATAAAAAGTTACTTGTAAGCGTTTGGTGGACTAGCGCCGGTGTCGTTCATTACAGTTTTCTCAAATCTGGCCAGACGATTACGGCAGATGTCTACTGTCAGCAATTGCAAACCATGATGGAAAAGCTATCTGCTAAACGACCGAGGTTGGTCAATCGCTCTACGCCACTGTTGCTTCACGACAACGCTAGACCACACACTGCACAACAGACGGCTAGCAAATTAGAAGAGCTTCAATTGGAATGTCTAAGGCCGTACGCTCGCTCACGCGGTTTCACGCGCGGGACGTCCCGCGCGGGCCAGATTTGACAAAACACAAGATTGGCGCCCCGTGACGCGGCCTGCGGTCACCCGCGCCGCGGTTTCAGCAACCCGCGACATAATATAACCCGTACGAACACGACGACACTTGCCAACGACACTTGCCATATTACAACTACCTAGGCACTATGCACCTTTTAAATTTGGACGGGTAATAATGGCGGCGATGTCAGACCGCCGCGCGGATCCCGCGAGACCGCGCGCGGCCTCACGCGCGGGCTGGCCCGCGCGTGAAACCGCGTAAGCGAGAGTACGGCCTTAGGCGTCCAAATTTAGAAGGCGCATTGTGCCTAGGTAGTTGTAATATGGCAAGTGTCGTCGTGTTCGTACGGGTTATATTATGTCGCGGGTTGCTGAAGCCGCGGCGCGGGTGACCGCAGGCCGCGTCACGGGGCGCCAATCTTGTGTTTTGTCAAATCTGGCCCGCGCGGGACGTCCCGCGCGTGAAACCGCGTGAGCGAGCGTACGGCCTAAGGCATCCACCGTACTCCCCGGCCCTTGCTCCAACAGATTACCATTTTTTTTTTTTTTGAAAACTTGCAAAATTTTCAAGCGCGGGCAGGATTTGAACCTGCGACTTTCGCATTACTAGTGGCGACGCCTCTTTCATCTGGGCTACCGCAGCTCATTTCTTGCCCGCCAATTTTGCAAGTGTATTTTAATGCCAGTAACGCTTGGCATGGCTCCATCTACCGGGTTAGTTTTGCAACTAATAACCGGCGACTAATTCTTATTAGTTGCAAAACTAACCCGGTAGATGGAGCCATGCCAAGCGTTACTGGCAAAATCGATTCAACGAACAACCCAACAAACCAATAGAAAACTTTCAAAATCGTACTTTTTTATTTTATCTGCTTAATTTATTAATGTTTGAAAAATCATGTCCATAATACTGAGTACCAAATTTTTATAACACTTCCTTGTTAGGTATACAATTTTTGAGAAATTGCAAAATTGTCAAGCGCTGGCAGGATTTGAACCTGTGACTTTGGCGATTACTAGGGGCGACGCCTCTTCTATCTGGGCTACCACAGCTCGTTCCTAGCCCGCGAATTTTCAAATGTATTTTAATACCAGTGACGCGTGGCACGGTTCCATCTACCGGGTTAGTTTTGCAACTGCGAGTGTCTGCATAGTGGATTGACCATTGCCATAATATATCTTTTTTAATCTACATTTTAGCTATCCGAATTCTTGGCTTTGATATTTTTTAAGACTAGACTTAGTGATTTTAGCCACGGGGCTTTGAAACCTACACCTGAAACCTACAACCTACAACTGACTGCGGTGGGAAGCGAGGGCTCACCTGGAGAAGTTTGTAAGGTCGTTCAAACAACCAACCCTATCGCGCCCTTAAATGGCGACTGGGCTTAGGAGTTATTCTGGGAGGAATGGATCGGACAGAATCTACCGAGCACGTGCGGGTAGATCCCAAAATGGGGAACAAATGAGGGGGCGCTTGCTTGAAGAGCTTGCTGAGTGTGATCTCCTCGCAATGGCTGCAGCAGCGGCTACTGCGATGTCGTCATCATCATCCGAAAGAGCGTGTCTTGGACGTCATTTAAGACGAGAGGTTTGATAAGTAGTTGAATGCGGCTATAATTAGGGGTTTTTTTAATGGGGAGCGTTGTCTAAGAAGCGACGAAACGCTTTGGTCAAGCAAGCATAACAAGTAAGTAAGCCAAGACAAGTATCAGGGCGCCCCGGTAGCCTTGCTCCGACTCGACTTTGGATGACCTGCAACATTTTTAGATGTGAACCGAAAGTGTGAGCAAAGGTTGAACTGGGGTAGGTCATGATAGGCTTGGCGCAGGTGGTATAAACGCTCATTTTCAAGGGAGAGTTTGCTCCGTTTGTTCTACATTAGATGTAATCTGCCCAAAATCTGCCGCGCAGTTGCGAACATTCCTGATGTGGCTTCAGAAGTTGAGTCTGGAGACGAGGTAAACTCCAAGGTACTTAACTCATGGGATGGGTCGGCCGAAAAACTTTACAGCGGGATAGTTCAGCTGGTTTGAGGTACTATAATAGTGCATTGCTGCTCTCTTTTCGGGATTGACCTCCATTCTCCATTTGCGGAACCAGCTCCCGAGGGAGTCTAGCGCGCTCTGAAGTCTTTTCTAGTATTCATTATTATTTATTTATTAAGCAATCCAAAGTTCACTGTCTTAAAACTATACATAGTCTCACTAAACTGTTTACACAGTTTATCTGTATTAACAACTAATTTATAAGAACTTTTTCGTGACACCAAGACGACGAACGTTCCGATGAGCCTTGGTTCGGAGGTTTTAAATCGCCTGCATTATGTAATTGTATAAGTGTCATTCAAAAGTATTCGTCGATAGCAACCGAGCTTAAAGTGCTCTCCAAAGTATGCCATCATCACCTCGTGTCCTAATCAAACTGGAAAAAACTCACACTAGCCTCATTACCTTTAATATACTTTTAGATATTCATGACGTGCTATATTCTTAAATAAGCGCTAGTTTTAAAAAATATTCTATGAGGCCAAAGATATTTTTTCGCTAATATCTATCATTCTCTAGTTATGGGCAAAAAACTTTTTAAATGGAGTTTAATACAAATATGTAATAGAACTGCTAAATCAAGGGTCCAAAACTCGGGTACTTTTAGGATTATTGTCTACTAGTAATCCTAATCCTATTACTGAAATAAAAAATCTTCATACTTGACATGTCGTCTATAATCACTTATTAACTGGAATAATTCGGGCAAAAACGTATAAAATCGATTGATAAATATAAATTGCTGATTTTTATTTATGAAAGGCTGCACGCCATGTTTATGTCATTAATTAAATTAAAATGCCCCCTTTTTACGCGACGGAATACATCCTGCGCGTAAAGCTGGGGGTGCCGTGCTGAACTTTTGAGTATGGCAAACTGAATGAAAAACTAACTTCATTTAACAGCCTTGCCAACCACAAAATGTTGAAAGAGCTTTCAGTGTAAAAGGACCACAACAATGGACGACTTTAATTTTTATTCAAAAGGCAATGCGTAGATAAACCTGTTGATATTATCTGATATCATTTCAAGTTCATATCCCAATTATTTTCCTTAAATGCTAAGGTGAATTTTAAATAAAAGGTAAGGTAATTGCCGTGTGATGCCAGCTTATAATAGCGTCGCCCCATTTCTTGCCTGTGGAAGTCGTAAGAGGCGACTAAGGGACTAGGCTGTATTGAAATATTAGGCGATGGGCTCACAAACTGACACTATGGCGATACACGATTTTTCGAATGACCCTCAAATATTATTTAGACGTGGCCTAAACGTCCGTTTTTACCTACCCCGCAAGTGATAAAGGCGTGATATGCATGTATGTTTCTTTAACGTTAAGTAAGAAGCTTGATTTTTCTCAACATCACACGGTATTGACTATTTAGTTACTATATTTATTATTACTTATTACTATAGAGTTAATGTACTAATTAAATTGTTATCAAGTAAATACCTCAAAAACACTGATTAATACCTGTTATTTGCGGCTGTTCGTTCCGTAACTTTTTCCAAGTTTAGGAATTCCGTGTGCTTTCTAGCGTTTAACGAACTGCAGTACTTCATAGATAAGTTCCCTGGCATTACTTCGATAAGTTTTGCGTCGACTCGAAATGTTTTAAACTTAAATCTCAACAAATCCAAGAATTGAAGAGAAGTTTGGCATATTATGACTTTGATATAAGTCGAGGGTGGGTTGCTATGTAAAATAGTTTTTAAAGTTCAATTTTTACACGCGACGGTTCTTTTTCCGTAAGTATACTCTATATTTTTTTCAAGCATACTTTTGATCATCGTAATAAATAAAAAAAACGACCATGTGCGCGTCGGACACGCCCAAATATAAGGTCTCGTAGTCATAATATAAGAATTGAACTTTATTTCTATACCTTAAAGATCATTGACCTTGAGTTTTGGTACAGCTTCCAAAAACATTTATTTTACAATATTTTATAGATAGTTAAATAATAATTACAGATGCAAAGGCAATATTTGATATGTTTTTCATATTTGAAGCATTTATACTTTAGGAGTTACAGCTGTACTATTTAAAAGCAGATAACTCGTAAAAGTAACATTAAAAATTATAAGTAAAAAACAAACTTAAAATCAAGCTTTACTTGAATACGCTAAAAAGAATAACATATTTTTGCGTCTCCAAGTTTACTTTTAATTTATAAAACTATTTCTCACACAATTCCTATTATTTAAAAGGTATAGCTACGACTAGTGGTAGATAAGTAAGTAAGTCAGGACGGGGGTTAGGTTAAGTAGGGCGTTGGTAAGTCTCCGGTGTCGCATTCATTCCAGCTGTGGATTATGAAGTTGGGAAGTGAAAATACAGCAAGTACGAGTACTGCAATTTGTATCCACCACCAACACAGTTAAAGTTGTACATAATATATCGGATGTTAGAAGAAATACTGCATCCAGCCTATGAATCTCCACAACTTTTGTTACGGAACATATGTTATACGGGTCTATATAGACCCACATATAAACCAAATTGAATTTCCCTGGATACTGGTAGTCTAGCTAGAAAACTGAATTGGATGCTAGTCCAGGAAATAATTGCATAAATTTTTATAACATTTAGCTAACAGAGCATGCAGGGTTTAAGTACCATATACTCGCCTCACCGCTAGAGGATAAGAGGACCAAATTTTTCTAAAATTCCGGCTACATTATCTTTCTTCGGAAAAGGAAAAAAGCAGGGCCCGAAGTCTGCGAAATAAAAGTCGCTTCAGTTGTGTGTCAATGGCCAGTTTTGGTCATTTCGTATCCTGTTAACCTTCGAGCAACTCGGTCTTCCGTCTCTTTCGAGTACGGGTACGGAAGGCCGCGTTGATCGAAGCTGCTAACAGTTTGGAGTAAAGAAAATAGCAGTAGCATTATAATGACAGTGGAGTGTCGTTGGCATTGCAAGGGTAAAAAAATAAGAGAACCTGGGCCCTGTTGTGTTTCATAGGTGGGGGATAACCGCTTGAAATCGAATCGAAATGTTTCTAACACCCGTTGGCCATTTCTGTTTAGATATCGTTTGTCTCTGCTGCGTCGTCTGCCGGTTATCGGGGCGCACGGTACAGGGCGGCTCGGGGCAGGGCTGCTGCACCAATGATTAATTACCCTCCCTGATCACACATAGCACCCGATACCAGTACGGCTTAGTCAATACGCAAATATCAAACGAGCAATCAATTTCCTATTGATATATGGAAGTGGTTCCCAATTTTTTTTAATCGGTGTCCACTTTTATTTTCAGTTGATATTATCAGGGATCAAAGCACAAGTCAAATTATTTGTATGGTAATTCTTATTGTTAAACATTTCAACAATAATAACTCAATTTGAAATAAATAACCAGAATCCTAGCTTTAGAAGCTCAAAGCAAGCTTGACCGAATAAAAAAATACAAGTACAAAGTAAGTTCTTTATGTTGGTGTTTGCACGTGTTCGTAATTTGACTGGAAATACTCGTAACAGATAACTAATATTACCTACTGTAATAAAAAGATAACGAGAGGAAAGCGGATTCAAGATTTTAATGAAAATGCTATGCTATTGCATAAAATATATATAACACAGGTGAAGCGAGTTCAAAATTTTATCAAATTAGACATAAGTTATTCAATAATCAGCGAAATATATTGGGAAATGTATTTATTTATAATTCATTGTACACAGGTATAGTAAAGAGACAGATAGGTACATAAAGGACACATACACAATATTCACTACTTATCTCTATCAGAAATTTCTTACAGCAGACCTAGGGAAGAGTATTATTATCAAACGAAATTAAACGAATTAAGCAATGCAAAGCGAGTAAGATAAACTGTTATCTAAAAAAACTATGCACCCTGCTTACGGACAACAGTTTGAGAATCGCTAGAATATGGCTATTTTTTTAATGGATAGGAAACATATTTCAATGGCCATTCATGAATATAATTTACTGGTCTCAACTGAAACGGAATTCTTATATAAAGTTTGATTAGTTGACTTGCAGAAATAGCTCACTTGTGGGATTCATTTTTACCCGCGACGGGACGGAGACTGTATGCTTTTGGGGAGAAAAATTGTGTGTAGGTATATTTGTGCAAATTAATGTTGCCATTAATCTTCATAATAACTGTGCCGAATTTGATGCGGTTTTCAGTGTTAAGCTTGGATTTGATTGGTTCTTAAATAATTATGTGTTACGCTAACAACTCACCAGGGGACGCTGCAGTAAACATTTGTATGCGCAAACTTATATTACAATTTACCTTCAAAACCAAAATAACCTAATGTGGTTTACAATTATGGGCCCGAGTTTGATAGGTGCATGTGTTTAAATCAATGCGTACGACAGTACGCCGGCCAAGTTCTAGGCACATAGGCCTCACGCAAACCTTGCGCTATTTAGCCAGCTTATCAAGTAATTGTCTTTTTATCTTAGACTTAGAGCTAGTCGTAATCAAAAAAGTAAAGAGAAAATGGAAAACATTCAAGTTCGGTTAAGTTAATAACCAACAATTACTGTAATGTTTACCAATTTGTGAGATAGATACATTCACTACATGGAAATTGCTTGGTACTACTGAAAGTAAGACGTACAGATTTTATTTAACATATTGGGTGCGGCCAGTCAGGCCGAGCAGCCTCCGCGTTCCGCCGCGCGCGGCATGCGCTGAACCGCGCGGTCGGTGTGGACGCGACGTGCCGCGGGCGATGCAGGCTCGGGCGTACGCGCGCGCGACCTAGCCAAACGGTTTGTTCACAGGCGCCTCAATCATTCGCCGCGCGCGGTTTGGACGTCATATTGTGTTGTTTCTTGGCGCTGTTGATCGAAACAATGGATAAAACGTACTTTATGTCTATATGATAGCATAATTGACTGAGTAATGCTAGAGATTATTTTTTTATTAAACCAATTGGTTAAATAGTGTCGAAATATAACCATAAGCTGAAACAGCTGTGTGCACGTACGGCGCCGTTTTGTTTTAGCTGTCGAATGACTCGCGCTGTTCGGGCGAGGCAACCTCGAACGAACTTGCCTCACCCGCACGTGAGCGTTTTCCGCGCAAGGCGGGCCGTAAGCGAGGCTGATTGACCTGCCTGGACGCGGCTATGTAATTTTTTTTGTTGCATTTTAATAAAACTGTATTTTCCAGAGTAATTTTAGCAGCTTGATATTATCTTTGTCATAGCTTTTAACTTATTATTTTCACTATACCTACGTAATCTACGATAAAAAGAACAATAAAGCCTCCTGCAAAGTTGAGTAAATAAAAACCACTTTTTAAAATACCCACGACGGGTAAAATTAATCTGAAAAAGGGTAAAATAATTTAAAAACCCCGACTCAGGTAAATAATCATGACGATAGATAATTCACATTATCTTTTATTTAAGTATGTTGATTTAATTTTTCACAAAATCGGATATATGAACAACAGGGTATGCGTTTTCGACGCTCGTCCCTACGTACCTATTTGTTTCTCGAAGATATTGATTTATTAATAAAAAATAGGCATTCAACTTAGTAAACAACACAAGAATATCCGTCGGGGGCTGCCATGAATATTAATTTAAACCCGACTATGACTAGACATAAGTTGCAACAATATATTTCCAAATAATTCACGTAACTAACTACAAAACTGTTTAATTTATTGCTACCGAATCGTACAACTTGCCCCATTGGCTTGTTTTATTACTTATTTAAAATCTCTGGACCTATAAAATTTGTAACAAAAAATCTATATTTTATGTGTGAAATAGAATAAGGGCATGCCCTTTCTTACGTCCTTACACTACGGGGTATGGTGGGACACAAGTTCGGCTCGAGTCATGTGATCAACGTTGATGTTAACCCCTATTCATTACAACATGCTTCATTCGTCCCGCTCCTATTGTTTTAACGCACCACAATTTCAAAGGCAACTCTATTGTTTGTCATAAAAATGGTCGATAATATCGGAAAAAGATTAAAGCCGATTAGACTGTACCAACTATCCAAACAAAAACATGCGGCTATTACCTTGCCGGTATCATTAAGCAGTTGTCGTCGCATAATCGGCCGACGGAAAATAGGCGGTAAAATATAATCGTCACTTCCTGGCGGGTTCCGGTGACCTGCGAGCCGCGGCCGCCCTACGAGGCCGCCCGCCGCTGCCACACCACCACCGTTGCCACGGCTAGGCTTCGCGAGCACCGTGCCACCGCCCGCTCTTTTCTACTTTACTCGATTCAATCAAACGGTTGAAAGTAATATCGGCAGCAGCTTGTTCTATTTACCTACACCGGTTATTCCTTAAAATTTAATTAGTAAATCATGTTTATCTGCCAGCTTTATTTTTCTGTAGATATGGCGTTGCTTATTTATTTACATTTACTGGGACAAACGTTAATTTGAAATTATTACGTATTATTATGAAAGTGGACGTTATGACCGGTTACAATATCATATAATAAAAAGGTATATTTATAAAATAAAAAAACATTTGTAGCAATGCATAATTTGAAATTATACATCTTTCTTCATAATATTGAGTCACTAGCAAATGCCCACTACTTTTTTCACACAGCGTGAATTCGATATAACGTTAGTTACGTTTACTTAAATGAAGAATTTATTCCTATTTCTTTATGCCTCATCTCATAAAGCAATGCTAAGCAACCTGCAGTAATCACGGACTACCGATTATTTGTGACATAAGTTATCTGTCCGGAGGGAAGCCCTCTTATTCCCCGCGCGTCGACGCTTAATGCTCTTTTCACTTCCAAAATAGTTGCTTATTTTTATTTTTCTGCGCTAACAGAAAAAAACGTTTGAATACATTAAGAAAATGTTTGCTGCGTACGAATTCAACTTATTATATCGGGTGATTTTTTTCTAGTGACCAATGGCGAAATCTCAAGATGGACTGGTGGTAAGTAAAGACTTTTCCCAAGGAACCTAGGTCGAAATATGATAATACAAATTGAACCTTCCATACAAAATTACCGATCACCTGATTAGAATGACTATGGAAACTCAAAATGTTTTTGTCTCATTTCAACTTATGTTTCTTGGGGAAAGTTGTTCCTTATCACCAGCCCATCTTGAGATTTCGCTATCGTTCAAATTTCACCCTATACACAGTGCAAGGGACAGCCCTTCGAATACTGCTAGAGTGCATTGAGACCATGTATCTGAACAACTTCCTAGGAGAAAATATTTCAGGACACGTAAAAAAAATTGATTTCCAGGTAAGTCCAGTCAGCTAATTGTGATATCGTATGGGAGGTCGAATTGTTTTTCGTTTTCTGCTATATGTTTCTAGGACAAAAGTTGTTCAGTTTCATAGTCTGCAGGCACCTTATCAGTATTCGGGAGCAGTCCCTTACACAACGTATAGTTATGTAAAGTGAAGTATGGTCTAAACGAATGACGTGCCTGATCTAAAAAGGTTTTTGATAATTATCAAACGTTAAACTTCGTTAAACCGATTATAATATGTTTCTTTGATCAGAAGTCTGACGAGAGATTTTGCTTTCGGTCACCTTTTAAATGAAGTGATCTAAACAGTGTATTATTTGTGATAACTTTGAACTTATTTGATTTTATCTTTCCAATATTCAAATGAAATGTAATATGTTTCAGTGGAGTCTAGTTTTTAATTTGAATATAAAAGCGATATATTATAATTCATTAAGTACTTATTTGTTGCGCGCAAGTTTATAGGGTGTTCCAAAAATACCATATCACAGTAAAAGTGTGTTTACAAAGCGCGTTGTTCCGCGTTGCGTGACTGTCATCTTATACTTTGGTCTGACACTTTGACAAATTCAAAGTATGAGACGAACACGCTCTCACTAGAACTGTCGGTTAAACTGAAAACCTTTTGCTCTACGAAAGTTCTTTACAAAACATCGTCATACAACAGCTGTTATATTTACAGACTGATTGTTCTCTGTGATTATGATGTGGTATTACGTGGACAACCTGTAATCATAATTGTAAAATTAAAGAGGAAGAGGGGCATTTCATGATAATGTTCCGTTCGGAACGCTCTAATTTCTAATGTTTCCGTGTAAGGCAAAATTAATGTATGATACAAACCTAGACGACTTGTTGAATTTATTTGTTTTAGTTACTTTCAATACCGTATCTAAAATATATATATGACTTAAATGGTAATATTACAAATAAGAAGCACTTGTTTATAACTGCACTGTTTTTCTATATTCTTACTATATATGTCTATTTTATTATTTTTTTCACTTCTCATGCTCTGAAAGAGCTTATTGGTGCAGGATATAGGCTGCACAAAATCGCATTTTATGCACAAGTGCAAGAATGTATCTACTCATAAATGAAGGCAAAGAAAATGAGCCATACACAGCCAAAGGGCGTCTGCCCCGAACGCCGATATCGGCCCGACATAGTGCTATTTCATTTTATATGTATGAAAAAATTGAAATAGCACTATGTCGGCTTAAATAGTAGGCTGTATAGGTCTGCAGCCCAAGCCTAATGCCAATGTCGTAAGATTTAAAAAAAATAAAGCGGCGGGAAACAGCTCTTGTTTTTTCGTAATTTCTTCAATTTGCTAAAATTGTTAAAAATGACCAGTGAAGAAGAGGATTTAAGACTCTCTCCTAATACGCTTATGGAAATTAAATTTGTCATCTTCACAAATTCAGAAAAATACCGTTAATATGCCGGGAAAAACAATTTCTTTCAGTATTCAAAACTGTACAAATTTTACTTTGAATTTTAATTAAATAAATGTTACTTATATAATATACTATTGTTTTATTTCCTCGCAATCAAAGTGAAAAGCAGAGTTTATAACTCGTCCACAAAACCATTTTAACCTCGACATTACTATCAGCCCTCGCCTTCGGCTCGGGCTGCTAAAAGTCTCGGATGAAAATGGACCGTTTTGTGCACTTGTAAAATCTACTATTCCATTATTATTATTTTTTTGCATATGTCCTAACACGCTTTACATGCTCAATCAATAATAAGTAATAAGCCTTATAACAGTAGTTTATGCAACTGTGATAATATAGGGGGGCTCGACTACGCGTTCTAACGCCTTATTAGACTACTAGTAGTAGGCGGTTGAATTACTCTGACACCAGGGTTCATCCAGTCGTTGGACCACTCGGTGTACCACACGAAAATAAGAAGATTATATGCAGATGCAAAAACTATTTTGTCGACTCGGGTTCAAATTCCACTTCAGAAAGTGTTTCCTTTCTTCTTTCAGTGTTTTTTTTCTTTATTTTAAATTTTCATAACTTTTAACGTTATATTAGTCGAAAATTAACTAAGTACTGAACTATAAACGACACCTGAAGATCAATTGAACAACAACCGAATAATAACCAAACAACAGCCATACAACAACATCGGACAGGTGCAGCGGGAGATGGCGGAAAGAGTATTGGCACAGAACACTTCGCTTCATTTGTCAATTTTTTCGAATGCTTACAACATTCTTGTGACGTTATGTTACAGTACAGCACTTGTGAAGAAAATGTAATATCTATAGGCAGAATGCATAACGCAGGTCCTTATACAACTGTTTTCGAGTTTGTAATCCGAACCTTATGAGACGAGTTTAGAAAATATACATTGTTTCATACAAATATTCATAATTATCTACCAAGATCCAGTAAAGCGTGTTTTTTAATACCATCCATGTTACACCGGTCTGCACCCTACTCAATTTTTTTACTACGTAGCCATTTCTGTATATCATTAAGTTTAGCTGAGCTTATGTTGGTAAAGTTTTTTACTTCAGATTTTACGTTGGAATGACCGCGGTAAAAAGTAGTTGTGTCTTAAATTAGCTTAGTACCAATACACTACAAAACAAAGATTGTCATTAAAATCCGTCTTGTAGTTTTGGAGACAACACGGACAAACCGCTAAACAGCCAAAAATTTTATAAATCGTTGTTATGAGTTGTGATACTCAGTTATCTGATTGACCCTCGAAGTTTTGTCAGACGTGGCGTAAATTACCGTTTTTCACGGCCAAACAGTTTACATTTAAGAACCACGAATTTCCATACAAACTTTTTAAGTGTCTCATTGTTACCTCTTTAGCAGAAATTTTTTGCAAATGCTCAATTGTGCATTTCCAAAGTTTGGTTCCTCAGTATAATCCCAAAATTTAAAAGAGAAAACCTCAAAGGCCCAGAATAATCATCAAGTCCGTAAATACGTATGTAATAATTTTAGCTTCGTCATCTAATCGCAAGTTTTGAAACAGATCACATCAAAGACGAAACGAACTTGCATTCAAATGACCCTTTGGGTGCTAAAAATCAAAAACCTCTTAGACACGTATTCAATTATTTTAGCCTCATGATCTAAACACTAATTTTGAAACAGATTACATCATAGACTATTACGACTTAACTTAAAGGTGTTGAAACGTGTTATAATTGTCACTCCTTAGTCAAATAATTTGACGGCTGATGTGGCGCAGTGAAAGTGCGACTGCCTGCGACGCAAAGGTTTCGATTCTCGGTGGGTACTCGCAATATACAAATATATATATATACCTATATAAATATATTTGTATATTGTTAGTTTTATATAAATATTTATGTATAACTAACCCGGTAGATGGAGCCTTGCCACGCGTTTATGGCATTAAAATACACTTGCAAAATTGTCGGGCAAGGAATGAGCTGCGGTAGCCCAGATGGAAGAGGCGTCGCCACTAGTAATGCGAAAGTCGCAGGTTCAAATCCTGCCCGCTCTTGAAAATTTTGCATGTTTTCAAAAATTGTATACCTAACACGGGAAGTGTTTTAAAATTTAGTATTCAATATTTGTTACCAGTCTCGATTGCTTTCTATGATAACATAGACGGTAGTCGTTATACTCGTACACAACCATGTCAGAGGCCTTCTAGTAGTAGGCGGTTGAAAAAATTGACACCAGGGACGACTCGGTTTTTCACACGAAAAAGAAGGTAGTCTAATTCATAATTCAAAAAAGATTTCTATTAAAAACTACAAACTTCCATACAAATATTGACCCCCATTTTAAGGACAAAAGGTAACCCCCATTTTAATAAAAAATTAATACTAATTTTGATAATACATGTACCTATTAGATTATATTAGTTTCTTTTTTTGTTTATTTATACACTTTACAAAAACATTATCATAGTTAAATAGTGTCATAATACGACTGAGTTTGTCTTGACGCCATGTTCCTTACATCTACTAAACGTTACTTCGATTCTACATATAAAAACATTTATACAGACTAAAATACAGTTTCTCAATCGAATTCCATATTTGCCAACAGATCGTTTCAAAGACCAGTAACTTTCATACAAATGTTTTACCCCTTTTCTACCCCAATAGGGGTTCAAATTCTAAAAATCTTTTCTTATAGAATTACTTGTTTAGGCCGTGTGATGTCGGCTTAAAATAGCATCACTCCATTTCTTTCCCGTGGGAGTCGTAAGAGGCGACAGAGGGAGTCGAGGGTGTGTACCTATTGCAATTTTAGGCGATGGGCTGACAACCTGTCACTATGGCGATACACAAGTTTCCGAATGACCCTCAAATATTTGTCAAGAGGTGGCGTAAATGTCCGTCTTTTGCGGCCATGTACGCTCTGCCTACCCCGCAAGGGATTATAGGCGTGATGTATGTATGTATGTATATCGTTTAGGCCGTGCGTTGATGAACGTGTCAGTCTGTTAGGACATTTGTTTTCAAAAGTGTACAAGATTAAAGATACTAGCATACTTACAAATACTCTGACAACATAAATTATAGGCTTGTTTGTCAACTCGGCGTGACACTCGATATGATAATGGTAGCATAAAATTCCCGTGCTTGTGCTTAAACTAGTGATTTCTTTTAGTAACTAGCACGTGGAGCCAATACTGGGTAAATTATAACACATTTCAAATTTGATCTACTAAGGCAACATTTTGGGAAGTTCTACAGGCCACCTTGAGCTAATTGGTGCCTACATAGCCGTCGCCGTACGCCGCACATGATTTGTTTCTGTGGTACAACCTCTAGCGCACGAGATACTGGCAAGGAATCCACACTTGTAACCTGGAAATACCACAAAATTTATCAAAATGCTTCTACATGTATAATGGTAACTGCTAAAAAGTTGAACTGCCTGTCTATGATTTGTTTCGAGAACGCTATTTAAACATGGTACCCGTCACTTACCATAAGGTGAGATAATAATCTTACTTAATATTATAAATGCGAAAGATTGTATGTTTGTTTGTTGAAGAAGTACTTCACGCAAAAACTACTGAACCTATTGTAATGAAATTTGGCACAAATTTATAAAGTAACATGGATCAACACATAGGATAGTTGTTACTTTATGCGGGTAACAACTAGTAGTTTATAAATGGATCTCGTTGGTCTTCAAATACTAACTTTGATACTGTTCACGAGATTAACTCCCTGCTTTAAGTCGACAGGTTAGTATTTTCAACGTCTCTCAGCACTGGACATAAATTGGCGCTGGGCTACTATACACGATGATAAGACCATTTTGCGAACTATTAATCCATTATGTCTAATTATAATTAGTGGTTTGTGTCGTAAGCGTAACTCGATCAATATTAGTGTAGAACCCGCAGCGCACGTGGTCGGCGGTAGGCCTATCGATTGCTTCCGTCACATTTTACTAACATCGTCACACTACAACTTTTCCGTTCAAACGCTTTCGTATAATGAGGTGTTTCCTCAAAATACCTGAACTCACCTGATTGACGAGAAGTCCTTAGTGACGGGGCACGAATATACGACTTTAGAAGACTATGCCGCAGTTCGTGTTATAGGCTCATGCTTCTAACAAAAAATATCTCTACAACTGTCGAACACAAAATTAAACCACTTCTTCTTGTCGTGTGGGAAACCGATTTAACAAATGAAGTCTGGTATTGGTTCTATAGCTTATGCGTTTTTTTTCTCTTATAGAAATGAATTAAATTTTACATACAATAGAACAAAAGGTAATAAATCTTAGTAATAACCCTTTTGCCTGACGACGTGTTGAGAATTCGACCGTTATGAGGTGAGACTTTCAATTTAGCAGGTTCCGCTTGTTCCAGTAGTGGTGTACTAGTACAGTGAGCGTGCATGGTACATTAACCGGCATATTCGGGCCGCAGTGCCGTACCGCGCACTATGCTTCTTTACAGCCTTGCAATGCGGCAAAAGGCGAAACTGTGCTATCCACAGGCGACGCCCCGAACCGACTCCGCCACCGCCACCACCGCCTTCTGCACTTTTCTGAAAATGTAATTAAAATTATTGTAATTGGCTCGCCGTTATTAATTGCCGTTACTTGGATACGGAACTTGGTATTTATGCTGTTGGAAATAAATTAAATGAATACCTAAAGCGTGTTCACATTTTTATAGTACTAAGGTACCAGTAGGCTTCCTAAATTGATGGTTGTATTAGATTTATTAATGAAATTTATCAAACTAGGCCTAACTACGCTTCCTACAAGAGTACTTCTAACCGAATCAAAAAGGAGTTATTCATTTCATATTGTATGTTATTGTTTATTTTTGTATGTCAGTAGGTATGTTATGCTATGCGTGTTTGATCCTGGAGAAATCAAGAAGAACTTCAAACTATATAGGCACGATTAAGGTACCCAATTCTAGAAACAAACTGTGAAACAATTGTACTTGTGATTTGTGATTTGAGCATTTTTTTCGTTTAGATACCAACTGTTAGGATGTAAGTAAAACCAATAGGATTTTCGTAAAGACGTATTAACATTTATAGTTTATACTTGCAATTGTCGGCACTTGGTGAAACTCCATTGTTATGATTTTGATTCAAACACTTGTACTCGTTTCACTTTTTTTTTTTTTGATTCAAACACTTGTACTCGTTTCACTTATTTTTTAGTACGAAAAGTGTAATTGCCCCCTGAAGATGCTTATTTAAGCGAAACCGGTTGGGACGAAAATAAAAAATAAGAGAAACGAGTTCAAGTGTTGGAATCAAAATCATAACGTTTTAACATTATCAAGGATTACTCTTATATTTATCTGAATCTAAAGAAAAGAAAAAGCATATGTTCATGGTGACGACACGTTTTCCAATGCAAGATTTTTATCCGACTCCCGCTGTCTGTCCCTATCTATGCTTGGATTTTTTAAACTATGCAACGAATTTGATGTGTGCTATTTATAAATAGCTAGAGTAATTTAATAGGAAGGATTAATAGGGATGTCTTACAGAAAACTTTACGGGCATAAAACTGAACCACTTTTACCATGAAGCCTATTATGTTGTAATTTTTCCTAGTCTATCAACATGTCCTCCATATAAAAAGTAGTGAAATTCCATGGTTTGATCATGCCTGCAAAGTTTTTGGTTCACCGTTCCTTATACCCCGTATACATTTCGTGGCTCTCAAATCTGGGATTCCAGTCTATAAACATTTATCAATGTCATTTGATGTTCAATGTCAAAGTATATAGCAAGACAGCAGAAAGAATAATTAAAAAATTGATATGGCATGAATATTAAGTTATCCTTGATTAATAATACTGGCTAATGTTGTAGAGGCTGGGACCGATATCACCTGCGACACGCGATATTCTATATTTTTATATTTTTTAATGACTTCAGAAGTTTTAAGTAGTAGGTGAGTGTAAAATAATAAGACCTTAGTAATAAATATGAAATGTATACGGAGCAATTAAAATGCATCGGCCTGTCCTTGGAGGAATTTCTTTTTGAAATATACAAATACATTTTATATCAAGCCAAGTTATATCTTATTTAAGAAATATTATGTAGAACGTATTAAAAGCTCTTTTAGGATCAGTTTAGCCCGACCAATATTTATATTTTCATTAGATTTGTTCGTTTTTAAACTATCTTCCTTCCGTTGGAACTCATTCCTTATCCTTTTATTGTGTTTAAAATTACACTAAATACGTACTAAATCTTACGTTCGTAAGAACTGCAATGTGTTCCTTTTACATGTATGGGGTTTCTTCAAATTAAAATATATTTTTGAGCTTGTTTACAATCCATACTAATATTATAAATGCGAAAGTGTGTTTGTTTGTTTGTTTGTTTGTTTGTTTGTCTTTCTTTCACGTTACAACAGAGCGATATCATGCAGTGTTTTTTAGGTGTGCAGTTAGGTGAGAGGCTGGAGAGTGACATAGGCTACTTTTTATCCCGGAAAAACATATTTTTCCCATCGGAAAAGCGATTAATGTTTAGCAATAGAATACACCCATACTACGAACATAGATGAGTATCATGCAGCGATGTAAAGCATTTTTTTTTTTGAGAGCAGCTAAATGAAAAGCTGGTGAGTGACATAGGTTATTTTTTATCCCGGAAAAACATATTTTTCCCTTCGGAAAACCGATTAATGTTTAGCAATAGAATACATCCATACTACATACATAAATGAGTATCATGCAGCGATGTAAAGCATTTTTTTTTTGGAAAGCAGTTAGATGAAAAGCTGGTGAGTGTCATAGGTTACTTTTTATCTCGGAAAAACATATTTTTCCCATCGGAAAACTGATTATTGTGTAGCATAGAATACATCCATACCACATAAAAAAGATGTATATACAGGATGTAAGGGACAGCCCTCCGAATACTGATATTCCCATAGTAAATGCAGTGAGCTGATTGTGATTTTGTATGGGATATAGAAAAAAAGAATTTAATCTATGGCAGGTTGTTCAGTTTCATGGTTTGAATACACCCAATCAGTATTCGAAGGGCTGTCACTTACACCCTGTATAGCACTACTATGAGAATGTCTCTTGAATATGAGTTTTGGGATATGAATGTGGCTTTAAGGGTGATGTGGGTATGTACTTGAGATACTTCTTACCACAGTAGTAAAGTTAATTTCTACAGTTAAACATGATTTGAAAGTCCATTTCTATAATAATAACCATTTTTAGCACAGTAAGTTTGCCCTGCGTATACTTGCGAAGACACATAATAAACTTAAATTTTTTGGTACCATAGTCCTGAAAATTGAAGACTAGGCAAAATCATTATACTGCGTATTCATATTATTATAATTCCAATCCAAGAACATCCATCCCCAAGTTAATTTGGTTTGGAGCTAATATAGGTTTTCAAATCCTTGATTACATACCCACTCCTTTCTTTCATGTCTTCTTGGAGCATGTTTGTATGTAATAAAAATTTCAAAATAGCAGGAATATTAAAAAAAAATTAAAGCTATATAGCAATCTATACTTTCTTATTATTTATTAACCACCAATATAACACTAGACAATATTCACAATATTCATAAGGTAGCTATACTCTATGGCGACATAGAGCGCTGAGTGTAATAGCTAGGCATAAATATAGGTGTATTGGTAGTTTAGTAGTATTGCTAGATGTAGCGCTGCATTGTGTAATAATGCAGGTTATGCCAAATTATATCGCTGATATAATTTGGCATAACCATTACTACTATATTTGTATTATAATATTCGCGTAGGAGTTAAATAAGTGACCCATAAACGTAATTTTAATAGAGACGCAGTCACTAAACCGGAAAGTAATGACCTGTGTTGTGTGTGCTGTCGCCCTGTTTAGAATACACAACTAATTAATAAAACTCTATGAGTACGCGGGCGAAGCCGCGGGTAACAGCTAGTTTATTATAGAAATATTATTCGCGTTAACATGAATTTGAATTGTTAATGTATAAAATATAAATTTTCTTCAAGTTGATATTAATTCGACTTCAAATTCAAGACTGACCGCGCGCCCTCTTTCGTCACCCAGATGGCTTCGTATTCTAGAATGAACCGAGTGTACATTTTGAAATATCCAGATTATATGAGTATGTTAATACAATGGTGTGGATGCAGAAAGAGGTCGATACGCGACAATATGATCACTAAGGACATTAACTAGCCCCGTCCCGGGAGGACCTTAACCTTTCGAGATCTCCGTCAGTAACGTAACTGATTATCTTACAGTGTCGCCAAAACCCAATTTATAGACTTTATTTAAGCATCACCACACAAAATATTTTTGTACTTTGTTGACATACTTCTGCAATGTGGACATACAACTGAATACTCATTCAGTTGTCAAAATAATTCATCGTTTTGATATTATAAATTTGGTTCATTCAAGATTGTATATTTATCATTGGAGTCGTTTACTAATAAGACTCAGTAGGGTCTAATTGATGCTATGGTGACATTGCATGTTATCTAAGATTCCCCGGAAATTATGAAAATTTAAAATGATCGTTTCTTTTGGGGTGTTTAAACGCCTATTAGTGAATCTGGCTTAAATAATTTGAAACATGATTTTATAATTTACCAACAGGTTTAAGTCAGTGAAAATCTGTTATTTCTCATGTTTTAAATAAATATATCTACTGGTATACTTGTATTTTTACTAATCAATGACTAACCTGCCACTTTATCTAAGAATGAACTGCGTGCGAAAGTACTTAAATAATCTTTGTTTTATTATAGGGTTGTCGAATCGTAGGTGGTCTGTAAAAATTATTTAAAAGTCATGATTTTAAATAGATTTTTATAATAAATATATTTTGTGATAAAACATCATCACCATGTTCTAATAACAGGTTTTAATAATTCTAAACAGGTTGAAGTTGTGTTTATTTTGGATTTTACAATTCCTGCATTTTAAAAACGTAGTATATGTTGTTTTTTCTAGGTTGTATTGTAAAATCCAAAACATAAAGAACTTAAATCCGTTTAAACTGTTTTGTTTGTTATTATCAACCCATTAAAAAATACCAGCATATACTCGGAAATTCATATGGACAAAATTCACCGCAGAGAGGCGCGATAATTAATTTATTATCTATTGAATGTATGGTTTTTTGACAGTTGCTCATAATATTGTTAATAATGTATTCTGTCTTTGTTTTATAAGCTTATTAGCTATGACGTGCGTTAGAGCACCCCAGATATAGTGCTTTTTGGCGCGTAATAATTAAACACCTGTGTTTACTTCTGAATCGAGAATTTGCCACATGCGCAAAAGTTTGTTAAATGGCAGCTGACAGTTAACGCTAGGAAATGTCATTCCCGATTCGGGAGTTTGCCACACACAGGGTAATATGTTGAAATGCGGACTATACCTACTTTGTTCCAAACTTCACCTGAGTTTGTCAGTTGTGCTATTATAACTGACAGGTTCAGTACGTAAAATTAAATGTCACCATGTAGACCCACTGGGTTTGATCAGCAGAGGGTATAATAAATGATCAGCTTTACTTTACTATTTTTACTTTTTTTAAACAAATTACTTAGATACTTAAAGCAAGGCCATCCCAATAAGCCATATTTGACAGTTACCTGTCCATACAAAAAAATATGTCTACAAATGAAAACGTACCCTTTGCCATAGCATTATCACGAATCTGACAGCTGTCAAATATGTCTTATCCGGATAGCCGTACTTTATGATGCTCTAACGAGGTGTGTCATAAAGCGGGTGTCCTTTTTCTGATGGTAGTTAAATCTAAAATCAATCGGCAGTCTGGTTAGAAATGTTTTTCCGAGAAGCGCTGACTCGTGTTGGCCCTCCACCAGCCTCGCGCCAAACCGTCTCAGGGAGCTCATAACGCCGACCTCCGCTCTCATGCCTACCTAGACCTAGTAGGTTAGGTACACGCTCTGAACAAGCGCATGATTCAGAGGAAACTTCACAAATAACTATAATAATCCATGAAAACCTAATCAAATCCCAGTCAGCTTGTCCGCAAAACAAAACACGCATTTTTTTGCATATATTTAACAAAGCAAACAGGTACACGACTATACTATAACTTATTTTTTGCTTTCGTGTAAGTATTTCATTCTGTAACATGCGACCAATATAATTAAAACAAGATTTTCATGGTTATATTTTATTTGATTGTAGGAGTCCCTCTGAAACATTCCCGTGCTTTGAGGTTATAGAAATGTAGGTATAATAGTACTCGTTTTAGTGCTCCGTGCCGAAATGTAAGAGAACGAGCTTAGAAGTTCAGTTTGTATAACACACACACACACACACAAAACTTGATCCCTTGCTCGTGTTAGAAGATCCACCTCGACACGAACAATAAAGAGCGTGGGTATAGTAAAAGAACACTCTTCATGATACTCTTTTCACACAAGTTTTATGTAATACTTCCCACTAAACATGGCAACAAGAAAATGATAGCTAGATACTTCATCTATGTAGACGATGTAGTATATATGATAGTATTTAAAATAATATTCTATGTCTCGTAGATATGAGAAGAAAAAGATCTTGGCATTTAACAATAAATTATTGAGAGAATATTAAAATTTTCAGTGCTGCTTGTAAAACTGTCACCGCTACCTTCTGCCAAACAATCTGTGGAGAAAACAAAAGTTTATTTTATTTATTGTGATATAAAGATGTCTGCTATTATTATTTCAGTCTTTGGAAACATGATCATAATTATATATATTTTTAATTATAAACCAGGAGGGTTTGTATCCAGTAGTCCCTTTAGCAATGCCGTGGTCAAAATGTTAAAAATGCACTAAATCAGCAAACCCTTGTTTACGCCAGTAATAGAAACAAGGTACCTTTACCTACCTACACTCAGAATATAATAATATCTACAACAATTTTATGAGTGTGACCATTAAAATCGTGGAGCCGTGTCGACACGGGGCCCACGCATTAGTATACCTTGCGTCAAATGCATGCCCAAGGGACGCATTTTTGAAACAGTGTAATCAGATTCCGCAATCGGAAGTCCCAGTCCGCAATGACTAGTCTTACCACTCGTATCACACTTTTTACTACTCGAATTAGTTAATGACAAGGGTGTTGTATGTGTTAATAGATTATGGTATGTGTGAATAGATTTGTGTAGTAAAACGTGTGATACTAGCGCAAATTAGTAGCAGACTGTCGCATGCTAAAATTCAAAAATACGCTGCCCTGTCCACGTCACGATTATAATATAAAAAATAACAGAGTGACGCAAACTCGTCTGTCTGATCACCAGAATAGACCCATTTAATTTTCATAAAACTGAAATAATATTTTTATAAAAATAACTACAGACTAGCTCTGTTGCGGTTTACCTTGGTATCGATTCAAGCTTTTTATTCAACTATAGGGCTAATTATAGTTTTCAATGTACTTAAAAATTACATTTGAAACATACCAGAAGGAACGAAGTTGAATGAAAGTTTATTTCTACATGAGAGTACCGGAATGTATGAGAGATCAGGAAAATTTTACTAAAGATATTGAGTAGGTATACATCAACCTTCCTTTTTTGTTTGGTGCAATTCAATCTCAATGGTTGAAAACTTGACTAGAAGACTCCAAAAGGTATAACAGTTATTCTTCCGTTGTTTTTAGGACCATTGCCAAAGCGACGGCAACAAGTTTTCGGAAAAATATTTATGGAAGTAGAACATCTGTCCATGTCTTATTATTACAGGTAGCATTCAGGTAGGTACAGTACATAATGTACATTTCCCAAAGTGTTCAGAGGTTTTAATCAAAATGAAATATTTTAGTTAAGTACTAAGCTATTTCTAAGAGATATTTTTAAGTTTTAACCTTTACCAACTTTGCAGCCAGCTATACCCTAGTGTAGAGTCTGTAGGCGTACCTACCCGAGGTGCCGACAAAAACATATATCTAAGCGTCTGCATGCAGTGTGAATGGCGCTTGCAGTGGGAAACTTCCGAACAACATCGATCCACTGATGCCAATTTGGCTCGATCAGCCTTAAATGTTTAAGGTGATTGGGACCTTAACTGCTTGGGAAGGCTTAATCTTGAATTATCTAAAAGCCCATCTACCTCCACAACGAGATGCACGTTTCTTAGCAGCCGTGATATCCACTGTCTTACCTGCCATGGGCAGAATCTAGAGCGATGTGTAGTCTGCTGTCCTGACCAAAGCGGAACGGATCTCAACTGACATCAGGCTCAGCTACGCTACGTCCTGCAGGCTTTATGCCCTAAAATTTGTCTGCAACAGTGAACTGTTCAATCAAAGTAGTGTGTTTCTTTTCCTGTAATGTGGGTAAATTCCCTTCTTAGCGCGCTAGTTGGTAAATACTGGTTAGGTATTCTTAGATAAGTATATTTTGCTCCCTCAAATAGGTTAGTAGCTCCCGTAGGTTACGGTGCTATGGATTGTACTTCACTACCTATACTGAAATAGCTTTGAGTACATAATGGTCATAACATAACTTGTGCGGTAGGCTTTATTTTATCGCCTTTATTACGTATTGTGTGAACAGAACATTAAATTTTGCGTCTGTCAAGTTGTTTGACAGACGCATCGTAACCGTATTTGTATGCGAATAATATCTGAATTCGCAATCCCTTTCATCTGATAGACGTATGGGTTACGGAGCGTTAAAAATACGCAGCGACGGACGACAAGTGGGAAGACCACCTTATTAGTAGGAACGTATTGATAGCACGTCTTTAGAAAACTGTCACTGTAGGTTATTATGATAATTTTATTGCCATCCAAATAAGGGCACTGTCTGCTTTTGTAAATAGACTTCTCGAACAGTTAAAAAGAATCTTCGTGTATTTTATTTCTGGTGAATCTGGGACCGCGAAAGTGCTACCTGTGAGGTCGCCAGCTAAGACTTGACCATGTTCTTCTTATTCTGAATCTGAAGCAAATTAACCCATTTTAGCCGCATATATACGGTAAACTTGTAATGTTGCAATTTATAAGAATGTTACATAAACATGGTACACAATACATGGCTAGTTCTCTTCGAAACACGTTCTCCTGATAATTCGGTCATCATTTTTCAAATTATGTTTTTTGGTATTTTGGGGGCATTGCGTCATACTTTAGAGGAATATAGATAAAATTATGTGAAAGGCCCGCTTTTTGGTCGAGTAATTACAAAGATATAGCTAGCCCACTATTAGCTGTGATGGAATCAAGAGAACTGTATTCGGTGTATGACGGATCTAACAAATATGGTTCAATTGGCCTTGTTCATTAGTATTAACACGAGTAACATATACATACATATTAATTATTATGGTATAATGAAAAATTTAAAATCCATTTTAAATTTGAATGAGATTTTCATGAAAAAAATTGAGTCCCACTATTTAGGTGACGGATCTGATAAAAATGCCCACGATTTGGGTGACGGATCTGATAAAATGTAATAGTGTTTTTGTAAAACATAGTTTTAATTTGTTTATTTTAAAATAAAAAGGAATATATAGTAGTAAAAGAAGTGAGAGAAAGTAAATAAATGAAATAAAAGGATATGTTTAAATCTGAATATTTATTTTGAATGATTTTTTGGGCTCCTGGTTGTGCTTCTGGTTGTTTACATCAAATACTCCAAACCTTCCATGTCTATTTGCTAGCAGAAGCTACCCATCAGGATAAACAACTTTTGCTTTGATGCCATATCTGTATCTCCTACAGTTTAGGTGGGCTCCTGGTGGTGCACCTGGTGTTCTTTATCAGGTACTCCAAACCTTAGAACTCTATATGCTTGCAGAAACGACCCATCAACCTGAACAACTTTTGCTTTGGTGCCATATCTGTATCTCCTATAGTTTAGGTGGGCTCCTGGTGGTGCACCTGGTGGTATACATCAGGTACTCCAAACCTTCAAACTCTATAAGCCAGCAGAAGCGACCCATCAAGCTGAACAACTGTTGCTTTGGTGTCATATCTGTATCTCCTATAGTTTAGGTGGGCTCCTGGTGGTGCACCTGGTGGTATACATCAGGTACTCCAAACCTTCAAACTCTATAAGCCAGCAGAAGCGACCCATCAAGCTAAACAACTTTTGCTTTGGTGCCATATCTGTATCTCCTATACTTTAAGAGGGCTCCTGGTGGTGCACCTGGTCGTCTACATCAGGTACTCCAAACCTTCAAACTCTATAAGCCAGCAGAAGCGACCCATCAAGCTGAACAACTGTTGCTTTGGTGTCATATCTGTATCTCCTATAGTTTAGGTGGGCTCCTGGTGTTGCACCTGGTGGTATACATCAGGTACTCCAGACCCTCAAGTGATGACAAAAGGTAGCCTATGTGTTAATCCATGTTACCTCGATATGAATGCCAAATTTCCTGCAAATCGGTTCAGTAGTTTTTGCGTGAAGAAGTAACAAACATATCGCATTTATAATATTAGTAGGAAGGATATATTAGTAAAATATAAACAAAAGACCCAACCGTGGGCACCGATTTAGTCCCACTTTTACCGAATCTCTTAATTCCATCATCACCTTATCAGATCCGTCATTGCACTGATGACGGAAAGTGATGGATCTGATATGAGGGATCTAATAACCAAAGCATATTTTTTGGCTTTTTGGCAAACTGATAGCAAGCAAGTACGAATGTTACACACAATGACCTTCAATTAGCAGTGGTACATCATATTCCATTGAAAGAAAAACTCACATTTACATAGAATTAGAGAAAATCGCAATGAAAGATATGACAAAATCATGAAACAAAATGACAGATCTGAAATGTCTTAGCTTCTTGTGCGGATTTCCATTAATTTGCAACGTGTCTGCCTCGTTCAGATCCTGGAAGGTGACTAAGGTAACGTGCAGGCAGGGTTATCATACGTCTCAATCTAACTGTTAACGAATGACAAGCGCCATAAAGGGTGCGTTTGGATATGAGACGAGTTCTTGACACCAATGATTAAACGAGATTATCTATGGCAAAATTACTTTTCGATTACTATCAAATGTCACCATATGATACTCTCCATCACTATCCAACAATATGAAAGTAAACCTATGTACGTATGACCAAAACACAAGATTTAATTCAGTTTCACTTTGCAAAGTCGGGTTGGACACCACCTACGGAATCTAGAGAACGACGTTTTAAATAATGATTTAAAAATATCTATAATAATTACAACCATTTCGTGAGTTTGCTTAAGGAATTAAAGGTCTTTACTTCCAAATAAAAAATCGAGAAAAATATATTATCATCAGATCAATGTGTTTTCTGGTGCCACTCATCAGTTCCCTCATCAATGAGAACTAGCCACATATATGCTTACAATAAAGGCGTCAAATTTGAAAAATAAACGCTTAGAAAACATTACAACAATATAACAGCTAAATTCTTAAGGACTATAAGGTTAAGTAGACTAAGTATAAGTTAAAATAAGCACTAGTTTTAAATCTTGAATTATTACTAAGTGTTTGATTTTTTTATTAGCCCTCTCACATTTATTGCAATACCCTACAACCCTACTGTAAAAATGGTGCCATGTGCTGGAAATTATGTATTACCTACCACCATTACGCACCATATGTTTCGTATTAAAGATTATGAATATGAATTTAAGCAATACATGATAAAACACACACGGACGGTATTAAAATGAATAAGTACCTACTACGTAAGTAGTAATTTTACTGAAAACTTTTGACTGGTTCCTATAACCTATAGGTATACGGGGTGTAAGAGACGGTAGGTATACTGAAAAATTTGCAAGTATGACAGAACATGAAACTGTACAACTTTTCTATCGTAAACGAGATTATTTTTGACCCTCCATACTGAATTCCCAACTGACTGATATTCTGTGTTTATTTATTCAAACATGAGCTCTCTAGTAAAAACTGTTCAGTTTCAAGGCCTCATCATGCCTGCAAAGTTTTCGGTACATCGTCCTTTACACACATAAGGAACACGTCGAATTATACACTTTAGCCGTTGCCACGTGGCCGGCCTGGCGAAACCTGTTAGCCAAACATAAGCATATATCCTACTCTGTGATGCTGGACGAATGTAGATAATATCAATGATGTTTCTTCCAGTGTTAGATTAAAGAGGTATTTTTTTATTGCACACTACACATACCTACTTATATTATTTTGTACTACCTTTTTGAGTATGCAATGATTTAACGTCAAATAACACATCTACGTGATGATCAGGATTATATAGTTAACGTTTAAATGAATGAGAGAATTGTGACGTTTCTATGCGCGTCACCAGAACTTGACAATTGAGATGGAAGTGGTTGGTGGCTGGTGGTATTCTGAGCGGGAGCGGAGTCTGAGCTCTTTGTGTGTGGGCTGTTTGAACAGCGTAGAGCGGACGGAACGCAAGAATGCGGCGTGCGTGCGGCGGCGGTGGCGGTGCGGCAGGGCGGCGCGCGCGGGGTGGCGGGCGGCGGCCGGGGGATGCGTCGTGCGGCGGGCCGCGCGGGCTGGCGGGCTGGCGCGTGCCGCAGTAGCGTGGAGGCACCGCCGCGGCCGCTCACGGGTCCCCCGCTCCGGCGTCCAGCCGCCGCCCGACGCCCGATGCGAGCGCCGATCCAACGCGCCGATTTGGCTCGCTCCGTCGACCGCCGCTAAAGGCCAGTTCGCTTCGCTGATGGTTCCCTTATCGAACGACTCGAATGAAAGGACACGTGGCCCTACTTATATATTTTTTAAAAGAATATATCATTATGTATTTTCATTCAGACTATGTGCACTTTAGACGAAAGACTCAAGTAGAACAAAGCGTGGGGTAAATGATGTGGGTCGACTCATTGTTGCTCCTGTCCTCGAAACCTCGACACTATAATAATATTTTTGTAAATGTTCTTTAAACACTTTTAAAGTCGTGTTTTCTTAAAGTAGATATTTTTGAGTAATTATTAAAATACAGTGCTTACTTTATTGACCATTCGCAGTCGGAAAGCTTCGATTAGGTATATTGTATTAATAACTTGGACTCCGATTAGCTTCATTTCATTCCAAATAAACATTGTACCTACATAGTAATAACAATATTTTATCAAGTGTCAAATTTATGTAATTTTGTCATCAATCATGTTCAATAGACCTACTCAGTCGCATTAATCACAATTCAGCGTAACTTCGTAACTAATGCCGACAAGCTTTTGCTCCGTAAGTAATATCTACTACTATTGCTAACCCTCGATCTGCTAGCTATGTAAAATGGTAATTTTAACAGAAGAAATATTATGACGCCAGCGATTTGCTTAAGTGTTACTAAGTTCTCTTACAAAGGAAAAATGTGTGTTAGGGAATTTAAAGGAGTTGACTGGTAGGCTCACTCCCAGGCTTTTACCCTATGAACAGGTGGCCTCTGAACACCTTTAAAGTTATAACATTTATACTCCCAATTAGTTATACATTATGTGTTCCATTTAGTATTTATTTGAATAGATGCCAACTCCTTGATAAAGAACATCATTTACACACCGATTGATGACACAAAACGCGCATTAAAACAAAGATAGCCTCTACCTATGTAAATACGTCATAATCTAACCTATATTTTTATCGTCTTGACCTTTAGTATTATTTAAAATAAAGTGTCGCGTTAGTTCCGGTTATAGTTAAGAATTTATTGTAATGACACCTTTTGATGAAAGTTGTGTCTATTTCTACCTCAGTTTGGGCTTCTATAGGTAGAAATAGCGCGACCGTTGTGCCGGGAGAGTTGCACAGTAAATACTTTGATGCTTTTACTTTTAGGTATTGTGTTTTAAGATATTTTAATAATGTTACTGATATTAAACTTATTTTACGAAATTATTTTGTACTATCTGCCGCAATACGCAATACTAAAGTGGGTCGGAAGGTATCTTTTTATTTTTTTAACTGGTATCTACAACAATTGCAATTATTTCAACATTTGCGGTTATTCCGTGGTCAAGATCATGATCATGATCCAAGTAGGTAACGGACAATTCAAAATGATATAACGTGATGGTTAAATATCTTGACACACTTAAATATTGGTGTCTACCTGTGACTAGGTAATCGTTTTATGGCATGTTTGCCATGGTTTGTTAAAAACACCCATGTCTTGCTATGAGCAGATAACTTTCAGCCGGCTTAATGTGTTCTATTAAATTAATCAATTACAGTACATAAGATACTGTTTCGTCACATTCGTTGTAAAAAAAATCGAGAAGTATCCAAGGCGTTAAATGTAAAATTAGAAGAAATTTTGAAAAAATGTAAATAAAAGCAATACGGTATATTAGGTAAAGATGTTTTAGTTCATCATAAAATTTTGAGAAATACCTAAACAGTGAAGTGAGGTGGGGTTAGGTTAGTAGGGGTACACACGTGTTTTACACAAGTCGTAAGTTATATAGATCATTCACTTTATTACATTTTTCCTACTTTGGTTAAGACATTGCAGGCTAAACCAATATGGTTCCGGGCTTTGGAAGTCACGTTAAGCTGTTGGTCCCAGTTGCTGCCTATAAACAGCAGCGTATGTCTGCTCGTTGGTCGACTCGATGGCCATCACTCGGCTCGGTATCAAAGCTGGCGGCGTTGAAATCCTCATTTGCTTTTTTCTCGAATTTTTGTTGACTGCTTGCATATTTTTATTTTGTTTTAAGCGGCTTTTTTTACTACCTAACTCACTATTTTTCTGAATAAGTATAAAAAAATGTTCCCAATTTTTGAAAGAAGTAGAGTTAAACTACAATTTGCACTAGCATCAACTACACTACGATATGCGACCATAAAAAACAGGCTGTAGCCGCGCGAAATTATGTGGATAATTTCGAAAGTTTGTTGCACACAAATGCAAAATATGAATAAATGCATGATGTTAGTTCGATTTGAATTTGCTAGTTACACTAGGAGTTGATCAAAATAAATACATTGTCGTCGTGCAGAATTAAAACGCGGCCCCTTACGTTACAGTTCCATACGAGGCAGTATCCCTTACGACAAAATTAAAAGATTGGTTGTTTGTTTTAGCTCTTACTGTAGCTCAAACATTTGTTACATCATCAAGGTGAAGTTATATCAAATCAGACCTCCTTTGAGATTTCTCCTTGAATTCCTTATTCTACGACATAAAGCTGAACGTCTCTTTGAATTGATCCATGTCAGCTCCTCGAAGTCGCTTATTGCCTCTCCTTCCCTCAATCTTCCCTTCAATTATGGTTTTTAGTAGGTAACCTATCCATGTCGTAATAAGAGCCCCAGCTTGTTTCCTCTTCAATAATCTTAAACGTTCAATATAGTTCTCTTCTTTTTTACTAATTAACCACTTCTTGGTTCGTATTTTTCTGTGTCCAGCTTGTTTGCTCCATCCCACGCCAACACCACATATTGAAGGCCATCTTTCCCTATCCTTATGTGTCAATATCCACGTTTTGCAGATCATCAGTAATTGTTTTTCCCATTCACGCCCTATTTGCCATTGCTATCTCCGAGTCACCTGTTCCTAAACTTCCTAGGTATTGATTGTTGATCCTTTTCAATGATTTTGGTGAGGAAAATAATTGGTATATTACTACTTGGTTGTTTGGTCGTTGTCACGAAAAAGAAATAAGTCTAAATTCTTTGTTTAATTGTTGTTTATCCAATTTGGTTAAATGGCATGTATATTTCATTAATATTCATTCCAGTTATATTCTGTTTTTACCTACTGCAGCTATAGCCCCCCCCCCCCTTTTTTTAATCTATTTTATTTTGCTAGCCTGTAATATTAATCAAACCTGTGAAATTAAATGTTCCTCACATTTTACTGTATAAAGTTTTGAAATCACTTATAATTTTACCTAATGTGTAGATTTTTGGATGATACTGAAAAATTACATCTGTCATAGACTCACAAACTATATATTTTATCAACTCAATGTGTTAATTTATTAAGTCCGACAGGTTTTTCATTTTGTATATTGTTAAGTGCAATATAAAATTCTTCTCCAAATATTTCCTGACCTAGGTAATCAATTTCAACGGAATTTTCATTTTCTATAAAATTTTCGATCATTCAATCAGTCTCCTTCGTATAACTTTTCTGAGTACCTTGAAGATATATTAGACTGATGGGCATCTGTCTAATATATCCTTACTGTTTCATCTAAAATAGCGTTACCTTTTCTATGCGGCTTCTTATCTATATGTCTTATTACAAAATAAGCCTGGTCCATATTATTAAATGGTTTCTTTTTCTATTTTCCTTATAAATAGTATAAGCCTTTTCTTCAAATCTTCTACCTACTTGATTGCATTTAGCTAATGATTCGTTTTACTTTTTTTTTCAGTAGGTATTTTATTATTATCTTGCTCTTTTATCATCTGTATTGTTTCAAAGTTTACTTCTTGCTGAAATCAAGCATATTATCTCTTATTATTCTACTTATCATATATTCACTTAAATTTTATTCTAAATTAGATTTATGTTTACTAAAAACCTTACACTATTATTGCACTATTAATTGGTTTTTTATATTGTTAGGACTAGGTGCTTTGATTTGGCCTTTTTCTTGCCTTTCTTGGCTCGAAGTTTGGGAAACTAATTAATTCAGGTCTGTGCTCATATTTGCTCCTTGTTATGTTTAGCACTCGTTTATTTGTTTCCTATCAACGAATTTAAGATATATAAAAGTCAATTTGGTATCTTGTTATATCGCTTTATTGCCAAGTATATTTGAGGTTGCTAAAATCTAATAATCTTTTTGTTGAACCACTTATCTTGTAAAATTGACTAATCTATCACTTGTTTTATTATTTTTCCTATGATCAATTATCCAACAATATTCTCTTTGCTCCTCCTCTCCGTAGTACGGCATTAAAATCAACTATGAAAACGATACTAACTTTTTCCTTGGCAATATCTATCAGCAAATCTAAATAATTATACAGGAGTACAAGTTCTCCATCTGCATAGCTTCCAGTGGGCATGTAAACTTGTATTATAACTATATCTTTCAGTTTGGATCTTCATTTTAGTGACGCTATTCTATCGCTGTTGTGGTCTGTATTTTCAACTTGTATTCCCCATTTTTATTGAGTAAAATAGCTGTACTATTTTTGCTCTGTTTTTCTCCTCCAGTACTATAATATAGTCCTGTAGTCATCGCTCTAATAATCTTCGCTTCCCTCTTATCCAACTTCAAAGTCCTAAAATTACTGATTTTAATGTATCCATATCCATCTTAAAGGGTACGAGCGTTTCATGATGTGTATTACAATTTACGGCGGCAGACTGACAAGCTGTCACTAAAATGATACACAATTTTGATGAAACGTTAGCGATCGCATTTCTATGGCCATTAACTCTCTGCTTACCCCGCAAGGGAAAAAGGCGTTATATGAGTTGTATTTATCGCCATCTTAACTTCCTCAATTTTTCCTGACTCCATCATTGTTCTCCCCCTTAAGAACAACAACAAAAAATGGTACATACATAAGTAAACTTAAGTATTAACTGGAGTAAATTTTTCATGTACATTTATATTATTATTACGAGTACAGGTTTATGTGCCTAACAAATAACTATTTTTATTCAGTAACTCGTTGAGTGGTTTCAGAAAAAAGAAGGACATCTTAATCTTTTTTTCTTCTCTTTCATGTGGTATACCAAGTCGACCAACGACCCAATGAACCCGGAGTCAAAATTAGAATTTCCTAAGACGCCAAAACTAATTTCAGATAAGAGTTTAAAACGCAGATCTTTCTATCGACTTATCGGAAAGGGGATTAGAAAATTCCGTCCGTTTTCAGTTTTACAGAAACGTGGCGACGCTAATCTTAAGAGGACATTTTCAAATCAGATTGGTCTTTAAGAATCTTCGATTTTATGATATGGAAATCTTTTTTCACACGCAATATTCAAAATTAAAATGATAAAAAATATGTGTATAATAAACGGATGGCTGGGGCAACACGTTGCCGAAGCCTTGATGGACATACATACCTAATCACACCTATAATCCCTTGCGGGGTAGGCAGAGCATAAACGGCCGTAAAAACAGACATTCACGCCAGGCAAACATTTGAGGGTCATTTGGAAAATTGTGTATCGCCTTAGTGACAGGTTGATAGCCCATCTGCTAAAACTACAATACACACCCTCGAGTCCTTTATTCGCTTCTTACAACACCCATGGGAAAGGAATGGGGTGATGCTATTCTAAGCTGGCATCACATGGGATCGGGATACGACCGATGTGGCGCAGTGGTAGTGCGACTGCCTGCGACGTAAAGGTTCCGGGTTCGATTCTCGGTGGGACACTCACAAAAGTTGATATTTATCTCTTTGTGAATTTGTTCCCAGTCTGGTTAGGACATTGCAGGCTGAACCAACTGATTGTCCGAAAAATAAAAGGTTCCGTGCTTCGGAGGGCACGTTAAGCCGTCGGTCCCGGTTGCTGTCTATGATTACTTAGACGGCGGTCGTAACACAACCATGTCAGAGGCCTACTAGTGGCAGTAGGCGGTTGAAAAAACTCTGACACCAGGGTTCATCGGGTCGTTGGATGACTTGGTGTCCCACACGAGAAGAGAAGAGATGGGATCGGGCCAGATGGATCCTGGTGTTATTATTGTCAGCAACCGACATAAGCTGCTTAAGTACCTAAGTAAGCAAAACATGTTTTTTCTAAAATGACATGTGAATATACCTACTATAATTAAACTGTAAAATTAAAACATATCTCTACGCGAACCCTGGGGAATGTTAACGACAGACTCTTTGGTGGCGAATTCAGCCAGGGGAAACTAGTCTGTCAATGACCACCTGTCTCCTAGTTGTCATGTTTTTTCTGTTCTTTTTTTGTCTTGTCATCGCCTTTGATAAAACCACCACGATTTATGTGAAATTTGTAGATTTTTTAATATATTTATATCCACGCATCCTGACTCTTTATTTGATCGCCAACAAATTGGTCCATATAGGGTATCGACAGACAAACGGACAGACAACAAAGTGATCCCTAAAACAAACAAAAAAATATTCTTTGAAAGGATTGACTTGTAATTTCGATACTATCTCATTTGTTAACCTCGTACATTGTAATTATTTTACAAAAGTTTCAAAAGCCGAATACCTCCTTGATAAATAATAAAAAGTTTCGCACTAGATGTGCAAGCAAATAATAGTACTGCAGAGACATTTTTGTTATGTGCCTTTTTCTTTTTCACTATTCCATAACCAATGCACTTTACCACTTGCTCTCAAATGAAAATTTTTCTGCAGTTCGCTGTATGATTATTAATATTTTGTATTGAAATACCCTGACAAATTTAAAGCCTTTCTGGTGCTTGACCAAGAGCCTATTCGATCCATTGGGACAGACCACCTCATTTTTTATAATCTACTTGTTATTAAAATCAGGTGTGCTCATGTGCATGTTGTAGTCGTGTGAAATGGCCGTCATCCAAAATGGATTCTATATGGTGTCCCGTATTTCATGCAAGATTTAAAGTAAATATATTACCGGGAACCGAAAGGAGAACAAAGTCATCATAAAACTGAAAAACTTTCCCTAATACATTGGCCTATATTAATTTTTATCGCTTCATATTACTAAAATTCGCAGATTTTTTCAGTAGATGTGTTTTCAACAAAAGGTTGTCACGTGGCAGACAGCCTATAAATTCATCAAATGTCTGCGTTAATATGATTAAGTAAAACAATGCATTAATATAAAAAACCTCTGTTTTTAACTTTATTTTTAAATCCTGTATGAATTATGAGACATCCTATAAATTTCACGTAGGTAGTATAATGCAGTCGCGCTGCCGGGACGGGTGGCTAGCCGACCACATGCCATGCGGTCCGGTGAAACGCTTAATTGCACTCGCACAATGTGCCCCCGACAGCCGATAAACTATATTTACCATGGCCTATATTTACAACAAGACAAGTTAAACCTGCTGTTTGTTATTCACTGTGTGGTATTGTGTTCTGAGGCTTGGTTTCTCAAACCAAAGGTTTCCTTTCTTTTCTAGCCAATTAATCATTTTGTTACTTATGCTAAAATCGCTATCGTTTTCTTATCGTTTTGCGCTTGCTAGCATCCCATTTTATGATGGTGTTAATTGTACAAACAATAGGCGAGGTGGGTATGGCTAAAGCAAAGACTTGTTGTATTCGCGCGTGAACTCCTTCTTTAAACTCTAGTGTAACTAATTTTGTTCAGACATATATAACAAAACAAAGAAATATACTAGCAATCAACGGGCAACTTAATAAACCAATCTTTCTTATATCCTAGATCAGGAAAACATACTCACAAGAAACTTCTGATCATGTTATTTGCGAAGTCCAGCGGCAGGCACTAGCCAAACCATTGTAACGCAAATTGTGCTAAGGCATCGACTCACTTATCGTCCGGCATTGCGTTTTTTTTAACGCCTACGTCTGTCACACTACAAGAAATTGCGAATGCCAAACTTATTCCCATACAAATAAGGTTACGGGGGATTATCGGTGCGTAACGGAAGCGAGTGTCAAACGACTTGACAGACGCCTCCGTAACGCACCGTAAACTCACCGTAGCAGTATTTGTATGGAAATAAGATTGGAATTCGCAATTCGTTTAGTCTGACAGACGCACACGTGCAACACATTATTGGGAACACCTTATATATGAGAATAGTTTGAATAGATTTACCTTCTACGAATCTTTAATCTTCTCTAAAAGGAAACATCTCAGATAGCATTTCAAAAACATTTTAAAAATACAATAACAACAAAACAAGTTGCAATAATCACATATATTTATTCAAAATGCAAACAGCTCAATGTACTCATACCCAGGTATTGTAGTATAAATTATCATTCGGCAATTACGTAATAATACCAAGAATACATACACATATATGTATACATAGTAACCAATCTAAGTAGCCAATCTTTTAAAAATCGTAATTTATTCTATAAAGAACTTGCTATGAACATCGAGGGTTATTTACAAGGTAGCTTCACGACTCAAATCGACTTTAGTACGACTATTGACAATGGCAGTCTATTTATATAACAAGGTTAGTGCCATAGTTTAAGTATGCTAGGTAAGTAGAGCAGAGTATGGTAGGTATGGAGAGCGGAAACTACTATGATCATTTGTTACCCATGCAGCTCAAATAGGAAATTCACTTCAATCTTCATATACAGGGTAGTCCGTAAAGTGACGTCCAAAGGCAAAATTTGTAAGACTGAATGTGAGGCAGTTAGAGATCTTGAACTTCGCACAAATACTTTGAAGACGTTCATTTAGTAAGAGAGTTTCAAAATATAGCCCCTAACGCGTCAAAATAGCGTTTTGTTTTTTTTTGTTTTAGAGACTAGGAACTTTTTAAGTATACGAATCATTTATAAAGCATCAATTAAAAAGGAGGAAAAATGCAAGAAAAAGCGTTTATTTTAATCACAAACATAATACTTACTAAAAATACGACAGCAATAAGTATCCAATTTGAGAGTTACTTAAAATGGTTTTCACTCAGCTAAGTACGTAGTGAGGAAGCATTTTTCGATTATATCTTTAAGGAGATAAAAGGTCGTATGAAACCTTCTTTCCCTTTCAAATTTTTACTTAACACTTAGATTTATAAGTTATACATAAAGTTATAGCTTTAAAATACATAATAAATAACGTGTTTTAGCGTTTTTCAATATTTTATCACAGAATAGGGTAAAAAATGATCAAAAAAGGAAAAGATCTTTTATATTTGTGTGCAACAAATCACACAACATAATAGACAACTCATTATGAATTCCCCATGAGTACGCGGGCGAAGCCGCGGGTGACAGCTAGTTTTATATCGCTATATCGCTTGGGCACTTCGAAAAGAAGGATATTCGAAGAAACTCTCAAAGCGTAAATCCTAAATAATACTGCAAAATTCAATCTCCACTGGCTATAATACTGTCGTAAGCTCGCGAGCCACGTCCCAGCGCGAGTCGCGGTGGCTATTCATCATGCTCGTGCTTCAGTTTTCATTACAAGATCGACTTTGCAAGCTGTTTACTTAGGTACCTAATACATACTTTTACCTTGACAAAGCTTTACTGGCCAAGAGTGTATCAGACATGCCCAATATAGGCTTTCGTTTACAAAATTATACCCGTGGATTCGAGAAATAAGTACATACATACATACATATATCACGCCTATAGTCCCTTGCGGGGTAGGCAGAGCATAAATGGCCGTGAAAAACAGCAATTTACGCCACGTCTGACAAAAGTTCGAGGGTCAATCAGATAACTGTGTATCACTATAGTGACAGGTTGTCAGCCCATCGCCTAGAATTGCAATACACACCCTCGAGTCCCTTAGTCGCTTCTTACGACACCCACGGGCAAGAAATGGGGTGATGCTATTCTAAGCCGGCATCACACGGCGTGAGATGAGAAATAAGTGTTTTATAATATTTCGCTAATTAACATGCTCTTGATTCTAAATATAGTTTAATTAAATCAACTTGATACAAAAATAGATCAAGCAATCGTTCAATCTTAAACCAAGCTTGGATCCACAGTTGTTGTAGGTCAGCAGCAGAAAGATTTATTGTTCCTTCAATGTCAAGAGAATCAATCAAATGCATTACAATGAACAGTACCTACGAGACTACCTTTTTCTCAATTGAAGCACACATGCTCAGCAGCATCTTGAGGCGCATACAATAATATTATACAAATTCTAAGAATTCTACATTAAAGATGACAACACACTTTCATGATGCTATCCCATCCCACGTTACTTGATCTTACGGGAGTAACACACTGGCTCTACGCCACACTCGCGTTAAGAGCAGATGCACACTGAACTTATCTAACTTGACGGCATAACACGGAATCTGACAAAATTATAACTACGCGAGTTGGTCCGCGGGGGTGAAGCAGAGGCGTGCGTGGCAAAGAAACGCGTGCGGTGACGAGGCGTGGAAGAATATTGTGGATCTTAGTACAGATCACCTTCCCGACTTTACATCTAGGCAATCTTGGATGTGCATCACCATAGGCCAGCAACCTACCACTGAGAAATAGAGAACTAAGAAATCTTTCATTTGAAATAAAAGCCAACCAAATAATTAAATTCATCATTAATATATTTCTTTGTCATTTAAATAAGTACATCTTTACTGCAGTGAGCAAGTGCCAAAAGCCTTGTGTCAAGTTAACACGCCATACACGTTAGACGATGTCCCTTTCCGCGCCCGCAACACACTGGCACTGGGATTCGCTCCCGTCAGCTTCGTCACGTAAGATGTTGTTGCCTGGATGCCACTGAAGAGTTGTTGAACAAACTCGAGCGTCTCCAAAACCTGTGCATTAGATTTATCTTCGGCTTACGCAAGTACGACCACGTCTCGCAGTTTCGTTCCCAACTCAAGTGGCTTCCTATCCGACTTCGCAGAAATGCTCATGTGCTTTCTTGTCTTTTTAATATTCTTCACAGCCCTACTTCTCCTTCTTACCTTCAAGAACGTTTTAATTTTTCCCGACCACAGGACAAGCCTTGTCGCTCACATGTAAGGTCCATTCTTTCAATTCCGATCCACCACTCCGACTTCTACAGTTATTCTTTCACTGTGCATGCGGCCAGATTGTGGAACTCCCTCCCTCACACAGTACGTGACAGCCCTTCACTCTCAGTCTTCAAGAAAAGAGTAAAAGAGCATTACCTTTCACTGTCTAATTAGTTCGTATTAGTCGTATTTATATTTATATGTATTATTAGTGTTAGGTATATATAATATAGATATATATTAGTATATTGAGTAAACTTTTATTTAACTATATTCATTAATTAAATTGTGCACGATTTATCAGCCTTACCTTATGCTATCTCTCTACCGTAGGACTGCTGGAGGAGATTTCTTTTTAGAAATAAGTAGTACCTGTTGTGTTGTTTTTCTTTAATGTAATTGTTCTGTGTTTTATCTTGTGTGCAATAAACAGTTAAATAATAAAATAAATAAATAATAAATTTTCTTCTAAAATAGGTAATTATTTTTCCAAGTATTTCTTGGAAGATGAAATTTTCTTACATCACATAATTTACGTCTTCTTTTCGTGTAGGACACCGAGTCGTCCAACAATCTAATGAACCCTGCTGTCATAGGTTTTCAACTGCCTTCTACTAGTAGTAGACCTCTGATTTGATATTGTTATGACCGCCGTCTAAGTAATCATAGACAGTAATCGAGACCAACGGCTTTACGAACCCTCCAAAACACGGAACCATATTTATTTTCGGACAATCAGGTGGTTCAGCTTTCAATGTCCTTATCAGACTGGGAACAACTTCACTAAGTGATAAACATCAACTTTGTGAGTACCCCACCGAAAATCGATCCCGGAACCTTAGCGTCGCAGGCTCTCGTAATACCATTGCGCCGCATCAGCCGTCTTGTACGTGGGATGGGATAAGAAAAGTGTGTCTGCACCCTTACGCATCAAATTAACGGTCTTTCTTTTTTGATTTGATTTATGATAAAATAACAAAGTGATACTGCTTCATCAAAAGCAGATATATAAAAGTTTCTGCTACAAGTACCAGAAAATTGAATATATGTATTTAAAAAATCACACATTTTTGATGTATTTGAAATTGAAAGAAGTTAGTTGTCAATGACAAATAAATAACGAACCGTCACATTATTGGGTTGAATACAAGTTGAATAACTCCACGTGACTACGGGCTTACAAAATGTGACTACATACATATTTATCTGTGGAGAGGTACTAAATTACCTAGTTTAGATCACGTGTGTGTAGATTATGTGGCACCTGGTGTACGAGCTGTGAAAAAAACCCTTTGAAGTGCGTAAAAATATTAGTTATAAATATTTAAATGGGTAAACTGCCTATAAAACGGAACAACTTCCCCAAGAAAAATAGGTAAAACAATGTCAAAAAAATCGGACCTCGGGCTAATTTGTATGAGAGATTCTAAATATTCGACCCTTTTTCCTTTGGGAAAGTTGTTCAGTTACATGAGCTGGATTACCCCTTAAAATAATTGCAATTAATATTTTCTCATCCTGTAATGCAATAATCATTTTACTGATCTTCGATTATTAAAAGCCTATTTATAAACCTCTACATCTTACATACAATGTGTTTTGATATATTTACTACACACTGGCATATTATCCAGAACAAAATATACTTAGGAACTTTTAAAAATATCATATAATCTTTTTTATTTGAGAGACATAATGAGGGATTCAGAATCAGCGCAAACTTTCGCTTATTTGTGCTCTTGGTAAAAAAATTATCACTTTCTTTTTTCTCTTATTACAAAGTGTTTATTAGGTTTCAAAATGAAACATACGGCGATGGAAGCGCATCTGTCTACCTGCCCCGCCCGTTGACCCCGTTACCTTCTGTTATTTTCTCTCCCACCGGTCCCACGGCTCTACTATCTATAGCCTTAATCACTAAATGTCACACGGCCTAAAATAGGTGAAATATTTATTTTCGTTTAGGCATTTTCTCCAGGCCTTCTTAGTAGTTGGACTGTCGCCAAAGACCGGGTAAACCTAAGGCAACAGTCCGCAGGACCTTGAGATACTAGTGATTTATATAAGCTACTACCGACTTAGGCCTATTCAAGAGAGGATAGGCGTTTATTTATTTACATAAAGTTGAGTTAAGTTAGGGGGCCCGTTTTAAATTGACCTGTTGTTGTTTCTGTGGATACCTGTCCTCTTTTTATCACTCATTCGTCATATCTGTGTGTTGCGTTTTAACGAACTTCATAATCAGAACAATGTGTACCTAGCAACTCGTAGACAGCTATGTTTTGCACGTTATTGACTGCGCAAATACACGTAGAGTATGCCGAACACGTCCAGAGCGCAGTTACTGCAGCTGTTTTCCTTTACACTCTTTAAAAATTTTTTTTCTCGTATAAATTAAGAAATATATTATATATCAACTTGTCAATAAAATAAAACTTCAGTGTATATTTGCAATATTACGCTGCTAATCATATTGTGTACCTTGCCGACCAAAGTAAGTTCCTCTAACCTATTATACTCAACATCAGGCTGAACCTCGCGTTAGGGTTAATTATGCTTTAACTTCTTACCAGTATGACGCCAATGATGTTATTTACCTACAAATCTTACATTTCAAAGAGTAGATCTAGTTTTGAATTTAAAAAAATCTTATCGTTATGGGACACCGAGTCGAGACAAACAACCCGAATAACCCTGGTATCAGAGTTTAATTCTTGAAGGACAAAGTAGGTAATTAATTATAAATCTTTCCCCTTAAGAACTTTTATAAAAGTTGATATTTCAATAATGGCCCCAATTCAGGATATAAACAAAATAAGGCGACGATGAAAACAATGGCGACTAAATTTACTAGAAATGGTGAAGAACCCAGTGTCATTTTTAAACTGGCTTCTTACCTCAAAATTTGCGCTATCACTTTCCGTCAAATAGGTTGAAGAAAATGATAGGCGATAACAAAGTCCTGTCATGTCTTATAATTTTACGCAAAATACGCTTTATCTATCAAAATATAAAGAAGGCGACGATGAAAATAATGGCAACAAAATTGACTAAAAATTGCTGAATTGACATTTTTAAACATGACTGACGGAAAGCGACAGCGCTACTTAAAGGTAAGTTAAAATAATTTATTTCCCGAATTCTGGCCAATACTCACCTAAATTAGGTATTCTCAAAAAATGTTCTGGACGGTTTGAAAAAAAAAAGCAAAAGTGATTAGGATTTACTCTAACTAAAACTCTTCTTTGGAATACTATATTTGATCGGTCCCAAAGCTTAATAGCAGTGAAAGTGTGCTGGGCATTGGACGGAATGGACGCGTGGCACGGAAGCATAGGACTCGCTTGTTATACCGATCAATAATTATTAATGAATGCATTACTGGGCCACAACACGTACCTGCCGCCTACCAACAAGTTTATTTATGTAATAAAATTGCTTATAAGATAGTTAATAGGTATAAATTAGCTAGCGACCCTTACAGGCTATTTTGTGATTTTATCGCCGTTGGATACTTTATGCTTTCCAATTTACGAGTCGTACTAGATGATCTGTATAAAATGAGGTGTTAAATAAAGGGTATCTTGTAAATAAGGGATCATGTAATGACCGACCCCAAACGGGCACAATCAGACCTTGAGTAGACCATGAGTAGATTTAAACCGTTCCTGTATCTATAGTACCACATGTCATATAACTTTTCATCTGTATTTTTGTGGCTACACAACCTTGTTAGCACTATTATTAAGTAAGGAAACCGTAAGACTACTTAAATTTGTTTGGGTATTGGAGTGTGCGAAGGCAAAGAAGCCTATCAAGTACTGTAATTTCCAGATTAACACAAAGACTCTTGTTATTTTCTGTAACTAAATTAACATGTTTAATTATGATTAGGTTTAATTTAAATATAAACTGTGAAAATAAATCTCCTTACGATCCTTCAGTTTTTTTAACTGGATTCTTTTCAACCTTGTGTCTTACTGCTATTTTCTAAATTTGCCCAGTTTCCTGAACTCTTTTATGTTTAATTCGCCATTATTTATACTAATTCAATTCCAAAAATGTGATCTGTGTTTGTGACTATCGATTGTGACGAAAAATCAATTTTTTAACATTTTCCTGCCTCGCAAATAATTCAAACGAGATGTTTGGTATAACTGAATAAGCTTACTTACGTATTAATGTTAAATTATATGCAAGTTATAAAAGATACTAGATATAGGTCCCACTCTTTAGCTGAGAAGGGGTAAGCTGTCGGTGTTAAGTGCACTCCCGAACTCTCGAACCAATCGTTTGTGTCAAAGGGCCTTAAAGTCTTATAGACCGTGCAACAGGTCGTGCCTTTACCTCTAAGTGGATTGGCAGGCATGTATGGGCCTTATAAGCTGAGGGCATCCGTGGCCTGCCAAATTACTCAAGCAGGTCCAGGTGGCGGCAGTTCGATATGATAATTTATTTATATCACGTTAAAGACTGCAAGCCGCTCAAAATACATAATAAACGAATGTAAATTACATTTGCGAAATCCTTTACATTCGAAACTCTACTGACTGCAAGCCTTGTTCTTAAAACCTCAATAACAATGCAGCTTGTACTATTAGAGAGTTATTTTACAAACAGATTTTTCTGAAAAATTTTTGCGTAGGTAATGAGCAAACCTAATGTTAACACGATAACAAAGAATTTAATACTGTGGTATTTTTGTAGAAAAACGAATGCAGTTTGTCTTTATTAAAATTAAGCTAGTATCTTTGTCGAATACTTATTTTTATTTGCGGAAAGTTTAAAAAAAAAATTAAATTGCAGATCTAGTACCCAGGTGTTTTACATGATGTTCGGTGCAGGCAGGGGCCGGGCAAAATAAGCAGTGACGTCTGTTGTGCAATGCGCCAACCGGCAGCCAACAGCCGGTAGCCGTAAGCCGAGGCCCGAAAGCCGGGCCCGCTGGTCTGCGTGAGTGTCACGCCGCTGCCGTAGCTAGTAACTATCACCTTGCACCAAAATCTAGCTACATTTTAAAATAATTGTTATACAAAGGTAATTTATGATTGTGATACGAAGATATTTGTGCTACAAGTTGGTATTTTCTAGGAAATAATGTGTAACAAAAATAGAAACTCTGAAATACAATCTCAAGTAGTATTTCTCAACAATTCGCTTAAAAATTACCTGAACATATCACTAGAACCAGAATTAGACACTTTTCTATCTTGTCTTTTCGATAACCCGCTATCTTTCGTTGTCGTAAACTTGTCTCTTTCCCAGCTTGTTCCTTCTCGAGATTACACGCACTTTCCGTACTCGTCTCTTTTTTAACACGCTATTTACTGATTTTTTGATAAAGGTAAAATAATTATAATCACAAAAATAATGAATGCACTTTATTAAGATGATTGAAGTACTTAGACGACAACAGATAAAATGAAGTGTCGTCAGTGTAAGCTAAACTACACTAGTGCACAGCATTTATAGAAATCTAGTTTGACAGCTGTCATTCGAAATGAATATCTCTTCAAGACCTGCAACTTTCTTCAAGAAAATGATGGTCTTACTTGCAGTTTACGAGATAAAGTTTGAAAGCTGTCATTCTGAAAAAAGAGATGAATTAGGAAAGAGATATAGTAAGAAAAGAAAACATATTAGTAAAAAGAGACGAATTACGAAAGAGACGAGTTAAGGAAAAAGACCAAGTAAGAAAATGCCAAAGTAATAAAACGGGATAAGTTAGGAAAGAGTAAAGTCATGAAAAAATAACAATTAAGAAAATTTATTAAAGTGACATTTATTAAAGGGACTCGAGGGTATGTGTTGCAATTTTAGGCGATGGGCTGACAACCTGTCACTATGGCGATACACAGTTTTCCGAATGACCCTCAAATGTTTGTCAGACGTGGCAGAAATGTCCGTTCTATGCGGTCGTTTACGCTCTGCCTACCCCGCAAGGGATTATAGGCGTGATATGTGTATGTATGTATGTATTAAAGTGACAAGATATGAAAGTGTCTAGTTTATGAACTGAGTGGGGGGAGGGGTCAAGAATTTGGCGCAATGTGGAAGTAATCAGAGTAGGTAGGTACTTTAGCTGCAACTGCCGAAACATTAAATCGGTTTATGAGTTAGTTAATAACTCTGAGACGCAGAAAGGGAAGGAATAAACGCTATTTGCAGTATTAAATGCCGACCCGTTGTGAGAGGGCAACTAAATTTGTATTTTAAACATCTATACGAAAAGGACTTTGTTTTTCTATAAGTCCATCAAAGTTGGTGTTTAAATATTTTTTTTGCGTTAGTGCTCCGGAAAGTACTTCCGGGCTCGCCACCTTTGGTTGGGTGCACTTAAAGACGAACCAAGTCGTTTGTTTTATTTACTTGTTTTTGTTCTGATGTTGTCCAGTTGTTATTCAGTTGTTGTTCTGATGTTGTTCAGTTGTTATCCAGTTGTTGTTGTTGTCATTTAGGCGCGTGATTAAAGTATAGTGGGTGATGAAAAATATACTTTATTACTCGGGCGCAAAATATATTTTGGTTCGGACGACGCCTTGAAATTCCTCGCAACGTTCAGGTTTCTACTTAATAATTCCTTACTGCGCTCTGGATTTAAAAAAACGCCCTCAAAACACCGTCAAAACGTTAATTTTCTGCCTTATGATACAACGTACTGTTAAACACTGTTTGTTTTGTGTTGTTTGTTAATGATGGAATGAATATCGTTTTTATGTTCGGTATTCGGTATGTTCGGCAAATTTACCGATTATTGGTATTTGGCCATATTTCTCGGAATAAAATCGTATTGCTTTTTAGTATGTTTCGTTGGAATAGTCATGTCAGATCAAGAAGTAACACTGTTTTTTATCGTTTTGTTATTAAAGTTTCTCCAAATGTTTAGTTATATAAATAATTAAGTAGTTATGTAAAGCTTATATAATTTTGTAAAGTAGATAACTTCAGTGCAAATTATCATTGATTTTATAACACAATCTTTATGATAGGTAATCGATTCTCTATACAGGTAAGTTGGAAATATTTATAAATAATTTAATACCATTTAATTTAGGTCTAAATGAACTCATATTATTGTTTTAATTCATTAGATTGAATATTTACTAAAAGTTAATCAATATGTTTAGCAGTAGACCCCAGAAATAAATTATGGGTTTCTATCGCACGGTTATCTACCATTGAATCAAACAGGAACGACATTTATTTTTATTACCTCAATTACTTTTTATTTCGACTCCAATTGCCCTTCAGTGATTTAACAACGAGTGGAGCGTAGTCAAAAGGGAATATGTTCCACAAAGTCTCGCGCTTTGTACACATTATTAAGTTTAAGCATATACGGTGAAACCTGATCAAATTAAATCTCTTAATAGTTTCAGCAACCAGGTCCCGTCAGATTTACATTAAATTACCTCTTTAACTGAGATTTGCTTCTGGTAAGAATTTCTATATCATTCATAACTGATACTAAAATGTTGAAAGCCTCTACAACTGAGACTATAAATAAAAACATTGCCAACTCTATTACATCCGTCCTTATCTTCCGGGAGGTGTTGCCAGTTTCTCTGATACTCTATTAATGGGGAAGATCTAGTTCAAACCTATTTAAGTGTCTTCTTTGTACATGTAAGATTTTGTTGATTTTCATAAAAACTAATGAAATTTTTATCTGATAAAATGAAGGACTTTGACCTCTGTTTTCGCTTAAACCAAGGGCTAGGACCGCGCCTACATATAATATGCCTTTTGTTATGTTAAATCTTATTCTAAGTACATATTTCCTTTTCTTTGCACCTATGTATGCTTGCAATGTCATAAAAATCGATTGGTTTCAAGACGTCACCAACTAGTTCATTAAAAATATATACTGAAATGTGCCGGACAAGCTGCTACACCCACTTGCGTGGTTAACCTTGTTGCCACTCCACTTTTAACTCCAGCATCTTTAATTCCCAATGTCAAGTCACGATATCTGCATATTAACAGACAGAATTATCAGACCTAACTCTATATTGAATCTCATGCTATTTACAGCAGTTTTTATCGAAGTTGAGATTTTGCACATTATTATTAAATTTTATGTTCTTGATGATTTTTTAGAGTTCTACCAAAAGGTTGGTCATAAATAAAAATTATAAATCCTTTTATGACGAACCCGAATAAATATATAACGTAATACTAAGCGATTATAACGTAATAAATATTCTGGTATCCAATTATCTCAATTATTGTTAATGAAGAACTATTCGAACTAAAAATATTAAGTATCAGATAGCGATGGAGACAGCAAACAGCGCCCCCGCTACTCCCACTCGAGCACTCGCGCTTCCACGCCGCCGCGCCGCCTCCGCGCCGCGCCGCGCCGCGCCGCCGTCGCCAGTTTGCTCGCGCTTACCGACGGCTGTGCTACTCGGCTCGCTCATCCCGGCTTCGGGTAACACTCTCGTACCGCTTGCCATCGGTTTGTTTTTATCATTATCAGTCACGATCGAAAAGTAAACAAACGACCCAAACGTCTCACAGACCGTTTTTGATTTAGAAGGTATTAGGTACTATCTGTAGCACCTCTATTTACTCATTCAAGGTGTCAAACTAGTCTGTTTCTTTGTAATATTTGTATGGAATACTTGTATTATTTGAGGTGCATCTCATAGTAGTTTGTTATAAAGATATTAAATACCACACTTTAAGTTACGATTTTAATTACTTTTATGGTTGTATTTAAGTACTAGGACTACTATTACTAAAAACAATGTGCCGATTTTTTTTTATTGTAAATTTGTTTGTTAGTATTTGTATTCTACACCGACTAAATAATATCTAGAAACGAAAATTACGATAGCGGGATTTGAACTCAGAGATCAAAAATAAGGAAAAGAGTGTTATTTTCTTGTAGAGGTTTTTATATTTCGTTTAAGACAGTGTAGACTCGACTAGAAATTTTGATTTAAATATAAATCCACGTTACTTAAATAAAATCATGAATGCATACTACATGAGTATAGTTTGAAGGTTAAACTATTTAGCAACCTCGTTGTTGTTGAAGTATTCCGACCTTTTAGAATTATCTTGATATATATAGAAAGTAAAATCAGGCACTATTTTTACTCTTTCTTATTACTATTTATCGGACTCGACGGTATTTTTGTAGCAAGAACCTGAAGCATCACAACATCCTTCGATCCAATTAATGGCGTGTAGAAGCCCACGCGGCCAATTACACCGCCGCCGCTGCCGCTGCAACCAGCCAATCAGGCAATATATAACAGAGACAAATGTTTTTCATATTTTAAAACTACTACCAGGTAATACCATAACCATAACTTAAATCAATGTGCAGCAATCCGAATTCATTTGTTTGCTTAAGTTTATTTTTTGTAAAAGTTTGATATACGGTGCATTGAGATAATTCCAACAGAAATTTCTGGGAGATGACTAGTCCTCTATTTTTCAGTTATTTATTCAAAGCTATTTTAAATTTACTGTTATTATTTGTTATTATTGTTTTATCTCTCTCTACTCAATAAAATGATGTTTACTAGTATATTTAATAATCCAAAACATGTTATTAGGTTATTGAAATGTAGCATTTCAAACATTGACAATATTTTTTATACACGGTTTATTCCAAAGTTTGTGTTATTTTTGGAATTATTACAAACAGAGAAAATGGCCCAAAAAACGTTGCTTCAGAAAACTTGACAGTACGCATGGGTTGTTGACAATACTGACACGACAACTGACGCGCTCAGGAGAACAAAGTTGACCGCTGGGTGATAAAGAATATAATACCGCTCAGATTAGTCGATTCTTTGAATTTCAAAATATACCGGTTTTCGGATTACCTACCCCCTTGCACCTTATATCTGTTGGTGTACTATATCAAATCAATTAAAATGAATAAAGTTGTAGTTTCATACCAACAAAAGTTTTAAAATACTGTTATGGTATGAGATCTACATAAGATGATAGTAAAAAATATAATGCTTACCATTGTTTACAAAAGATTGACTAAAAACTGAAGAAAATGTTATTACACACGTCAAGAAGGTCAATTTCATTTAAGCCAATATCTAACATAAATAATGCACATGCACAAGTAACAATAAACAAGTGAAAAAATGCCTGCGTTTGGTTTAGAACAAATTCAAGTAGCAATTTGCTACGAGGCGTAGCAGTCTCGTAGCAATACTTAAACTCGTGATTCTATCAACGGTTACAAATACAACTACCCTACATTACCGGCTCTAGGCGTTTCGTATAAGATTGTAGAGAATAATTTCTTACATTTCCCTAGCTAGGCACTACAGCCATCTAAGGTCATTATTGTTCATACACTGCACTACTCTTCCTTTCTTAATAGGATTAGGATGAGGATTATAATTCCCATAAGGCTATGATCCTCTAGAAAAGCAAGTGTACACACATAAAATAACATTCCCATAGTAAATAGATATCAGACAGGCGGTTGGAAATAATACACCGTATTTGGGATGAAATGCATTAAATTGGAAACGTTGTTTCAAGCATCTTACTGAACAATTTTCATAATGGGACTAATGTTTAAAAATTGAATAAAATCGGCCTTCCAAACAATATTCACGATCACTGACTTTGTTTGGAAGATATAATATTTTTCTCGTATTGATCTCAATGTGTAAATTGCCCAGTACAATGCCCTAAGCAACGTGTCCAATTTATGTATTTTTTATATTTATGCATTATGAAACACGATGTATAAGGCCAATCCTTTTGCTCCATAAATACCTGTTGCGCCTACCGCAAAACGGAAAGTAGCAGGTTGATGATGCGATGTGCTGCTGTTTCTGGTACTAGTTTCAATTCAATTCAAAATCCAATTCAATTCAAAATTTCTCAGTTTCTCAGCACTGCATATCAAGCTAAGCTACCCGTATTTATGAAGTAACCAGTATACGTTGATGCCTTTAATAGTTACTCGAAGTGCTGTTGGTTGTAAATACACAAACGCATATACCACGCCTTTATCCCTTGCGGGGTAGGAACCTTGACGCCACTTCTGACAAGCATTTCAGGGTCGTTCAGAATATTGTGTACCTACAAAAGTGCCTCAAAAAAGGGTTGATAGTACCTAAAAAATCTTACGTTTTAAAGGATGAGTTATATTTGAATTATGTTTTTTTTTATATATGAGTAACTAGGTAAGTCAGTCTTTAAAAAACTGTTTTGTTTGGAACACCAATTTATTTTTATTTGCTGCGGTCAATGTATTACTGGCAAACTTAACGTAACGCAATCTTTTGAAACACAAAATGTAGCATTCAACAGTTAAACTACAATAATAAACATAAGTTTTTCATGTCTTAGTGTTCACGATCTTGGCTTACCTAAATCATATTTTCATTGATTTTACAAAATGTTTGTCTAGGGATTTCACACGCTGCCAATGTTCTGAAATACGGATGTGCAATTATCACAGATACTTAGGCGCCATGCATAACGGCATTTTCGTAACGATTTGTTTTCCACGGCTATATTGTAGCATTATAAATTTATAAGCTACTAATTTTATCACAGATTTTTTGTTGTTACTTTTTATTAACACCACCGTCTTCCATTCGAGTCGTTCGATAGAGTGTTGTCCTTGATGATGTGACGTTCTGTAAACCGTTTTTTACGTCAAATAAATGAAAAAAAGTTATGTCCTTTATTTCATTTATTAATTTTATCACACTTAAGATAGACTTAGTTATCAAGTTTATCCCAGCCTTAGAGCCGAATGCAGGAGGTAGGTGATTATAATGTCACCATAATGAACACCGCTTAGAATGTCAAATTAATATCGCAAACAAAATATATTTGAAAAACTTACTTATGTACTTACAGATCGTTACAATACCGTCAGATTTGTTGGGAGAACACGCGCGTAGTTTCTCGCGCTTGAGTTGGGCACGCACGTTTAGGCAAACTGTGAGCGAGTGTCACTGTCATAGGAAACCATCAAGCGAAACGAACTCTAATCGTATTTGAACGTTTCTACAGATGTATCAGCCACCACATTACGTCAGCAAAAAGAAATATAAACTTCTTATGAAATCTCAAAGGAAGCCAATACAACCGTAACAATAATACAGAGAATTAACAATTTAGAGATAATATATTACGATTACTCTTGCTTATTTTCTCTATATAACTTATGACAAGATACAATAATTAAATTGTGATTATTAGATGAAAAACATACTGTACCATATAAAGCGTCCAAATTTTTGAATTAGCTAATAAAGTAAATTGTACGAAACAATTGTGATGCGCGGTCCATTTGTGTTCAGCCGAGCTGACACAGGATTTGATAAGACTGTATCGATCGAGTTGTGATGTTAGAGCCGCTGTAAGTAGTAGGAGAGACATGACAGTAAAGTGTAGATCGTCGCCGGAGGGACGTAGTGCTTGTGATTCCGGCGGCTGGTCGTGTGTGATTATGTGAATGGATTCGGGTCGGTTCAGGCATGGCCGAGTGGCCGTCGTGGCCGTCGCGGCCGAGTGAGGGGTAGGTTAGGGCGAGATGGCGGCAGTCGCCGGGCTGTATGGGCTGGGCGACGAGCAGCGCGCGCGCCACCGTCGTGGGCAGAACGCCGCCAACGCCGCCGCCAATGCAGCCGCCAACGCCGCGGCCGCCGAGCGCTCCGAATCCAGGGACGACAACACTGAAGCGTAAGTTTTTATACTATGTTTATCATTTCTAAAATAAAAGATTGCGTTTCATATCCTTTTAGAACATTTATTCCTATTTTTGTAAGGAAATTGAATAACATTATTTGATTTTTCATTTTCAAAGAGGAAGTGAAATGGGTAATGAAAATTAGCAATTGATTCCTAGCCAATTCAATACAGCAAACTACCACGTCACGTAGTGCTTCAAACAACTATTGACAGGCCATGGCATGATGCTTGGCGTGGGAGGCGGTTAGGACAGTATTATGATATTTCCTTTCTTTTTTATCTGGTTCACTTTCAATCAGTCACACCCATCCCGGCACCCGTATACTGCGAGAAATATACCTGCCAACTCTTAAAATACCGTCTTTACCGTTCCGATTTATTTCAATGACTTTTGCACGTTTTTCCTTTTATTTGGCGCACTGCAGTTAAACTAAACGCAACCGCTCTTGGTTATGACTTTACAAGACATGGTAAATTTACGTCGCGTTCTTTTTTCTTAAAATGTAAGTAAAATTACTATAGTTTAGTAAAGGTTTCTTAATTATGTAACTGATCATACGCAGTTTCGGTACCTGTTGGATGGTTTTGTTTGGGAGTCACTATCTAATACAGATGTGTATCGAGGTTTACCATTCTCTTTAAACCTTGGCACCTTTCAGCCACCACTGATCATCTTCTAGTATCAGCTGTTTTAAGTTATAATTATCTTCTAGCAAGAATGTACTCTATTTGTTTTAACCGTTAAACAGGATTCAAGCAACAGTTTATTTCCTGTAAAAGTTGTCCCTCATCGCAGCGGTTTCGGACAACTTCCGGCACATCTGGACCATTATCTGGCAATTAATGACGTTAATATAACTTTATACACCGTAATATAAATTTTCATCATTTTCTCTATCTGAAAAATCTCTTTGTTTCCTTTGGACACAGGGTTAATAAATTTTAAATAAACTAATATTACCTGCATCCTCTTTCCGTGCACTCCTTAGTGCTCTGTCCCTGCTGCAAAGCATCGTCCTCCAAAGCTGCTCGCAATTAAGATTTGTACATATACGTGCAACAGCAATTAACAGCGCACCCGATACTCTATTCAGCAAATAATTAAACCCCGTCAAAATCAAGCAACCTCACAAAGCTCTCGTACGGTCGCATTGCACACAAGCGCAGTTGGGTCAAAGCAAATTCCTATTTGTACATGTATTTGTATCTACTGAACCGAAATTACGTATGTATACGGTCTAAACATATACAGTATCTACTTATACATGCTTAGACTGACATCAGATAATAGTCAGGTGCACATTTAAAGGCCCGGAGCTAAAATTGAAAAGTCCAGCCCTTAAAAAAATTGTGACGTAATACCTAGTTCATTGATAAGATAACGCATGTAACTTTTGCTTAGAAGAACCTTTAAATAGAAATAATTTTGCATTGATTAAAACTAGCTATCGACCTCGTGTTTTTTAGTGGTATTGAAAAAATTGGTCTTCACGACTCTGCGAAAGCTAATTTTACAAGCTGTTTCTCATCATCTGCCTGCCCTTATCCCAATTTATTTGGGGTCGGCGCACCATGTTTTTTTCTTCCATTCATCTCTATCCGCTGTCAAATCTTCGTTTACACCCTTTTGCTTCATATCATCTTTTATACAATCCATCCAAACTTTTTTAGGCCTTCCTCTCCTTCTGCATCCATTTACATTCATATTCAATACTCTTTTTGTCACATGACTATTTTAGTCAATAAATTATAGCTTACCTACCTACTTTAAAATTAAGTGCAATCGTTAGGTACCTACTTGTCCAACAATACATACTTGCATAAATAAATTATGCCTCTTTTCCGGAGGGGTAGGCAGAGACTTCTTCCTTCCCCGTCACTATCCTTGCGTCCTTCATTTGCCTCTTCTACATTCATCAATTTATTTCATGCACGAAACAAACAACAAACAAACATCAATCAAAAAATATAGGTAGATAGGTAATGTAATGAAATGAGTGATGCTAGTTATTATTAAAATGAAATGAATTATTCACCCCAAACCTGACCTTGCGTCATGTTTGTATCACGTCACGAACTAGTTCATTAGAACTAAGGTGTTGGTAGCGCCATCTGACAGAGAACAGAGGAACTACGAATACCACGATGAACTCTCTTAATGCACACAAAATACTGTATAAAAAATGTTGCTTATAGATAGTAGACCTGTGCTAAGAAATTATAAAAATAACTTAAAGTGAGGCTTGAGTTGTGTAGTTCCACTGTTAACCGCCTGGTTGCGCTTCAGTCGTATTGATGCCTCACTGCTTTGTGAGATGGCGCTACTTTTATAATTAGCACTCGCACCCGAAGCGCGCCTTCAGATTTCAGTCCCTTTAGAAAATAATAGGCCACAGTAAACATTATTATTTTGAATGTAATGTATCTGCAAGTTAAGAAATATTTATATATTATGACTTTTACTACTTATTTTTGAGAATTTACAGTAATTTGGTAAAAAGTGACTTTCAAAATTTTTACACAAAGAACTTGAAATTATTTAATTAAATCGTTGAAATTATTCTTCAAAGCAGTTTTTAGGAATCACAACTACCGTGATTTCCAGCCTTTGGTGGTTTACAAATGGATTGCGTACATATTTGGCCAATGATGAATGAGAGTGCCACAGCCGCGGGGTTCCACCTATAATATGGGAAAGTCGTAACTCAAGGCTATCCTCACATAATTATCGAAGAAATTGTAACTTTACTCAGTCCAAGTAGGTATTTATAAGAATGTAAACAAAGTAAATAAAGTGGGCCAACATTTTGTCATGTGACACAAAATGATAGAATATAGTAGCTGTCACTCAGCCTAACACTATTTACAGAATTTTAAATACCTACTTAGACAAAGTATAATCAATAACGTTCTATACAAACGGAAAAATCCAGCAGTGGCGACCTTACGCGCGTCTGTAAGAGCGTGCGCAAAGAAAAGTGCGTGAAAAAATATCAAACTTATATCTGAATCGTTGGTAATAAGAGGATAGCGATTTATGAGCTCTACTCGTGTACAGCTGGCACCATTCATTAAGTATCCGGCACCATCTAGCATGAGGCAAACAACATCCGACACCACCAAAATTAAATCGAATTTATGCAGTCGTTTGCTTCCTTGGCGTGGCGCAACCTCGTCGTGCCGCGAAAATCAGCGACATGCCATGCAGTGGCGTCGTGCGTCTGTGTAAGTGAGTTTTTTGCGTTTGTATGAAGTTCCTTTACTGCTTGAGCCTAAGCGAAGTCTAAGTATGAACTGCGGTTTTGTTCCGTTCTATCGACAAAAACTTGCAGATGCGAGATTAGAATTTGAGACCAAAACTCAATTTCCGCCGTTAACCGAAGTGGGCTCATGTTAGTTGTTTGACAGGTCGTACTCGTAGCAGATGCGGTGTATCCGAGCTGCGGCGGGAGACGGGGTGGGGTGGTAGCCGTAGCCTAGTATCAAAGAGCGTGGGTTGCAAGTTGTCAACTCAATAGGCAGCTCGCAAGATAAAAAAAAATCTTAATAATACCTCCTAAATATAATGCGCAATTTTTACAGGAACATAAATTTTTATAGTATATGGAATATACCTAGTATATTCTTTTGTAGGTAATATTATACATATCACTCTCCACACACGATTTGAACTGTAGTATTAAGAGGTTATTTTTTATATTTTGTTCATTTTAATTTTACATTGCGTACTATGAGCTATTTGTTGTTTCTATTTAGGTACTTAGAAATAATTCAGAATTTGAGCAATTATAATGTTATTGATCGAATGGTTGTATGCTTCAATTATTATTAAATTAATGTTAGTACAAGTATAAAAAATCATTAATTAATTATTATATTTTAAAATTAAAATGCAAAGTGTTCTATTGCTACTTTTGAACCTGACGCGATATGTCTATTTGGCGGTTCTCTCCTTTGTCGTCCGTCATTCCGTTTTTTTAACGCAACGTAACGCATGCGCCTGTCAGACGGAAGGTTATTGCGAATTCCAATCTTATTCTCATAAAATTTGGGTCACGGTGGATTTACAGAGTCGTCTGTCAAGTCGTGTGACACGTTAAATTTACGCTAAAGAAACGGAACGACGGACGACAAGTGAGTGAACCGCCTTATTGGCTCAAATTCCAATCGCCAATATTAGTTTATGTAGAAAGGTTGCTCTGCGATACTTCAAATCAAAGTAAAAACCGCTACGCGCCGCGCCGCGCCGTCTCGCAAATTTGCGGAACCGTATTAAGATGCCTAGTGATAAAGTTGAAGAACCTTGTCGTTGTTTAATACCGTTCATGAGCAAAAGTAGTTCAGGATGATACCAAGGGCTTATTAGGTTGATCCGCTACTAGTAGTACCACTAATTAACAAGTTGGAATATTTTAATCGAAAGATGAAACAATACTCACCAATTTGAAATAGTTTGAATGGATACAGTTATGGATGGCAAAGGCTTTACTTAAAAAAATGCTCTCTTCACAAAATTCGGCTCGGTCCAAATAAAAATTAAGTATGAAAGCACTGCCCTAATAGGATGTAACAGATAAAACCTACAAGGTAAGACAATGTTATTCAATTCCAAAATATACAGTTATTAATAGCCCACTGGCTGGACAGAAAAATAGATCAAACACAACATTAAAAGTCGCATCGAAATAAGATACAATGTTGGTTCTTGGAAATAGCGCTGAAAATGCACGTTGTTATTTCTCAGCTTAACATCAATATTTGCCAGAACTTTGCGTAAGTTTCTTGTGAATTCTTAATTGTGTTTTACTTTATTAAAGGAAACTGTTGTTATAGTTTTAATGATGAAAGTGTAAGAAACACTAAAGTAAATTTAATTACAGCAGCAAATGAGGCTTACAATTTATTTTCTTGGAAGGTTCTCATGCCTTAAGAGGTACAGGATTTATTTACATTTCATAATTAATAGCACGTTCCGATATTATTATCTTAGTAATATATAAAATATATATCTTTTTATAGCTTAGTTCTGCCCTTCAAAAAGTGTGTAGTTGTTGAATAATATAATAACAAAAGAAATAACTTTCTAATACCTATGGGCTGCAGTTGGTTGTAAGAACTCTTTTTATATTTCAAAGTGACATCCTAGTTACAGATATAACTCAAATGTAGATATTATAACTTTATATAAAATTCTTAACAGTGATTGACGGATGACTGGTAAAGTTTAGTTTGTATGATTAGACCATCGTAATATGAATAGAGTCTGGTGCATTACCAGCACATCGAATTGTATGGAATATTTTTTAATTAACAGTTAAGAGTTTATATTATTTCATTGTATAAAAGAAAACCGTGTACGTACTCTCAGTGTCCGTCAGGATGACTAGTTGCCTGTGGACTCTAACCACGGAAGTTGATTCAAACATTGCTACATATGTGTATCTTTGGGGATTTGAATTTTGTACAACTCAGAATGGCTCGTCACCTTCTAGTTCAGCATGACGCACGCTGACACATTTTAGTTAATTAACTGGGTCTATCGCGATAGTTTTGAGGTAAATTACAAACGATTAACCTATGGATTCCGACGCTTCACCTGAGTTACATCAGCTGTGGTCGTGGGTACACTGAAGTACTAGCGAGTGGTTATCTTTTGGGCGGTGGGCGACTAGATCTTCTGCTACTCACATCGCGAGTGCTTAAAAAGTTATAAAGACCGCTAAGTGTCTTAAAAAATTTACTGCGATTGATGGCTACATAATTGCTATATAGTTTGTTTGCGTTTTATCTTTCTAAACACATCGATTAGGAAGATATATCCATTATAAAGCTAAAAACAAAACGCATCCTTTATGAGTCGAGTGTTCCAGCTTTGGAGGTTGCATCGCACCATAATTCGGATCTTTTTGTTAAGTGACAGGGGGATCTGGCAAAGCATCCTCTGGTGTTTCCCGTCTAATTCACATCAGTTCCAAGGTCTCGTACCTGTTCGCCTTTTCCAAAACTGCCTCTCTCCCGTTTCGCATATAGCACGAATTATGCCCTCTAATTCCTCGTCAACATTCGAAAAGGTATCTTCATCAACATTTGAAAGGGTCTCCCGATCTTTCAATTTGAGTTGTAAATCATCTTATCTGTGCTTTTGTATGGGAGTCAAAAAATTATTATATTTACTGTAATTTTTGCGTTAATACGTGGTTAATACGATCTTTTTTCATTGTAAATTAGCACTTAGTGACGTTAATGTTACGTCACGTCCAGTTATTAAGGCGGGGCATATGGACAGACGAACAGACAGATAGAAGGAGTTGCCGAACTATAGTAGTAGACTAGGAAATCTATTAACTGTGTAGTGTTTAGCATTCACATTCACAAAAAAACATACATAACTAAAACTTATTTCTACAGGTTGGCCCAAATAGTGACCTCCATAGACAAAATTTGAGTGCCTTATACTGAGGGGTAACCAAATCAGCCCCATGTATGTTCCGCGATTTATTTTAGTTTCTGAGTATTAAACTTTAAAAGATGTATTATAAAAATTTACTAACAGGTATTTTTACCATTTTTGCTACTGAAATAAGGGTTTCCGAGTGTTTTTTTTGTAGTATACACAATCTTCGTGATTGGTGTTTCTAGCATGGAGGAAAAAAACCCATACAAATTTAAAAGTTAAATAACTTTCGAAACTACAAAAGATCGCGGAACATACATGATTCGGATATCTGCCAGTAAAAGGCATTTAAATTTCGTCTTTGGACGTTACTATAATACGGGCCACCCTGTAAAATGAAAGATGAAAGTCATTTAATTAAGAAACCATTTCACTACTTCTCAGATAGATAATGTATAGGGGTGGACAAATATAAATCATATAGTGCAAATTTTACCAATTATAATGCAGTTTTTGAACCAACTCCCATAGTTGAGTCTACAGGCAACCAGCCATTCTGACGGACACAACTCTATTTATAAGTATTCGAGGAGCCGTCCCTTTTGAAGCTCGCTGCAAACCTGATTAAGTTATACTGAGGCACTGGGCAACTGGTTTCTCAGGGTTCTCTGCAAATTAAGTTGCTGGCAGCGATCTTGCGACCCACTTACATGTACAAGCGTTGCAAGCAAATCACGAGCGTTACCTTCACGTGACCGATTGATAAAACAGCTACACAAAGACATTGAATTAAGGCGAGCATGTCAGGGGTAGCATCACTTGCTTCGGAAATGACGTCATAAAAGAAACTCAATTAAAAAGTATACATTCAAGCGTTAGTGAGCAGCAGGTCGCGGTCTATCAACTTTATATATGAGGCAGAATTGAACGATTTTGTCAGGGATTCATATGATTTGCAATAATAATATGGCCCAGTATGGCTAGCTTCTCGTGTTTCTAAAATAGTCATTTAAACTTTCTGGATCTTAATTTTTTACTTTCTGGATCATTGGTTTAACCCAAATTATGATTTTGTCTTATTTTATATATCTATGCTAACATACTATTGTTTGCAGTGGATAAACACTATCATATTGTTCTGTTTGTTTATACATAGACAATACTGGTATATTTAATTATATTAATTAAAATAAAGATATTTAATAATGTATTTTAATAAAGGTGCTACCATACTCGTACATACAATCGAAAATTTACGCAAGCGTAAAAAATTAAGTGTAAAGCGTAAAAAAAGTCTTTAGAACTTTTGTAAGTTATGTGTTGAAATAACTCGAGCCGTACTGGACTAAATTTGACTTATAGACGATAAATAAATAAAAAAACAACTGCAACCTAAGGATATCAAACTAATATTGCAAAAAATTTATTTTACGTAATAAACAAAACTCGTTTTTATCCACTCGATGGAGAAAAGTGATTTGAATTTCGAACATCTCATTTTATCAAAACTAATCGTGACAATGGCGGCGGTGCGTTCTGAAAACTATTTCAGCCAGTTACTTATTTGTTTTTGTAAGCGGTTTTTTCTATTAAATATTTCTGTCATTTCTGAATATTGCTATATATTATGTAATATTTCTGAATATATCTTTAAATAAATACGGTTTTTTTGTTTTGTCTGAGGCATTCGAGCAGTACAGCCAATTCCCCAAACTTGACATTGGCAGAATTTTCTCACTGGTAGAGGTGAAAAGTTGTGTACCACACGAAAGCAAATTTATTCGCATCTCGTGCTGTTGAATCCCTCACTGAGCTCAGGATACAACTATTGAATCACTCGCTACGCTCGTGATTCAATTTTAGTGTCCATAGCTATCTCGGGATTCAAAATTTACACTCGAAGCAAAAATTACCTTTGCCGTCTTGTTGTACAAATAACTATTTACAGCATGAGAGCCGAAGCCTGAAGCCATGACACTGACTGGTTAAGTACAAACAAATTAAATAACCTCAACAGCTACAGTCAATATATGTATAATGGGTACTTACCAGACGGATTAGCGGGTAAAGTACAAGGTGTGATAGAATCATAGATGTTCAGAGAGAACGCTTCATCCCTTAGTCGCCTTTTACGACACCCAAATCAAATCAAATCAAATCAAATAATTTATTTGCAGTAAATGTGGTCTACAGATGTTACATGTTTTAAATATAGTTTCACACATTTAACCAAATAAGTTGGCATGCAAAAATAGAGCAGTTAGATCATATTATCTAGTAAAATAATCAATTAAAGCAAAATAAAAATAAAATTGTCAAGTTTAAATCAATCATAAAATAAAAATGACAATTATTAATACAAATAAATACAAGAAATAAATATAAAAACTTATAATTCATTGAAGTCAAATATTCATCCGTGCTATAAAAACATTTCTTACACAGGTATTGGTACAAGGCGGTTTTGAACTTTTTAACAGGCAGATCCTTCATCGCATCAGGCAGCTTGTTGTACAGTTTGACTGCCATGTTATAACTGTTCCGAGAAAAACATGTTGTAGTAGATGGTAGAGTCACTAACCGGTTAGGATATCTGGTATTGAAATTACAAGTGTCAGATTTTTTAAGAGAATAAACTCATGTTATTTTTAACAAACAAGCACACGACCATGCTATTCTTAGCCAGCACCTCACAGCCTACATTTATTAAATTAGATTAAAGATATATTTTATTAAATTAGATAAAACAAGATATAGACATTTGCTGCATAACAAAGACACACTTTATAAAGTTTAACCATAGTTTGTGGTGAATAGAAAAAAAGATTTCTACCTACCGTTGATTAATTCATCAACCAGGACGCAAAACGAGCGCATTCCTATGAAATTTATCTTAACGGGCGACACAATTGAAAAGTCACCGTATGAAGGTCTTGATTCACTTGAACTTGAAATAGTGTAGCAATTTGCTACGAACTGCGTAGACCTCTACGAGAAGTGAGTTTGATAAAAAAAATTGTAAAGGGTGGAACCAAAACCATGTTCCAACATCCAATAAAAATTTGAAACGTACTATAATTTTATATATATTAAAAGAAAGTAGCAACCTGTCTAGGAAAACGAAAATTTCGAAATCAAACCAGAGTGGAACCAATTTGGCGCGTGCAAATCTAGATTATTCGCTAAAGGTCAAAGTGGTTTGTCGGCATTAAAGCAGGATATCGACTAAAACCGTCAACGGGACAGTGTCTTGCACTTGACTGATAGCGCTCATAGATCTGGTTCGTGGAACCAGCTTACTGTTTACCTACCTAGAGGACTTGGACAATCGGGTTAGGTTATCTGTCCAAACCCCTCTCATCTTCGTGACAGTTTCCACCAAAGACAGGCCATGAGTTCCCGGCGTCTCCGGCAATGGTTCTGTCAACGACGAAAGACAGATGACATCCGAAGCATAGGGTGCTAAGAATCCCAGTTGGCGATTCCTAACCGTCAAACGACCCAAGCTGTTCATGATAGAAAATCCGAATGAAACACCATAACCTATACTATAACCCAATGTTTCTAATGTTGTTTGATTGTTTTCATACACCACCAATTTAAAGCAGCCCCATAAAATAATTCACATGGATTAGGTCTGGGCTGCGGGGGATATTCCATATCCCCCTTTACATAATAAATTTTCCCGGGGACAGTAATTGTCATCGGTCTTTAAGAAGGGCAATTGGGACCCCAGTAGTATGGCAGGTGGCACTATCTTGTTAGTAGCGTATACTGTTTTTTTAAGGCTCGCCATTATGGTTCTGGCCTATAAACATTACATTTTACTAATTCGTGGGGAGCTAGAAACTCTCTTTCGAAAAAGAAACGTTTATCAAACCTTGTATGATTGGCGAGACTAGGAGTTATTTTGGATTTACTTACTAGGAGTAAGAGCTGAAACTTAAACTGATATATATAAGATATATATTTTAACCCATAAAGGGGTAAAAAGCAGATAAAAACTTTTTATCAAAATTCATGGCTCTTAATTGTGATCTGTTACAAAATTTTTGATAACACTAAGGAGATAAAATAATAAAGGTATGTTTGAAAGTTTTTGTACGTTTATAGGGTTATTTGTTGACTTTGGTTAGATGTAAGAGTGAAATCGCGGGCGGAAACGCTTGGAATTTATATTAGTGTCATATACAATTTTTAAAGAAGAAAATGTTTTATATAACACTCATAGTTGTAGTAGTAGTTGTTCAGTAATAATTGAAAAATAAAAAACAATAATATAGTAAGAAAAAGTAAGGTAAGGTGTACGAGTAATACGCTATGTTCCATGCCCCGCCACGTAAACAACTCATTTTCGAGTGCGTCTCTTTCTCAAGTTTGGCATTTTGAGCGACAGACCGCATGGCGCCCTGTGGACCGAGGGAAGATCGAGATAGATAGATACAGCGGGGGAGGGTGTCGGGTGCGGGGGGATAGAGTGTGGAGAAGGAGAACGGCTCTCCCCGCCCACACAGCCTTCAGGACTGAGACAGCACTGCGACGTCACCCGGCACAGGAAGCAGACGGCGCGGCGCGACCACTTGTCTCAGCTAGTCAGTCGCCGGGGATGCCCATGCCTACATAAATTCATATTTTCTCGTTCGATGTAGAGAAATATTAAAGATGCATTACAAAGCAGGTATACTTAGCGTAGGAATGCAAAAAGTAAGAGAAAAGAAAATTAAATTTATCTAACCCGAACAAAGTTATACGGGGTGTAAGGGACAGCCCTTCGAATACTGAAAGGTTGCATTCAGACCACGAAACTGATATATTTTCCCCTAGATACATATGTCAGGAAACGATAAAAAAAAACTGACTCCCGTACAAAATCACAATAAGCTGACTGCATTAACTACAGGAAATCAATAAACTTTTGACTTTCCCTGAAATATTTTTTATGGGAAGTTGTTAAGTTCCATGGTCTGAATGCACTTATCAGTATTTGGAGGGCCATCCTTTACACCCTGTTACTTTAAAAAATCTACAATTGTTTATTTGCACTCAGTGATATATTATTTTCATAAATAAAAATAAGAAATAATAATAGATATAATAAATAATATAGCACTGCGGGTGCAAAATAAACCATTCTACATTTAAATAAGAAAATCTTCAACGTCATGAGGACTTACCATAGTATTCGTTAAAATAACTTACACTATACATGTCCCTTGAAGATCGCTTCAAGACGAGTATCAAGAGGTTACAAATTTTGAAGTGTTCGGTCGCGGCTTCGGTAGCTCAGTTGGCAGAGCGGTGGGACGGTACGCTTTAATTTTTCCAATCTCTTATTTAAATTCTGGACGTCCTGTCTCACGTTACAATAAAAAAGGTTCTTAATATGATAATCAAATCTAGGATAACTCTTCGGAACTTCAAGAGTTATCAGCTGGTTATTATAATTCTGCCAATCATGTAATAAGTAGCAAATTAAAGCGTATTTAAAGCATGGAAATGTTTGCAAACTTTCAAAGCGAGTTGTAGACATGAAAATGAAGAAACATTTGGCTCTTCAATACAAATTTTGTTGAAGCTCGAGTGATTCGTCGTATTCTGAAATACTTGGTCTTACGAAAAATTGTTCAGTTTCACATCTAAAACACGCCCTGAAAGTCATTTCACTAACACACTGTAAAATAGATCGTACCCACATACAGGATGTAAGGTCCAGTGTACTGAAAACTTTGCAGGCATGATTAGACAATCTTCTTAGCGAATCGATTCTGGCGATTTCTAAATTTGTTTGGACCAATACTCAGCCACTTCCATAGAAACTCAGACAGCTGATCGGGAATTTTGTATGCGAGATAGATTTTTTCTTATCAACTAGTAATCATAACATCTATCAATGAACCTATGAATAAATATACTACTTATATTTATTTGTTTTATTTTAAATATAGATTCAAGTTATATTTAAACACTTACTAGTCTACTAACCGTAACTGAAAACCTACTGCGCATATGTCTAATACCGCCTAGCAGTTTTGACCTCAACGGTCTGCCTGAAGTATTTTTGTGTTTCCTCTCTAGGTACCTTCTCCAAGTATGTATTGTTAGAAATTACAGTTCACGTTTACCTTTCTTGATACAAATTATCGTAAATCGTACTTATAGTCGTAGACATTCTTAAATATATTTTGTAAGTGCTTTGACTGTATAATTTTTATACCTACTACTCATTCTATGCCATTGTACTTTTCGAATGATATCTTCAGAAATCTGAATCAAGATTCGTCCGTTGGAATGTTGGTTCTGGGTAAATAGGGCACGTTGCCGTCCCTGTCTGGCTCGCGCGCGTCACGTCGCGCCGCCGCGCCGCGCCGCACGCCCGCCACTGCAATACTACGCTCATATCTACCCCTGACCTCCCTTGTTGCCATGGCAAGTAGATAGCATATTATGAAACCCTTTAAGCCACGAGTAGCCTTCCACTAGAATCTGTGTAATATTTTCTGTAAAACACATTCTTCATATTATCTCACACATATTTACAAGACTTCTGGCTAAGGTGAAATGGGTGTAGGTAACTAAATGTTAAATACCTCGTAGTATAAAATAAAGTTGTTTCCGGTGTCTGTCCCTATGCATGCTTAGATCATTAAAAGTATGCAACGGTTTTTGATACATTTTTTTCATGATTCAAGACTAAGGTTTATTTTTTTATTCAATGCCGAGAAAAGGTCACATACCAACGGGAAAACCGCTGGAATTATAACCAAGATTAGAAGACGAAAATTTCATATTTGATTACATTTATTTTGGCTTTTTCTATTCTAATCTCCGAGACATCGATCTCATGAGTGTTTTGAGCATAGGCTAGGCTTTATCTAAGAAAGCAGTCGTGTTTTTAATTTTTCTTATTTATTATACTTGTTACCCTTTTGTTACTGAACACAGCAACATTTTATTTGATAATTTCTTCTACTTTCTACCTTCTTCTTAGTAAATTGATTGCGATTACTAAATATGTTCAGGCCAAAACTCAGCTACGAGCACATTTTGTAGTAGGAACTATTTATTTAGTGCATTACTTTCAACACGTTGCGCATTGTTAGTTCTTACCGTTTAATTAGTTTCAAACAAAAGAGTGACGAACGACAGCTTGTAACTTGGCAATGATGTCTATTTGTGCTATTTAACTTATATCACCCTCCTTTATACTTTGCCGTAGTCGGGTAATAATGACATGAGTATTAAAAATATGTTCTCCTGCTCTCTTTCTATGATATGGAATAATTATTCTGAGTGGAAGATTCTCCTCAGCATTTATGAACCTGACGAGCGGGGTATGTTTCTGGTATGTATCCTGTGTCTGCAATAAACAAATATATATGCATTATAATTAATGCACTAACGCTAAACTTACGTATATTCCACTTCGACCCCTCAAGGCTCTTGAGCTACCCCACTTCGGCCAGCGAACTACGGCACGCCGCCGAGCCGAAGACATTCTTGGGGGCATTTGGGTCCATGAGGTCGGCCGGCATCAACCCCAACCATCACAAGCTGCCCTTTTGATATTGTATTATTATTTTCTTAGTAATAATATTCAATCCTGTGCAACAGCATCTGATTGTATACTCAAGGGTAAGATGTGGTTTGTGTATCCCATCACACACTTTAGACTTACTTCTCTCAAACGGCCTCCACGTGTTAGGCCCAAGCCCCCACCCAAGCCTTAAATGCCCGGGCATACTCCCGTGAATCCATGCCATGCCAAGATAAAAATAATTATATTGAATACCTTACGGATTTGTATGGGTACAATATAAAATCACGTATCGTACTTGTAAGTTTTCAATTACTATAGGCTAGTAAATATATTAAGCTTCCTAAAATTTAGATTAACTAAACAATTAAAAAACTTAATTCGTGATCTAACTCTCAAGTATTGGCAAGGTAAAAAACATAGTAAGTTTTGGAGAAATACGAAGGCTCGGCCGGTAACCTACACTCTAGTCGGGCTGTTTCCGCTGAAGTTGTCCAAATCGATATTATCACTTGTGTGATCGTCTCTCTCTCTCGTCGCTACGTAGACTACTTACCTAGCTACTTACTTTTTTCGGAAATCACACGAAAAGGACATCTTGTAAATATGTTATTATAATGTTTTTTTATATCTAGTAACTTACTCTATTCTTGGAAAATGAAATGTCGTTTAGACCGTTCGATAACGACAAATCGTACAACTTAAATTATTAACTTTCATATTTAGTAGAATTTAGAAAACATCGTTCGATTGTCCTGGACTAGTAATTATGAAATTGACAGTCAAATGATATATTCTGTCTATTATGTGGTATTGACTTGACTACTTATCTAAATGAATTAATGTTATGTCTACTTATATCGATTTGATGTTAACTGTTAGGATATTTTATTATTATTCTTTACTAGCTGGTGCCCGGTGCTTCATACGCGCGGCGTGAATTCGATATTAAAATTTTCAGTGGGATTGATAGATTTTCCTGCGGTAAAAAGCCTATGTTCCTTCTTAGGTTTCTGTCTAGGCTTATGCCAAATTGTATCAAAATCGGTTTCGGTTTAGGCGTGAAAACGTAACAGACAGAGCTACTTTTGAATTTACATTAGTAATATTAACGGCGTTACCACATTATGTGATTTAACGCAGTCTCAAGTTATAAATAATTACAAAATATATAAATTTGCGAGTGCTCCAGTGTCCAGTAATTGCAATTCCAGCTCTGCGGCGCTGCAGCGCGCTGGGTGCTGTCAGTAGTGTGATAGTGTCATCTACAGGAACCGAGGGCGTCGTACTTTTGATGCCATCTGGAAATGAGGTATAAGCTCTTCAATTTCAGTTTAGTAGTAAATGTTAACGTTAAGGATAAATTCATTGATCAAAATACAATCAAATATAATCACTGAAGTGAAGACTCAAATGAACTTAAATTATAAAATTTAAAAGAGATCCACCATTGACGGAGGTAATAAAAACAAGTTATTAATAAATAAATATTATTAATATATGACATATTATCCAGTTATCAGTTTGACGTAACTGTATCGGTAAGATCGGGCCTAATAGGTATTATGTAAAATAATCTATAAGATTTTATAACGAAAAACTCTAAGAATCAAAGATATTATATTAGGCAATTTTTCCAGCCATTATAAAAGAAAAAATAGGATGAAATATATTTAGATGCAAATACGTAAGAATTTTCGCAAAGCCTGCCTGCGCTTGGGGATGTACTTACAACCCTTCTGTATTTCAGTTTAAATGGCGCGATTTCCTCTTTCACTGGTATCAAAGTCGACCCTAGTGGGATATCAGGTGTGCAGGTTACTTAGGTATAGCTCATTCGCCAACATAGTATTGCGACTTGCGAGCAGCGGCAGTCACACTAATCGGAACAGTATCTAAGCGAATTAACTATAGTTATGTCCCATTATGCCGTGTGATGTCGGCTTAGAATAGCATCACCCCATTTCTTTCCCGTGGGAGTCGTAAGAGGCGACTGAGGGACTCGAGGGTGTGTATTGCAATTTTAGGCGATGGGCTGACAACCTGTTACTATAGCGATACACAATTTTCCGAATAACCCTCATTTATTTGTCAGAAAGAAATAGAAAGAAATAGAAATAATTTATTTGCAATAAATGTGGTACAAATGGTGTTACAATATTAAAAATCCTCACATTTAACCAATTTTATACTGGTATGCAAATAGGGAGGGACTACTCTATTATTATGTATGACTAAAACAAATTTATAATAATTAAATTAAATACCATTAAAATTTGAATTAAATGTCATTAAGAATAAAATTAATTAACAATTCATAAATTCATTCATGGAATAGAAACATTTTTCACATAAATAATTAAATAACGATTTCTTAAACAAATTCAGTGGTAAATCTTTAAATTTATCGGGCAAGTTATCAAAAATTTTAGTGCACATAACATAGCAATTTCTTTGTTTAGATGTTGTGGAGCATGGTGGAGCCACCAGTCGATTTGGGTACCGGGTTCGGAAATTACACATGTTTCCTTTTTTAGAAAACATTTCCAAATTATTTTTGGTAAATACACATATTTCAAAAATGTACATTGAAGTTAGGGTCAACATTTTTAATTTTTTAAATAAAGGTCTACAGGACTCCAAAGGACCGTCACCGCACATTGCTCTTATACATTTTTTTTGGATCAGGAATGCAAGTCCTACGTCTACTGAATTCTCCCACAAAGAAGGCCATATCTCAGTATAGAGCTAACATAGCCGTGGTAAGCAGTTAATGCAGTATTCTGATTAGCAAGTTTGGTTAGGCGGTAGAGGGCATAAGAAAATCTATTTATTTTTTTACATAAATTACAAATATGATCTTTCCAAGTTAACATAGAGTCTATGTCAATACCTAGAAATCTTGCTGTGTTGCATTCTGTAATAGGTTCACCATTATAAGTTACACAAATATTTTGGGACTTTCCATTTTTATTAAAAAATTGCATTAGTTTTGTTTTATTTATATTTACATTTAGATTATTATATTTGAGCCAATTGATTATAATTTTGATTGTATTATTTATTTCATTTTCATAGTCCAAATTGTGATTTTTATTTATAATAATTGATATGTCATCTGGTATAATGTACATTGATAATTAGTAATTGAAAGAATGTCATTAATATATAAATTGAATAATAAGGGCCCAAGAATGCTACCTTGAGGTACGCCATATTTGATTAAATTGAAATCTGATTTATATGATGTCAATTCCAAAATGTCATTCAATTTATTGATTTCAACTCCCTGTACTCGCCCACTTAGATATGACTTAATCCAATCATGTGCTTTCCCACGTATCCCGTATGCCTCTAATTTCCAAAGTAGAGTCTCATGACAAACACAATCAAAGGCTCTACTTAGATCGAATAACACCATACAAACGGGAATCCGCTTATCCATGAAATTGGAATTTTTTTCTATTATTTTGAAACATGCCATTGCAGTAGATTTTCCTTTCAGGAAACCATACTGCTCAGGGTGAAGTATATTGAACTATGAACAAAAAGAATAGAGTCTTTTGTAGAACACTTTTACATATATTTTTGCAAGAATTGATATCAACGTGATAGGCCTGTAATTACCAATTTGATCTGGCTCTCCTTTCTTGAAAAGTGGCTTGACAATCGAGACCTTAAGGACTGATGGTAATATCCCTGTTTCGAAAGATAAATTAATTAAGTAAGATAGTAAAGGGGAGAGTTCCTGTTTACATTCTTTTATTATTTTTGTACACAGTTCATCATATCCTGTAGACTTAGTATTATTCAAGGACTGTATTATATTTTTTATTTCATTTTCATCTGTTGGTGTCAAGAAAATGGTAGCCGTATTATGCTTCAGTGTTCCTGGATAGTTCTTTAAGTTTAGGTTATAGTTAAGGTTAGGAATGTCAATAAAATGTTCATTAAATGTCGATGCAATTTGAGTAGGATTTCTAACAACCGAATTATTGGCAAGTTTCAAATTATCAATTGTATTTAATTTTATATTTGACTGATCATCGTTAATCACTCTCCAAGTAGCTCTACATTTATTTGTTGATTTATTGATGAATTCTATATTCTTAGAACGTTGTGCATGTTGTAAACATTTTTTTAATAGTTTTGTGTATTTTTTATAATGAGTTTTAATGTGTTTTAATTTAGTTTTATAGTATATAATTCTTAGCTTTCTTTTAGTATTACTTGAGCGTTTTATTCCCTTCGTAACCCATTTTATTTTACATTGTTTATTATTATCTACTCTGACTCTATATTTAGGGAAGCAGAGATAATAAAGAAGACATAATTCGGTGTGAAAGTATTTGAAAGCTTTCTCTAAATCCCTTTCTTGAAACAGTTCGGACCACGAGTAGCATGACAAGTACTGTTTAAATTTATTTATATTTTCTGGGTGGAAATCTCTCATAGTATTAAACCAATGTTGATTTATATCAGACCGTCTATCAACAGGTAAGAAATTGTGCCGTTTCATGATCCGAAAGAGACATTGGTAATGTATATCCTTGCGCCCCTTCGATTTTGCTTGCGAATTGGTCCAAACACGCCTTTCTCCGAGTAGGTGTAGTGATATGTAAATCAAGATTATAGCTTTCTATTAGTGTTTTTAGCTCTCTACAAATTTTGCTGTCATTTAAAGTGTCAATATTTCAATCGCCAGTTAAAACAATAGACTTGTTCGTTTTAGATTTCAATTAATCTAGCAAGATAGACAATTTCTCAAAAAATATGCGAATGTCGGACCCTGAAGTTCTGTAGATACAAACAAAAATAATCTTATAATTAATAATTTCTACCCCACAACATTCAAAGGAAATTTCAGACGACAAATTGGCAAGAAAAGGTAGGTCCTTAATATTGTCTGAGCTGTTATGCAAAATGCATACACCGCCCCGTTTTAATTCATGATGCTTTTTGATAAACGTTTCAGACAAACACAGTAAATCAACAGGTTCATTTTTATTAATTAGTTCAAGTAACGCTAACTCGAGTGTTTCTTTTTTACTCAACAGCTAGGCCAGCAATATTTTGATGCATTATTCGCAATACACTGTTATTGTTGTTTATAAAAAAGGTTTATTTTTTGCAGTTTCATTTACTTGTGTTGAAATATTCGTATGATTTGAACAGGAATTTTTTTGACTTGTATTTTTGACATAATTATAGTTTTGTGAACTCGAATGAAGAAAGTGTACAATTTCTCGGTATAATGAAAAGCTTAGATTTGCAGTGAAATATCTTTCTCCTAAACGTGATTTATAATAATTCATAGGTAAAAATATAGTATGTTTGAACCCTTGACATATAATCTTTGTATCAAAATTAATATTGTATTTATACAGTAATGAGTCTTTTGGCAAACCACACACAATTACATTAGTATTACCAGCTACATTCAACCATTGCAGTAGGTTTGTTTTTAATTCAAGCGGGTTTTTATTGTTCATGCCAGCAATCAATATGGTGAAGTCCTGAGCCGTTAACGTATTCATTTCGGTGTTGCATGTATTTATAACTTCATTTAAATCAGCTTGATTTTTCCAGAAACAGAAAACATCAAAGTCAGATCCTATCAATTTGCTTAGGGTTTGCTGCAAACCCTGGCCCTGTTGGTCAGCGACTATAAAAATTCTTCTTTTTCTAGATAAATTTACTTTGTTGTTTTCCAGTATATATGACTGTATGTTCTCAATGCTTGATTCTTGAGAAGTATTTGGTGGTGTAACGGATATTTATGCCAGACGTGGCATAAATATCCGTTTTTTGCGGCCGTTAACGCTCTGCCTACCCCTCAAGGGATTAAAGGCGTGATATGTGTATGTGTGTGTGTGTGTATGTCCCATTATGAATAAAATCAAGCAATCAATTTTTTATTTGTATGGGAGACCCCTTACTTTTTATTTTGTTTAAATTTTTGGTAGGTATTTGTTATTTATTATAGTGGCAACAAAAATACGGCATCTGGGAAAATTTCAACTCTCTATCTATCATAGTATATGACATACACCCTGTGTCCTATGCCATCACTGTACAGCTACAACTCTACAGGCGAAAAAGTGGCAACATCGTGCATAGTGGCAATATTTAACACGTTCACAGCGGCGCTATTTTGTAAGGACTTTCAGACAGTGCGGATGAGGCCTTTCTGGGCCAACGTTGAACTTCTTTTCAGTGCGTATGAGACCTTTTCGGCCTCAGAAAGTTAGTTTTTAAAAAAAACCTCTTATACAGGTCAACAATGATTCTAAGTTATTGATTTTTGACGTGTGTAAACTTAGATATATACTTCGTTGAATTCTAGCTTCGCCAGCATTTACGACATTTCGTTTTTGATTAAATAAATAAATAAAATATGTCATCTATTCTGCCCCATAACGCACTGAAAGAAAGTTTGGTTTGTATATCGACTAGTGATGGGAACAAAAGAAAGTTGCAAGTTACGATAATCATAATATTTTTATTTGAAGAAAAATTAAATGATTTTCATTGAAACACGGCAAACAAAGAGATTTTTCACACTGGCCGCAAAAAGTACTATTTTTTTTAATATAAGAAAAATTAAAAAAATCAAAATGAGAAAATTTAAGAAAAATTATATGCTTAATCAAAATGTTTTTCATTGAAACAGGGCAAACAAAGAGCTTTTTCACACTAGCCGCAAAAAGTTTTTATTTTTTTAATCTTTTTTGCAGCTTGACTTGCACTTAAAAATTAATGTGATACGAGCGGGCTAGTGGTAGCGAAACGCTGCGTGCTCCCTTATCGAAAGTTAGCGCGTCACTAAAAGAAGACGACCGGCGCCCGCGCCCCGCTCCGTGCGTCTGTGAGGCCTACAATTCATGAGGCACAGAACCTCAATCCGCACTGAACGTGAATAATTTACCTTCAGTGCGTGTGAGACCTTTTCAACCTCATTAACAAATAAATGTGCCACTTACATAGACTTCACGAGAGAAGCAAAAATGTATACTTGTCTCTGTCACACCTAAAGAAATACCAATGGAGCAGCTCCCCGCACAGAGTGAGATCGCGCGATTTTGTGCGCCGCAACAGGAAGAAGACACGCATGTGGCTTTTTCTACCTCATAACGCAACGAACGTGTTAAATAGCAACACTGATGAACATTTCAACAACAGGCGTTTTATAAAGCTACAGGTCTAAAAATTTTCAAGTCTCAGGTAGAGGCACCTGTAGATTTCTATCGACAAACTATAATGTAGATTTTGCTTTTAAAAACACAATCGAGCAAGTTTTTACAGGTGTTCATCAAAAGATTTGTAAATTATTTATAAAACAATCTTATAGGTCGTCTACCTAAGTAGTTATTTTACAAGTGCAAGATTTCTGCATAAAAATCTATTAAATATGTTCAAAAGTACTCAAAATGCGTTAACGTACAAAAATAATTTTGCTCGAGACGTTAAATAAAACAAAATTTTATCGTTAATTGAGGATTTTATAATTATTTCACAGCAGTAGTATTTACTCTATCAATAGTATGATGTAAATAAGGAATATAATTGATTTCATTTTTGTAAGTTCCTTATTATTATTAAAATTATAATTTTTAGAGTAATATCTTATATATTTTGCAAAGTTTTTACAAAATTTAAAATTACTTATTCTGTGCTTTAACATTGACGTCGAATTTGGGTGAATGAAATGAATGAATCGATAGTGTCGTCCGTCGACTTGTAAAATTTACCTGTAGTCAAGATTTTGGAGCGGTACTGACAGTGGTAGCTTTAAAAGTGCGCTCAGGCAGATTTTCGCCTGTAATGGTGGACCTGTAGATTGATAACACTCGGCACTGGTGCCAGACGGATGGACATACAGTGGAGTCTCAGTAACTGGGTCCTGTTTTGGGTAGGGAACCTAAAAAATAATGATCACACGACGTGCGCAGAAACGAAATACAGCTTAACCCACTGGTAATATAACCCAGTATGTCTAGCTTTTCAAAGTTGTTTATTTTTGGCTCATTCTTTCTGGACTATTGACCGAACCCAATTTATTATTTAGTGTCATTGTAGGTATATGCTAACATACTTTTGATTGCAGTAAACTGCGTTTTGACACTGTGTAAACTGTCACATATACAATACGGGTATATATTATAAAACCTATTACTTTAATTATAGTCACATAAAATGTAATATAATAAATGAGGTACCATTAATTTCGGAAAGTAACGCAAGCGTAAAAAATAATGCTCTCAAATAATGACATCGGTACTGGACTAATATGTCACGATTCCGTCAAAAGGCGAACGAGCTTATAAACTGAACAGCCTTCCAAAAAATAATATGTAAAGGCCGGTTAACATTGTCTTAGTGTTTAGTCGAGTGCTTTAGTTCAAGTTGAAAGGCAAGTTCTTTAGTGCTTTAGTGGTTTGCGAGTGAACGTTTACACTTCTTCCAGTAGAGTATCTTTTCGACGCCACAATGAACGCGCAACGACGCGCGACGTCGCGAAATACGCGCTATTCTACGTAAAATACTGAATGTAGTTATGGAATAAATAGAAGACGACATTTACTTCTTTTATGGCAGTGTATGCCGAATGCCTAGCCTGCTTGTTTTTGTACAAATTGTTTTTAACGTTCCATAGACATTCGTGAACGATATATTCAGACACAAATTTGATAATTCGTTTAGATTGTATCTTCCGACCATTAAGTCATCTATAAAAATCAAAAAACAAGCACGTGTTTCACGGCACTTGTGCACTCTCCTAAAGAGTTTACTAAATTACGCGTTTACACACAACGAGTGACGCGGCGGGGCTTGCGCGGGCACGGGAGGGGTATCACTTGAAACAAAAATAGAAAGCGATTCTATTTTGATTCAACTTGAAAGGCAACTAGAACTGTACTAAAGCAAGTAGCGTTTACACGTTTCAACTAAAGTACTATCCTAAAGCACTCTACTAAACACTAAGACAATGTAAACCGGGCTTAAGATTACAATAAATGTATATACTCAACTATTAATTTCATATCAGGACAGTTTCTTATAAATTTTATTTTCACATAAATATTTGAAGGCTTGTTATAATAAATAAATACATATAAAAGAGTACTAAACCACAAAACAGGATTCATCCAAATACTCCGAGGTGTAAGACAGGATGACGTTATATCCCCGAAACTCTTTATCAATTCGCTGGAGGATATTCAGTGGGATGTACTTGGCATCAACGTCAACGGCGAATATCACACACATCTCCGCTTCGCCGACTATATTTGTATAGTCATAATGGCTGAATTTGCTGCAGGATCTGCAAAAAATGCTGACCAGTCTCAAAGTCGCCTCGAGACGTGTTGGGCTAGGGATGAACTTGGACAAGACGAAAGTCATGCTCAATCAACACATCATTCCCGAGTCGGTCTCCGACAAGGTTTGGCCATTGAAGTTGTCCAAGGTGGTCGATCAGTGCATCCTGTCAGTCATGACATACTTATGGAGCCGAGACGTGGAACCTGACAGTAAAACTGGCTCACCGGCTGCATGTCACTCAGAGAGCTATGGAAAGGTCCGGTATGAGACTATCCGCAAAAAACCAAAGTAACGGACATAGTTTGGAATTGTAGCAAACTGAAGTGGGAATGGGCTGGGCACATCTGTCGTAGAACCGACGGGCGGTGGAGTAAGCGGGTTCTCGAGTAGAGGCCACGCCTCGGCGGTCGTTGGACGACCTTCAGCCAGATGGACCGATGACTTGAAAAAGCGACTGGATGGCAAAACTGAGAGATCGTGCCCTATGGCGTACCCTGGGGGTGATGTATTTTAAAATTGGCCCACTATACATAATGACGTCTTTGTCCATTAAAACTTTTTAAATATGGAAGGTAAACAATATAAAAAAAACAATGCGTTTTAAAAATATTTATTGATTTTTTTATAATTACAGTCTGCTCTGAGAAACCTGCAACTTTTAATATTAGTACTTATAGCCAAACTCGCAGGTTAAAATCAAATCCTCTCTGCCTCCTCCTTCCTTTTTGCCAATGGTAAAAATATTGCAAGTTTTCTAAAATTTTATACCCAACGCGAGAAGTGTTTTTAAATTGGGTATTATTATTTTTCTATCGGTGTGTACGACATTCAGCATTCTGATCTGAATAGAGCAGAGTTTCCTGAAAGTCGTTTCTGATGCTAAATACACATACATAAACAAAACTATCAATAATGCGATTTCTTGCTCTATACGTAATATTCGTATATTTATAAAGTCGGCTTTGTGCGGTTAGATGTATGAAAGATTTTCACCGCAGTCAATGTGCAGAAATTCAGCAAACAGCCGCGGCAAATGAAAATAGACCTTGTACCATAGCATTATCATAAATCTGACAGCTATCACACACACACACACACATCACGCCTATAATCCCTTGCGGGGTAGGCAGAGCGTAAACAGCCGCAAAAAACAGCCATTTACACCACGTCTGACAAATGTTTTAGGGTTATTCGGAATATTGTGTATCGCTATAGTGACAGGTTGTCAGCCTATTGCCTAAAATTGCAATATACACCCTCGAGTCCCTTAGTCGCATCTTACGACTCCCACAGGAAAGATGTGGGGTGATGCTATTCTAAGCCGGCATCACACGGCACGGCATTTGACGGCTTATTTAACTTATGAATCTCATTTAGTTATCTTACTGTTCAAAAGTATTTCGAAAATATATTCTATAAATATGCATATAAGAGGTCGTGGTTGTTTCACGAAACGAAATTAGAACGTTCTATAATGCAATAATGGTGCGATCGCACTAGGCGGTTACACACCACGCGACGACGTGTGACGGCGACATTGCCAACCCACTAAGAAAACTCGTGGATGATGATTCGATATGGCCTGGTGTGAAAATACCTTTAGAAGCGAAGATTTAACTTATTTCTGAAACAAAAGAATTATATTTTAATTGTAAAACTTGCTGGTGCCCGCAATTGGGTTCGCACGGCGTGTATTCGATTAAAGGTTATGTTCCAAACGTCGTCGGTATTTTTATTATTATTTTCCTAACAGCGGGAACAGGCGTATTCCACCTGGTCCTAAACTGCAAATTTTGGGGTCATGGGGTGTTTTGAACCTGGTAACAAAATTTAGACTTGAATTATTTTTAGACATCTTTCTATTAAAACATATTTTTTGCGCTTTACATTATTTATCATTAATAGATATAAATGACGCTGTAGCTATCTTGCAAGCTGATCTGTAGCTAAAATAGAATAATGTGTCTTTTAGACCTTGTATCGCACTGCACACGGAGAGTTTTTAAAAAAATTTAGTGTTCGGAACAAAAATATCGAAAGCTATAAGTAAGGTTACGTAGGTAGTTATAGTATTTAAACTTAAGTGAGAAATAACTATTGTTTATAAAAAGCGGATCGAACCCATAGTTATTTTTGTAGCGCTTTATCTTGACGTATTCGGACCGGTCGGTAATCTTCTCTCAGGCTGTGTGCCGCCGCACGCTCGCGCGTCTTTCCTGGCACTGCTATCACGTAGGCATTTTTTGTTAAAACATGAATAACATTTATTTACTATACCTACAGTGAATGTATAAACGAACCAAACTAAAAATAATATTGATGACTGTTCTCAATACACCAATCAAATACTTTTTTATTTTTAAGTATGAATTCAATATCGATTCGACTCTAAGTTAGATACCACAAGTATCGATTAACCACTTAAGTGGCTACCGATACGGCTGCGGCGGAACGTTCGAATTCTTTGTGTTCTTTACATGATACTCAATGAACCCAGTGCGCCCCCATATCTGAGGGACCTTTTCCGATATCTTTGCGACACTCACAAACGCCAAACTCGGTCATCGCAAAATCTCCTGCTAGCGCCTAAATACACCGAACTTGGTTCCCGTCTCAGGCAGTCCAATTATGGAATGAAATCCCACTAGAGTTGAGGAAAGCCCCAAGTCGTCAGGTGTTTAAGGCCAAGTTGCGTGAGCATTACTTGCAGCCATTACAGTCATCCTAAGACGCTCGTAGTAGGTTTCTGTCACATATTGAAATACAATTATCAAAAATTTTGTTTTAACAAACTCTGACATTCTTTTGTCTCTTTCTTTGGTTTTTTGTTCAAAATGTCTATGCATGAGGTAGGTATATGTTATTTAGTTTATTATTTATAATTATGTATTTAACTTATATATATTTATTAATAAAATATCATTGTATTCATTTAGCTATATAATATTTAGGTATATTTCGTACTTATTGCATTACTAAGTATTTTATATTATTTTTGCACCGGCCTGTACTATCCACATTCCCTAAGGTAGACTGGTAGATAATGCCACTGGCATTAGGTCCGCCCATTTACACTGTTTTGTGCATAAAGTTCAATAAATAAAAATAATTAACAAGATTCTATACCTAATTGGATTTCTTTTTACATTCGTAATAATTTTTCGAAGCCATAATGATTGACACCTGCATTGCATCACAACACTGGCCGCGAAAAGCTCGCAGGGAAACCAGGCGTACTCGACCTGGTGCTGTGCTGCGTTCACATTTTATTTTTTTAGTGCACAACCAGGTCTAAAAATTTGGTTATAAGCTGACCATGCCTTTGAAATCTACTTAAGTAGCATATCATAAAAAAAATTATATTAAACCGTATCGGGTCGTTGGACGACTCGGTGACCCACACGAAAAGAGAGAGAGAGATAAAAATATATTTATTATTTTTCTACGCCTAGCGAATCTCAAATTATGACCTATGCACGACATAGAAGTTTATACTTATCATAGCCGCACACTAAGCATGTCGTGAACCACGTCTTTTTGACCTAGTTCCGCACTCAACGTGTTAAAGTTACTCAGATGTTATTCAAGGATTTCCATCGCGCCAAGTGGGATGGTTGCCTGTATATGTAAAGCAACCTGGAGAAAACCCCAGACTTCCGTCTATTTGTGACCGATAGTTATTGTGAGGGGGCAAATCAATAATTCCCCCTTTGTCAAAGCTCAATTCACCTTTCTTTTCCTGTGAGGATGGCAAGCCCCACTCAATCCCCCGGTGTTGACTGCTGAAGTTGGTATCACTTCTAAATCAGTTGTTAATTTTTTCTCAAAAATATTGTTAGGCGAATGTCACATAACACCGGACCCCGCTCCGGTTTGCTGTGATCTTGTTTATAAGTTTGGTAATTATGTTTATATTTTTAAAGAAAAAACATATCGTGCCACAAACTTACACGTATTTCGGAGATAAGCGTTCATAAACCTACAGATAGACAAAAAATGTAAAACGTTTGTTTTGAGTCCTATTGCGTATATACTGTGACCCGTCACTGTATTATTATATGTATATGGATTATTCTGCACCGATACGTAAACTTTAAGTTGCGGAATAAATATATGACTACAAATGCAAAACAGTCAAGCTACAACTTTTTGTAACTCACACAAAGTAACCGAGTTTAGGTGAAGGTCAGCACTCCACCATAAACAGATCGAACAACTTGGCTCGCAGTGCAATTTCTGAAGGCTGTTACTACTCTTTCATCTAGATTAGTAAGTGAATTGGCACCGTGAAGTCTACTCGTTGTGTGCATCAGATCGAGCCGCTGATGCAGTCGTGTGGAGACGCCGCTCCATGGGCAGCCGGAGCAGCCGGAGCAGCCGGTCCTGCCGCCGCCGGGGCGCCCGGGCGGTGCGTGTGACGCGCTAGGCGCTAGGCCCGCTGCTCGCTGCTAGCTGCTGTGCGAACCGACAAGTGTAGTGAAAGTGAAACATGATTTGACACCGAACTAATTGACGATGTTGTACTACAGCGTCGTAGAGTGTAGCAGTATGGAGTCTCGACTCATGTAAAATATTATTATTAAGTAGTATTTAAACTTTGCCAGCTTGTGCGCTTATAATTGTCATCACATCACTATTCATCATCAAATCATACAAGCTTCATCAAGGTTTGACATTTCCTAACATAAAAGCGATGAAAATGTACACTTCAAACAAGCAATTTTTTTAATTTTCTAAATTTTATTTCGAATTGATTAGAAATTAGGTACCCTAAACCCACCATTTACGTAAACTTTGTTAGGTACCTATTAAGTAGGTAATATCTGTGACTGACAGCCGGACTAGCGTAAACTTTAGTTGAGTTGAGTGCACGTTGAGCGTCAGTAAAAGGCAGATTTTTTGTAAAAAGTTTGTAAAGTACTTATTAAGTTTTGGCAACATTGTATGCCAAATATTAAATTAGCTGAGCTATGTCAACTTTAGAAAAGTATAATACTCAAAAGTGAATTGAATTCTCGGAAAAGTATTGATATGTCATGGAAAGTGGATGTGTTCCTGAAGTATTGTAGTAAGCGAGTGGCAGCGGCTGCGGTGGCGGCGATGGCGACGGCGGCAGCGGCAGCGTGGTAGGCGCGTGTTGGGCGCGGGGCTGCAGTGGTTGCCGCGCGGTGTCGATACGCGTGCGAGCAGCGCGGGTGCGCGGCGCGCGGGAAGAGCGGCGGATCCGCATTCGGCGCCAGTACGCCGCCGCTGCGATTCGGCGACACACGCGCTCGCTCGCGAATAGCGATCGCCACGCGGCTTCTGACGCGACCATGACTCGTCGCGCCCGGTGAGGCGCCGCCGTACGCGCCTTGAATACGCATTACGTAAGAACTAACACTGCCTGTGACAGACCACGAGTCGCCTGTGGCCAGATAACGATACATATCCATATTATATCGAACTTTGTCCTATATTACTGAAACTTAATATCATTCATTTAAAAACCGTCGTCTAATAACTGTCAGACGCGCGACCGTGATCGCACACTTTGGGCGGCAGATATTTGGCTGAAAAGTTGCGCATCTTAGGGCTTGTGCGCGGTGCACGGCCCGCTGCCCGGCCGCCGCGTTCCGGGCGTGCCGCAGTGTCCGCGGGCGGGCGCGATGCGATCACCAGACACGGCGCAGCTTCGCTCTGCACTCTGAACCCAGTATGAGGAGCGTCGCGGAGAGTGAGCGGGCCGCGGAGGCGTAGCACGACACAAGCACGCGCAGCGCGACGAGCACGGCATGGCTCGCGAGTAAGGTGGCGGTCTCAGCGCGCGCCACGAGCCGGCCAGGGGGCGCAGCGGGCCAGCCGGCCTCTCCGCCGCGTCCCCATTGCACCGCCACCGCGTCCGCACCAGCTCCGACCCGATGACATATTAGCATAGAGCAGCCACCATTGCTCGCATAGAGTTGGTCGAAAAATGGGGGCTGACGCCTGTCCTCAGGCCGAGGCAGGAATGCCCCCGGGCCCAAGAGCAAGGCGGGGACGAAAGGTATGTATCATCTTCGCATATAGCTTTAAGTTTGATTTATTTCCGTTTTAAAGTGGCGATAACGTTGGACCGCAATAATAAAATTCAGTTTTGCGTCACGACACATTTTTATTGCATATATGATGATGATGTGGAAGGCCGAGCACGAGCACGGGCAGCTGTATGCTCGCGCTCCTGCTCGCCTCACTCCCGCTCGCGCCGCGCGGCGCGCGCTGCACATGATATCACGTTGTTATGGAATATTTCGACATGTGTTGTTTGTGAGTATGACGTCTGCAGCGGATGGCTCCACTAACAAGCTCTACTTCTTTTATACATAATACATGAGAAGAAAACCTCTTTACTTACCTATCATAACCTACCTACCTTATGCTATGCTAATTTCTCAGCGCTTGTCTACTAATGATTACCTACCAAACTAAAAAGTAATTATACTGATTCGTAGATGTAGAGGTAGAATCTTATCATATCAATAATAAATATTCTTCATTATTAAGTAATAGAAGAAAAACGAGGTAGGTACCGAAATAGTTCTAATACCAGAATGCGACATTTGTCCATTTGTCCTGTATTTACACATCGAGATACTGTGTACCATTTTCTTGAGGCTTTTAATTGCTGTGAGCAGTTTTCGTTTTCCAGCCTCTATCGCTAGTTTTATTGAGAACTCCATTGGAGCACCTAAATCAGCCCTTAATACATTGGTAATCGCTGGTATCCGACTACATAGTGACGTAAACAGGTATTTAAATTAAAAGCGAAGTGCTGATGCATTTTCAAAATGTAAAAAATATGTAAACTATGTTTATAACCTAAATAGTTTCAAACGGCCCTGTTGGACCAAATTGTTATTGAGTTGACTAAGTTCTTAGAACGACCTTCTTACATAATACTATTTACGTGGTACCTTATACCTAAATATGCATTGGCTAATTAGTCCCTTAATTCTTAAGTATTATAAAAGCCGTCATGAAATACCTATGAAGACTTATCGTCTAAGCCAGCGTTTCCAGCTTCGGCAGGGATGACTCCGCCTCCGCCAGAACGAGCATCCCTGTCTCCGTGACACAAACACAACCAGCCGCCCGCGAATTCAGAACTGCCGCAGTGAGCCGAGTATGTATACGGACAGCTATACGGCTAACTGAGCAATGCGGTGCTCTTTGCTCTGCTCGGCTTCAAGCAACATGATTTAACAAGACGAATTGCACAATACTTTCTCCAAGTAGTTATGAAAAAAAAGAGAGATAAATAAATCTCTCAATGACTTTATTTGAATAAGTTTATTTGAATAGATTCTTTTTTTTAAACTAACTAAGATTATCTAAAAATATAGTAACATTTACAACAAGATTATATGCAAAAAATTTAAAGTACTCAGTATCTTAAACTCATTCAGGGATTCAATGCATGATTTCAAATGAGTTGTAGGTAAATGAATTTGCTCTCGTGTGGTACACGCAAATTTTACCTCACCAACTAGCAGTGGGGAAATTATGAAGTTTTAGCAAGAAAAATAACTACAATTACAAGCTCTTATTATTACAAATTAGACTTACAGCACTGTTTCCGGAAATATGTTTACACTTTTCGAATAAAAATCATTTTATTTGAGATATTATCTAGCCTACAGTCTACACAATTATTACCTGAAGATAACACAAGGCTGAGAGTCACTTTACGTATACTGTGTTTGAGACAGATACTGGGACTGTAGGAAACCTACAACTTACCTACTAATTACCTAAAATCTACATACGATGGTGATAGAAAAAGAGTACATTTATTGTAGTGCATTGCAAACTGCATCTTAGTGTCGTAGCGGTAAGCTACGCCGTAGAGCTAGGAGAGCGCATCTCGTAGAGCATGGCCAATAGGCACCAATGTAGGGCACAAATATAAAAGTATAGTTTTATAACACATAATCACACATCAAAAGCAATTAAACGTGGAACAGTTTCTATCAAATCGCTGTATATCATAGCAGTATATTTAGGTAAAAACAAATGAACATGCTATATAAATTAAGTAGCTCTTACGTAATATCTTCGGTGCCTTCGTTAGCTACCTTCTACTGGTTATTACTGGCGCTTTGCAGCAAAGATTGAACAGTCTTAATCGGGTTAAGAAAAGTAGGTTATTCGCTGGAAGGACACAATCCAGGTCCGGCGATAGGTACTCCCGGGGCTGACCAGATCGAGTTGGTTAACCGGATTCAGCCGTGGGATCGGACAACTCTTACAATGCTGTAAAATTCTGTGATTGACTTAAATAATTTTAAATAATATGAGAAGAAGCAGAAGATATAATATAAATAAATAAAATATTAAACCTGTATTTTTAAATTGACTTATATATCCCTCTCCTCCCAAAAAAACCTCATAATTAGAACAGTAATATCTTAGGTCTTACAAAGAATGATAATGAATTGATATGTATACCCAATAATAATAATAATGGCAACTCCTCTTTTAGTAAACGGAAGCAGCGCATATTCTTGCCGACTATTGGAACGATGACCGTAATTTATGTTTAACTCGAACCTTGCAACGAAATCACATATTATTTCAGTAAAATTACTGACCAGCTAGTAAAATAGTTGTGTTCGCCGCAAGTGAGCGCTAAAATCATCCTCGAGCATAGTTTTAAAGGAAAGTAATATGGTGCACAAAGTGTGTGTTGGTGTTGTAAACATTATAAAGGCTGGATTAAAAGGTTTTTCGGTATTCCAACATCAAATAACAATTAAAATACTTAACGTTAATTTTATTTACATACGTTAACATAATTATATTAGAAAAATCTTTAATGTTTATGTCTTAAATACCTCTATAATGTTTTTTAAATGACATCCTTCAGCCACTTGTACCCACTTTTAAAAACCAAGTCGCAGATTTTCTAACACTCAATAAACTTTGTACTCGGGATATTGTTAATTTTCTCGTCAAAGTCTCAATCTTGTTGGAACATAACCTTTTTGTCTTTTTTATGCTGACCACTATGTTTGTAGCCTACTTGACTATTTGGTAGGGGGCTATAAGCTCACCAACAAGAAGTTTGTTTAGTTAATTAATCAACTAGCCCACCCTCGGAGTGCCAACCTGTAAAGTTGATTGTGAAATAACATAAATACTACATTATAAGGACAAGCTTGCACAAAAAAAATAGATATACCTTTAAATAAACAGTGTGAATACATTAACATTAACAATATATAAGTAGTAGTAGTAGTAGTAAACAAACAGTAACTCAACACAATGTATAACATTGAATAGTTTAAAAAAATATTTTTGCCTCTAATTCAGATCAAGTTATAAATCTCAAATCAAATCATTTATTTGCTCAAAACACGGCGTAACATAGATGGTAAATAAGTATTAACATAGATCTCAAAACAATATCTTATCGCATATCATCTTATTAAGCCTACATCGTCCGCCATGACTATGGGACTCGACGATAACACGTGTATTGCAATTTTAGGCGATTGGCTGACAACCTACTGTGATACACAAGTTTCAGAATGACCCTGAATTGTTTGTGACGACGTGGCGTGACAGACGTGGCGTAAATGTTCGTTTTTAAGGCCGTTTACGCTCTGCCTACCCCGCAAGAGATGCATATGTGATTTATGTATATATATATATATGTATCGTTCAGAAGACAATATCAAACACTGTTTGTATGTCTGTTTGTTTGTCCATGTTTCACGCAAAAACTACTAGATAGATTTCTAGCAAATTAATTGGGTGTATGTCAAAACTCGGGTAAACAATTAGGATACTTTTTTATTCCAGGAAAATTATTCATTGCCACAGAAAAATACGGCTAGGTACTGGTTCAGCGGAATTCATTTAAAAATTTCAATTAATTTTACATATACATGGTGTAAGGGACAGCCCTCTTAATACTGTCAGGGTGCATTCAGACCATGAAACTTTTGCATTTAGACCATGAAGGTTTGTTGCAAACTGAACAACATCCCATAAAACAATATTTCAGGAAACGTAACGTACGTTTTTTTTACTTCCCATAGTAAATGGGACACTAAACAGGCTAAAACAAAAAGATATAACTAAAAGATCCACACTTATACAAGAGCGGAAGGTGCATCAAGAACAATGATTGATTTTGTGATTGTGGATGAAAGATTGAAGAGTAAAGTTGTAGACACTCGAGTGTACCGCGGCGCTGGTATTGACACAGACCACTTCCTGGTGCTATCACGAATAAGTGGTCTCTTCAAACGGTGGCGGCACAGGGTAACTGAGCGAAGTAGTGCGTTGGAAAGAGTGAAAGTAGAAAATTTGCAAGATAAAGAGGTAAAAAAGGAGTATATTAAAAGATTGAAAGAGAAATTTAACAACCAAGAGGAGATGTCTAACATTGAAGAAGGATGGAAAGGATTTAAAAAAGGTGTTGTGGATGTCGCGATAGAAGTGTGTGGAGTTTCAAAAAGGATGAAAGGGAAAACACAACGGAGTGCGTGGATGACCAAAGAGGTACAGGAAGTTGTGCAGAAGAAGAAGAAAGCATGGTTGGATTGGTTAGCTACCAAAGCTAACCGAAGAATGTTACAAGCGACGGATGAAGATGTAGAGAAAGCAAGAAAGGAGTATAAAAGTGTGAAGGATGTAGTTAAAAAGACTGTTGATAAAATGAAAGATAAGAATAAGGATGAATTTGACAGGAGGCTATCGGAAAACTTTCGTTCCAACTTGAAAGTTTTCTGGAAATCCATAAGGACAGTTCGAAGTAAAACCACGTCGTCCGAGTTGAGTAGGATTCGAAGCCAGGATGGTAGTGTAATAAAAGGTGAGGAATGTGTGTTGAAAAGATGGAAGGAATATTTTGAAAGCTTATTTGAGAAAGAAGATCTAGCGCAAGAAATAACTACTGCAGAAGTGAATGAAATTGAGAACGAAAATGAGATTGAAATGGATGAGATTGTGAAAGCGTTAAAAAGTATGAAATCTGGTAAAGCTGCAGGGTATGATAGAGTGTCGCTCGAAATGCTGAAGGCTGGCGAAGGCGTTGTGGCTAGTCAGCTGTACCTCCTTTTTAACCTTTGTTGGAGAAGCGGTCGAGTGCCAACTGATTGGTGCAAGGCTGTAATAGTGCCATTATATAAAGGAAAAGGGTCACAGCTGGACTGCAAAAATTACCGGGGTATAAGCCTCCTCAGTGTCGTCGGCAAACTGTATGCAAAGGTGTTGATTGAAAGAGTGATGAAAGAAACGGATGAGAAAGTATGGGATGCTCAGGCAGGATTTCGTAAGGGGATGGGATGTACGGATCAGGTCTTTTCCTTGCGCTGCATAGCTGAAAAATTCCTGGCCAAAAACCAGAAAGTCTATTGCGCATTCGTGGATTTGGAAAAGGCCTATGACAGAGTGGTGAGGAATGAATTGTGGTCGGCACTATCCATGCATGGGGTGAGCAGTATCTTGATACGAGCACTGAAATCCTTATATAAGGATTCCAGTGCTTGTGTCAGGATAAACGGGGCGTTCAGTGAACTTTTTAACATCGAGAAAGGTGTTAGACAGGGATGTGTTGCGTCACCGTGGCTGTTCAATCTATTCATGGATAGTTGTTTGGCGGATTTGAAAGAGAGTGAATGTGGTCTGAGAATGAATGGTTTACTCGTCAAATGTCTTCTCTATGCTGACGACCAAGTTATCCTTGCGTCGTCGGCTGAAGGGTTGCAGGAGATGGTAAATATTATGACTGAGGCTTTGAAAAAGAAAGGAATGAAAGTGAATGTAAGTAAGACGAAAGCAATGGTTTTTGAGAAAGAGGAAAATATGACAGAGTGTAAAATTATGATAGAAGAAGAGAGGGTGGAACAAGTGAAATAGTTTGTGTATTTGGGCTCCATGTTCACATCAGATGGAAAGTGTGAAAGTGACATCGAAAGAAGGGTGAATGCCGGCAACATGGTGAATGGAGCGTTGCACACTTTTATGAACAGCCAGAAAGTCTCTGATAAGGCTCGTCTGGCTGTGCATAGAGGGGTGTTAGTTCCGACACTTATGTATGGGAGTGAAAGTTGGGTATGGCAGAAAAAGCATGAAAGTAGAATAAATGCAGTACAAATGAGAGCGTTAAGAAGTACGATTGACGTAAAATTGAGTGACAGGATAAGGAATAGCGTGATAAGGGAACGTTGTGGTATAAAAGAAGACGTAGTGACTGGTGTAGAAAAGGGTATGCTTAGATGGTTTGGTCATGTAGAGAGGATGAATGAAAGAAGATTAACGAAACAGGTGTATATGGCAAGTGTGGATGGGAACGTCGGAAGGGGAAGACCTCGACGAACGTACCTTGATCAAATCGGGGACGTGCTAAAGAAAAGTCAGGTCAAGAGTACCCTAAACCGACGAGCATGCATGAAGAGATTGATGAATGTGGAGGAGGCGAAAGAAGTATGCCAGGATCGTAGTAAGTGGAAGGAAGTAGTCTCTGCCTACCCCTCCGGGAAAGAGGCGTGATTTATGTATGTATGTATGTAAACAGGCTACTAAAAAAGAAAAGAAAAAAAGTAAATACAGCTGATTGTGGTTTTGTATGGGAAGTCAACTTTATTTTTGTCGTTTGCTGACATATGTTTCTAGGAAAAAGTTGTTTAGATTCATGGTCTGAATGCACCCTATCAGTAATCGGAGGGCCGCCCCTACACCCCGTATAACGCCTATATCCCTTGTAGGATATGCAGAGCGTAGGCGGCCATAAAAACGGACACTAACGCCACGTGTGACAAACATTGAGGGTAATTTAGATAATTGTATAACGCTATAGTGACAGGTAGAATGTCCATCGTCAAAAATTGCAATACACATGTAACCCTCGAGTCCCTTAGATGCCAGTTACGACACCCACGGGAAAGAAATGGCTTGTTCCAAAGTTTTGTAGCTCAAACAAAGCAGGAGTTAAACGGGAATTTGGTATTGGCTCAAGGACACCTTGCTAATCTTCCTATCTACTAGTATCTCTCACATTTTGTTGCGTTTTGCATTGACTGAAGGTTATCACATAGCACCGGGATTTCTGTGTATGAATTTGTGTGAACTGCTGTGAAGACGAGGCATCTCAACTCAGTGGTACTGACACAGCATGATGATCTAATTTGTTCAATGATCAGAAAATAAATCATACGCACTTTATTTACTTTTGGAATATGACCTCTGCTTCCTCACGTATGGAAACAGAACCTCGCCTATATTATCAAAAATTAACGCAATTAATAAATTAAGTTGCTATTAAGATAGGTCAGCCTGGTGTAGTGCCAATTGAATCAAGTGATTTGATAGATATAAGGGTCATTCTCATAATGACACGGAATTTTCTCACTTCCATGTCATTTTTCAAATTTAGTTTTTTTTGGATAATTAAATATACGTTATCAAAGTTTTTCTCATTACAAACACTAGACTGAAATTGCCCGGTTCTTGGACCACTAGTTTCAGAGTTATTTGATGTCCACTATTTGCGGACATGGAAATGAGAGAATTCCGTGGCAATTTTTATTTTATTTGATATTAAGATGACCAAAGAGGTACAAGAAGTTGTGCAGAAGAAGAAAAAAGCATGGTTGGATTGGTTAGCTACCAAAGCTAACCGAAGAATGTTAAAAGCGACGGATGAAGATGTAGAGAAAGCACGAAAGGAGTATAAAAGTGTGAAGAATGTAGTTAAAAAGACGGTTGATAGAATGAAGGATAAGAATAAGGATGAATTTGACAGGAGGCTATCGGAAAACTTTCGTTCCAACTTGAAAGTTTTCTGGAAATCCATAAGGACAGCTCGAGATAAAACCACGTCGTCCGAGTTGAGTAGGATTCGAAGCCAGGATGGTAGTGTAATAAAAGGTGAGGAATGTGTGTTGAAAAGATGGAAGGAATATTTTGAAAGCTTATTTGAGAAAGAAGATCTAGCGCAAGAAATAACTACTGCAGAAGTGGATGAAATTGAGAACGAAAGTGAGATTGAAATGGATGAGATTGTGAAAGCGTTAAAAAGTATGAAATCTGGTAAAGCTGCAGGGTATGATAGGGTGTCGGTCGAAATGCTGAAGGCTGGCGAAGGCGTTGTGGCTAGTCAGCTGTACCTCCTTTTTAACCTTTGTTGGAGAAGCGGTCGAGTGCCAAGTGATTGGTGCAAGGCTGTAATAGTGCCATTATACAAGGGAAAAGGGTCACAGCTGGACTGCAAAAATTACCGCGGTATAAGCCTCCTCAGTGTCGTCGGCAAACTGTATGCAAAGGTGTTGATTGAAAGAGTGATGAAAGAAACGGATGAGAAAGTATGGGATGCTCAGGCAGGATTTCGTAAGGGGATGGGATGTACGGATCAGGTCTTTTCCTTGCGCTGCATAGCTGAAAAATTCCTGGCCAAAAACCAGAAAGTCTATTGCGCGTTCGTAGATTTGGAAAAGGCCTATGACAGAGTGGTGAGGAATGAATTGTGGTCGGCACTATCCATGCATGGGGTGAGCAGTATCTTGATACGAGCACTGAAATCCTTATATAAGGATTCCAGTGCTTGTGTCAGGATAAACGGGGCGTACACTGAACTTTTTAACATCGATAAAGGTGTTAGACAGGGATGTGTTGCGTCACCGTGGCTGTTCAATCTGTTCATCGATAGTTGTTTGGAAGATTTGAAAGAGAGTGAATGTGGTCTGAGAATGAATGGTTTACTCGTCAAATGTCTTCTCTATGCTGACGACCAAGTTATCCTTGCGTCGTCGGCTGAAGGGTTGCAGGAGATGGTAAATATTATGAATGAGGCTTTGAAAAAGAAAGGAATGAAAGTGAATGTAAGTAAGACGAAAGCAATGGTTTTTGAGAAAGAGGAAAATATGACAGAGTGTAAAATTATGATAGAAGAAGAGAGGGTGGAACAAGTGAAAGAGTTTGTGTATTTGGGCTCCATGTTCACATCAGATGGAAAGTGTGAAAGTGACATCGAAAGAAGGGTGAATGCCGGCAACATGGTGAATGGAGCGTTGCTCGCTTTTATGAACAGCCAGAAAGTCTCTGATAAGGCTCGTCTGGCTGTGCATAGAGGTGTGTTAGTTCCGACACTTATGTATGGGAGTGAAAGTTGGGTATGGCAGAAAAAGCATGAAAGTAGAATAAATGCAGTACAAATGAGAGCGTTTAGAAGTATGATTGACGTAAAATTGAGTGATAGGATAAGGAATAGCGTGATAAGGGAACGTTGTGGTATAAAAGAAGACATAGTGACTGGTGTAGAAAAGGGTATGCTTAGATGGTTTGGTCATGTAGAGAGGATGAATGAAAGAAGATTAACGAAACAGGTGTATATGGCAAGTGTGGATGGGAACGTCGGAAAGGGAAGACCTCGACGAACGTACCTCGATCAAATCGGGGACGTGCTAAAGAAAGGTCAGGTCAAGAGTACCCTAAACCGACGAGCATGCATGAAGAGATTGATGAATGTGGAGGAGGCGAAAGAAGTATGCCAGGATCGTAGTAAGTGGAAGGAAGTAGTCTCTGCCTACCCCTCCGGGAAAGAGGCGTGATTTATGTATGTATGTTTGTATGTATGTATGTTAAAATAAATAAAAATGTTTTTTAATATATAAGTAGTCAGTAATGTTTGCTAGTGCTTAAAGAACGTATTTTAGTAAAAATAATTAATATATTACTATTATAAAAATAAAAAAAACGGAGGGCCACTATTTTTTGTCATGGAAATGAGATGTCCACTCCCTGATTTGTAGGAAATATAAAGAAAATAAGCTTTATTTACTTAGTTAAATATTTATTTAGCATCCCACAAACATGATGGTGTGGATACTGATAACGTTTACATAGTGACCGACTGCAGAATGCAACAAACAGTTTTATAACAGTTTGTATTAAAGTAACTTGTGGCCAAGATTGAAAAGAAAACCAACATAATATTAATATAGGCTCGCCCGACTGGGAAGCAGTTTGAAGTGGTCATCAACTGGTTATGCGCGCTTTATACTAGTTTAAAGTGCGTTGTGGTTTCGGTAGCCCTGGTCTTGGCACGCACATATATACATGTAGGAGTTTTGCTTCTAAGCGGTAGCCATTATTATGTATTCTTTTCTATAAGAGACATTCTATAGAAAAAAGTGGTTAGCATGATGGACTGCTTTTATTGGCGTACAGATATCGCGGGTTTGCAGTACCTGGTATAGAACCACTTTTTTCTATAGAATATCTCATATAGAAAAGAATACATAATAATGGCTACCGCTTAGAAGCAAAACTCCTACATGTATATATGTGCGTGCCAAAACTAGGGTTACCGAAACCATAACGCACTCTAAACTAGTATAAAGCGCGCGTAACCAGTTGATGACCACTTCAGACTGCTTCTAAGTCGGGCGAACGCGGGGCGGTGAAATATCAGAGAGCGGGTGGGAGTGCCGCGTCATAGCGGTATCTTGTTTAAAATGTAACAAATGTCACTCGCGCTGATGCGCTGCGAATCACATGACATCCCACATGTCAATAACCATCTAGCCGTTTGGGCTGTAACCCACGAAAACGAAATTGCATGTCCACATACATACATACATAATATAATACATAAACACATACATAATACATACATACATACAGACAGACTCCCGAAAAACTCTAACCCTCCTTCTAAGACATTCGGTAGAAAGACATATAAAATTAACTACAAAAGCTTTCATTTCATAAAAACAGGTAATAATGAAAAATACCCGTACTTCCACATATTTAAGATTAAAACAGGCATTGGATTAATTTAAGAATAAATATTCATAATTTAAAAACTTTGTCCAACTGTGGACTGCAAAATTTTAATCAATCTCTCATTTCCATGTCATCTCGAACCATGGAAAGACATGGAAATAAGGACATGGAAATGAGAACGAAAGCTTATTTTGCAGTTTAATAAAAACCTATTCGTTAAAATTTAATACAGTACCGCCTCTTATTTTAAGCATATCAAAGGTATTCCTCAGAAAAAATATCGATAATACCTAATAACTGAATAACTGGTAATCGACTAGCATGGAAATGAGGTCGGTACTGGACAAAGTCGTAAATGTGAGAAACTTACCCTCGCCATCGAAGATATAGCGGCGAGTGGAGCCTGCGTCCCCCACGACGTTGTCGGCGGTACTAGTTGCTACGAATTCGTGAGTAAAATCGACAGATAGCTTTTACCGTCATGAATATATGAGTGAGAGAGTAGCGCGAGGTGATTGTGGGCTGATTCAGGGCTTCAACGCAAAAATCCGTGTTTATAAAAAAGTTTCTGCCGTTGTGGAAACTAAAAACATGCTAAAAGATAGAAAATATAATTGTTTAAAAGATAAGAAAGCTTAACACGACATAGACTTGTAATTTTAGGATCTATAACAGTCTATTTAGCTCAAGGTAGCAAAGAACCATGCCATGGACGTGAGAGAATGCATGTTTGACAGGAAATTTACAAAAAACTGACCACATATTTGATGAATTAAATGTTTGACCATATGTGAGAAGTGCTGAAGTATTTTGAAGTAAAATTTTATAACGCTCGTCCCAGGGGAAGCAGCACTTTTTAAGCGGAACGTACGAAAAACGCGGTCGATGAGAACAACCCATAAATTACATTTCACTATACTCCTAGTCATGTCATATCCAGTGTTTACCAATAACAAAATTGGCGGTGTAGCCGCATATCGTTAACATTCGCCCTTCTTTTATTATTTTTTAGGGATTACGAGCCTGACATGCATGTCCCACTGCTGGGCAAAGGGCTCCTCTTCCATTTGTCCCTATCCCTCTTCTTAGGTTGGTTAAAAATATATGAGATATTTCTCTGTGATATAGGTACGTCGGAGTGTGGTGTGTAGATTTATGTGACGATAACGGCACGCGCAGGCAACAGGATATTGCCAATAAAACACCTCTTTGTAAATTGAGGATGTTGGTGGTTGTAGGACACACTGCACAGCGTTATGACCCTTGACAAAAATAACATGTCAGAGGCCTGCTAGTAGTAGTTGGCGGTTGAAAAACTCTGACACCAGGGTTTATTGGGTCACTCTAAATAAGAAGAATAATAAAGAGCTTGCCTAATGTTTAGAGCCATTTTAAAATCTAATCATACATATGCACAGGGTACTACAGAGGGTTCGAAATCTAATATGGTATTGATGGTTTTATAGATCTTGACATCTGATTGTAAATATAGTTCAAAATGTAATTGTTTTTAGTGGTAAATATGTTTCCATTATCTCATCAAAATTACATATCATCAATTTAACACGAGCTTTTCTGAAACATAATATGTTTTATGTGTGTCATTGAGTATAACACCGCTTTGAGGTATTTAGGAAAGCTAGTATCAAAATTTTAAACAAAAGTACACTGATCTCCGTACATAGAAATGAGCGTAACAGTTTTTTTTAAATGTAATAGAGCCGCATTTGTCTGCTATCTCACCTGTATATAAGTACCTATATCTTCTATCTATACATATGTTAATAGATAGATAGATTAAAACAAAAGATAGATAGAGTAAAAAAGATAAAAAGGGTCGAAAGTTTGTACATATTAGTAGAAGATCTAAAAAAATGTTAGGGGATACCTATAGGGGATACCTAAAATTTATAACAGAATACGTATACGAACAACGATAAAATAGCTGTGGTCAGCACTCAAGGACCAGGAGACAGGAGTACCTGACATGAGACACCAGGAGTCTCGCTAAACTATACGATATACGAAAATGAATCCATAGCAAAAGTTGTTGAAAAGTCTTGCTGGCACATAAACTTATTAAATAAAATATATAAGTCTGAAGTACCTGATGTGAACCACCAAGAGCTTTAGATACGAAATACGGAAATTGTTTCAGGGCATAAGTTTTCTAGCGTTATTACGGCTTATTAGCCGCTTCTGTTCTTGCAATGAGACGATGATATTGTGTAGGAACATCTAAATAGTAGACAAAGTTTAACTTACTGTTGATCAGGTCAATGAACCATTTTATGTATTTTGTTATTTTCTGTCTCCCTGTGCAAGTATAAAAACACTAAAAAGTTATAAAATATAGAAATTCTTGACTTCTTTCTACTTAAAAACCTATACAAATGTTAAAGCAGCAACATACCTAATAAAAAATTACGGTCAGTTACATTATATTGGTGAAACGAAGTTCGGGACTTCGCATGCACCAGTTATCAATAATCTTTTATTATTAAAAACTTGAACAGTGTCTTAGCCTTTGACAACGTCAAATCATTCGGATAAATATTTTTAAACACACGCACACACGTCTAACTTTCTTAGCAACACAGTGAATGATTCATAGCTATTTTATATCACTACCACATTACATAGTCGTCACAACCATCACTACATAGTATAAAATAAAGTTGCTTCCCTTATCCCGGTGGCGTCCCGTTTGTTGTATGCTTGGATCTTTATTTAAAATTTACTTTAATCAATGTAGGAAAGTATTATCACTTATTGACGTCATGATCTGTCAATGTAAAAAATAATGTATTACACAATTTCCTTTTTTTAATAACAATTTGTATTGTCCTAATAGAAAACCAGCTTTGGCGGGATAAACAAATAAAAATAAAGGCACAGCCTCGGGTCTGGCCAGGTAAATCACACGGCACATAACTTTATCATCTACAAACGACATTTGCTTTAAATTGAAGTCAATATTTTAAAGCGTGTTATTTACATGCGCATCATTAACCGGACCCCCTGAACATGAAAACCCACCCAAAACATGCCCAAAAGTGCTTCATATATTCTTTATTGTGTACCAGATTATTACAATCAATTTGAATATTAAACGTAGTCACAAAGGTGAGCTTATCTCTATGAAGAGATCTCTTCCATCTTCTTCTAATCTTCCTAGGCCCTAAGCTACCGTAGTTAATTTTGCAAATAAAACAAATATGTGTAGCCCGAAAGTCTTACTCCCGCAGAAAGACTGGTAGTAGGCAAAACAGCTGGGCAGGCCGCTAGTATTCAATATGTATGACTTGTTGTCAATTTTCCATACAAGATATATATTCCATACATATTATAGTAAAAAGATGAAAAAAATTGTTATCGTGTAAATGTCTAATTCATGCACGACGTTTATCTTGTTAGTTGATGATGATGTAAAACTCTTATTTTTTAGATTTGTTGATATTGATATCTAGGCGTTCCCGCACGGCCGTACCATCCCTTTTTCGAAGCAGTTCAGACCATTTCGACGGCTTATATAATATAAGCCTGAAATTTTGGTAACAAAGCCATTCCGTTTTAACACAGTGTATTTCAAATGTAATTTAATTTTAACCAGTAGTTTAGGAGTCGAAAGATTCTTAATTTTGTCACCGACTGACTTACCGATCATCAAAAATGTAAGTAGATCTATTTATATGCCGACTTGGTATTAAATAGATCTCACCCCTTTTTACGGTAGAAGGACTGAGTAACCATGCTTGCAGACTTAAAAGGTTAATGTTTTTGATGGGTTGTCCCAAAACGTACATCTTACGGTACCAACAAACCGTACCATCGGCCTATTTTCCTTTTTATCGCTCTATCAACTGAACCACTGGGGTATCTACTCCACCTACAACTACAGTTAATGTTATAATTATAGAGGAAAGTTTTTTGTTGGTATGTAATCGATAAAGTCCGAAATTACACGACCGATTTCAATAATTGTTTCACCATTAAAGAGGGAGAACTATTAAACTTGGAAAATATTTTATTGCTACTGATGACGGTTAGAAAAAGAGAAACCCGCTACGCTGGCCGCTATAATACTCTTGCACGACTACTTCTTCAAAAAATGACACAAATATTACCTAGCATGTCAGAGGTAGATATAGGCTAATTTAATGACCGAGAGTATCTAATGTGAAACAACAGGAACACAGCTTTAAACTATAAAAACTATAAATAACACGGAAACAACTTCACAGCAAAAGCTGTTTAATATGATAAGCATTTTTACTGGCATGTGGACATCGAGGATCTGGAGTACCTGATATACACCACGAGGAGGAGGGTAAACGATACGACATCTGGAATGAGTCCATAGCAAAAGTAGTTCAGCATGCTGGGCCGTTTATACTGGCACATGAACATACAGAAACCGAGTACCTGATGCAGACCACCAGGAGCCCATCTAAACTATAAGAGATACGGAAATAGCAAAAGCTTTTCAGCATAATGGGCTCGGGAGAACAACTTTTCGCACAGAAAAATAAGGAGCAGTGGATGAAACCGCTGGCAGGCCTATAGTTTATAATGTTTTGATTTCTCACTTTTAATTTATAACGGATGTAACAAACAAAGAAATAACGCTACCGCACGAGTTGGCGTCCAGCCGTCCCGCGCCGTCACTCGTTGTCACAACGCACTCACTATACTTTGCCGCGCGCACGCCTACCTACGCTTCACAAAGCGCGTGTTTCTATTTTATTTACTGTGATTTCTTAAACTGACAGCGTGTTTTACCACGTTGGCCTATTTATAGAAGACTACTAGACTAGTTTAAAATATAAAGGATATTCCGAATGGAATAAGAGGAAACTGATATATATATAGTAACACTGATGCTTGCTATTCGATTTTTTTGCTGATAATTATCGAAATGCGTTATGTCCAGCCGACCCTCTCGCTAGATGCTCAATCTGTGGCACTAAATTAAGTATTTGATTCAATAATAATAAAATCTCGGCGCTAAACAATGATTTCACTATTTATAACCACAACTTACTGTATTTATCAACGTGACGTTTGGAACAACAGAAGGATTACTCCATAAAATTGCAAAACCCACGAGCATGTCAAAAGACGACCGCTGGAGATTATAGGTAATGGTTGAGCGTTGAACGCTTTGTTAGTACCCATAATCTCAGTACGGCTATAATATGGACATCGGCTAAGAAAAACATTGCTTATCTTAATCTATCCAATAAACGCTACCAACACGTAGCACTTTATTCTACTTAGGGCTGAATAAAGCTCTCTTGTCCTTTACATGTTAATCTGCGATTTGTCAGGCATTTAACAGAGCTTTGTCTTCCATTAGAATCTATCTATACATATAATAAAGCTCAAGAGGATCTAAAATCTCTACTTAAAATGTATTCGAAAGTGAATAAGTGGATACTAAACAAAAGCTTTTTTGTTGAGTATAAGTTAAATAAAATTATGTAAAAAAAACTTTTAAAACAATCTTTTATTTAAGTGCTCTGAAAAGATGAAAATAAAATTTTGAATGACATTAACCACATTCATTTATGACTTTACAGAAATGAAAATATAATAAAAGCTTGTCGCGATGCTTATCCCGCCGTGTGATGCCGGCTTAGAATAGCCTCACCCCATATCTTACCCATGGGTGTCGTAAGAGGCGACTAAGGGACTCGAGGGTGTGTATTGCAATTTTAGGCGACGGGCTGACAACCTGTCACTATAGTGATACACAGTTATCTGATTGACCCTCAAACTTTTGTCAGACGTGGTGTTAATATCCGTTGAACGGCCGTTAACACTCTGCCTACCCCGTAAGGGATATAGGCGTGATTTATGTATGTATGTATGTTGTCGCGATGCCTAGAAGAAACTACCTAATTACAGTTAGGTGCGTACCTTATTACAAAATTTCAATCACAAATTGAAAGTTTCGCGACAAGCTTTTATTATATTTTCATTTCTGTAAAGTCATAAATGAATGTGGTTAATGTCATTCAAAATTTTATTTTCATCTTTTCAGAGCACTTAAATAAAAGCTTGTTTTAAAAGTTTTTTTTACATAATTTTATTTTATATTTTTTAGTTTATGTTACGATAGTTATTGATCAATACGAAAGTCTTTCTATAAAACGGAGAGACCTTCAATAGAAAAACTTAAGGCACGGGGAAAACTAACATTAGGATAAAGTATAATTATCTCTTTTATATTCTATAGAAGTAGGTTGGTACCTACTCCTCCGGCATCCCTAATAGAAGAATTAGCTTGTAATATGTCTTAGTCTTTTCATTTCATTGATGGCGTCATTATTACATGGCCGAGTCCCAGTTAATTTCGAACAGTCTAATTCTTCTATCAGGAGGCCTTCTATTGACGTGACCCTAATTCATGGTGGGCCTACCAACTGCCTATCATGAACGAATTCGTATACAAAATTGCAAGTCCCAGCAGTTGAATATTGAGGAGTTCCAAAGTTCGAAGACAACCCTGGATGTAGCGTCTAATTCATGGTGGGCCTACCAACTGCCTATAATAAACGAATTGGTATACAAAATTGCAAGTCCCAGCAGTTGAATATTGAGGAGTTCCATAGTTCGAAGACAACCCTGGATGTAGCGTCTAATTCATGGTGGGCCTACCAACTGCCTATAATAAAAGAATTCGTATACAAAATTGCAAGTCCCAGCAGTTGAATATTGAGGAGTTCCATAGTTCGAAGACAACCCTGGATGTAGCGTCTAATTCATGGTGGGCCTACCAACTGCCTATAATAAACGAATTTGTATACAAAATTTTGTGTCCCAGCTATAAACCGCTGAGGAGATCTCTCGTACGGAGCCGATCCTGGCAGCAGCATCAGGTCAAATTTATGATTAACATGCATTGTCATCGGTTCTGGACCAACATGCAAAATTTCAACTCAATCGGATACCGAGAAGTGGTTCAAATTAAACTTGCAAGATTTGCACCGAACAAACATTGTTACTTACTTACTTACATACACTGCAAGTTAAATAAAAGCTTTTAAAATAAGAATATTGAGCGCAACGCTGAAAAACTACTGTCGTAGTTTTGTTTGTCGTGAGTGTTAATTGATACTTTTTGTTACTTTGATATTATTTAACCATATAAATACAATAAAAACGACCAACTGCGAGTCGGAATTACGCACCGAGGGTTCCGTAACATGTACGTCAAGCTCTGTCATATGATACCTCACTTGAACTGCAGACCCCATTTTTAAAAGTTCCATATTCCGGCTTTTGGACAAGTTGCCGAATTCCAAATTCAAAAGACACATACAAACCGACGCCGTCGGTTAGTACATTTTTTAAGAGAGGTCCAATATTAAAAAAATATTTCAATGTTCCTTGGAGAAAGTGATTCAGTATTATGGTAATTACGCTCCGTAAAGCATTTGCCTCTGTTGTGGGCTCTAAATTGTATTACCTTTATTTACCTATATATGTATATGTACTAAAAGCAGAAATTAAAAAGTTCTATGTACACAAAGTAAAGAAGCAAGGTACCTTCCTCATTTTGATCTGAAACAGACGCTCGGTTTCCATCATACACTCTTTTACTCTTCAAAAAGCCTATTTATGGGCTGCGTTCCTCACAATATAGCAAGTAGAGGTGCACGTTTCCGCCGTCTCAACTTTGAGCACGATGCCTACCGCCGCTAACTTGAAGTGACACGGCACCGTCACAACATTTATTATCGCACTAGATGTTCTGTCAATCAGGACCAGGCTGCTTCAGCAGCGGTCACGACTTCCGAGCGGCAAGTTGTTGAAAAGTGAATCAACTATCTCGTAAAACCTACGCAACGCACCCTATCTATAAAACTAGGTAATTCTTTCATGTGCCACTGCCTCCGCCGACGTAGGTTTCCACTTTCGACCCGAGTTCATGTCCGCTCTCATAAAAACTACTCCCGCTGCACACCTCTAGTTGTCGCAAGCAAGGTCCGACCGAGATGCAGTTTAAAACAGCTCAAACAGCTTTTGAAGCAGTTCAAACAAGTTTTTAATAAGTCTTCACACTTGAGCTTTGTTTTTATCCATGTTTTAATCACCAACAGTAAATAGGTACTTGATTTTGGAACACACTCTTTGTGTCATCATATAGCATCATAATTCCGCTTATCCAAGTCAAGGCAATCATATTAGACCAGGACCATACATATACGCCTCGCAAAACTGACTTTATAGTCATCATTTGCGTCAGTTTGTATGAAGACTGTTCTTAAGAAAATATGTGACAAAAATATTGGATCTTACATAACTACAAATTTTACTACAATCAAAACATTTCTTTAAATTTATTTACTCATTAAATCTTTACAAAATTAAATTAAATAAAGCCCTACTTACTACTTATAAATAGCCCTTTAAAAATAAGGTTAGTTATTGGTTATAATAGTTTTTATAACCAGCATAGGCACGATTTGGCACAAAATGTGCTCGAGAAGAGAGATTTGTCTTGAATGTAATATTTTCAGAAGCACCTAGGTATCTGGTGAGGCACCTTAATGGCTCTTGTAAATATGTATGTTTCTCTCTTTAAGACCCCATGTAGCGGAAATAGAGATGTGATTCCTGACGGCATACATAAATACGCCGACTGCGGGGGTTCAGTGAAAGGCGCTTGTTCCACTTTAAAATAATATAAATCTGTAAAATATAGCGGCAGTCTCTTATACAAAAATAATATAACATATGTTGGTGACTAATGAATCATAAAATAATTCCCATGCGAAAAAATTTACCTGCGGGTGTGAACCTAGTGGTAAATACTCGTACTCGAGAAAGATAAACAAGAAACCGACACTCAACACCCACTGCACAACCACTCAATGCCCGGCGCTCGCCTGAAAAGCTGCAAAAGCTTCATGAAGCCTACAGCTGCCACAGACAATGCGTCACAAGCTAAGTAACAATTTTTGCATGCCCGTTGGCCGACTCCTGTACGGTTCATCGTACCTACTGAGTCATTGCTACTAGGACACAAATTGCAGTGGCCAAATTGGCGATCACCAAAACGACTGCGTACTTAAGTTGGCTGCTATAGGGAGAACATGACTAAATGGGGCTTTACCGACAAAACACAGACCAAATCCAACATTGCATCCACATCTCAATCAATGGCGCATTTGACTTCATGCTATTGAGATTATAAAGAAGAATAGTCGTAATTCTACTAAGAAGACAGTACTTACTCGTAATAGAAACAAATAATGCCATAGACAACCCTATTAAGGGTCAACAAGGTGTGAAAGCAATAGCAAAATCAAAAAATGGTTATACGAGTAGAGAAGGAAAGCTCTTCAGGCGGACTTGCATTTTAGCACGTCTTGCCACTCAACCTCCAGCCACATCAGACCACTAAATAGCGAACCAGCCTGAATCGAGAAATTTTCAATGGTGGGGCTTAAATTATCTGATTTAATTAATGAATACCTCAAAAAATTGAAGTACAAACCACTTTGGTAGAAAATAACAAGGCAAGTACTACTTATTAGGCTATACAAATTAAGTGTAAAATCATAGTTCATTATTGTAGAAATATCCATTCTAATAATACTGCTTGTTTCAAATTGTAAGCAAATAAAATTTTAGTAAAGCTTCACTCTTTATCTTCTATGGGCTAGGAAATCAAACGCGATAGGTTGGGTTGGATAGTGTTCGGAATTTTGTATACCATTCCTTGAAATCTCCAAAATTATAAGACGATATTTTTCTTCGTAATACATCGAAGTAGGTTTATGCTACAAAACTATGAGGCTCAAAACATGAGTTATTGAAATTTACTCGATAGAAAAAAAAAACGCAACGTACGATTGAATAGATAGAATAGATTGATAGAACGATTAGATTGTATATCATTTCATATTTTATTTTGTCTACTTTTTCCTCATTAAATGAGTAATTTAATGAGGAAAAAGTAGACAAAATTTAATTTATTTTAATGTACTAAGTATGTTCTCAATGAAGATATCCCAATTTTGCAAGAGAACATACTAAAAGACAGTATAGTATACAAAAGTTTGTTTATTGCTAGATGCTATTAGCATAGTACAAAACAAGGCTCTTAAGCTGTCAATATTCAAACATTAGTTAGTACTACATTACGAACTTCTACAACAAAGTACTACCTATTACTTTATCACTACCTCTTGTCATAACAACTTCCAAGCATCAGAATGGCTTATATTTTAAGCGGTAGGTAAACGTAAGGGCACTTACTGAGGAGCAGTATAATAAGTCATTAAAAAAAGTCAAAATATCCTACTCGTCGTACTATTCACACTAGGACCTTATTTTCTTACCCTATACAGGGTGTAGGGACAGCCCTTCGTATTCTGATGCAGATTATGATGTATTTTTTTTGACGTTTCCTGAAATATTTTCTTATGGGAAGTTGTTCAGTTCCATGAAAAACAATTATTTATTTAAGTATATTTTTTGTCAACAGGTCGCTGCCAAAGTTGTGCAGTCAAGAAGAAGAGCAGGGCAGGCCGCCGGCAGGAGGCGTCGTCACCTTCGAGCCTATACAGCACGACCATGACTTCTGCGAAAGGGTTGTGATCAATGTAAGTACCTATTTAAACATCATTTTTAGTTTATCGGGCATCGCGATTATTTGACCATAACTTACACTAGGTACCTACCTAAACGATAACAAATTTTATGTTTATGATATCAGCAACACAAATATTAATATGGAATGCAATTAGGAAACAAAGATATAATTTTGACGAAACAAAATATACTATTATTGCAGCCACTGTGAATCAGATAATTCGATGTACTGTTTTCACGTCATTAAATTTATAGAAACATTACGGAAACATATATTTTATTACATAAGGAAATTAATAGATATTTTTCCAAACCATTATTGGTTTTAATTTGATGATCGATATTTCATGATGGAGGTGAGCAGTTGGCTAGTTTTAAAAATTTACTAACATTTAAAACTTATGTCAGAAAGGTGAAGGTATCTTTAAAAATTCCTTTTCCCACGTTATAAAATTCAGTTATTGTAACAGCCAACACGTTAAAAACATGATTTAATTATGCTAAGCTTGGAATAGCATCGCTCCAATTCTACTCTTGTCGTAAAAAGTGACTAAGAGATAAATTCAATCAGGGAATGAGAAGCAGCGTTCCCTTTAAATGCAATATCTTGCACTGCGCTCGCCAATCTGCTTGCCAAGCGTGGTGAGCATAGCAATAGACACCAATAATGGGAGCACATGTCCAGCAGTGGAATGTTATGTTAATTTGTTAGTGGAAAAATTAAATTATTTCATAATTCTTAAAAGATACTATAATCCAGACTTGGCATCTCCTTCCGGAGTATTTGTTGTGTGTTGAGATTTTAGTATGGATATAAATAAATGTCCCGAAATAAATGCATTGGTGAGGAGGGAGACCCATTTCCATCAGTTAGTAAACAAGTTATGGATTTTGTGTAATGGTGGTGAACAATTAGGAGATTTTAGTGGTGGAAATATTGCAACGATAATAGACGAATTATTGATTTGAAAATTGATAGGAAATCAAACGTCACAATATTTTCTTCACAGTCTTTTAATAGATTCACGTCTAGAAAGTACAAAGTCAAACGTATAAAGATAAAAATTCCGCTACTCACATTTATATTTTTACAAACGACTCATTTTTTAATATAGACATTTAGTAATTAATGTCTTACTTAGGATTGGATTATTTATTTGAGTAATTGTTTAACAAAGTCAAGAAATACATTCAATCTAAAATAGACTTGTTTAAAAAAAATTACAATACGATTGCTACGACATGAGATGGAGGTTTTTGATAAATAACACATTTAGAAGTTCTATAGTTATCTTTTGCTTACGTAGGTTAATGAACAAATCTCGAATAACTGAAATGTTGCATCCTATAGAAGGGACAGTTGGGGTGCAGTGGAATGACGTATTTTTTACTAGATTAAGATATATCTTTAACCTAAAAAAATGCAATTTCGAACAACATTTCCTTTGTTCCATTCCGCCCCAGGTCTGGGGTACAATCCGTACTATGAAAAATCTACTATTGCGTATGAGATTCACTTTGCAGGTCCTAATCACTTTATTCTCAAGATCCATCAGCATAATTTCAATTTATTCAATAAAATAAAATATAATAGGGTTCTATGGAACAGAGCTATGCACTATGAAAAAAAGTGTTCGCTTGAACCCCGTTCCATTGTACTTCTGAAGGTTTCTTCTTTCTTCTTGATATAAAACTGCATTCAGAATTTATAATTATTAAGATAAAAATAAAAATTTACTACTATTGCTAATTTTTCTGTAAAAACTAAACACCACCGGTATAAAACTCGACGTTGTTTTTAGCTTCTTAAAAGTCAGTTGTTGCAAGCTGGCACATATCTCTGCGTCATTACGTGACACATAAGGCGCTGTTATTGGACAAAGTGAACGCGCGGGAATTCGTTCGAAATTCAAATAATTATTGACGTCGTTCCACTGTGCCCCTTGTCCCATTCAGCCCCCACTGCCCCCATACCTAAACAATATCATTAGTCAGGTCCGTCAGGTCGCATTTTTGTTATGCCATTGATTAAACATAAATTTGATGTATTTTTATCGAAAGTTTGATAAATTTAATTTCGTAATGTTAATGGCAATTTAATCATTGATACCTATATACATGTGGCTTGCTGTGCTCATGGTTATGACCGTTCTGAATATCTTTTTTCGTCCAAAAATTGTACCAGGATAGCTTCCTCTCCTAATTACCCATTATTTTTAAGAATCTGTAGTGATTACCTACTTTTTTCATTTTTTTTTAGTGGGAAACAGAGCCGTACGGCGACCAGATGAACACTGGTGTCAGAGCTTTTTATATAGCGCGCTTTTTTGTATAGAGCTTTTTAGATAAATATCAAATTTGTGTGTGCCCCACCGAGAATCGAACCCGGACCCTTTGCGTCGCAGGCAATCGCACTACCACTGCGCCACATCAGCCGTCATTACCGACTGTTTGGTACATTTATAATTTGTTGAAATTCTGCACAGTCTAGGTTCACGGGAAGTACCCTTTGAATTTTGATTCTCTTGAGAGAATAAAAAATAAGCGTTTCTACAGCATAAACTGCCGTATCTCTTTTAACGTTAAGCTTGTTATTTTTCCAACTACGAGCGCCGTAGACCTAAGTATACGGTTTTAATTTCAACTCGATCGCGTTGCTGTGATAAACGGTCGTGACAGACGGACGGACAACAATGTGATCCTATAAGGGTTCCGTTTTTTTCCTCTTGACGTAAGAAACTCTAATAATAGGCAATGAAGTATATTCGTCAATAATATATTAATGTGTGCTACTCTATATAATGTGTGCTGAGGAAGGAGCGGCACATGGCCTGGAGCCTAGAGCGGTAAGCACTGAAAATCAACTGCTTGTAAGATACATTGTGTTTTCTTGCGATGGTGAATGTTTTTGATAGGTGCTTTTCACGAAATTTATGACATTGCTCACCGCAGTGCCAACGATAGCTTGTTCGTCGAAATATCAAACAAACTAGTTTTCAGGGTACCTAACATTTCTTCCACTTGTCATCCGTCGCTGCCTATTTACGACACCGTAACGCATGCGTCTGTCAGACGAAAGGAAATTGCGAATAGCGATCTTATTACCATACAAATACGGCTACGGTGCGTAACAGATGCGTCTGTCGTTAAAAATACGCAGCGACGGACGGCAAGTGGGAGAACCGCTTTAGTTAACGTAAAGTTCCATTTGCCGATTATATCATACCATTGTGGATACGTAGGTACCATACCTACATATTTGTTAATTATAACAATGGCCTTCCCTATCAATAGGTAGCTATCATCGCAACAACTCCAGCTCGTACCACACATAGCATGTAAGGTCAACGAGAATATCTATACCTACTCACATAATAAATTGTAGTCTTGTTTGAAACCGTATTCGCCGTAAATAATTATGGGCTGTAGGTATTGAAACTGTTATTGAATTTATTGAAACAAACAAATACCCATTTGCATGCAAAAGATAAAGCGCTGTAATAAAGTGCTTAGTGGGCAATAAATTCACTCTATACACTATGTATAAATTTAGTTAAATGAAGTTAAACGATCATGTGAATATATGAAAAGATAGATTGATATTTATATTTAGCAATACCTGTCTCTCTCTTTAGTTGCTTTCAAGATACATACTGCTTCTTCAACTTAAAGTTAGTTAACATTTTGATATATTAATGTGCATTGCGATGACACTTGAGCACTAGCACTGCCCGCATCCCGTATTGAAAGTCACGCGCGAGTTCGCAAAGGGGCACAGCTATGTGAGCAGCACGATTTTTATTGAAGGTACGAGTACGTTCTGAAGAATCAGTCTCTTCTCTTCTCTTCTCGAAAAATCATTAAAAAATAACAACTGTGAAATACTTTGGGTAGTATTTATTTGGTCAATAAATTCACAATAATCTCAACAAACAGGTTGACTTTTCTAACGTGCACGACGCACGCTCAATCGAAATACATACATTTCGAGGTAGTAGAGGTAGGTCCTTTTTTCATAGTACAAGACGCAAAGCGTATCGCACGCAATCTTACTCGGTGGTGAAGTTCAGTTTTTTTTTTTTTTTTTTTTTTTTTTTTTTTTTTTTTTTTTTTTTTGTTCAGTTGTGGTCCTAAACTCAAAAGAATTCAAAGTTGGTATCTGTAATGTATATTTGTTGGGGTTTATTTATTTATCTTAGGAACATAGGTCGCAATTTGATTTTTAAAATATACACCTCTCTTGCTCATTACACGTCAGAGCTGAAATATTTTAAAAAGAATTTTCACATGGAAACAATAATATTTTTAAATAAATAAATATTTCAAAATAAAAAGATAAATCGAATCGTAGGTAATTGTAGTTTATACAACTGTCGTTTATGGTTGGTCGAACTAAGAGCTTATCGAAGTAAGAGCTTCTCATTAAGACATTACGATTCTATAATTTCTATAAAAGCGTAATTTATATAGGCAGAATGCATAAAGCAGGTCTTTTTACAACTGTTTTCGAATTCATAATTGGAACATTATGAGACGAGTAGCCGTGTGGTGCCGGCAGAGTAGAATAGCACCACCCCATCTCTTCCCGTGGGGGTCGTAAGAAGCCACCGAGGGATAAATCCGACCCAACACAACGGTCCTGGAGAGGCCAACTCCACAATTAAACCCGGAGCGGGGTCTCCGTCAGGCGCGTGTGACAGAGATCTACTGCGCGGCAGACCCCTGCAGCCGACCTGGCTCCGCACGTATCGACTACTCGTTCCTGCGGATCCAGCCAGGAAGGCTGCCCTGCGTTTTCCATAATTGCGTCCCAGGCAACGCAGTGTCTGTGGAGAGGACACTTCACCCGCGTCACGCGGATCGGCTTATACAGCCGTGAGGGGAAAAGTCTTGCCTCAGACACTGATTAAATCGTCTGTCACAGACGTGTGAGGCCAATGATGATGAATGAGTGTAGATAAAATGTCAAAGACACAATAGTTACAGTCAATTAGAATGAATATATCATCAATACTAAAATAACGGTGGTGTTTGTCAGTTACACATTGTGTTCTGTGCACATTATTATAATTATAAGATGCGGCAGTGAAAATTACTTTATGAAGCTGTAGTAGGTATACAGTTCATTTGTTAAACTAAAACACGGAGGGAGTATTTACGACCCACGTTATGCCTTGTTTATGTATCTACTCATACACATATCATAGACATATCACGCTAATAATCCCTTGCGGGGTAGGCAGATCGTATTCGGCCGCAAAATCGGACATTTACGCCACGTCAGACAAATATTTGAGGGTCATTCGGAAAATTGTGTATCGCTATAGTTACAGGTTGTCAGCCCATAGTCTAAAATTGCAATACACACCCTCGAGTCCCTTAGTCGGCTCTTACGACTCCCACAGTAAAGAAATGAGGTGATGATATTCTAAACCGGCATCACACGGCCTTATATAAATAAATAATATCCTGGATATTTCGCACAGCGCCATCTAGCCCCAAACTAAGCATTTTTTTTTTATTAATGATGGGTTTGCTCTTGACTCTAGTCTAGGTCATAGGGTAGAGACAGAGTCTAAGATGGAGTGAGCTCACCCAGAAGAAGCCTGTTCACCCTTACTTTGAAGAGATTAGGGTTGTATGCGTTTGGAAACACAGACGCAGCTAGTGAGTTCCACTCTTTAGCAGTGCGCATTATGAATGATGACTGGAAGCGCTTAGTCCGAATTGGTGGAATGGCAACCAGTTATGGATGGTATCCGGCGGTGCGGCTGGATGTCCGATGGTAGAAGGGAGCTGGTGGAACAAGGTCGTGAACTCGAGCACACTCTCCGAAGTACAATCTGTAAAAAACCGACAAGCAGGCAACCTTGCGGCGATGTGTCAGGCTATGTAGCTTGGTGTCCACCAGTTTTATGTCGCCTATGAGCCTCTTGGCCCTGCGTTCCACCGAGTCAAGAGCGGCAGGTTGGCATAGCTTATAGAAAGGACTAAATAGCTGATATTATTACTTAAATACTTTTTTTTGTAAATATATACTTAATATATATAGAAAACACCCAGACTAAACACAAATATCTGAAAATTTTACTTTACAAATGTATGTCTTGAGGGGATTGAATCCTCCACCCTATCTACTCATAGTTAAAATGAAATACGTTTCAATACGAAACAGATTTCCGACCATTTCAGGTACTTGTTTCCACCCTTTGCTAATATTGCTAGTAGTCGGCGGTTGAAAAACTCTGACACCAGGGTTCATCGGGTCGTTGACGATTCGGTGTCCCACATGAAAAAAAAACGGAATTTTTAACTGATGTGATTTAAAGCCCAATATTGCCTTGCCTTGCCATTTCACACACGTGGACGTGGATGTTAATAAACATTTAGATCTGTAAGAGGACATTTGAATTCTTCACATGTGATGTCGGCTTAGAATAGCATCACCCCATTTCTTTCCCGAGGGTGTCGTAAGAGACGACTAAGGGGATCGAGATTTTCATGTGTATTGCAATTTTAGGCGATGAGCTGACAACCTGTCTTAATGCCCTCAAATGATTGTCAGACGTGGCGTAAATATCCGTTTTACGGCCGTCTACGCTCTGCCTGCCTCGCTAGGGATATAGGCGTGATATTATGTATGTATTATACCGGTTAACTAATAATTTTATAATATTATATATTAGAAATATAGCATTTTACTGTTTTTCCATTGGATTTTTGTCAAAATGTTGCTAAGCAAGCGATCAGTTTTATATAAATCGTTACACACTTCTTCTGTGCGTGACAAAAAACGCTAAAAGTGAAATTAGAACAAAAACATATTATTATACACAATAAAAGTTATTTTGTGTCGCTACGCTTACATCAAAAACACAAGAGTGGTCATTTAAAGGTACATTTTGTAGGAATTGTAGAATCATTAAAAATAAACCGATCCGATTTCGTTCATTATGCTGTCGTGACATTTCATATTAAAATAAAGTGTATCATACAACATATTTGAGTCTTACAAAAAGGGCTAATTCAGTACTACAAATTCATAGTTGCAGGACAGACCCAAATTGAACTTAGTAAACTTGGTTTTTTTTTTTTTTTTTACTGGAAGCTGGAATGTAATGTAATGTGATACATTGTTAGAACCACGTCACTGATATCTTTATTTTATACTTTACTTAATAAAAGGAGTATAAAAATAAATTCATGGTTAAAGGGTTCGATGGTGTATATCACTTGATATCTACTTAATATTTATATAACGATATTTTTCCGTTAATCAAAATCAAGTGATACATATCATTGATATTTAACGCATAATATTATGATATATATCTTTTTAAACATATTTTTTGGTAATAAGTAATGAGAATCAAAGGTAAAATTAACTAAACATTATTTGCCGCGGATAGATGTCACTAGTTAGTTGTATGTATTTAAAAACCCTCTATCATTGTATTCATGAGAAATACACAAATAGTTTGATGTAAATCTGTCCCTTCTTTTTTGCTGCTTGAGTAGGATTCAGTTAATACCTACTTATTATTTTTATTTGGTATTTATTTATATTAATAAATTTATTGTTTTAGTATTTGCAGGGTCAGGGTTTTATTTTAGGTAAATCCGTACTTTTGCAGTCTGCTGCGTGCGCGCGGGCTCATAAAAGATGGTGGCTTTATAAAATGTATGTTTCCCATGGAAAATTACATTACTGAGATCGTTATTTTATGCTTCACCTAATACATTTTAGAAGTTAAATAATTTCATAGGTATATGATTCTATTATAGTTACCTTCAGGGTTCAAAAATCGATATTTTTTTAATAAATATCAAAATAGGCAATATTTATCAATTATATCGGATATAATATCAATTTTTGTTATTTAATGGATGATAAAATATACATCAAACAATATGGCAACCTTTATAACTAATGAGTTTAATCCCAGATTTTTGAACCCTGAAGGTAACTATAGGAAAGGTCAGTAGTACTATAATCAGACGACGTTATAAATCTAGAAAAATCGGTGTTGTGGATTATGATTGTTTTTTCCTGACCAACAACACACGTATATCAAATTATAAGTATACCTCACCAGTTGACGAGTTTTACATATCTAGGAATACCACTACTATAAATAAATGTTAAGGCTCTTACTTCGGCGGAAGGAACGAAATTCAAATGAAATTCGGAAGTCGTGTCAAAGAGGAAATTATAGACGTGTCACCATTTAATATAATATTAGTCTAACTGGTACTGATACAATACTTGACGGCCAATGTAGCGCAATGGTAGTGCGACTGCCTGCGGCGTTAAGGTTCTGGGTTCGATTCTCGGTGGACTACTCACAAAGTTGATATTATAACTTGGCAGGGACATGAACCTACTTTATACTGTAAGAACCATATTTTGAAATAAGCTGAACCATTCGCCAAGACTTAGCTGAACGCATAATATCCATATTAATTATGAACTCTATAAACTGAACATAACTGTACTGTCAGTTTGTTTGTTATTTTTCACTTTCAGTAAATTAATAGAATTCATTTCATAATAAGGGCATAATCAGTTCACAAAACACTTTATCTTCTTATCATCTCAAATCATATTTACAACTGTTTTTTACGTTATTTCAGATGAAGCAAAATCATTAAACTACATAAAGCCCACTAATAAGTTCAGTTTTAAAAATTATATTTTTTTTACCATCCATCAAAAATCTTATCGTACGCATATATACTTCCCTCTAAAATATTTCTTTGAAACCCTACAAATTAATTTGCTACAACTAAACTACCCGTCAATTCCCATTCTGTAAGAAAGTCCAATTTATTTTAATATGTTGATCATGATCTAGTTTACCCCTTGACGACTAGAATTACTGAATTTGAATTACCAGTAACCCTTTTAAGATTTTATTTTACTTACTTTTAATTTAGTTGAATTGAAGTTATTATAAAGAAAAGACTTGCCCTAGGTATTGGTAATTGTACCAACTACACAGAAACATTTAGTTCAAACCCGTATTGATTTTTCGCCTCGCGTGTTAGTTTTTAGCCGCACTTTTTTGCTTTATCAATGACTTTGAACATTATTTTTAGCACCTGTTGATTTACCGCGATATTGTGGTTTGAAAAACACCTGTAGTAGTTCAGCTATTAAAGGTTGGTATTCAACCGTTCTCGATATTCACGCCGCGATGATTATAAATTATAACTTTTTACAGTACTATTAAAAATATTACTTCTGGTACACTTATAAATAACATATAATAGACCATGATCAAAAGCCACAATAGTCCACTGCTGGACATAGTCCTCCCCCAGGGGTGGCTAGTGACTATTTTGTAGGGCTTTACATACATACATACATACACATATCACGCCTATTACCCCTTGCGGGGTAGGCAAAGCTTGAAAACGGTCATTTCAGCCACTTCTGACACATACTTGAGGGTCATTCCAAAAATTGTGAATCGCCATAGTGACAGGTTGTCAGCCCATCGCAAATAAACTAAAATTGCAATACACACCCTCAAGTCCCTTAGTCGCCTCTTACGACTCCCACGGGAAAGAAATGGGGTGATGCTATTCTAAGCCGGCATCACACGGCACTAGGTAGGGCTTTACCATAAGAATAGATAATAATACTGCGTATAGAAACGAAACTCCTTTGTCTGGGCCCCAAAAGCCGCGCTTTAAATACCTACTTCCCCCCGCAGCCCGTAACGCCCCGCACTCTCCCACGCTTTAAGTCGGGGCTGTCACGTGCCAATAATTTTATTCCAGACTAGCGGCCAGTCAAGCGGTTGCGACCGCTGCTAACAGTTTTCCCGTGGGAACAAAATATTTACCCGTTTTAAAGTCTTACCTTACCATTTTATAGGTAGGTACAGAATTTTAAAATAGGTGCAAAACATACCTACGATACGAATGTGCTTATTTATCATTATCAGCTAACAATGACTTAGGCACCTAGGTTATTAGAAAATGGAAACTAGGTACCTACGTAAGTAAAAATAGGAGTACACACAACAATTACGTATAATAACGAATGGTAGGTACCTAGGTATTTCATCTCTCTTTAATCTCATCTTTAGGCAAATTAAAAAAACTTAGATGCGGAGTTTTCCTCGCATCACTTTTGCAGCCATACACACCACAATAATTCGGCATTGCTAAATTTTTCACAAAGAATGAAAATTCGACCCGCACGACCATCGTTTCCGCGGCGAAGCGCACTCCCGACTGAATTGTTCGCTAAGAGACAGCCAGACGGATTGACCTTGAGCGCGTCTGGAGCGGGAGTGTCATCTCTATGTGATTTCTACTCTATGGCTTTACCTGAATAATAATATCATTTCAATATAATGAATTGCTTTATGATGCCGTGTGATGCCGGATCACTGCCGGATATACCGTGTTATGTCTGCTTAGAATAGACTGACACCAAATCTAAGTTTGGGCGTCGTAAAAATGCGACTAAAGGTTAAATTCATCCAGAAAATGGGCAGCCAGCGTTCCCTGTGAATGCACATCCAGCACTGATCTCGCCAATCCGATTGTCAGCAGGAAGACGGGTATGACCGGCTGTAGACAGTTGTGAATGTTAAAATAATCATTAAAATAAACAATTTTTTTTTTTTTTTTTTTTAGTTGTGGACCCTACGATTTTTAGCCCCGGGGCTTTTAATCTACACCTGACTGTATGGTGGGGAGCAGGAGCTCACCCGGAAAAGCTTGTGGTTGTTCTGGGAAGAACGTATTGGACTGAAATTAAAATAAACAAAATACCCGACTGCGGTAACCGAAAAGAAAGAAACGAGCTGCAAGTTAAACCGTACTACCGTACCTATTTCATATTTGTTGAATTAAAGTGCAAGTATCTTCTTGTAAGAAGAATGTTTTGCAAAACCTGTTGTTTGTTCGCACTGTAATTTAAAAATTATGAAAAAGGTAGAATCAAACTTTTTTTCTTCTTGTTAGCACATTCGGGTATTTCACTTTATTTCTAATATTTTTTTATTTGTAATTTGGCACAGTTATTTTTATTGTGCTTTCATGACAAATTTACAGAAACAACACGTCATGCCATTGGCGTGAAAACAAAATTTTAGAGGTATGTTTTACGCTCATAATTCGCCATTTTGTTTCCAGTATAAGTATACTTAAATATCTAAGAACCAATATTTTTGAATCTGCCGTAAAAGTAGACCAGAAGTTCAAGAAAAAAAGTATGTTCACCAAGAAAAAAATAGGATCCAAAAAATATGCAAATGTAATGCAAAATAAACATATGTATGCATAATAATTTGCAGTTGAAAAATAATAATAAAAAACGAAAGAATCATAATAATATGTTAAAATGGTCGAAAATAAAGTGAAGAAGAAATGCTGTAAACATATGCTTATAAATAACTTTATTGCAAATTCTTTGTGGGAATTTAAAATATCTGTTATTATTATTACTAAAGATGCACCGACTTGTCGGCTGAATCGCCGAGTAGTCGGCTGTAATAGGCTAGTTCTCTTCGAAACGCGTTCTCCTGATAATTCCGTCATCATTTTTCAAATTATGTTTTAGGTATTTTGGGGGCATTGCGTCATACTTTAGAGGAATACAGATAAAATTATGTGAAAGGCCCGCTTTTTGGTCGAGTAATTACAAAGTTATAGCTAGCCCACTATTAGCTGTGATGGAATCAAGAGAACTGTATTCGGTGTATGACGGATCTAACAAATATGGTTCAATTGGCCTTGTTCATTAGTATTAACACGAGTAACATATACATACACATTAATTATTGTGGTATAATGAAAAATTTAAAATCCATTTTGAATTTGAATTAGATTTTCATGAAGAAAATTGAGTCCCACTATTTAGGTGACGGATCTAATAAAAATGCCCACGATTTGGGTGACGGATCTGATAAAATGTAATAGTGTTTTTGTATAACATAGTTTTAGTTTGTTTATTTTATAATAAAAAGGAATATATAGTAGAAAAAGAAGTGAGAGAAAGTAAATAAATGAAATAAAAGGATATGTTTAAATCTGAATATTTATTTTGAATGATTTTTTTGGGCTCCTGGTTGTGCTTCTGGTTGTTTACATCAAATACTCCAAACCTTCCATGTCTATTTGCTAGCAGAAGCTACCCATCAGGATAAACAACTTTTGCTTTGATGCCATATCTGTATCTCCTATAGTTTAGATGGGCTCCTGGTGGTGCACCTGGTGGTATACATCAGGTACTCCAGACCCTCAAGTGATGACAAAAGGTAGCCTATGTGTTAATCCATGTTACCTCGATATGTATGCCAAATTTCCTGCAAATCGGTTCAGTCGTTTTTGCGTGGAGAAGTAACAAACATATCGCATATATATTATTAGTAGGAAGGATATATTAGTAAAATATAAACAAAAGACCCAACCGTGGGCACCGATTTAGTCCCACTTTTACCGAATCTCTTAATTCCATCATCACCTTATCAGATCCGTCATTGCACTGATGACGGAAAGTGATGGATCTGATATGAGGGATCTGATAACCAAAGCATATTTTTTGGCTTTGTGGCAAACTGATAGCAAGTAAGTACGAATGTTACACACAATGACCTTCAATTAGCAGTGGTACATCATATTCCATTGAAAGAAAAACTCACATTTACATAGAATTAGAGAAAATCGCAATGAAAGGTATGACAAAATCATGAAACAAAATGACAGATCTGAAATGTCTTAGCTTCTTGTGCGGATTTCCATTAATTTGCAACGTGTCTGCCTCGTTCAGATCCTGGGAGGTGTCTAAGGTAACGTGCAGGCAGGGTTATCATACGTCTCAATCTAACTGTTAACGAATGACAAGCGCCATAAAGGGTGCGTTTAGATATGAGACGAGTTCTTGACACCAATGATTAAACGAGATTATCTATGGCAAAATTACTTTTCAATTACTATCAAATGTCACCATATGATACTCTCCATCACTATCCAACAAAATGTAAGTAAACCTATGTACGTATGACCAAAACACAAGATTTAATTCAGTTTCACTTTGCAAAGTAGGGTTGGACACCACCTACGGAATCTAGAGAACGACGTTTTAAATAATTATTTAAAAATATCTATAATAATTACAACCATTTCGTGAGTTTGCTTAAGGAATTAAAGGTCTTTACTTCCAAATAAAAAATCTAGAAAAATATATTATCATCAGATCAATGTGTTTTCTGGTGCCACTCATCAGTTCCCTCATCAATGAGAACTAGCCAATAACGGTCTTAAATTTTTATAAAATAGTTTCTTACATGAAAATCATGTTCTAAATGAAACCACAACTGTTTTGATTGGCAGTTATTACCCTTTGCGGACATTTATTCTATTGAATTAATTTTTAATTTTATTAACTAAATGAAAACCAGAAATCATTACTTATTGAATTCATGAAACTGTTTAATTCCCATACAAAATGATACAACGGATTAGGAGTGCTTTCACAGTAATACATTTCCATAGAAATACACTTTTTCAGTTTAGCTTAGCGCCATCTATATAAACTTGAAGATTACGTGGCTACAAAGGAAATTTTGTATTATTATGATTATAACAGGCCTCAATAATTATATTACTCCTCGATCTGAGAATATCAAAGGTAACGTTAGCTGTCGGATTGCGAAAAAATATACGAACTTTGATATGTTAGTTTTTCAACTAGACAAAGCTTGGGAGGATAACTGCACCAATACGGATACTTTTATGATTCTCACACTTCTTTAAGGCGAGTGTACTGGTGAACAACCTCGACAGTGGCGCCACTTTACAAAAAAAAAACTCTTTAAACAAACAATCTATCAGAATGTCCGATGCCCAATTTTTAGTATTATCCTTAAGTAAAATTTGAACCTGCCAACGCAATGAAATATTCGTGCAATTAAATTTATGGAAAAAAGTGTCTACTTTAAACGGCTACTTTAATTGCCATAACTTTGATTACAGAAAATATTTTATTGAGTTAGCAGGTTCTAAATTTAATTACTTATGGATAATACTAACAACTTGGGCATCGGACATTCTAATAGATTGTTTGTATAATGAGAAAACATTTTTTGTGAAGTGGAGCCACTGTCGAGGCCGTTGACGGCAACACTCGCCTTAATGGAGTATACAGGAGAAAAGCGCTGTTAAGTTCCGTGTCAAAATTTAGTAGTTTTGTTTAATTTGATATTCAATTAATTGCAACCGGTTTCGAACTTCATCATAGGGAAGATTTTTAAAAATCAAAACATAGCAATAATATATAAATCTCAAAGTTTTGCGTAATTCATAAATAAAACAATACATTTGTAAAATGTTATATTTGAATCCTTTTAGTTATCTTTAACATTTTAAACACTTTTCATCCGTTCGAACCATTAAAGAAAACCACGATTAAATTCTGCGTACCAACGCCTCACGGTGCTCAAATGAGGTGCTTCTGACCCAAAAGCATTTTGAAGACGAGTGTATCAACCCTAAAATCTTTCCGCGTTAATTCCATTTTGATAGCGGATGGCGTACTTCAATGAATAATAAAAAACAATTGACAAGCGTTTTCGCGCCAATTCTCTTTAGAAATCCTTAATCAAATTCTCTTTTTCAAAAAATATTTTGTAAGAGCATTTGAAATTCAAACATTTATTAAATGCTTGTAGTGCAAAAACGTTTTGTGCGCCCCAGGTATTATTAAAATGTCGGTATTATAAAATTTTCATTTTGCGGTGCAGTGGAGGATTAATCAATAGAATGTCATGTTTTTGGCAAATCTTACGGAATAAGTTTCTTTCTATGTCAATATACACATCAGATTAAACTTATAATTATTGTAAATTTAATGTCATACCTAAAAATTTTATTACAGTATTGATTTCCATATGCACATTAACTGGAATTGAAAAAAACAACATTATTGGTGAGTTAAAGAAACATGTCTGGTCATTTATGATATTGAATTTCATTTTATGTCTATTTATTTTTATTTCTTACCCATGGGTGTCGTAAGAGCCGACTAAGGGACTCGAGGGATGTGTAATACAATTTTAGGCGATGGGCTGACAACCTGTCACTATAGTGATACACAGTTATCTGATTGACCCTCAAGCTTTTGTCAGACGTGGTGTTAATATCCGTTTTACGGCCGTTAACACTCTGCCTACCCAGTAAGGGATATAGGCGTGATTTATGTATGTATTTTTATGGCTTCTATTGTACAAGTTTTTGGCTGTTGGAAGCAATATGTAAGTTGTTAACATTTTTAGAGTTGTCCAAAATGTTGGTAATTTTTTTTTACTTTGGTCTCTACTATTTTAGCCCCGGGGCTATTAAAATCTACACCTGACTGTATGGTGGGGAGCAGGAGTCTCTGTTTCGTGTCGTTTCGGTCGTGCTGTATAATAATAATGTAAATCGTTGCTATATATATTGTTGTTTTTTCAAACAGCAAGGCCCATATAAATAACTATACAATATAACCTACAATCTAACACAAATACTATAAATATACTACAATATCGTGACTTAATTAAAACTACTTAAGCACTTTATGTGAGGACGACTCACGTAGCACAGGAAGCCGATAGCGCCTAAATACAACTCCCTGTAACCAGAAATTCCTCGCATGATATCACGCACTTATTTCCGGGGAACCGACAGCACAAAATACCTTAAATTGGTTGTAATTTTCGACTCCAGCTATGATCTGCTGAAGATCCTAGCGAAGCTTGCGCATTTTCTGTGAGTACTGTATGATGTCCTCCGGTGTCTTTTGCTATCTTGCTATAATAATTTATCTGTCTCTCTTTTTTTATTCCAATGTCTTTTTGTTTCCTGTCCGTAGTCAAATAATGTCGTGAACATATCGGTGCCGATCGCATTTAGTGTAATATCAAATTAAACAAATATATTTAATCAGTGGAACTAGTAAAAAAGTGTTTAAATAGTAAATTTACGCCATAAAAAAATAACAACACAAAGTTTAGCATATCCGTGTAAAGAGTTTCTACTGCTGAGTCTGAATCCTCAGCGCATAATAATTTATACCATTTAGTTTTGCTTAGGTGAGCCTAGTTCTACCAAGTCACATTAAGAGAGTTTACTTAAGTTCGTTTCATGTATAGAATATTTTGATTTGCAAGAATTAGGTGAAAGAATAGGTCATTAACTACATAAACTACTAAAGTATTCTGTGAATATTTGTTAAAACTGTTGGGCAAAATTCTATGTATAGAATATGTATAAAAATATAGATAAGAATTAAATATATAGATAATTAGTTAGAATGCATCGGATGCTCCTGAACCCTTTTAGTTAGGTATCATAACTAAACTAGAGTTTCTCAAATTTTTCTACTTTGAATTTTTTGTGCAATAGTACGTTCATACAATGGTCATTTAAATTCTGGACTGTAAGATGTAGAATGTGGAATAGTAGGTAGTGGGTTTTTCCAGATGGCGAAAGTATCCTACTGAAGCACAAGTAACTAGAAGGCCACTATATTAGCAAGCATACCTAAATAGATTTCTTTTCTCGAAAATTTATACGACACAAAAAGTCTTAATGTCGTGTCATATTGCCGTGTGATGTCGTCTTTGCCGTATGATGTTGGCTTAGAACAGAATCAGCCTACCTATTTGTTTCCCGTTGGTGTCGTAGGAGTCGACTAAGGGACTCGAGCGTTGCATGTGTATTGCAATTATAGGCGATAGGCTGACAACCTGTTACTATGGCGATACACAATTTTCCAATTAACCTTCAAATGTTTGTCAGATGTGGCGTAAATATCCGTTTTACCCCGTTACCCCGCAAGGAATTATAGGCGTGATATATGTATGTATGCAAAAAGTCTTACCACTTGTCACTTGTACGAGTACCTATTACATCTGGGAATACAACCGAGAGCAGAAGCTTAATAGTTACTTTGTCCTAGAAAATCTTTTGATTTATTACCTGAACTGTATTATCGTAATTCATTTGTTTCTGTCATTTAACTGTATCGGCCCATAGTGTATCAGGTACATTCATGTCGATATCTAATAAATAACGGAAGAATCAAACCCATTAAAGCAACGGTGTTTTTCAAATAAACAAATTCATGTTTACGATCTATAAAACAAAGATAAATTCTTGCAGATTCAGTTGAGTCAGTTGACATGTTCAACACGTAGTGGCTGCAACGCGTATACAAAAACGCGTTAGCGGTTTAGTTTTATGTATGTGCGTCGCTGGAAAATTAATTAAAATCTCTACATAAAAGCTTGTTGCGGGCGTGCGGGCCAGGCGCTGAGGCGCGGGCGCGTGCTCGCGATTGCAGTGCGCGCACCTCGCCCTTGGAGAACATACAATAAAATGTATTTTTGGAACAGTCCATTGCCAACCGCAGAGTAACATCCACGGCAAATCCACGGCGGCTCAAGAACGTGTTAAACTCGCGGATTGCCACTGGACCCGCAAATCGTTAACTTAGCTAATTTAGTGTTTCGCGTCGCTTGTAAATATTGATCCGAATAATTCTTCTAGTGCCGTAGTATCCTGTTGTTAACGTCCACACTCCATAAGAAACCAATTTTGAGAACTAAATTTAACTTCTGCGTATACCACTTCCTTGCGTATAGTTAACAAGTTTTAAATATAAGAATAGTCAGACTCAGAGAGATTCTAAGTTTAGAAAAATAATTCATGATACAGACTCTTAAATAAAATAATGTTTACCTACTACTTATCATTACAATTTAATTTCTTTTCAACGCAAATAAAATAAAGGTTATACCTAATATAAAACATAGGATCTCCTAATGTCAGTGCCATATACTTATTCGAAGCGCATATACATATTATAAAATGACGATGCTCCGGCTAATATTTTATTCTGATCTGTCCGATTTAAATTTATAAGAGGTGAATGAAATCTTGACCTGCTAAGATCATTATACGCTCTCTGCACAAGCATTGGAACTGCATCGTAAATTCATACATCGTATTATTTTGGTCTATTTACTAACAAAAGACTTCTTTTTCACCTTAATATTCAAAAACATATCATAAACTTCACCGATCTGATTAACGCAGATTGATTTAATCGTAGGGTAAGATACGTGTAATTGATTGATATGTTCTGGCGTTTTTATTATTGGTCTACGATATAAAACCCACCACAAACAGTAGTTAAATATCAATTAAAATTGATAGTAAAATAAACGCACAACCCAATTATTCACGTTTACTGAAGGTATTTCGAGTGTGAAAGCCAAATGACGCTAACAAAACGCGTATTTCAACGTTTACGAGGAGAGAATCATCAACATAGCGACCGTCTAGCGCACAGTCTGCGTGGTGGCAACAATCAATACGTTTACATAATTAGAAAATAGTTTAGATTTAGAGCGATGCAGTACTTAAAGAATCCAAAGGTCAGGTACTCATATAGCATATTATTTTTAACCATGGAAAGATAGGTTCAATACCGGATGTAAAAAATTCTGAAAATATTTCAAGGCGTGAACCTGCCTAACAAACGAAACAACTTTGCCCAAAGAACAAAGGTCGAAATATTCAAAATAATATTGTACCTAAAATATGTGTAGTGTAAAATATAGTAATTTTTTGCGAGGTTATAATTATATTCTTTAATATTTCGACACATGAATAGTAGATTTTACAACAAGTGCACAAAACGAACCATTTTCATCCGAGACTTTTAGCAGCCCGAGCCGAAGGCGAGGGCTGATAGTAATGTCGAGGTTAAAATGGTTTTGTGGACGAGTTATAAACTCTGCTTTTCACTTTGATTGCGAGGAAATAAAACAATAGTATATTATATAAGTAACATTTTCTCTTCTCCAATTTACAAAACTATCGTAAACTTTAAGATATTTTTCCCGAGACTTTGGCGGTAGTATCTGTTGCACAACTCTCTGTGCATTAATTTCCATAAGCGTATTAGGAGAGAGTCTTAAATCCTCTTCTTCACTGGTCATTTTTAACAATTTTAGCAAATTGAAGAAATTACGAATTCTGAATGCACCCCATTCAGACCATGAAATTTAATAACTTCCCCTGTGAAAATATTTCAGGACGTGTCAAACAAGTACAGTAAACGTAATTTTGTATGGGAGGCCGAATATTTTTTGTCGTTTCCTGACATATGTTCTTAGGGGAATGTTGTTCAGTATCATGGTCTGCATGCACCTTATCAGTATTCGGAGGGCTGTCCTTTACACCCCGTTTATGACATACCTATATTAAACCCACGGGAAAATTTGGAGCAGCGGGTAAAACTTCTAGGCGCGCTAATGCACGCTGATTAAAATTTTAATAAATTGCCTTTATTAAAGACCTTGTAATTAACTAAAATGTATACCCATAAACATATAATTTTTGCATTGGGTGTTATTGACATTTATGTGTAAGTGCGCCGGAAGGTACGATAAGTCATCGTTCCATAAATTCCGAATAATAATTTTTATTTTTATTATTTACGAATAATTCAAACACTCACTTACTAGTTTGCACGTCTAAATATTATCCAAAAAATATTGCAAATGCAATTTTAACCATTACGGAGCAGTTACGAGCAACATAACATAATTGCTGGCACTATCTCGCGTAATACTTGTATATTTGTTATATTTCAAGTTTTAGTCCGAACTGCAATAGGAATGTCCGAAGTTCCCCTACAATATTAAAAGTCATGTATCTTTGTCTACAGGTAAGCGGACTGAAATTCGAAACCCAACTACGTACACTAAACCAATTTCCGGAAACACTGCTTGGGGATCCTGCACGCAGGATACGTTACTTTGACCCGCTGAGGTAAGTTATGTACACTCGAGAGCGATGAATTAGAGTTACTCAAAGAGTTAGTCCGGGTCGTTGGACGACTCGGTGTCTCACACGAAGAGAAGAAGAAGACTCAAAGAGTCCATAAAATCATGAAAACTAAGAATGATAGCTGATTGAAATAAATTGTGTTACATAGACAATTTAATACTCCTCATATTAAGGTATTAACACTTTGGAGGCTGTGTTAAATTATATCATAAAAATATTAACTTTGAAAAAGGGAGACTTTCGGAGACAGAACTGCAAAATGATTGCGTTATTCTCTCATACCTCTCAAGAAATCTTCAATACTCCAACTGAAAAGGTTCGGGGAATATCTTAATCTTGCAAAATGATGCCTACAGTGTTTAAGGGATCTTTGCAAGGGTTTGTTTCTAGTAAGCTTTAGTAACTCAAAGTGTTACTGTTCATGCACTTAGGTTACTTTTTTCAATGAGCTGAAACTGTTGGTTCAAATTCAAATCAGGAAAGTAAACGATTACGCAGCATGATGTTCACCAAGTTACGATCTTTTCCTACGGTAATACATCTATTTCCGCCTGTTCTTGGTCAGCGTGGGGCAGAGCCAGTTTCTTTTTAACCGTTGACACCGACACACGAACAGTCCTGGCAGTATAACTCTGACTCCACCAGATTTCCAGCATTATGAGTATTCTGATCTGGTGCATTATTTAGGTCTAAGTGACGTTCTTACAAGTTACATAATAAATATTGAACACTGTGAAAATGGTTTATATACCCACTTGAATAACAGATTAAACTAAAAAGCAAACCCGAATGCAGTTACTTCGTATTACTATCTCAAAAGTCGTGCTTTATAACTTTTTTTTGTAGGTCATAATTTTCACGCTAGTTAAGATGTTTTAATACAGTTATTAAAGAAGCATTAAATTATCTTTCAAACACATTTTTTATTTTGCAGCATTATTCGTTTCCCAGAATTTTGTGAATTAGCAAGTACCCTAATTCATTGCTCTCGAGTGTAAACAAAAATAAAATTATACAATTTATTTTTCCCAAACAGCATGCGTTTATATTACGTCAGCCACCATGACAAATAATCAAATAATGTATAGCGGCAATATACAATTATATGGCTATTGCAGGAACGAATACTTTTTCGACCGGAACCGGCCCTCCTTTGATGCGATCCTCTATTATTACCAAAGCGGTGGGCGTCTCCGGCGCCCCGTGAACGTCCCTCTAGACGTGTTTTCCGAGGAAATCAAATTCTACGAACTCGGAGAGCAAGCTACCAACAAATTCCGGTAAAATTCAAAAATATAATTCTCATATCATAATTTTGAGTCTTCTATTCTTACTAATAAAAAACCCATTTTCAGTGAGGATGAGGGGTTCATAAAGGAGGAGGAGAAACCCCTACCTTCCAACGAACGCCAGCGCAAAATCTGGCTGCTCTTTGAATACCCGGAAAGCTCCCAAGCTGCACGAGTTGTTGCCATCATCTCGGTATTTGTCATCCTTCTGTCGATCGTCATATTCTGCCTGGAAACACTGCCAGAATTCAAACACTACAAAGTTTTCAACACCACTACCAACGGAACCAAAATCGAGGAAGACGAAGTTCCTGACATCACCGACCCATTCTTCCTTATCGAAACACTCTGCATCATTTGGTTCACCTTCGAGTTGATCGTGCGATTTTTGGCCTGTCCGAATAAATTTAATTTCTTCAGAGACGTGATGAATATTATAGACATCATTGCTATTATCCCATACTTCATCACCCTTGCCACCGTTGTCGCTGAAGAAGAAGACACACTGAATCTCCCACGTGCTCCAGTATCTCCACAAGACAAGTCCACCAACCAAGCCATGAGTCTTGCCATCCTCCGGGTGATACGTCTCGTACGAGTGTTCCGTATCTTCAAACTTTCACGGCACTCCAAAGGACTGCAAATCTTGGGACGAACCCTGAAAGCATCAATGCGTGAACTTGGGCTGTTAATATTCTTCTTATTCATCGGTAAGTCGCAGTTTTTAAATTATTCCTTTTATACTAGAAATCAAAATCTCCTTAAATTAATCATCAAATAGTATTTTATTTGACATATGCGGAAATAATGTCTCAAGATCTTTTCTCAATCGTTTTCGTATACCTAATTAATATAACCCAATTTTAAGAGGTGGAGATTACCTCACTCGTTTAGATTGGTCCAGAACTGTACGAGAGCGACAAGTGGGTTGCGGAGAGGGCCGCCGTGAGTTTGCGTGCACAATATGTTTGTGTTCGCAGGGGTGGTTGTATTCTCCAGTGCCGTTTTCTTTGCCGATAAAGAATGCCCGGATACAAATTTTTCCTCCATTCCCGATGCGTTTTGGTGGGCGGTAATAACGATGACTACCGTCGGCTATGGAGACATGAGGTAACCCCGCGCAGCACGGCGCCCTTGCCCGCTCGAACAAACGCTCCCTGGCACTATATGTCGCACTGTATTCTCCGTTGGTGTGTGCTTGTTCTTAAAGGTGTGGTGCTGTTTTCATCTGCGGTGTACTTCGCTGAAGCCGGAAGTGAGAACAGCTTCTTCAAATCCATACCTGATGCGTTTTGGTGGGCGGTCGTGACAATGACGACCGTAGGATACGGAGACATGACGTATGATACAGCGACTTCATCCTAAGTTTCATCCTTGCCTTTACGTCATCTCATTTTTATCCTTGAACTTATTCATTGGCATTTAACACGGTTGTGATTTTTTCTTTCGCCATATCATTGTGAACTTTAAATACCTACATCAGCTTCAGTTTGATTTATCGTCGGTTCGCTTAGAACTTTAACCGATCACCTTTCATACACCTCTATCGACTTATTGCACGATGAGAAGTTCGTTATTATCGTCGTATTCTTGTTATTGTTTCAACTTTTGCTTCTACATCATTTTTTTCTCGATTCCTTCAATTTTACATTATAGCACAATAGTAAAATTTTCCATAAAAATATACAATATACATCATTAAAACCTTAAAAAATAAACAAATAGAATATAATAGTTTGGCGTATACGTGTTCCACATTCATGACCTGTCGTCGGTGTGACAATCGCCCTGTCCAAAGCGTTATCAATCAGAGAGAACAGCTTTAGTTGTGTACCTACATTTCAACTTGGATAATGCTGTTGTTGTGTCTGCAAGATAAATGTGAAAATGGTGGTCATCAATGAATGAGCAAAGTGACCGACAGCATTAACGGATTAAGTTGAAGTGCCTTTCGTTGTACTTAAATAAAGTCTATTTTCTCTCTAACTTCCGAACGTGTGCCCTTCTGTGACGCTTCGCTAATAAATATAATCTATGTTATAATGTAAAATGTGTCGGTGTTGTGTTGGACATACTTTAAAGAGCTCATCGAAAATGGTGGTCATTTGTGTGTGTACACGTTAAAACATCATCAATTCATCACTGATATAAGTAATCTTCATTGCAAATTACACCTTGAATAAGAAATTATTATGCTTTATTTAAGTAGGTATAAATATTTGTTTTAATGTAAAGCTATCCCGATATTAGTTAATTTCATCTTACTTGTTCCGTTGTAATGTTAAACAACCCTCGATGTTGACACCTCCGCCTATATGGTAAATTTTACTCATGAAGCTACTATGTAAAATTGACGTCGAAATCATCATATGCTTTGTTATTTTGTAATTAGCTTGTTATTAATTTTAATTAACTTTTGTAGTCACCTCACCATTTTCGATAAAGAGCAACAATCGTGTACAGGTGTACCAAACGTAGTGGATCATGCATGATAGTTGTTTATAGTTCATTTAGGCACATGAATGAGGGAGTTATTGTTTTAGTGAAGACCATTTTGGTATTTTCGTTTCTGTCGTTCATAGTTCTTTGGCATTCTACTTCATATTTAATCATATATTGAATTTAAACCAAGGTAGGTACGTGCAAGTATTCTCAGCTAAGATTTTCAATGACTAAACCAAACTAATTAATCGTTATTAAATTACTTGGTTGGCCCAAATTTTATTTTACAAAACTCAAAACATACTACAAGTGCGTCGCGTATTTGACTGTACACGATAACACTTGTGATTTGGATGAATAAGCTACCTGTTATATTGTCAAAAATATTGGAAAAATTTCAAATGCAATCGGTACATAACCTACTCTTAATAACTTTTCCAAAGAAACACATTTATATACTTAACATACCTACATTTTTGAAATAAAAAATTACGTCTACCTAAATGTATTTCTTTTAGAAAGTTATTTGTTTTGTGAGTAGGTAAAACGCAACTTATTTTGTAACAAACCGTTATGTTTTGAGTTTATTTTAGCAAGAACAGGACCAATGGCCAGAAACCACTATCTTCATCATCAATTCTTAAATAAAATAGATTGAAATGAAATATGTTCATTACTTTTCGTTAATGATCAGAGATTATTGGCTGTATGTCCTGTTCATTCGTTAAAAACAATCCCTGCTAGCGACATGAAATTAGATGTACAGAAATTGTATTGAAACTGCTGGCGAGTATGAAAGGTGATGAATGCTATTGTATTGCTTGCGATGCCCATGCGAAACAACTATTAAAATTGTTAGGTCTTCAATGCCCCTGCATCACACTATCTATTTCAGTAGGTACTTACTTAGTTTATGACTCTAGGAATGGGTATGTATGTATGTGTAGGTAATTAAAGCATGTTCTTCAAATTAAGTTGTTTATATTTTATTTTAATGTTTGTTTTATTGCCTCACAGATATAGTGTGTATAGCACATGTCCATCGTAATAGCCAGTAGACAATTGTTTTAATATATTGTTTAAACGCAGGCCGGTTGGTGTGTGGGGTAAAATCGTGGGTTCGCTTTGCGCGATCGCTGGTGTGCTCACGATCGCGCTGCCCGTGCCCGTCATCGTGTCCAACTTCAACTACTTCTACCACCGCGAAACCGACCAGGAGGAGATGCAGTCGCAGAACTTCAACCACGTCACCAGCTGCCCGTACCTGCCCGGCACCATGGGAGAACCTTATCTCAGTAAGTCACACAACCTTAAACAGCCATCGAAAAAACATCTTTATACCTACATATAAACATAAGGTACTAAACGCAATGTTGGTAAATGTGATATCACTGGTTTTATATAATTTTATTCATTTATGAAATGTCCTTAGGCACGGTAGCTGCTTCTTATATTTATTTCCAATGCATGGATTAGCTTTCAAGTTTAATTTGGTTCTTTTATGTTACTTTTCGGTACTTTCAGGTGGAAAGGATGATGAAAAGGACGAAATCTTCAGTGATCATTAATTATTTTAATGTTAGTGCAATCTTTACGAACTGCTTAATTCAGTCCAATTACTTATTTATAAATCGGCAGAGACGATCATTGTGATATTAAAAATAAGGGATCATTTAAGTGAAATCATAGTGTAAATATTAGATTAGTATATGATTAAGGAGTGATGTAAAAGATTTTAATAAAATGTTATTTTCTTTTTTTTTAATATCTGTTTTCAATATTTTTTTAATTTGTGCTAAATTATATACTGGTCAAAGCACATTAATACCAAATATAATTTTCTAGCGTTTACGTTTCTGACTGTTTGAAAAAATAATTCTTTCTGCAATACTCTTGTGTACACAGGAGATTTTATCGATAATATCTATTAAATAATATTGGGTAAAGAAATATGTGAAGTACCTACTTTCTGTGGGTACAAAGTGGACAATGTTTCATCATATTATTATTGTATTTTGTTAAATAATTTGGGAAATGTGTTTATTTCGTTTATTATATTTCTTTAGAAGATGATTTGATTTTTTGAATTCTAAGTTGTTAAATTATTTTGTTAATCTTTTGATAAAGTCAGGTCAATAGGTGTTAAAATTGTTCCTAGTAGGTATTTAAAAGAATGTAAACAAACTAGACAAAGAGGGACAACATTTTACTCTGCGACAGTTAAGATGCGACAGAACATAATACATGTCACTCAGCCATGGTTGATAGTTTTTGTATATCTACTTGGAACAACTATAGGTAGCAATATTATTCATCGGTTTGGGTAGGTTGTTACCTGTGAAATCCCTTGAAAGGGCATTTCAGATAGTTTCCACGTAAGTTACCACGCCGCATCACACTAATAGGCTTAGGCTGACTGCGCTTCAAATAAAGGTACTTGTATGTTTTTTTCTGTGTTGTTGTCTATGTTTTCACTGTTTGCATGTAAAACACTGTTTAAATAAGAATGATATAATTTGCAACTTAGCACGATCGAAATTAATCATTTATTTTCTCTTAAATATGAATCTTGTAGAAATTAGAATAAGTAGTTGGCAGAATATACCTGCACTTTATTTACTTCACCATTATGAAAAAAATAGGGAAGGTGCTATCTAAGTAAAACTAGGACGTAAATAAATTTTCTAAAAATATTTTAAAGGGTCTTTAGTCTGAAACTAAAAGAAAACCTGTGAAAGCTGCTAAATTTCATGCGTAGCAATATTTCAAAATTATTGGTTTTTACTCTTAAGTTAGATGTATTGTATATCAATGAGAAAATCTAGACGCTAGACGCTACAAACGCTAATCGGGATGTTGAATGCCTAAAAAACTTAAATGCTCTTTATTTTTCATTTACTATGGAGAATCAGTAGTAGATATTTAAATGACATATTAAATGTCGTTCTGAGTATGGCCCTGTCTGCCCATGAAGTTAAGTCTATAAGACCGACAACGCTCATAAGGCGAAAACTGTTTTTATTGAGGCGTTCACTGTATTAAAATCGATCACATTGCAAGATTTACGACTACTGCAGCATGTTTGGTAAATACTTAAAACCATTACCTACAGTTTATGTTCTGAACTGCAGGAACGGCAACCTCTGGGTATATTTTATAATTACATGACGGTCATATTTTCGGCGTAGCGTTTTCAGTCTTAGAACCTAACAAAAGACGCACGGCTGCCAGGATAGACACAGTGTACAAAAGCATCACCTGCAGTTTCAGGGCCTATTCAGAAAAAGTCATCGGTGAGTGGAGATTCGACGTCGGAGATGATGGAGCTAGACGAGACGGCGCTAGTGTCGGACGCGCAGCTGGAGGCCAACCTGCGGCGGCTGCAGGAGGAGGAGCGTCGCCTGCTCGACCAGCAGGCCACCATGGACGCTGGCGGCGGCGACGACATCTCTGCGCTCGAGCGCCAGGACGCGCTCAGGCATAATAAGGCACGTTCTGTTTACTATCTATCAACTACTATCCAGTTTCCTTGTCATTGCCAAAGATGACACTTAATTAACTGTCATATAACGTTCAAAAAAGCAAAGATTTTTTTACTTAGTAGCACAAGTTGCTACAGATTCTTTCTGCAAGAAGAGTTGTTTCTCAGTCAACATTGTCGATTTCCTTCCGGCACATAATGCCCTCATCCTAAAATGTCCTCATCCCCTTAACTTCCTTATCCTCAAATGGCTTCAAGCTGGAAATTAAATTCGAAAATTGAACTCTTTATTGTTTCTTCTGGATGAACTTGCTCCATCATAGATTTTATCTCTGTTCCGTGACCTAGACTAGTTACATACAAGAGCAGTCTCATTTATTAAGAGAACAATTTCGTTGTGCACACCAGATTCAGCAAAAAGAAGTGGTGAAGCAGCAGCAGTTGATCGTGCAGCAGCTGGCGCGGCGGCAGGCGGCGGCGCAGGCGGCGGCGCAGGCGGCGGCGCAGGCGGCGGCGCAGGCGGCGGCGCAGGCGCAGGACGGTGACGGCGCGCCGGCGCTCGCGGGCCAGGCGCAGCGGCCACCGTGCCGCCGCACCTACTGCACGGTGCGCGTCAACAACCTGCACACCGCCGAGGCCGTCGAGACGGATGTCTGACCAATAGGTGAGAAACTCTCTGACATACCTATAAAACATTCGCCTAGCGTTTATTATAAAAATTGAAAATATTTAACAAATGTTAATATTCTTCAAATAAATAATGTCTACTCTCATTCATGTAACCAAGACTGTACTAAAGCAGCCTACACGGCTACGTCATTTCAATAGAAGTCTAATTGTGTATCTGTATGCGTGTCCGCACCATGGTAGGCAAATAGTTCCAAGAACTTTGGGTGCCGTGGTGTGGGCAGAAAGTATAGTTAGTACTTAGTTAGGAATATCTTAATCCAGGATAATAAAAACGAGAAGTAGTAGGTAGTAGCATAATGCAACTTTTATGAACAATTTATAGAATTCTGTAAGTAATAATTAGGTACTTAACATTGATTTGGCGAGGAGGAAAGTTTTACCTAATATGGGTAATTAAAAATGTTTATTAACCTAGATTCGTAAAAAGAATTGGGATAATAATATAGGGTGAAATTTTGCTATTAACCGATACCGAAGGCTCAGGACGGGCTGGTGGTAAGGAAGAACTTTTGAAGAGTTCTTTTGTATAGAGGATACAAACAGTTCCAGCGAACCAAGTCAATTAGCATAACAGATCTAAATACAATTTTGATAATTCGACCTATTGTTCCTCGAGAAAATTTGTTCCAGCCCGCCCTAAGTTTTCGCTATCGGTCACTATAAAATAAAATTTCACCCTATTTATTAAAAGGCAACAGCAACTATAAATTTTTATAACATCTTTAGTTTAGATTCGACAATAATATTTTATAGTTTAAAAATCGAATCTTTTAATAACAATTTTACAAACAATAACGCATTCAAAGATTGATTCACGATAAGTGTGAGTGAATGGCGGTAAGGACACCATTCAGCACACATGCCAACTAGGGCGCAACGGTGCGCGGTGCAGCGGCGGCCTTATGATCCAGCTTGAATGAATGCGGAGAGCCGTGCCAGGATCGATACCCGCTGCGGCAACGCGTCGGCCGCCCGCGGCCCGCGCCCCCGTGCCGCCTCCGCCCGCCGCACCGCACCCGCCCTAGCCCGTGACGTCACACACGCACTCCCGCCCGCCCCTGGCACCCGCTTCCCGCCACGGCCACGTGGTCAGGTTCGGGTGCACGAGGTCTCTACTCGCACCCTCAATCAACGCCAGTCTCTACCTTGGATATAGCGACCAGCTGGCTCCTCTTTCTATACGCGTTTCCATCTCCAGTCTTGATTGCAAGCAGATTCCGTTCTACTCATTGTACAGGGTGAACCAAAAGGGTATTCGGTGATCCAATATCAAATAAACTTTTCAATTCGTACCCGACGATAAGTTAAGATACTGCTCTAGTCCTATCGAGACACATTCCCATTAGAACTTGTTCATTCCGGGACACAGTTTCATTTCGACACATTGGTATAATCTCACACAAAAATGTAGAATCTCCATATTAAAGTACCAAGAAAGTACAAAAAATATATATAATTAATTAAAAATAATTTTGTTCAAATGCCGTCTTTCAGCTATTTTTATTTTCCCAATTGAAACCGAAGTCGCTTCAAACACTCGGCTAAACGTTGGCATATTGTTAATTTCTCGGATAATAAGCTCTTGTGTAGGGTCAGTAGTTGAACACTGTTCAATGAACAGTTAGCCACTCGGATACAATTAGTCAGGCTCATATTTGCAAAATATGACTTTCCTGTTTAATATATTCTGGAGCATTCGATAGCGAAACGTTTTCTCTTTCCATTTGCCAATATATCAGGGAGATCGATTTGTTTTTAGGAGGCAAACTAAAATTTAAAATCGATGTTAAAAGTTAAAATATAAAGTGTAAATTTTTTCCCCTCACTCATTTTAGGCAAGTCTTACTGCAACCATTATACGTATGCCCTTTTACTATTATCATTGCACATATTTTAACATATGTTGTAGTTATGTATTGCTGGTAATTTTAAATAATGACATCTAGAAGTTTTGGGGAGGTGGGTGTCTTACATTTAACCAAACTATGTCCAAGGTTAAATGTGTCCTGTTTAATTAGTTCATAGATGGCCCAGCTTAAATCACGACCTAGAACAAAGGGGAATATACAGAACAATTCATGAGAAGCTGGCATAAGTATCAAAAAAACAAGTCACCAGTGCCAACAAAAATATTCTAGATATTTGTGCCTTTATTAGGTAGCCGTCTTAATAAGTAGTAAGTTGTGAACAATACAACTCAAATTTTGTAACAACTCGTGCTATTATTCGTCACTAAATTACTTATTTGTAATGAATGGTTAAATGTATACAGAGTGTACACAGCGAGTAAATGTTAAATATTGTACCATAGTGTGGATACAATAAACCAAAGCCCATTTAATATTGAAACTTTAAAAAACTTTTAATAATTCAGACAGTCTTTAAATGCTCATATTCAGTCAATGAACCTAGTTCACGACTCCTTTTTTATGCCTTTTGAGTTAACATTTACGAGCTACGATGTTTTGAAATTTAGGAGGTTAACTGTTGAAACACCCACGTTCTAATGAAGTTCGGTTGTTTTCATAGTTTACCAATATAAGATAGCCCCTAGATAAAAATAATTCACAGTGATTTATTTATTTATTAACGTAATGTGATGTGACTCTTTCTTGTTCCAATCATATCCTGGTAATTTTTAAGGCTGGCTACAATGGTCGCAGCCTATAAAACATACAGCTGACTAATTGATGGGAAGCTAGATCTCACCAAGAAAATGTTTGTTTGGTTCATCATACCATACCACAAACCCAATCACGCCCTCTGGGCGAGGCTGGGTTTAGGAGTTGTACTGGGAAAAACTAAAAGCTGAAACATAGACAAAAATAAATGTCTCTTTTACTTTCTTTGAATGTGAACAAAGTTATCGTTGACAACGTATAATTTTTTTTTAAATTTTGTTGGCGCAGCAAACACCCTCTTGGTTCACCTGTGTTTGATAACACTTTAAAATAAATTTGAACATCGTCGACGGGTTCCGGGCTATATGTTTTAACCGCCATTTTGAATCATTATAACTCAAGCAAATCAAATACTTTAATAAAGGACAGTCACTGTTTCGTACCATATTCTCTATATTATGAATTGTGATTAATTCTTTTCTCGGATATTCGTATTTTAACGAAAATAAACCACTCTTAATACAGAATTACACTATTTTTGTTAAAGGCTATATGACTTAACCGCCTAGGTCAATTATTACTTGTTTCAAGCTGATTGACATAGCTGATGTGCGTCAGAATGGCTGGTTGTCTGTGGCGTTGGCCTATGAGAGTTGACTATTATAATTATGAGAGTTGATATTTGCTGCATAGGATATTATATAGAAATAAATACAAAATTTGCTATATTTGTATAAGTCAGTTCAGGCTTGATGCTTTGACCTACGCTGCCTGTAAAATGTTTATCGACTGCAGGTATTTTATAGTAAACTTGAGTACACAGCTCTTAAATATGTGACAAAAATATGTCGGTTCATACATTGCAGTGCAAAACATGCACCATCAATGTGATTGTATTAAGCGACAAAACAGTGCTCTGATTGTCACCAAACGCAGCACAAACGACGCAGAAAAACAATCGTTCATTCCTAAAATGTTTACAAGTCTATTTCGCAAATAATGGCGTTTAATACAAATAGCCCGGAACCCATCAAATGTATACTAATATTAAACATTTTTCATTTAGGGGACATCGAGCTTCATTTGAATAAGAAAGGATGTCCCCTAATCGTATAAAGGTAAAACCATATATACTTGTGCATGTTTTGAGGTGTCCGTACTCGTTATCGTCGTCAAACATAGGTATCAATTCTCTCTTCCGAAATAATGGTGAAATTCTTCGATTGGCATCTTTTTTAATTTAATATAAGCACTGAATTGTCAAATCAGTGCATAAATTATTATCTTTGAAGGGTATTATTAAAGTTAATCAAATAATTTGACCCTGCCGCCAAATAACATTTAACTACGTTAGCTTTGCATCATGAGAAAAAATATAAATGATGTATTGGATGTTTGCTTTAATAAATTATTTTAAAACTGTACGTTTTTGCAATCAGTTAATGGTCATAAAAAAGTCACTTAATCTGATTTGTTTAAAGGTCCGGTAAAAAGGGATCCGTTTTTTAAGAATTGTTTTAATTTGACCCTGTCGGCGTTGCGGCGTTCGGACACTTCGCAATCTGTGCAATATCCTACTCCCCAGGTCCCATTTTCTCCCTTCTCCTAGATGTATAAAAAACTCACCTTTGACCTTGCTCTACATGTTAATAAATGTTATAATTTAATTACAAATAATTTGAACATTCATTTTCTCCTACGCATGCTATGTCGTTTGCGTTTATGTAAACACCTGTCTGTTTATTGTAACAAGGCCTAATATATATGGTGAAATTTTACTAGCGACCGATAGCGAAATCTCAAGACGGGCTGATGATAAGGAACAGCTTTCCATAAGGAACATTAGTTGAAGAATACCAAAATATTTTTTTAAGTTTCCAATTCTTAACTTATCTTATCTTATCTTATCTTATATAAGCTATATAATCAGCTGATCACCAATTTTGTATAGGAGGTCAAATTTATTTCGACCTATGTTTCTTGAGAGACGTGGTTCCTTATCACCAACCCGTCTTAAATTTTCGCTCTCAGTCACTATTCAAATTTCACCTTATATTTGGTTGAATAGCAAAGAACCGTCTAGATTACCTAATCGTTTTTTAGTACCAACCTGTATTGGATTAAAACCTGCTGAATTCTAGTTTATCGTCTAAGTAACGTCGAAAATAAATAACGATAACTAATGGAAAACTATCATTAGTACTGTTTTGTGAATATATTAAGTTCTATCTTTCGTAAAAATAGCATATAACATAGTATTCATAGTTATAGTTTAAACGGGTTCTTACCAACGAATTATTATTATTTTGAGCTCCCTATATTTCGATGCTGTTGCAAGCGTCATGATCTCGGCTAAACTGGTGGATCTGCAGATGGCTGCTAGGGGTACTCGTAAACCCTCATTCTTCTTCGTTTTTGTGGAACGCAATTGTCACTACCGGAACTCACTCGGAAAGTCATCCCAACAACACACACGATTTTGATGACTGTTTGAACAAATGTTATTACAAGTTAATAATAATTCGTCGGTAAGAACTCGTTTAGATTTCCTCTATAACTATGAATAGTGTTAACAACCGCGAAAGTTTAAAATGTATGTTAAAGGTAGCTTAAAAATAAAAATTAAAACTAGTTTGGTAGATACTGTTGTTTATTTTACGATAAAGGTGCTACTACGAAAAACCGAACCGCGGTTGTGAAAATTTCTTCAAGTTGAACAAAAAACATACGAAAGAATTATAATTTTTCCACATAAATTATTCCGAGGCGAAAACTTTATTCTTGCGGTTAGTATTGAGTCATCTAAAATAAGGGTGAAACACCTGTGTCGTGAGAATGTTGTTGTATATTCATTGCCTGATAAATCCCTTCAGAGAAACGCTGACATTTCCTTATTACTTGTTAATGTCAGCGTAAAATTACAAACAACGGAAGATTACAATGTATCTCGCCAGATTACAATCCGTCGAAGTATTGTAAAACATACACCGGATCGTGATTCAACATTCTATGTTCCCAGCGACGCCATATTTGGTTGAATGTGATCAAACAGTATTCTTGTGATTATTTTCATAAGTCTGTAATGTAAATAAGTCACGTAAACTTACAAATCTAATACTAAACTAATCAAATAATGTAAACAAAGTGTTTTAATCACACAACATAGAGTGGCTACAAAATTACAACCAATTGTCAAACAAACATGACCGTGCGTGATACACGACGTTCGACCAATCGTTTCACGATTTTCCCGTTTTACTTTGTAATAATGTTCACCGCCGAAATATACTTAGTACTTTGAATCGGTATCCGTCCGTGTGTATGTTTTAGAACATTCCGACGGATTGTAATCTGGCGGGATAGATTGTAATCTAAGAGTTTGTAATTCTACGGAGACATGTACCTTCCCATACTCTCTCTCTGCATAGTGTTCTGTCGCTTCTTCATCCGTAGATTAGGAGCCTTCCCTTGCTGTTGCGAGTGCAATCGTGGGTGATAAAGATCGCTCACAGAGAATGTGATGATGTTTCAGAGAAGGCGTGTCGGTGTGAGGGCGTGCAGACGCAGACGCAGAAGACACATGCAGTGTGGCGCGGCCGGCTGCCCGCGCGCTCGCCGCCCCCCTGCCTCGTGTGACGCCCCCCACCGCACCCGCCGTCCGACTAGTCCCTGTGCGCCTCCTCCCACCTCCCCCAGCCCCACTCACCTGATAACCACTCACCCTCCGAGTGTCAAACGAACTTGTCAACTTTACTACTAACTAGGTGCTTCACATAAAACTAATTTCGGCAGCGATCCGTCATTTAGTTCAAATAAATTATAGCAAAGTGTTTTCGAGTACTATGATAAATCTTTTGAATACGCTTGTATTGAGCGCACGTACAACTCGTTCGCTTCCTATTGTAAATAAAAATCGAGACAGCTTAACCGCTTCATACACTTTCTACATTTCGACACATGTATTTAAGGGATGATTCTTGATGACAAAATAATATTAATCATAATAGGCAGATAGAAGTGCTCGCTCTACTCGAATACAGAATCGAGAGTCGCTTCAAACGCTTATTGAAAAAATAGATGTTACGTGAAAAAAAAGATTGGAAGAGTGGAAAACGTTGGCATTTGCGAAACAATCTCCCAGACAGGACAGCCCGTGGTCGGCGGCGGCAGTATCAGCGGTCTCAGCTGGGCCAGCTTTCCGCCCGCCACTCCCGCCGGCCATAATAGGCCACTGCTACCAGACAATTAACTGGATCTGAAGCGACATACCTACATGACATCCGCTGAGACGCCAGATAAGACCTGTTGGCTAAATTCCTAACAGGCCCGGTAAAATCCCCAGGCCACTAAGACTCAGCAAAGAAACATTTGAGCTACGGACCGTTATATTATATTATACAGAAACTAACGTATAACGAACAGGTAGAAAATACAAAAAGCAAACCCACCTCGTGCTCGTAGAATCAAAACACGTGAACAGTAGGTTTCGCGCATTGTTTTTTCTTAGAATTAACAAATTAACTGAAGACGTACCTACCTATATGTTTAGTACCTACAACCTATTTGTTTCTGATTTCCGAACCGCAAAGTAGTCCTGGTTATTATTGATGTGTAGCAACTGCGAGGTTCTGACTAAGTTATATCAACCTCGTAATAACTGGAATGTAGTTATAAGGTTTTTGTTGTGAATGCGTCCTGCGTGAATAATCTGTGTAATAATCGTGCAGGTATCAATTAGTATGTTGTGTACACAGTTCCGTAAAGTAGGCGCCGTCAAGTCGTCGACCCCGCCCCTATCTCGTGCAACAGCCTCGAGTCCTCTACTCGTATGTGGGTGGATCATATCATGGTTCATCTTAGGGTTTCATCTGCAAACTGCAGATTGCATAGACAACATAACGTGTCAGCGTGGGGTTGATCATCGTCATCAGATTGTTGACTTATAAATAAGTTTATCGATGTTAAATTCATAATGTTATGCAGGCAAAGGATGGTTGTGATGCGACTGGCTGGTGACAGCACTGATACAAATATCAGTTAAGAAAACATGAAGAGACTATATTTTCAAAAAAGAGCAGAATCGCAATCCAATTTAGGAAATAATATTACTATTTAAACATATCCAGTAAGACGAGAATTTAAGAAAAATATGTGTTTGTTGTAATACCTATAGGTTGTTGTTGACCAATTTTGTTGACAATATTTAAATACAATGTGTGTCTGTCTATGTCTCCATCCAACGGTCGAAGCTATTCTTCCTGCTGCTGCTGATGGACACATCTGTCTGTTTCGCCTAATCGATGTATAGACTTGTGTTGTAATGACAATTATTATTATTAGTAGATATAGAATAGGTACATCCAAATAATTTTCATCATATCATTAAACACATTTCATAGCGTTAAAACATCTTTATAAAAGACATGATGTTCGCGTCATTAAGTATATTTAGAGTAGTAAGTATAATAGTTTTAGCTGTATAATTGAAATATAGGTTTAAGTGCTGCCCTCTTATTGTGCTGATTCTGAACTATAGATCAGTTCTACAGGTATTTAAAAATAAGTTTGTGCTCTGGCCACAACTACCAAACTGATTTGAATAATAATAAGGTCTTTTTTGACAGATTAATAAAGTTACGCTTATCTACGCCAACAGATGGCGTTGAACATCTGGGGGTTTTCTCAACTAGTCACGCAAGGTAATAAAATTTGCGTTCTAGTAGTAGTAAACTGTTTTCGTCCTCGTAACCTTGCTGGCGTTTTTTCCGTTAGTCCTTAATCATTGCTAGCGATATCATAATACGCTGAAATTAGCGCAACTAGCACCGCCGATAATATTTTCAAACTTTCAGTCAAACTACATTTATAACTTCATCAATTTTCAAGGACGTTCATTGGGTCGTTGGACGACTCGGTGTCCCACGCGAAAATAATTAAAATCAAATTCCCCGGCGAATATATCCCCTAGATGTTCAACGCCATCAATGATCTTTAGTACTTTCTGGTTACTTTTTTAAAATGCTTTCAAAAGGCCTCATTTCAGTAACTTTTGTGTGTCACAAGAGGCACTGTGTTGAGTTGACATTCCATATAAAAAGCTTTATCTGTTGCATCTAATTTATTGTTATCTTACGAAAGCCTAAATGTCCCTTATTAAAATAAAACGATTAAATTTTACATAAGTAATATGTGTGTATGTATATTTCAAAAAAATATAAAGTATCATAAAAAAAATACTTACATAAATGTTACAAAGTAATTGTGTAAATAGAGTAAAATATTACTAGTGACCGATAGCAAAATCTCAAGACGGGATGCTGATGATAAGGAATAACTTTCCCCAAGGAACATAGATTGAAATATGACAAAAATATTTTGAGTTTCCATAGTAATCAGCTGATCAGCAACTTTGTATGGGAGGTCTAAATTTTTCTTTTTTTGACCTAAGTTCGTCGAGTAAAGTTGTTCCTTATCACCGCCCGTCTTAAGTTCCGCTATCAGTCACTAGTGAAATTTCACCCTATTATGTATGTATCCCAAAATGATTCAATCCGTGTTTAAATGTTTAGTCATTAATCAGTGTTTATGTAATACTAAATAAGCATCAGTACCTACCTACACTACACATGTAAACCTACATAGTGATGTTAATTTAATATCTCGTGAGCTTTTCTCCGACGTACGCTAAACTTATTTCTGATCAAAGAAGAAAATTAATATTTCGCTCAATATCAGAACTTTTGTCAATTAAATATTTACTTTAGTTTTATTTAAATATACTTATACAAAAATTACTGTAAACCACGTGTTCTTATGACTAAATCTTGGACTATTATATTTATATCTTAGAATATTTTGCGATTTCGCTTTTGATCATACCGGCAAAATTGTTTTACTTGATCATCTATTTGGGCGATTCTTTATTATTTGACTGTTAGGTACCTATTAGTGCAAATAAATCTCCAATGTTCGGAAGTCGAGGCTGTTGCTACGAACTATCAGTAAGTAGTTGGTGTATATAATTGTGTCACTGTTACAATACTCTTTTTACAACTGCAAATAATTTACAATGTAGCACACGGGTCCATCTGATTTATATTGCAAATAGATTTTGAAAAGGGCGAGTACAAACAAAGCGATCTTATTATTTTTTGGCATTTTTGCATACTCGAACGTGTCAAATGGTATTTTTGAAGTGGGGTAGTAGGCACATTATAATTTATGAAATAACCAGACTTTTAACAGATGAATAATAATATTATAACATACCAGATTTTGTACAAATCTGTCACCAAAGTATCGTGGTTGGAAAATAAAGAAAGGTTTTATAAATCACTACCTTTCCGCCTAGCGGCTTAACTTGCTGCTTCTTTCCTGGAGCAGCTGATTTAAAAATACCTGAATAATTCTTTCCACTTTTAATACTTAAAAATTATTACTTAGTAATGTGATTCAAACAAGTTTGAGAGAAGTAAAGAGGTAGTACTACATCGGTATTTAAATACGTTACAGGTATTAATCGAGTACCTAACTCTTTGGCCAAAATTGTAGTCACGCCATGTTCACTAAGGCGATTTTATGATTTTCGCTCAGTATTATTAGTTAATGTTACATCGGAGTTGTAGTGTATAAGTACGGGGTACTGTCACATGGGCCCGGTGCAACTAATGTTAAGCTAACAAAGTATATTTATTTGAATTTGCGTTAAACACTACTGTGTTCTAAAGTTTATTGATCAAATTATAAAAATATACCAATTAGATTTCGCTGACGAAATCACGTGTTTCTATTACTTAATTGAGTAAATTAAATTTCGTAGTTAGGATGGAGTTGGCAAATTTTAAATTTATTAAGAAGTCTGAATATGTCCGATATGTAAACAGACTGTATTTAATATGGTCTTCAGGAGACACCTGTAATAATCAGTAATTACGAATATATCTGTAAATTAAATTCTATTTGATTTAAGAATTATAGTTAGGTGATATCTGCAAATCTAGCTGTGTGTGGTATAAATAAAATTTATTTTAGATATTTAATATGAATTTTTCCGTCGCAACCAGTCGTGAGACAGTTGCGATGGCGTCCAGATGGATATTATTATACCTGTATGTTTTCGGCGGTGATTGAAAACGACGTGAGAAACATGAATTCCGAAATCTTTGGGACCTGCTTAGTCGCAATCTTCGTCTACAAAAAATGTGCCATTTTAGTCAATAGAAGCCTAATGCGTATTTTTACGCTATGTTCTTATTACTATCATAAAACGTTAAGTCAATAGATGCCTATGTTTAATGCTACCTTATGATTACGAAACATTTCCTATTTTAAGTATCTATATGCGGCTAGAACACAAGTGTGCCGACCGTACTCGGTTCGATACCTATATACATAGGTTTTGTGAGGGGTAACATTAAACTCAAGATAACCAGCAGTGTATGCCGAACCGTGCACGGCAGGCAGACTAGTGTAATACGCGCTTAAATGCGTTTTCTAAATGTTTGTAAGTATTATAGCCTCAAAAAACATTATCAAGTAGGCTAAATACAAAAAAAAATGCTTTTTATTCGCTTTGACCTACCTCCTCGGGGCTCGCGTACCTACATAAACTCAAAACCAATATTTGAAGAACACTCAGTAAAACTGGCCATGGTAGCTTCTTCCTTAGTATTAGGTAAATTGGTATGAATTATTTTAGCAGTCTCTGATGCACTCAATGCAATGCAAAATATTCGTTTTAGTTATCTAGACCAAGTGATTTATTAAGAAGCATAATAGGAATATAACCCAAAATCAATAGACGGGGACTCAACATTTAAGTTCAACATCGAATGCCATCTTAATATACGTATCTTTTAAATGGCATCACCTAATTTAAAAATAAACTTAGGTACTTAATGTTAATGATGTCATAAACGAAACCAACCAAAAACAAACCATAGTACGTTAATAATGACGACTAATCACTCGGTCTAAAAATATTTTCCACTTGCCCCCTCTCCGTCCATAATAAAGCGTGTTCATATATTAAATGAAATTCGAGAGTCGTTTTAAAATTGGTGATATGATAAATATATAAAAATATTATGTAGCACGGATTGTTATTTGTTCTAAATATGTTATTGTAGGTATTGTATTTACTGCTTATGTAACCCAAATAATTTAAATCGGTATAGTCTTATCAAAACCTACTTTTTATAACAGGTTTTAGGGTTTCATAGTCTGCTACAAATCCTTATCATTTTGTCAACTCTGTCTGTCCGTATCCCTATTTCAATAGTTTTACAAGTAGACATAACATTTGGTATGAAGGCAGATCGTATTCACGGAAATATAGTAATGTCAGCACAAAAATAACTCTCATTTTTATCTTTCTCTCCACTAATCATTTAACTGTTTCTGTCACGGGATATTGGCTTTTAAAAAGAAAACTTTTCAGCCTTGTTTTGTTACAGCCCGCTGTAACTTGTAAAGTGTACATGTTAAACATAAGCATAAATATGGAATATATCCTATCCGACTGTAATTGAATTCCTTTAAAATTCAAATTAAAAAAGTAAATTCGGCCTCCTAAGAAAAGATTGAAAAATAACATATTTTTGAACTAAACTTGTACTTTAAAACAAGCTAAGTATGTCCACGGGAAATAGGTTATGAATTTTATTTCCCCTCAGAGGGCCAAAAACACGCGTTTTTTAATGCATAAACGACAGACAGATGGACGGACGGACAACTAAGTGATCATAATGAGGGTTTATTCCGTTTGAAAGAAAGCCATTTTAAGGTACGGTAAGTATTGTAAAACTATTAACAGAAAAAACTATTAAGTACGTATATAATTGTAGGTATTTATTTATTAAAAATAAAATACATTTAAATTAACAGTTTATTTTCCAGAACTTAAAAATCACGCGGTCACACTTCTCTGTACGTTTGTCAAGTTATAGTCCGTTTTACAGTACTTACCGTATTATTGTAAACTCATCCCAAAAATTTTTATTTTAAAAATATTTCAAAAAACTGCTTCAATTAATATTTGAAAATCTCGAATCAAATCTAAATTATTTAAAAAACAATACACTTGTTTAGGCAAATTTTTCAGACTTGAAAGTTCACCTATTAACATTAGGTATATTTTCTAAAATAGTTTTGGTACCTCCATGTCAATTTGTATGTAGAGATTGGTAATAATCGATTGCACATTACGATAAGATTATGTGCGTTCCTATAATTTTCAAATTATGTAGTACCTTTTAGTTCCAAACTTCAAACGAATTACGCTACAACTTTGCTATGAGCTTAAAAATTGTTTCAATATTAGTACTTACAAGCATTATATTTAATTCGTTCACCTACCCATAGTATTAACAAAGAACGAACTTCTTAGGTAAAATATTGCTTAACCTCTTACAAGTACATAAATAAGGTTTATAATATAAGAGCTTTTTGAATAGTATACTTACAAAAACATGAGATCTTATGAACTAATCAGAATTCTTCGCGATAATTTATTATACTTAATATCCATCCAGTATTATTAGATAAATAGGTATAATGGTCAGGGAACCATTGTCTAGCTCCTATAGTACGTTAAAGTAATTAAATATACTTAAGTTGATGAACTGGTCAATGTATGATAGGCGTTGTACAGTTTCCTACATTATTGGTCCCAAGCCAAGTGAAACCTATCGGTGAAGTAATACGGCATGTTGTTCCTACCTCTGCTCTACGTAATCATGATCAAATCAGTTTAAGTATAATGTAGGGGCTGACTGGTTAGGCACTAATACAGCTACTTTGTAAAACTTAAACCTAGCCTAGAATAACGTAATTTATTCGAGAATGAACATCAAGGAAAAGCCTTCTCTGCCACTTTCGAAAATAATATTTATGTACTAAGTACCTAATTTCGTGTGTGGATATCAAACTCGTTGGACGTTATAGTATTTGCAATCGCTTTGCCAAGATATGTTATGAAATTACTTTGTGAACATAACAAATTGATGACCTTTTGAGGATGCTTTTACTTACCTACGATCTTGCATTGTGATACTATAAATCGGTTTAAAATTATATATCTCACAATCAGACTATGTTAAAGACTCTGGCTTATAATTAAATAATTGTTAATTGCAACAGTGTTTCAGAATAATTATGTTAAATGACAAAATAGCCAAAGCATAAACAAACATCACAATTTTCGCACGTTACAATTTCTTTGTTCTAAATTATGTAGTCACCGATCAGTCTAACAGTGAGGAAAGGCGCATGTATTATATATGCTAACTTTCTTCATTATGATACGTGCAGTGCAACCTATCAAAATACCAAAATGATAGGTGCACGTTGGTCTAATTGGCTATGTGGAGTAGTACAGGCAGTCAGGTATCAATTTAGCTAACATCATAATTAAATAATACTTAATATCGAACTTTTTCTACTATTGTTTGAAATGAGGAACAACAAATCCACTTTACGATAGCATAGATTTCGGAATTCATAATCACGGCGTAATGAATGTGTATATTTCGTGTAAATTTTAGTAAAATTTTATTCGTAGTTCTATAATAGTCAAAATTATAAGTTTGAAACATAGTGACGGTACCTATTCATGAAGAAAATGTAATGTCTGCGTATTTCCAGTATTGTAATAATGGATCTGTAAGTGCCTGACGCCTGTCCATCATATCAAAAGCTTGTGCCTAGTCCCCCTAGATATACGCTCCGGAAGTACCTTTATATGGTAGCACCGTCGCTATTTTACACGACAGAATACAAGAACGTTTTGTTAACACGCGCCCATATGCCATGTGCTGCCCTCATCACTTTGGTACATAATTTATTAGATATCTAGTGGAGGCGATTAAAGTAGATGCAGAAACTAAAACGTATATTTGCAGAAACATGTAAAAGTGGCCACTTTTAGCTTATTGCTTTTTGTAACTACAGCGATCAGCTCATTAATAAAAAATCATACTGTAAATAAGTGGATTATCGATAAATATAATTTTCATCGAGGTATGTACCTACCTATTATTAAGTGATGTACTGAGGGCAGCATCAGTCATGTGGGCGCATGTTAAATTAATACTTATATGTACTCGTATATCTAACTGCAAGAAATATGCAAACAAAACATACTTGGTACAAACATTCTTACATGTTGGTCTAAAGTTGAACGACTCGGTGTCACACTCGAAAAGAAGAAGTCTAAACTAAATGATATTATACATTCTTCTTCTAAAGAAGAAGCTTCTCTAAATCCCAAACCGGAACGTCATATAAGTATCATATTTAACATAATAGTGAATGAAAATATGTTAAAATGTCTTGCATTCTGTCATTTTAAATAATAAGGTCGGTGATGCCACTGCTTCCATAGGTTCGGAACATTGATACGGTTTATTGAAAGAAAAATTGAGATACTCGTTTGTAAGAACTATTATATACCTATAACATTGATTCGTTTTGATGGTATTGCCTTATAATAATCGTATGTGAGTGTAGGCATGGGGTGTGCTTCGGTGCATTGATGATCCATTTTCAGTACTGCGAAGTGCTAGCCAAGTGAGTACGATCCCGTTGTTAGTGACACCTACACTGTAAATGTACGGACACACTTTGCCATATTGTGTAAATAATGTTTGAAACACTACAAACGGTGATCATTCTTATTTTAAATTATTATTTACATTTATATAAGGATACAGACTTTATATTATGCGAGGAAACGTGGCTCTTCATGTTTGAGAAAAATTTAAGTAAGGATTAAAGTAAATATTGAATCGCGCTTTATCGTGAGCTAATACTTAAAAAAGACTCAGTGCTGGTATCGACAGTTTTTTAAATATATTGCTTTTACTTCAAATTTAACGAATAATAATAAAAACCAGTCACTGAGCACAAAAATCGGAATAAATGCTATCGAATTTTTAAACTGGGACAGGCGTTTGTACAAAATGTCATTTAAGTCTTAAAACGAGGTACAATCAGTAAAATAAATTATCAAAAGAAATAAACGCCCAGTGCAGCCGGCTCCCAACAACTAGCTTTCAATAAATTTTACAATATCCCCTGTACTATGTACATCTATGTACGAAGCTTTTCCATTTTTTATACTTGAGTTGTAACATTGTTAATCAGTACTACGAATACTTTGTTTCATTTTATTTATGTTGTAAATCGAAAAATTGTATAAATGATTCAATAAAGTGATATCGGTGTTTAATTTATTACCCCAAACCAAAGAAATCTCCGTCGACTCAGTGTCTCGGCAGAAGACCCATCTCTAAGGTCGGATTATACGTAGTGAGCGGCGCGAAAGCGGCCATGTTATGAAACTACAAACTACAAGTCTACTGGTGAAATTCTTACTAAAATGCGTAGCCGGTTAATATTCCTGTTATCATATGTCTAATCGACTGCGCAATGAACAACGAATTTTGTTTAAAAATTGTAGCATGTCATTTGATAATATCAGGCACAGGCGTGTCGCGAAATTACAATTATTATTTTGCAACGAATTACCCTCTTCTCTTCTCTTTTTGTGTGAGACACATGCATATCATATCATACATTAATTTACTTTCGCTTTCGCGCCCGCTGACTCAATTCTGAAATAGATAAATATAATAATAAAATACGTTTATTTTAGTCACATTCAATTAGATACTAAACTAAAATTATATATTTGTAAAAAAACTAAAAGTACGAAAACATAAATATAAGTTGCACTCATCATCATCACTTAAACTTTAGTAACTCGATGAAAACGTATTTTTTTAATCCGGTGGAAGAAAGTGAAGCTGAGATACTGAAGCATATTTACAAGTCGTTTAGGTAAAAGTCAACTTTTTCTGGTCAGGCGATATCGATATAGACATTTTAAACTATTGAAGTTGTTTTTAAACCACTCAACATGTCTACATATTTAGAAAATAAATTAAATTAAATTAAAGGCTACAAACATAAAAAATCTAAACTTTTGCTACAGGTTATAATTATGTCCCTTGGCAAACTTCGTCAAATTCGTAACAACAGTAAAAGGGCTGTGTAGCTTCTTGAGCAGAAGTTCCTCCTCCTTGCATCGTATTCCTCACTGCTGAGGGTCGTGATCTCTATGAAGAATTTTTTCTGGATAATGTCGCGACATCTTCCTCGATCTTCTGCTGCGTGGATAGCCTCACTGAAGTTGGTGTCAGTGTTTGCGCGAATTTGGTCTGTCCAGCGCATAGGGCTACGTCCTCTTGGCCTTTTACCCTGTATTTTTCCAGTGACACATAGCTTTTCGAGGTTGTCTCCTTTCTTTCTAGCGATGTGCCCAAAGTACTCGAGCATTCTTTTCAAACAGACGGTGAAGAGTCTTGTTGTGAGCAGAAGTTACGATACCCAATTTATTTATGTACCTATCTATGTAATCGTATGCACAGATACATTTTACTTTATACATGGTGTAAGGGACAGCCCTCCGAATACTGATAGGGTGCATTCAGACCATGAAACTGAACCACTTCCCATACAAAAATATTTCAGGAAACGTAAAAAAAATAGTCTCTCCATAGTTAATGCTGTAAATTTTGTATTAGACTTCGGTTTTTTTTTGTCGTTTCCTGTCAAATGTTTCTAGAGGAAAGTTGTTCATTTTCATGGTATGCATGCACCCTATATTTAAAGAGCACCCTTACAACCCGTATATTTACATCGTGTGACACATTTAATTAACTATACGCATGTAAATAAGACGCTTTGAAAATCTTAACTTTAATTTCAAACAAATGTCGTTTACTGCTGATGGCGTGAAGTTACATGCCGTGTAATTAACCTGGCCAGCCCTGAGCCAGAAGAACAGAGAAGCCAATCGAAAGCTGAACATCAAATGGCGTGGCGTGCCAATTCCTCATGATAGTTCTCCTAAGTACCTTGGAATTACATTAGACAGAACGTTAACGTATAAAACACACTGCAAGAACACCCAGCAAAAAGTTAGCACTCGCAATAACCTGCTGCGTCGCTTGATCACATCCAGATGGGGAGCTGCGCCAGATGTCCTACGGACTACGGGAATAGCCCTCTGTTATTCGGCCGGCGAGTACGCCAGCCCTGTATGGAGCCGTTTAGCGCATGCCAAATTGGTGAACACAGCTCTTAACGAGACCTGCCGGATTATTACAGGCTGTCTCAAACCAACCCCAGTGGCAAAGCTTTATCCACTTGCTGGCATCGCTTCACTCGACACCCGTCATGAATCCTGTTCCTGGAGCCCAGAGACTGAAAAGCCGCCATAGCTTCATAAAGCACGCGAAGCAATCACTGGCAATGCAAAAGAAGAGCGATACTGGCTTTGGTACAAAAGGTACCCAACAGCTTCCCCTTTTCCACCAAAAGAGAGTCTCCCCCCTGGACACAAACTCTCTTGGCTAACGAGGAAGTCACTCAACCGACTCTAGACCCAAATTGGCCGATGTAGGGTCAACCTGTGCCGGTGGAGATACAGCTCAAATAACACATGCGAATGCGGTGCTTCTCCGCAAACAATGGCACACCTACTGTCATGCCCTGCCTGCCCGTCATCTTGCTCGCAAAAAGATTTATTTATATGATGCCACCGACACTGCAGTTCGGCTGGCGGAGTACCTATCGACAGTAAGCCCATCGATCGACACGCAGAAAAAAACCTTAAATAGGTAAGTTGATGTGCTGCTAATAGTACCAGCACAATATAAACACTAAGAGCCCTTCGCGGACGTTGTTCAGGTACATACATAATATACATAAATCACGCCTATATACTTTAAGGGTTAGGCAGAACGTTAAAGGCTGTAAAACGGATATTAACCGCACGTCTGACAAAAGTTTGAGGGTCGATCAGATAACTGTGTATTACTTTAGTGACTGGTTGTCAGCCCGTCGCCTAAAACTGCAATACCATCTAACCCTCGAGTCCCTTAGTCGCCTCTTAGACACCCATGAGCAAGAAATGGGCTGATGCTATTCTAAGCCGGCATCACACGGCATAGTTCAAGGTAATATTTATTATAATCTGTACGGAAATAATAAAACCATCAATCAGTTCCTGAAACTGTCCCAAAAAGGGTTGAACGATGTAGTCACCCTTATATTCATACAAAAACAAATTTAATTATGTGTTGTCTCAAAAACGAAGCTGATTCTAGAGGCGATTGTTTGATGAACGAGTATTTACTACATTACGATCGCGAATTCCTCTTTGGTTAGTAATTTTAGGTGATATTTGCAAAGATTTCGGATTCCGCTTTTTTGAGGAGCCAACGACATGGGTTGGAAACATTCCATGGCTTATTTCTCAGTTCCAGTTGAGTCACATAGCTACTGAACGTGCTTGTAGCCGTCACATATTCCGTCACATTTCTTTGGCGTAGCCATCATTTTGGCACATTGCGCTGTACAAGTAATCTGATGATTTTTCTGAAATTCTAACCTAAAAGCATGTCGACCGCTCCCCCATTTCTTGACCCGAGATCTCAGTCTAGGTAGCGTCACATTGAAAACCAGTCTTGATATAAGAGTCCATCCATTCGTTAAAAAAACGTTTGAGCCTCTCCGCTTTGAAAAATATACAGGGTGTAAGTGACGGTGTACCGAAAACTTTGCAAGCATGATCAGACCATAAAACTAATCAACTTTTATTATGGAGCCTATGTTGGGAAACGAATTCTTTTTCGAGTTTCCATAGAAAGTCAGTCAGGTAATCGGGAATTTTGTATGGGAGGTCGGAAAAAAAATACCATTTACAAACATATCTTCTGTCGAAAAAGTTGTTCAATTCCATGGTCTGATCATGCCTGCAAAGTTTTCGGTACACCGTACCTTACACCCCGTATACTTTGGGGTGCCAGCGACATGGTCATACATATTTACACTTTTATGAGATTTTTTTAATAGCGATAGGCTGACAACCTGTCACTATAGCGATACACAATATTCCAAATAACCCTCAAACATTTGTCAGAAGTGGTGTAAATGGCCGTTTTTTGCGGCTGTTTACGCTCTGCCTACCCCGCAAGGGATTATAGGCGTGATATGTGTATGTATGTATGTAAGAAAACAAAAAAAAGGGACGGTAAAACCGTTAACGAAAATAATTTAGATATAAGATTTCAAATTATTTTCTAGTCTCACCACGACCACACCTGCCGGGGAACACATCACCAATTAGAACAACAATAGAGATATTCAACTAATTCAATACAAGAAAAAGATGTTTCACCCAAAAATGATTAAAAAGATGTTTCACCCAAACGTGATTTAGTTTAGTTACAGATAGAAGCAGTTTAACTTTATGTAACTACAGCGAGTTTATAAATTAGTTTTAGTATCTGTACTTCAACAATCTCTTCTAGAAGATTTTCGTTAAATAATGTTTTCAGTGAGTTATGAATTATTAAGTGATGAGAACAGCACAAAGCATATGGGCACGTCTAAAATCACTTTAAAATGATAGTTAACTTAGGCGGTTCTCTCACTTGTCGTCCATCGTTCTATTTTTTAACGCAACGTAACGCATGCGTCTGTCAGACGAAGGGAAATTGCGAATTCCAATCTCATTTCCATACATATACGGCTACGGTGGATTTACGGTGCGTAACGGACACTTACCTTTCGTCAGACAGATGCATGCGTTACGTTACGTTAAATAAACAGAACGACAGACGACAAGTGAGAGAACCACCTTACCTAATGCTACAGTCACATTATGCTCCTGATCTAGCTCCAGCTCCTGCCGCTGAAGCGAATATACCCAGAAACACTTCCGCCAAAGTATCAACGCGAGTGAGTGTTCACACCTTTAGGACATATATATATAAGAGATCTGTGGTTCACACACTCAGAACTCAGAACTTTGTCTTATTTTATCGCAGCAATACGAGTGAGCGAGATAGTTATCATTCCACTCGTGCTCGTTCGTACGTACTGCCCTTGTTTTGACTCGCGCACGAAATACCGACACTAGCGGGAGCACGGAAGTGTCAGCGGCATGAAGAGAAGCAGCGCGGGTAACCTGTCTAAATGTTCGTGACATAAGCAGACATATGGGTCTGGAGGTAGTCTGTGCGGCTGTGCGGAAATCGAATAGAAGAAGAAATGCTACCATAGACTTATAATATACCACAATGCTACATATAGTTAATTTGTGGTAGAATTGTGAGGGCGCCTCTGTGCCTCAGTATGAGAAATGTCATAGCAATCTATAAAAAAATAATGTTCCCTTTTTGCTACGCCTATTCCTATTCCGCACATGCTCTACCTACTAATTTCAGTTTTTGCAACAGATGAATGCATTGTCAGGGATACGTAGTTGACTCAAAATGCAATTAAACAGTAGAGATAAAAACGATTCTAGCTTGGTTTGTAGGCACGATTTTCTTTACCTAATATACCTACTTACACTATACTGGGAGGTTCCGAATGACAGATTTTCCCGATAACGCTAAGCTCTATCAGTTAATCTAAACAACTTTCCTCAAGGAACATAGTTCGATAATTATATTGATGTACCAGATTGGCCAGATTTTACAAAACACAAGATTGGTGCTACGTGACGCGACCTGTGGTCAACCGCGCCGCGGATTCGGCAATTTTCGGATTTTGCAAAAATCAGTACCTACTCGCTGCTACGTCGCGCGGGTCGCACGCTCCGATACGATCACTCACAATGACGTATATGCTACTAGACATGGAACGTATTATTTTAGGGGTACAGGAGCACCCTGTGCTGTGGGATATGTCCCTCGAACTGTATAAAGATAGAGATGCCAGGCAAAGTACCTGGCTATGAATTCGCGAAGAGCTTTTTCATAATTTTATTGAAAAAAGTGAACAGGAAAAAAGGATGCTGGTAGTAACTATTGTCAAGGTTTATTTTATTAATTACGTACTAAAATACATATTTCTTGTTTAACATTACTACCTACGGTTATTTTTGTACTTATCAGTATAAATTTTACGTTTTTTTGCCAATTAGTACCTAAAGGATCATGCCCATTTTTGGGCCTGCTTTGTCGCATGCGTCAGGATGATACTAATATTAAAATTAATATTATAATTAATCTACGTCCTCTTGCTACTTGAAAGTATGTTTTAAACCCGGGATTTTATTTATTACATAATTAGATCTTGCTTTGATTGGCCATGAAACAGCATGTTTTTTCCCTTAGTTTTTTCCTGTCAGAGGGTAGTAAACTCTTTTTTCTACATGTATAGTTCCTTTTTGTTCTTTTCCTTTGACTTGTGTCTTTGACGTTGATTCACTTTTGGTGTTTTTCTTTCTTTAGTTTTGCTTTAGTTTCTTGGATTGTATTTTGTCTTTTCCTGAAATAATTTTCATTGAAATTACTGACGAAAACGGCTAATAAACAATACGTGGGCCAATATGGCCTTGCCAATAACATTTGATTGGCGAAATCGGTGTATTCCTTCCGAATTCCCCTAAATCAGCAACCACATATCGTGAAGTGTCTTCTCCTCGAATGGTTGACCTATTGCGGTCTTGGATATCTCCAACTCAGGTATTTATTTAGACAATATGAAAGACTACATGATTTTACTTTAATTCAATCACCCTTGATAGTTATGCCCCTATACCTAGTATACAACCTAAGCGGCTGGTATCTACTAGATGGCAAAAACTGGATTATTATGGACCACGGAGACAGTTTAATAATAAATTCCTTTATGGTGATTGATAGCAACATAATTTATTGTTTATGCATTTCAGGTCTCAAGAATGGAACGTGTCTGTGCCTCCTGTTATAGGGCTGCGACAAGGCAAATGGAACGAGGACAACAACACGACTTGAATCGCCCCAATATGGCAGACGCTAATATTCCAGAGCCACCTCCACTCCCACCACCGGTTCACCAAGCAGTTTCTCAAGCAGTTGTACCAAAAATTACATCTTCTGTGTATAGGTGTGCTGCTAACAAATCTGGCCACTGCGTATTCGTCAATTGTTTCGAACCTGAACGTGCCCTCCGAAGCACAGAACATGCTTTCTTACGGATATTCAGGTGCAGCATGCACTGTTCTGTGTGTGTGTGTGCTCTGGGGGCTAGGAATGATTAACTTTTTATTTAAGGTAAAATAATATTATTATGTGTGCCTCGGCAAGCATAGCGTTGGACGCTCTCCAGCCAAATGAACCAATGTCGACTGGGTAGTGACTAGATAATTAAAACAATATTTTTGCATTATTTGTTGTATTTTATTTCCTCTTCTTTCAATTTATACCTACTTACAACTGAGGAGGTTAGGAACAAAAGGTGTCATTTTATTTTTTTGCAACTTATTAGGTAACATGTAGCTTGTGTTAGGCACAAAAGGTGACTTTTTACTAGGTGCACCACATAGCAGAGGTGCACCAAAAATGACACCTTTTGTTCCTCAACTGCAACAACTGTGCTATCCACTCCATCCCGCCCAATATGAATTAGTAAGTGGTAGTAAAAATAGTAGTCTTCGTCACTGGGGCTCGGGAGGGATTTCAGTGAGTGCTGTGTTTTGGAATGGTCTACCTCTAGAGGTAGAATCTACAGTGTGTCCAGACCAGACGAGTTTCCCTGCCGTGATCTTTAAGGAACTCACTAGTTCACAAGAATTCAATCTAATGATTCTTGTTTACCTTCCGAATTATTAGGGTCAGTAATATAAACCTTAGGTAAGTATAAATACCATAGAAATCTCACCAGCTAGGCGAATGGCCTAGCAACTTCATGTCGATGATAAATACTCGTGTAAAATGACAGCAAATATGGGGACCTACATTTCTAGGTTATGTTACAATTTGATGAATTACTTTGAACTCCGGGTTTTTAACATAAAAATAATAACAGGAGGTAAATAAGAAGTTAATTATAAACCGTTTGAAACTTCTTCTGCCTTGACGCAAATCTGGCCTGGAGTCCCTTACTCGGTGGGCATGATCCTTTGACAAATAAATTGACATGGATAAATTTAATAACTATAAATTGATCCATGTCAATTTTCACGGCACACAGTTCTTCGCACACGACCGTACACACGCTCAGTCAATCAAAGTAGGTATAACCCATACGAACGCGACGACACTTGCCATATTACAACTACCTAGGCACTATGCGCCTTCTAAATTTGGACGGGTAATAATGGCGGCGCTGTCAGACGCCGCGCGGGAAACCGCGTGAGGGAGCGGACGGCCTAAAACAAATAATTTCGATGTATTTTATCCTTTTTGGACTTCCGGTTTACTTTTTCGCCAGGTTCACAAATATTGGTTCGTACAAAGATTATCTTAAACTGATCACTGATATTGAATTATGATCGGAAAACAACGATTGCGGTATGTGGAAAGTTGTTAGAAGAAGAAATAAGTTGAGCTTGGTAATTTTGAGAACGTTCGTCGTTCGGAACTACGTTAGTATCTCTATATAGTTTGTGTTCGGAACCTACCTGCATTAACTTAAATTTAATTTAATTTAATAAATCGATTGCCACAAGATGAAATGTACTGAAAATTTTCAATATGAATTGCTTTTTAGGGGACGATAAAAGTTATCACTTCCACCAAAATCGTAAAATCGTAGAAGATTGGCACGGAAACAGCTCATACATTTCGTTGATCTACTTTGCTTGGGATTTGTCAGTTAGCGATCGATATGTTGCTTATAAATCGATAGATTGAATTCCTGTTGTTTAGGAAGAAAAAATTACTGACTTCATAGCACAAAAAGACATGGTTTTGGGTCATGTATGTATTTATTCATTTTTTACAGATTTGGTAGAAAGTTTCAGAAAAGATACATAACTTTGGTTACAAACTGGAAGAGTCGCGTGATCTTATCATAGAAAAAATATCTGTGGAAGTAAGTACATATACGGGCTGCTGCAGACAGAACGTATGTACGTTATTGCAAGCGACACCAAGACCACTTTTCATAGAAATCCGAAAACAAACCGTACGTTATTGAAATAGGAAAAGGTGAGTGACACTGCCTAGAATGACAAACGCCGCCGGACGACCGTGAGAGCCGTTTGTCATTCTAGCCAGTGTCACCTTTATTTCAATTACCATAGCTTCTTTTCGGATTTCTAGCAAAAAGTGTTCGAGTTGTAGGTCTCAAAAACTGCTCTCACTGTGCGGCGGCCTTTATAGGTAAATTGTTGTAGTATCGATAAGGCGCTTAGAACTAAAAAATAAATTACAGAAAATAAAATCTATTCTGCAGTGGAATCTGCATAAGGCAACTTTTGAATGCTTCATTGTTTCTATTTAGTTAATACGAGCTATTATATCATTATTAAGTATTACATATTAGGATACCATTAAAAATATTATTATAATCACGATTAGGTACTAAACAATTAAAATGTAACAAGAAATAAATAAAAATTTTCCTTAACCGTACGTATCTTTATTTTGAATTAATACGCATTATATTTTACATCTAAATCAACAAAGTGTTGAGTGCCCAAAAAGTCATTACAAAAATATAGCTTTTACTCCCATGACCTAAGAAACAAAAAGGTAGATAAATAACAAAGCATGGGCACATACTTTGCAGTATAAGTACTTACTGTTTAACAGACATAATAAGAAACGAAGAGCTTAACAAACAAAGAATCCTGGAACAATTTGGAAAAAAGTCGTTTGAAAGAATTCAATCCCCAGAACATCCCATAGCCATCAGGTCAAGACCAAATGACGATATTCAGGAGAATCGAAGGAAAAAAATGAATAATAAATTTCAATATTAATTGAGTAAACCTCCGCCGCGGGGACTATTATTTCCGTTGTATTTAATGCCTTTTGTTACCGACCGACATTATCTTTACTTTCTTTTCTTCTAAGCTAATTTTTTTAATGCATATTAAACACCTAAAGAAACCCAAGTGAGACTAGCGGACCATCTGTAAACCTTCACTTTATCATTATAATGACGATGTGACCGGTTTCAATTCAAAGATGGCGGCGAGCGCGAGGTGGTCGGAGCCGTACGCGTCGTTGGGCAGCGTGCCCAGCACGTCGCACTCGCCCACCGTCGGCAGCCGCAGCCGCTCCACCAGCCGTAATCTACTGCAGCAGCTGAAACAAAACCAGCGCTTTAGAGGTAGTGCCTGCATACCTGGCAAAATTATCTCTTCCTAACGAACGGGTACCAGACCGCTGTGTTATTGTTTTTTCTTATACATGCTATAAAATGTGTTCATTTCATTCAAAAAAGATAACCAAAGTTTCACATTGTATGTCACATCACATCTCCGATCGATCATGTGGATTTAGCGTGTAACGGATTTACTTTGCGCCAGCTCCTTTTTTGTACGTACGTTGCGTTGCAAAAATACTACTGTCGGAGAAACACAACGTAATTTATGAATGGAATGAAGTTAATATTTAGAATGACTGAATTTCAAATAATTCTTTACCTTTAAAAATATACCATACTACAATAATATCTCTTTTTTTCATAATTTGGTGGTTGTTTTGCAGTCGCTCTTCTACTTTGGTCATTGAAAAGTATCCAGAGAAACATACTTCAGTACTGATGACAATTTTATGGCGTGGCGACTTGAAAACAAGACAGTTACTCTCACGGAAAAAAATATTTTTTATTAATTTTCTTTACATATTACCTACCTAATGACTAATATAACTTTTAGTTTATACAACAACTATTTATAAACTACTTATTTATTTTTTCCTAGCATTTTTTGAGCAAGAATGTAATTTAGGCTACGTAAGCCTTGTAAAATAACTTTACTCTTCCAGCAAAGCCTTATATTCCCGGCCTGGACAACAATATAGTGTAAATTTCCCGAAAACTTGCAGTGCGATGTGGTTGGGAGGCATGTGCTGCTATGGAGACAAAGTGGATTTTGAGACCGCGCGTATTCTATAAAATACGTGTTAATAACTGTCACTGTGCCACCTCGTCGTCATAAAGTATCGGCCGTAAATACCGTATGCCAATACGTCAAGTTTTGAGCCTAGCACGACAAGTTTTGGGCTATGAAACATACTTTTATGAAGTGGCTTTGGTTTGGACGTGCCCCAGTGACGACAGTTTTGTTTGTTCACATGAACGTTAAGATGGCCAATCACTTCGTCACTGAACATTTAGCTGGTCTCGTTAATTGCGTCGGACACAAAACGCATGCTGCGCTATTGTGTACCGCTCCATGTCACTAAATTTCTATGAAATGAAGCAAGTATAATTAAAAATACCACAACAAAGCTCGACAAGTTGCCGAGAAATTAAAGAATAAAACCCCGAACACCTATTTGGACTATTTTGTACTTGTTAATTGAAGTTTCGTGAAACGATCCCTAGATCCGTCTGTTTTTTATAACGTTTCAATGGTCAACGCATATTTAAAGAATAGTTGTTCATAACCATATTTCCATAGATAAATGCAACTACACTGTACCTAAAGTAAATATAATCCACGGTAACCCAGTAGTCCTGGAAAGTGGTTGCTTCCGGGCACCCGTCGGTCTTGTACTTGCTGTACGTCGACTTGAGGTTGAGCGAGTGACTGATCACGCCGCTGTTGAACAAGCCGCTGTAATCCTTCTCAGCTGGATTGTCTTCTGGTTCTGGTATCGATTCTCGGTAATCAGAGTTGTGTATCTATAAATAAGAAAAGATGGACACTAAATGGTGAATCACATGATAGTGTAGTAGAGTAAAGTAGTTTTATCTTTGAGTAGCGTTTTCCCCCGCGGTTTTACGTGCACAAACCCTTATTTTCGTACGGTACACCGAGTCAACGAACACCCCGACAAACAAAGAAACCTTGCAAATACGCACTTTAATCATTTATCCCCTTAGTCTGATATTTTTTTAAACAGATCACATTTAGTGGCCTCAGAGGCCCATCATTTTCATGCAAACGTTTATCCCTTTCTTACCCCTTGGGGTGTTAAAATTCAAAAATCTTATTTTTTTAGCTTCATTATAATCATTATCTTATCACAATTTAAAAAATAGATCACATGAACAAATCTTTCGTTCAAACTAATCATCTATTTTTGTTACCCCTTTGGGGGGCTAAAAATCAAAAAACCCGTAAACACGTATTTAACTATTTGAGATTCATGATCAAATCACTAATTTTGAACCGGATCACATCAAAGGCCACGAACTGTATTTTAAAACATTAAAACCCTTTTTTACCCCTTTTAGGGGCAAATAATTAGTAACTGATACTGATGAAACTGAGCAATAATAGTACATTGTTGTCGAGGTATGGAAAATAAGACTTTGCTGGACGAGTATAGTTTGAAGTGCGAGCCGCAGGCGAGGACTTCAATTATACAAGTCAAGCAAAGTAATTTCCCCCTAGGCTTACATAGTGCTTTTCTCAAAAAAAGGCTAGGAAATGAAAGATTGTACTTCTTATAAAAGTTAGCTAGCGACCACAACACAACGAAACAAATAAAAATTTACAATTTTCCCACCAATTGTAATTTTTTAAAATAAATTCGCCTGTAAGGCACAGTATTACGTAATATTCAGCCATACTAAATGTTTAGTTCATTCTTTTCTTTTTTAATTCTGGACAGGCAAGGGTCTTCACATCATACAGCCTCGTCTTTAGTTACCTGTTTCATACACAATTACGTTCCGTTTCTATGAGAGTCATCGAGATAATTTTGAAATCAAATTATGTGGGTTTAGCGTATAACGAATTTATCTTAATGGACACCAGCAAAGGATTTCCATACAACTTTGCTGGCGTGATCTGAGACGTGACAAACAATGTGAAACTTCGCGGTTTCTTTTTTTCAAAGAAATGAACACATTTCCTAGCATGTTTGAGAAAAGTTTATTTATGCAACTGTCATATAATGGGGGTCACTAGAATGCGAGTGTCTTTATGTTGTTGATATAATAGTTTGACACGAACATCCTAACGCCTAATTATGTGCACTTGCATACACTATTATATCTACACTCTTCAAAAAAAAACTCTGTATCACACTTTTCCAAACGTCCGCATCGGCGATTGCAAAATCCAATACAATGTCAAATTCAACCGAGTACGTACGATGGGAATTTTCGAATTCAGCACGTTATTAGAAGCCTAGATGTCGAGTCAACTACTTATCTGAACAACATCCAACCAACAACTGAACAACAACCGAATAACGTCTGAACAACTAAACAACATCAGCGGAACAACATCTCAACAACAACTGAACAAAAACCTAATAAAACAACTGAACAACAACCGAACAATTACCGTACAACAACATCTGTGGGTTCGGCGAAAGAATTGAGATGAAACAGGTCTTTATATAACTGTTTTCAAGTTCATAATTTGAACATTATGAGACGAGTGTATAGTACGTCTCCTTAGCTCTGACTTTGTATAAAGCTTTGGTCCCATCCGGAAGCATGCATGAAAGAAGGGAGATGGGAGAAGGGCATGGGAGAAGAGAAACATTAATTTGAGAGCTTGTTACCCGTTAAAATAATAATAACACATATGAAAGCTACAAGCATGCCAAGTTTCATGCTTAGCTCCGAATGGGACTGTACTCAAAGCTAGAGAGCCGTACTAGTAGATAAAAATCATTTTTTAGTGGATGGCTATATAGTAAAATAAACTTCCACCCAAAGTTCATGTTTGTAGTATTGGTAGTTCAGGCTGTGCGTTGATGAATGAGGCAGTCCTTCAGTCAAAAAGGACATTAATAGTTTTTATAATTATTAGATAGATAACTAATGGCGTACCGACCGACGTATTACATTACAATGCCTACGCTTAATTAACGTATCCCGAAAAGAACATCCTAAGTACCGTACCTTTGTCATGCTGAAATCCGTCGTTATTCCCTGTTGTCTATTTAGATAAACGGACAAATGCTGGCAGTTGTCAGTTACGCCTATTTTTTTCCAATCTGAGCTATCACGAAATGGAGTGGCGCTGAAACAAAATAACAAGCGATAAAACGTGCCTTTGGGAGTCAAGAATAACCTGAAGGAAGCTAATAAGTTGTATTACAATCTCTAGTGCGTTTGAGGGGCAGTAGTTGACTGACCCGATGGCGTAGTGGATCGTACACCTGCCTCTTACGCCGAGGGTCGTAAGTTCGATCTCCACTCAGCACAAGTATTTGTAAGTTACTTTTCAAACATTTGTGTTGAGTTAGGGTGTTTTATACGTACCTATCATATTATTTACAAAAAAGTATTGATGTATTATATCAACCAGTTAGTTTCCATAGTACAAGGCTCTGCTTAGTTTGGGGCTTGATGGTGGTATGTGAAATATCCAAGATATTTATACTCTTGTTTAAAATTCAAATTACTTGGGACTAAAAGACTACTTTACTTACGCGCTCTTATGTGCGAATAAACGTAGTTTTTTAAATAGAGGGGATAAAAGTATATACTTACCCAGTAACTGGAAATATAACCTACCTACATCATGCATGACCACTCGCTCTGGCCCCAGAAGCTTACTATTTAAAATCATATTTAACAAACTACACTGCATAAGGCCTTTTGTGGCAACTATTTAAACAAGCATAATACATTTTTAAAAAATACGAGTGCTATTTTAGATATAAGTCTAGCCTCACTCGGGATAATGTAAGGATTATTCCGATACAATTCCCATTCGAATCTCTTCAGTGGTTAACGAGTTGCAGCACTTTAAAGAATCGCACATATCAAACATACATGAACTCCTTTAAAATATAACAATCCTTTTTTGGGTTAGGCATTCGTATAGAGATGTTACATTATTAAAAATGCCATCCTGTAGGACCGCCCTATGCAAAAAAAATTGCTTTATAATGACTATTAAAATTTACAATAAGGTTCCACAACAATTCAGACAGCTGCCTAATAGGTATTTTTTGTCGAAATTACGACGATGGCTTGTCCAGAAATGTTATTATGATGCAAATGAATTTTTGAATGATGATGATATTAACTCGTGTATTTTATAGTCTATCATTGAGTGTAATCATGAAATTGTGATATTTTGACATTTAAATAATTATTACCTATGACCTAATGTAATCAATTAATCAAGTATTGTATTTTTCAATAGTGTTTCAAAATGTGTAAATAATTATTGCATGCCAAATACTGGCGCATCACGCATGTACTAAAATTATGTAAGTAATAAGTAAATTATTTATTACTTATTTTAAGACCTTTGTTACCTCACCGTGTATGCAAGCTAATAAAATATTTCTATTTCTATTTCTATTTCTATAAAAATAAAAATATGCTTAAAATTATCGCATGAAAGTGAAGTTGGTGCAAAGACTACATACATAAGATACGCTTACCTCACTTGTCCTCGGTCTAGCAACTTAATAACAGCGCTATCAGGTGTAGAGTTCAGGTCTCCAGTTATGATTACGGGTAGATGTCCTGATCTGAGAAATAAGGAAAAATCACAATTAAGTAACTCACTTGTTTAGGATCTCATCAAGTTTGGGAAACATTTAATTAAGACAGAATGAACCAAAATTTATAATACTTCCACCATTGGAAAGTTATACCTAATAATCGTAAATTACAACGGCTACTATTTATCACGACAAAATATTACAATCTCTACGAGTAATCGAGTAGCAGCGAGGAAAATCGCAAGACGGAACATGAAATTAAAGTATTCAAATAATAATAGTGACTGATACTGAAAACTAAGAATGGACTAATGATAAGGGACAAGTTCTATAAGGATTGCCGGTCATCTTCATTTGACTGACTATGGAATAGTACATTGTTGTCGAGGTATGGAAAATAAGACTTTGCTGGACGAGTATAGCTAGCTACAAGTCAAGCAAAGTAATTTTCCCCGAGGCTTACATAGTGCTTTTCTCAAAAAAAGGCTAGGAAATGAAAGATTGTACTTCTTATAAAAGTTAGCTAGCGACCACAACACAACGAAACAAATAAAAAGTTACAATTTTCCCACCAATTGTAATTTTTTTAAATCAATTCGCTTGTAAGGCACAGTATTACGTAATATTCAGCCATACTAAATGTTTGGTTCATTCTTTTCTTTTTTAATTCTGGACAGGCAAGGGTCTTCACATCATACAGCCTCGTCTTTAGTTACCTGTTTCATACAAAATTACGTTCCGTTTCTATGAGAGTCATCGAGATAATTTTGAAATCAAATTATGTGGGTTTAGCGTATAACGAATTTATTTTAATGGACACCAGCAAAGGATTTCCATACAACTTTGCTGGCGTGATCTGAGACGTGACAAACAATGTGAAACTTCGCGGTTTCTTTTTTTGAAAGTAATGAACACATTTCCTAGCATGTTTGAGAAAAATAACTTTATAATATTGCGACATATGTTCCATGGGCTTTAGGGAAAGTTGTTCCTTATCACCAGCCCATCCTCAAATTTCGGTCACTAGTGCAGGTGCCACCAGAACATAAAATGATACTTCAACTTCAACAGCCACAAAAAAGTCCACTGCTGGACATGGGCCTCCCCTGAACGGGGGGTATTTGCTATACTGAAGTGATACTTACTCTCGACCATTGCTGTAGTAGGCGAATCTATCTAATTCGGCGAGTAGAACCTGTACTTGAGCCAGTCTTACGTCGGTTCTCTTCGGGTTGTACAAAAGATGAGTCGTGGCCACTACTATTGGGGGTCCGAGGTACTTCTTAGGCCTCAACTTTACCATCATCCCTATATTGTCGCGATTTAAAATTGGAAGCTCAGGTTGATAGTACTCAACCTACGAAAAAACAATAGAAGTATGGTTAGGAATAATATCAAAAGAATTGTAAATAAGTACATATTAAAAATGTGTCATCGCAAAAGCGTAATACTATTTCCACAAAAGATATTTATAGTTTGTTAGGTTTTAGGTATGTCAGTTTTATTAAATTAGCCCTGACCGGTACCGAGGCTTCATTTATTTATCTTGTCGCGATAGATGTTACAATTTGTGGACAGTGGACACGGAGTAGGCCAGCACCCTTACCGAGATGTGATCATCCATGTCAAACAAGGACTGTTTAAAATAAATAGCACAGCCATCTTGCCGCTGTCCAGTTTTTTGTTTGTATATTCCAAAATATCCTAAAGCTTCAAATTTTGAGTAGAATGTCTCAATGTGTGAAGCTTGAACCTCTTGCAAACACAATATCTGTGAAATAAAAAATATTTAGGTATTATGTGATAAACTGATAACAAAAAGTTTAAAAACACTTCAATTTGTTGGTTATACGTTAAAAGTGGCGGGTGCAAGTCCCGACCGCTACGGTGAGCGTCTTCACGTCACCGGATTTTTAGCCGGAGGTGGCAGGGAGTCCGTGTTTCGTTTACCGCTTGCGAGGGAAGCAACCGCTCACGTCTCCACCGTTAGAATGGGTTTTAGAATAGTAATATTTTAAAGTGTATTTTAGTTTATTCTAGTTGTATAGTCGTATTTTATTTTTACATTTTATTATTTAGATCAATTATGTTGGTAAACTGTTTACCTAAGATACAGGAATTACTATTTTTAGTTAATGAAATAGTTAAGTCACGTAATTGTTTGTGTATAGTTTTACCTAATATTAATTATGCTTATTAAATAAATAATTTAATGTATACAATTCAATTTTGATTTCGCGGGTTTTCGATCAGAGATTCGCAACAGAGTTCAGTGACACTTAAATCAAAAACTTTGTCCTCACTATCGCATCTTGACGACACATCTCGCTTATAGAGTGCGCGCAATTATATACAACACTCTGTCTGCGGACACTTCGTGCACACTGTCCTCAGCCGCGGCCGATGGACAGGATAGTATGTTTCCAGTTCTTAACCATGGTTTATGAATAGGATATTGGGTTTCCATCTTTAGTCGCTGGGAATTTGTTTCTAACTATCCCGGTAAATAGAGCCATGCCACGCGTTATTCACTTTAAGATGTACTTGCAAAATTTCAGAAACGGCAAATGAGCCGCTGTAGCCTAGCCGGTACAGGAATCGGTAGTACACATACCGAAAGTCGAAGGTTCAAATCCTGCCTGAATTGATGATCTAAATAGCATAACATTAATAATTGTATATTCATGCAACTCTTACATCTGGGGACAGCTTTACTATTTCATCATAAAGTCTGGCAGCTCTAACTTTCCACTTCAAGTTGTAGGGGTGGCAGTCAGTATAGAGATATGGATGGCATTCCAATAAATACTGGGCCAACACATTATAAGATAATATCTTGAATTTAAACGCCTGGCCTGGAACAAAGCAAAATTTATGAATTGAATGAAAATAAATAATAAATGAAATTGAAACTAGGAGTACAAGAGCTACACAAAGATCTACCATCTATGAAAAGGCACAGTCGACTTTACAATGACTGTTTCGTACCTTAATCAAGCAAAATTAAGACAAAAAAAGTTGCTAGATAAAAAATATAATTTATCCAATATAGGGCAATATAGTAAATGTAAATCTTTTCATTTAGTTATTAATAGCTTTGTTTATTTGTTTGTAAGTACATATATATTTTCATAGAAACTGCAGATTTTTTAATATAAAGTAAAATCAGCATGTTTATTTAGATTCAAAGGATGGTGGGCAGACGAATATGGGCTCACACCCAGGCCCTACAGTATAAATATTATCCCTATTTAAAAGCTAGTATATCTAGGTAGTTCTGTGGAAAAGCCCATCAAATTCTGACCTCTGGTGCTCAATATATTTAAAATTGAAAAACACCTAAATTATGTATGAAAAAAATAGATTCACTCCATAAAAAACGGGTCATATTTTTTGACCAACAGGTGGAATTTTGATAGTTCTATGATATGATATGAAATGCTCTCTATGGTCAGCAGCTTTAAGCCATATAGTTCAGTTGGTTTGTAGGGTCGGTCAGTCTATCAAAAAGGGTTATATCTGTTGCCCACCGGGTGGGATTTTGATAGGACTATGATATGAAATACTTTCTATGGTCAGGGGCTTCAAGTAATATAGCTCAGTTGGTTTGTAGGGTCAGTCTATGAAAAATGGGTTAAATCTTATGCCCACCTGGTGGGATTTTGATAGTACTATAGTATAAAATACTTTCTGTGGTCAGGGGCTTCAAACCATACAGGTCAGTTGGTTTGTAAGGTCAGTATATCAAAACTGGGTTCTACCTTTTGAGCACTGGGTGGGATTATGATGTTATTATATAAATATGAAATGCTCTACATGGTCAGGAGCTTTGTGTCCTATATGACACAAAGCAGAATAGTTTACAATACAGAGGTATTTTGCACTATTCTGTCAAATACTTTGAAATAGATCAGTCAATAAAATGACGTATTATCTCTTGACTATTGATAGTACCAAAATACTAATGCTTTTCATGGTCAGGAGCTTTGATTCAGGCAAACAAATTGAATAAAAGGGATTTAGTATATATGCGCCGTGTGTGTCTGACAACATAGTCCAGAACCACACCCTGCGGTCATCAACCCACCTGCCCAGCGTGGTGACTATTGGGCAAAACGGATAACGGACACATGAATAGAACCAGAATTAAATGCCCCCTAGTTCTCGGCCGCCCTACTACCCTGGGCCACGGCAGCGGCCCGGGTCATGGTGGGGCAGGGGGTGCGAAGAATCCCCGGGCTAAAGACGATGGCTGCCACAAACTGACCCTGGCGACGTATAATGGACGCAGTTTGCGGCTCGACGAGAGCCTCCAAATCCTTGAGGTAAAATTAGAAAAGATACGGTGGCATTTTGTTGGGTTGTCAGGAGTCCGAAGAGAGGAGGAAGACAATATAACCTTAGAATCAGTTCACCTATTCTACTTCAGGGAAGGCAAGGTGGCGTAGGGTTCCTCGTCAACAAAGTTCTCCGTGACAACGTGAAGGAGATCTGCAGCGTCTCGACCAGGGAAGCGTACCTAGTATTGAAATTTACCGAGAGATACACTCTCAAGGTCGTACAGGTATATGCGCCGAATTCGAGAAGCTCAGATGAACAGGTGGAGGCCCTTTACGACGACGTGTTGAAGGCCATACACCGTACTACTAAGACCCACGTCACTGTTGTCGTGGGGGACTTCCACGCCAAAGTGGGACAGGAGCGCGGCGAATTAGGCTTGGGGCCACATGGCTACGGGACCAGAAACCAAAGGGGCCAAATGCTGGTCAACTTTCTTAGCAGGCAAGGGTTGTTCTGTATGAACACTTTCTTTCAGAAAAAGCTCCAACGAAAGTGGACCTGGAAGAGCCCTGACGGCAGGACGAAGAACGAGATTGGCTTTGTCATGATGGATAAAAGGCATATACTGAAGGATATCTCAGTGATCAATGGGTTCAATACCGGAAGCGATCACCGACTTGTAAGAGGCACCCTAAATATCAACTTCAAACTAGAAATAAACCGCATAGTAAAGCCAGTTCTCCGTCCCAATCTGCCAAAAGCCGTACATGATGACTTCCAACTAGAAATAAAAAATCGGTTGGCTGCCCTGGAGACTCGTGCGAATGTAGACGAGGACTTAGAGGGCATAATTGGAGCTATATGCGAAACGGGAGGGAGGCACTTTCGGAAAAGGCAAACGGATAAGAAGTCTAAACTTTCAAGCGAAACTCTGGAACTCATGCGAATCAGACGGGAAACAGCAGAGGATGCTTTGCCAGATCCGCAGTCACTTAACAAAAACATCCGAAGTATGGTGAGACGCGACCTCCAAAGCTGGAACACTCGCCTCATAAAGGAAGCGATTGAGAAAAATCGGGGGTCGAAAGTCTTTACCAAGACACTGGGAAGGAGTCATCTAGCAAAGCTAACTACCTCGAATGGTGAAACTGTCACATCGGTTCCAGAGATTCTCGCTGAAATTGAGGACTTCTACGACCACAGACCCCAAAGCTCCACTCTCTCGTCACTTTACAGACGATCTCCCGGACGTGGCTGAAGACGAAATCGAGGCGGCTCTTAAACAGCTTAAGAATGGGAAGGCTCCCGGTGAAGACGAGCTACTTATGGCTGGTGGAAAACTAGTCCTCGAGGAGCTGAAAAGGCTATTCAACTCTGTTATAGCCAATGGGACAACCCCGAAGGCGTGGAGTAGAGGGGTTCTTGCATTGTTTTTCAAGAAAGGAGACAAAACGCTCCTCAAAAACTATAGACCGATTACACTTCTGAGCCACGTCTACAAGGTGTTCTCGAGAGTCGTTACGAATCGTTGGGCATTAAGATTTGACGCCTTCCAGCCACCGGAACAGGCCGGGTCTCGTAAAGGCTTCAGCACCGTGGACCACATCCATACTGTACGGCAGGTCATATAGAAGTCAGAAGAGAAAAAGTCTTCGACTCCATCGAAACCTGGGCAGGGTCTTGCAGCGGTGCCAAGTAGATTGGCGATATGAGGAGGTACTAAAAAGCCTCTATCAAATGGCTACGATGTCCGTCCAAGTACAAAACCACAAAACAGGATCCATCAAACTACTCCGAGGTGTAAGACAGGGTGACGTTATATCCCCGAAACTCTTCACCATTCGCTGGAGGATATCTTACTCTGCATTGGGATGGACTAGGCATCAACGTCAACGGCGAATATCTCCCACATCTCCGCTTTGCCAACGATAAAGTCATAGCGGCTGAATCGCTGCAGGATCTGCAAAAAATGCTGACTAGTCTTAACGTCGCCTCGAGACGTGTTGGACTCGGGATGCACTTGGACAAGGCGAAATTCATATTCAATCAACACATCATCCCCGAGCCGGTCTCCGTCGAAGGTATAGCCCTTGAAGTTGTCCAGAAGAATGTTTACCTTGGGCCAAGAAAGAACCTATTTCTAAGGATTACCGGGATTTTTAGGGAAATAAAACTGCAGCACAACCGTTCGATTCAAGGAAGTAATATTTTAAAGAGAAAATGTTCATCTACTCATGCTGGGCTGGGCAGCATTTGGGAAGTTGCGTCATATTTTGGAGTCACCCTTGCCACAATGCCTCAAGACCAAGGTGTTCGATCAGTGCGTCCTGCCAGTCATGACCTATAGAGCCGCGACGTGCAACCTGACAGTAAAACTGGCCCACCGGTTACGTGTCACTCAGAGAGCTATGGAAAGGTCTATGCTCAGTATCTCTATAATGGATAAATTCTGGAATGAGACTATCCGCAAAAAGACCAAAGTAACGGACATAGTCTGGAAGTATAGCAAACTGAAGTGGCAGTGGGCTGGGCACATTGGGAACCGACAGACGGTGGAGTAAACGTGTTCTCGAGTGGAGGCCACGCCTCGGCAAGCGTAGTGTTGCACGACCTCCGGCCAAATGGACCGATGACTTAAAGAAGGCGGCTGGTTGCAAATGGATGGCGAAAACGGGAGCTCGTGCCCTATGGCGTACCCTGGGGGAGGCCTACGTCCAGCAGTGGACTGCTATAGGCTGATGTATTATTGGTATGTATGTATATAGTATAGCCCAGAGTGTCAATTTAGTTGTCAATTCAATTTGTTTAAAATATGTCATTTCAGGAAAAGTGTTAAGTAATATATCTGCACCCTTGGATCCCATTTCAATAGTGGCTTAATAAAAAGTAGGTACTCTCAATGGTTATCCACTTGAAGTCAGATGAATTGGACAAAAGGGCTTGCTGGGTGTATTTTTCCCACCATCCTTGACACATTCTTAATAATTTATAACAGACCATTATTTGCATCACTCTTTTTCAAAACTTGCTCCCAAACCCGAAAATCCGGTGGAACACAACAAGCTTCTTTCTTAGAGGTGCTTTTAGTAGATGGATCACACTGTGATTCTGTCCAGTCATTTTCGTTGCCACTTGATGCATTGCTAAGTGCATTCCGCCTGTCATTTCCAGAGCTTCTGATGTCTGATGAACTGAAAAATTCATAAGCCTTATTGTCTTACATAGTCCAAGCAGTAAAGATCAAAATCAAGTTGCAGGTCTAAATCACTTACATTTCAAATTGTCCTCCATAGCTAACATGGTTAAGAGTTGGCTGGAATGAGTCACTCATTTGCTTGCTTTTTTTTGAAACATTGGAGTGTTTGTTTGTGTTTTTGGGGTACAATCTTTTTTTGGCACTTGCATAAAATTTTGTATGTTGCCCAGTGTTAAAAAAAGGTGTCGAAAAGCATAAGTTAAACACGCGTTTTACACCATTACATGTCGGTTTTATATTTGTTAGGTTTGTAAATGTTTTCACATTTGTTTGTTTACTGTAACTGAATAAGTTCTGACATGAAAACTTCAGATATCTGCAAAAACTGTTGGTCAAATTCAACATAGCTTTATGAATACAGAAGGGTGGTAAAAATCATAATTCTAAATAGTAACCTAACCATTAGAGTCTACACATGCATCAATTATTTTTGACATCTTCAAAAAAGCAGAATAAGCTCTAGAAGAGTGTTGCATGGATTTTGCTCTTCATTGGTGCTTCCTAAAACAAAGTACATACATAACATAAGTATTACTACCAATCACCACACACAATGTCATGTTAGGTAATCAAAGCATCAAACATTAATAATAATATTCATAACACAAACATTTAAAAAGTTTTGGATATCGCCTACCAGGCCACAAATAAGGTATACAAAACATAAGAAGTGAGAACTTTTTGTTTCATATTTTTACAGTAGAGTGTGGGTTTTCATTGAGTAATAACTGGAAAACAAGTTTGATCCTCATTATTTACTGGTTTATTGGTTAAAACTGGCACACAATCAGGAAAGCCAATCAGGTGTTGCTGCATTGTATGCAATGCAAGTGTATGCAAAACAATTAGTCCATATAAGTAGCCGGTAACTTACTACTACTGTACTGATTAATAAGAACTGATTTTCCAGGTGGACCAAGTTCTAAAGTTTACTGGGGTGCTGGGCCACATATTTTAGAGGATAAACTGCTGTCATTATTATACACTAAAAACATGTTTTTTACCATCCACTAAGGCCCAGCTGGCGACTGGCAGGCCCATTCAAATACCTTGGTGGCCCTGGGGATGGCCAAGCTTGGCCTATATAGCAACCACACTTAACATGGATAAAGTTAGTTATGTTTGAGAATATGATTATAAGGTACTATATAAGTAGTAGGTTAAACTTAATAAATGAGATAGACTACATTACCGCCAGTGCATTGGCTTTCACTTTAGCATTTAAATTATTTCAATAATGCAACATTGGCAGTTCATTATTTTCTCAAATAAGAGAAGTCTGTAATTTAAAGTCACCATGGGCTTGTAGGTACACATGAAAAAAGGAGTTATACTTTTAATATTGCCAAGTCAAAAAGCAAGGATGTATTGGATAATTATTCATAATTTAATTCATGGTGAACTGTTTTATTTATTTATAATTATGTTTAAACAAGTGGTTATATATCCCAATATTTAATTCAGACAAAGCACTAAAATTTAATTCTTTAGTCATTAGTCAAAATACCTTTAGTGGTCTAAAATTCTCATATAACCCAACAATCTAATTATCAAGAGTAATATAGGTTATTATGTAACTAAATACTTGTACCTACTGTTTATCAATCACACCTTAAGGTTTTTGTTTGCAGGTAAAATACCCCGACCATTTAAACAATAAATTTAAATAATGGATTATTGAGTATTAATGCATGCAAAAAGCCAACTAAACAAACTGAAACAAAGAGCAAAAACCATGACGAGTACAAAACTGCCTAAAACTACATTTGAATTGACCCACCGACCTCTAGCGCTCGGACACGCTCGGACCGATAAAAAATAATGACACTGGGACCAATTTGTTCACTTGATTTAAATTTTATCGGAGTTTTGTAATGTAAGGAAGCACAAGATTATAAGTATTTACCAGCAAACGAGACTCGAGAGAAACGAAAAGAACCAATTTGTTTGTTGACAATGACATTTGGGTGCGCTTTATGTGCAACAAATACTGCGCAAAAAAAACACGCGCTATGTTTTGTGCAGCAAATGAGAAATTTTCTAGGGATTCTCGAGTGGCATGTAGAGGGCGCTGAGCTTAATAGGAAATTTTCTATTGACAGTTCTCTTGATAGTTCTGAATGTCAAACCAGAGGGCGCTGTGCTAAACTGAAATTTTGACGTTTCAATATGGCTGGCGTCAGCCATAGTCATGGACGTACTATTTAAACAGGACTCTGATAACTGTTGCAGAAAAAACGAGCTGAGCATATGGTTATGCAAAAGAAATGTGACGGAATATGTGACAGCTACAAGCACATTCAATAGCTATGTGACTCAACTGGAGCTAAGAAATAAGCCATCGAATGTTTCCAACCCATGTCGCTGGCTCCCCAAAAAAGCAAAATCCCAAATTTTTGCAAATATCACCTAAAACTACTAACCAAAGTAAAATTCTCGATCGATTTGTAGTAAATACTTGTTCTTCAAACAATCTCCTCTAGAATCGGTTTCGTTTTTGAGAAAATACATTATTTGTTTTTGTATGAATATAAGGGTGACTACATTGTTCAACCCTTTTTGGGAAAGTTTTAGGAACTTTAGGATTTTCGTACAGATTATATTATGAATTACCTTAAATAATGTTTAGAAAGGGCTCCGCTTGAATTGATTCCTATAATTAATAAATAAATATCGTATAATCTCATTAAACAGTAGCGTTGTTACATTTTTACAGTCTGCCCAACAGTACAACATGTTTGTAGGTACATTCACTCTCAACAAATGCCTAGTTGATTGAGATGATCATTATGATAGGTAAATTGAAACTTTTACAGTAGTTCCACTAAAATATTTATAAATTCAAATTATAATACGACTGGTTTTGTTACCTGATGGACTCGTGGTAGTACTTTTTCATTATAAGTATATGTTTATGTTTCTTTAATCCGTCTTCATGTAGTAACCAGTTTTTAGTAGGTAGTAATCACCGCGCCGGTGACGCTTTCTCCCGAACGACAACAATGAGTTGTGTTTATTTTGGATTTAACAATTAGATTGAATTTTACAACAGGAATTGTAAAATCCAAAATAAACACAGCTAAAATCCGTTTAAAATTGTTTTATAGTGATGAGTAACAGTTATGCAAACTCAAGAAAAAATGATGACAACAATGAGATCGTGTATAAAAGCATTTTGGCAAACAACAATGATTTTGTACTATAAATGTTATAATAATAAACCATGGTATTTTTTTTCATATGTTGTATTTTAATTGCTGATTAAACTTAGTAGTTGTATGAAATACCTACCATTAAAAATCTAAGTACCTTAAATAGGTAAATTGATGTGCTGATCATATTACCAGCACAATATAAACACTAAGAGCCCTTTGCGGACGTTGTTCAAGGTAATATTTAGTAAAATTTGTACGGAAATGATTAAACCATAAGTTCCTGAAACTGTCCCAAAAAGGGTTAAACGATGTAATCAGCCTTATACTTATTCATACAAAAACAAATAATGTGTTTTCTCAAAAACGAAGCTGATTCTAGAGGAGATTGTTTGAAGAACAAGTATTTACTACAAATCGATCGAGAATGCCTCTTTGGTTGTAGTTTTAGGTGATATTTGCACAGAATTCGGATTCCCCTGTTTTGGGGAGCCAGCGACATGGGTTAGAAACAGTCCATGGCTTATTTCTCAGCTTCAGTTGAGTCACATAGCTATTGAATGTGCTTGTCGCTGTCACATATCCCGTCACATTTCTTTGGCATAGCCATCATTTTGGCACATTGCGCTGTTAACATGTAAACTCCGTTCATTTAAGAATTACCTATTTATGAACGCAACGCACTACAAGTGTCAACCAACTGACAAGTCAAGTGTCAAGTCGTTTGCTTTGCTATATAAGATTGCTTGGTTGAATTTTAAAAACATTTCTGGAGCAAAATTATACAAATTTAATCACTGCAGCTATGATGTTTTTTGGAGCATCTTACCCCATTAAATGGTGCTCATTTTAATACTATAGTTTTACGTATTATTTTATGTAAACAACTTCAAACTGTAACAACTAGACTAGATGATGTTGTGTTGTTACACTATCAACAGCCAGGTAAGCACGAAATAATAACCATAAAAATACATAAATATTTGTCTGTAAATTTAATATTTATTCAAATGTTATTGCTATTTGTATTCAGAAGAGATACCCCAGATTTGTTTGATATAAACAAGCTACAGAAAGGAATCATATTCCTGCCTATATTGCTACAGTTATAATAACAACACGTCGCTAGATAAGTGTATTTTATTGAGTTTTATGTTCATCTGAATATTCTATAACAGCTTCCTCTCCTTACATACATACAGCACGCCTTTATCCCCTAGAGGGTAGGCAAAGGTATTATTGCCACACCTAACAGTTAAGGGTGCGAAATTGGCTGAGAATATTTTAACCCTGAACTCATTTACCTTAATTTTTAACAAATCAATTATGTTGAGATTGTGAGCACTCATAGATAGAGCAAAGCTTTATGTAAATTTAATTGCTATGAAATTTGTCTTAAATATTATGTATTAGAATAAATCAGCAAATAAACATAATGATACCCTTCATCAACAATGATGCTGTAAAGCATGCATATCACTGACAAAATTGTGTTGTTATCAGCTATGAATGGGTAAATAAGATAAAAGTAATTGATTTATCGTCTAAAGCCAGATTTTACCTTATGTACTATCAAATGACAAAATCTAACAAAACATTATTTTCCTCCAATTTACATTGGACATCATTATACCAAAGAGTTATAACTCATTATGTGATTTTACTTTTTATGATTTGGTAGAGTTTAGCCTTCTAACATCATCAGTGATACTGGATTGTTTAAGTAAAAAAAAGAGTATTTAACTGTTTAAATATTTATGTAAGTACTAATAATTTTGAAAAAATTGGTATACAATTTATCAGTGTGTTTAAAAAACATATATCACAAAGGTGATAGGTTATCAGCCTGTCACCTAAAAGGAATAGGAAAGGAAAGGAATCCATAGAAAAGGAATAGAATGATGTTATACTCAGCCAGCCTTACATGGTAAATTCCAGTCCTTTATTCGCCATATCAACTGTACCTAATATACTCATAGAGTATATATACTTATAGAGTATAAGTGTGAAGACTCTAACCTTATAAAAATGAAAGATAAAAACAGTCACAGAATTTTTATTCTACATTTAGATGAAATACTTTCTCTGAGAATTATCCATAAAAAGTTGTATTATGTAATTTTTTTATTTTATTAATAGATCGGAAACATAATTTACACTTTAAAATTAATTTATTATTATCAAATAATAATTATTATTATTATGAAGTAATGTAGTTATAGTTGACATTAAAATGATATCATGGTTAGTGACTCACAGATATAATCATGCATTGTCATGCAAAGTAAACATGTATTTCTTTTAAGACCTATTTTTTTAACATAACTGCTAGCATTCATCTATTATGTGAAGAGCAACAAACGTAGCAAGTTCAAAAATAAATGAACATTTTATTGAGAACTGTAACATTAAAATAACATCCATTTCTAGAATGACTTATTGACTTAAATTATCTAAAACATTCTATTTCTAATATATAAAGAATGGATAATGTCCCTTCAACATTACGCTTTTTTCGACACAACACTCAACACAGACCTTATCTCCACACGGTATCCTATGTTACAAAATATCAAAGTCGCATAATGTCACAGTTATAAAATCTCCTAAATCAGAGATACTCTGAACTAGATGGCGCTTTCCATTTTATCGGATTTCCGGTTGACCTGCTAAGGCGGTATATTTTGACTGATAGTTACACTAAGCCATAGAATAACTAATTTTTCTCAAACATGCTAGGAAATGTGTTCATTTCTTTCAAAAAAAGAATCCGCGAAGTTTCACATTGTTTGTCACGTCTCAGATCACGCCAGCAAAGTTATATGGAAATCCTTTGCTGGTGTCCATTAAGATAAATTCGTTATACGCTAAACCCACATAATTTGATTTCAAAATTATCTCGACGACTCTCCTAGAAACGGAACGTAATTTTGTATGAAACAGGTAACTAAAGACGAGGCTGTATGATGTGAAGACCCTTGCCTGTCCAGAATTAAAAAAGAAAAGAATGAACTAAACATTTAGTATGGCTGAATATTACGTAATACTGTGCCTTACAGGCGAATTTATTTTAAAAAATTACAATTGGTGGGAAAATTGTAAATTTTTATTTGTTTCATTGTGTTGTGGTCGCTAGCTAACTTTTATAAGAAGTACAATCTTTCATTTCCTAGCCTTTTTTTGAGAAAAGCACTATGTAAGCCTCGGGGAAAATTACTTTGCTTGACTTGTATAATTGAAGTCCTCGCCTGCGGCTCGGACTTCAAACTATACTCGTCCAGCAGTCTTATTTTCCATACCTCGACAACAATGTACTATTATGTAGTATATATTACTACATACAGAACGGACACTCTACTTCCGGCACCTGCCCCCACCCGCAAGATGACAAAAAAAACCGTGTATTAATAAGTAGAGCCTAGCGCTAGGCATGTACTGCGAGGTCCACACTAGATTCTTAATTTTTATTTTAAAATTCGAAATGCTTGAATTCAGCAGTATGTGCGTGTTGTTCAGAAACACGGTGTTCAGCTGTTATTCAGTTGTTGTTGTTTAACTGTTGTTCAGCTGTTGTTTAGTTGTAGTTCAGCTGTTGTACAGGTTGTGTTCTGTGGTTGTCATTAAGTGGTTCTCCATTTGTTGTTAGTAGTTGTTGCTGTGGTTAAGGCACTTCAACTTCCAAGTTGGTCATAGAGTCGGCGAATGACACAGTCATATACAGGTATAAAGGTCAACGTACAACTCACAAATCAATATTCATATTATGTGTCGTTTGTCAACTTGGTTACTTTGATTTTTCATAAATGCGAGTGTATGACATGGCGCCATGGCGGCGAAAATTTATATTTTATGATATTCATGGATTATAGAGCTGACGTACGGCCCGATATTTATCGACCTTACAAGAAGCAAGAATCGACTAATGGCTCCATGGAAATATTTTCTCTTGGGTAGTTGTTCAGTTTTATGATCTGAATGCAACCTATAAGTAACATAACGTAACAAAATTCTTTATTGCATATTATAGAAATAATACAACATTAGATGAACTTATATAAAAGAAATAGTACAAGAAGGCGGCCTTAATGCTAGGTAGCATTTTCTACCACTACCAGGCAACCTTAAAGTATTAGAAGGCTGTCTCTTACACCATATACATAATATGTCGGAATGTGAGGTATTAAACCTGAGGAATGAAGTAAAGTGCACTTTTTGATGAATTTTATGGAAAGAGCATTAATTGACTACCTATGCGTTGGCGTCGGTTGAAGCATGTAGTAGACATATTGTGCCTAGTGGTTTGGCTAAGGGCATTTTTGGGAACAGAGAGATTCCGAATTAGTGTTGTTTGAGCGATTGGGCGTAGCGCAAGGCTCAAATGACCTTTCATCGTTCCTTGGTTTTGGTACTTCGCGTGCATCAAGTCCTGACCTTAATGATAAAGTTAATTATATAAACGAAAAACATCACTTTAAAAAACTTTCTTTACTATAGTTGAGTTTTTTGCTTTTTAACAAATATGCATTTTTTAATTTCTTTTCAGCTAAACAATAAGAATATGGACATATAAAACAATTTAAAAATGTTCAAGATAGAATCATATGTAACACCTATACTTCTCAGTTATGTTGATAAATATGTTAAAGACTTCAAACCTGCAGATGCCCAAGTAAGTAGATTTTTTAGCCATTTTAATACAGAGTGGTTCAAAAGGGTGTTCGAGGTTAATTTCTTAATTTATCTAAAACCGCAATTTAGACAATCGGTATTCTCGAACCATACTTTTGGGGCTATTTTTTTAAATACGTTCGGTCTTTCGAACAGTCTGGCTAGGCCACCCAAGGCCACCCGATTCCTATTGCGTGGACACATAATGCACTTGGTGCTACCGTGTACCGCTCTATTGCGGCTAAATTTCCATGCAACGAGGTGGCGTTCAATATTGCCCCCAACCACATCGCGCTACAAGTTTACGAAAAATTAAAGAATCAAACCCGGAACAACCTTTTGGACTATTCTGTACTTTTAGATCATTATGCACATCAACAGCCATGTAAGTTCCTATAAGCCTCCCACATATTTCATTACATTACACTGCAATTTTGGTTTACGTGCACCTAACGGCTGCCTGCAACCTGAGATCCATCAATCCACTAAGATGTGCGTAAAGGTAATAGTCGCCATTTTATTATTTTTTGAAGGTGAAAGACTTTAATTTTGGTTGCAATGGGAAACCAGGGTTTACTTAGAGCTGTGGTTGTTTGAATTGAAGGGTATATTTTTTAAGTAAACAAAAAACGTATGATATATATAGTAAAGATACCATAGATAGTATCCATACTGTATATATAGAGATATTTCAATGGGATTTTGTTCGTAGGTTTCGCTATGGGGCGGAGGTGTACTTCTGCAGAACCTGGTGCTCAAGACGGACGTACTGCAGCAGGAAGTTGCTCTTCCTTTCACTCTGGTGTCCGGACGAATCCATGAACTATTAATACAAGTGCCATGGACTAAAATTATGTCCGAGCCTATTATCGTCACAATAGATACCATTGGTAAGAAACAAACTGTCTTTTAGGTTCTGCATACTGCCCACGGGCTAATGTCTTGATTGTGTTTTTGTCTGTTTGTACATATTTTGTAAAAGCTTATCGTTTTTATTTTCAGAATGCATCCTAAATCTCCGACCATCAACAGATGATGATACAAAAACGGAGTCATCTAGGTTTGTTTTTTCACTATTTGATAACGAGTTTTTAGCTTATGCTATAAGTAGTAAACAAAACAAATAATATACCCGCCAGATACAGATAATGTCTAATCGGAGAATTTACAGAAGTCAGGATGGCGGATGGGCGAAAAGTGTCATTTTGTTCTCTTCCCACTCCCGTTAATATCAGAAGTCTCTAATACTAGTTTTATTGTTTATAATGACCAGTGAGCTGCGTAGTCCAGTTGTGGAGGCTCCGCCGGGTTATATGCAAGCGCTCGTGCGGCGCATCGTGAGCAACATCGCGATTAAGGTTCATCATCTCATTGTCAAGTACGTGCAGGATGATATCGTGCTGTCGCTGAATGTAAAGGAACTATCCGTGAACAGTGCGGGACCTGACTGGAAGCCAACATTTGCAGGTATATATTTTTAATATGGAATTGTTTTTGAAGTTCGTTTTCACAGCGGTTGTCTTAGTCTAGATAGGTAGATGTTACATTCACACATGAAATTGCAAAATTATCAGTTACACACGGGAAGAAAGTACTCTATTGGCATTGGCAACACTGATTCGATGATAATAGTTTGACACGAGCATTCTAATGCCTTATTTTATGCAGTTGCATTCACTACTTTGTCTACACTCTCCTAAAAAAACTCAGCTATACACTTTTCCAAACGTCTGCACCGGCGATTGCAAGGCCCGATACAAGGTGAAATTCAATACGAGACACCAGGGTTCATCGGGTCGTTGGACGACTCGGTGTCCCACACGAAAAGAGAGAGAGAATACGAGAACGTAGATAATATGGCTTGATACGAATTTTTGAAAATTTTATACTATAGCAGTTGTTTAGATGTTAAGCTAGCAACTGAACAACAACTTAACTAAACAATTGAACAACAACTGATGCGATGCGACGCAGCTAGGTGTGCGAATTCATCCGCATTAAGCGTTGCGTACGGCTTAGCTTAGTTGACATTCACCTTTAATGTGCATACCCGCGTCATAGTGTGAGGGCTCGAGTCGAGACCTGAGGAGACTTCCTACATATCGTTGGAAAGTAACCTTTCCTAAAAGTCTTATAAAATAAATTTAATTTCAGGGTGTAAGTCATAAATTCAAAATTAATAATGTGTTACTAAAATTCATTGGAAGGTACACAAGCTTTTTAGTTCAGGTATATGTATGTATTTGCTTGTGGAAATTTCCTTTATTCATTCCTTTCCTATCTTTACATTTCAGACATTGAAGCAGTGAATCCTGTGATAAGGAGACTGATAGTTTTAGACGATCTCACTCTGTGTTTAGATAGAACGGACTCAGATGGAAAAATAAGATTCTACCAGGATCCCTTGCTTTACCGTTGTGGGCTGGAATTTAGGTAAGTTCATACATTTCAATTACACTGTCATTAAAATTGTATAATACCTTAGCTCCCAAATGGGGTTTTTCAGTTTAGTATTAGGTATAACAGGATATTACCATCGTATATATTCCCAATTGTTACGCTAGATGTAAATTATCTAACAACAAAAGGAGAACCAATGAGTAAATCGTATAATGAAAACAATCGTAATAATGTTTGTAAAATGTTCATATATCTGAACAGGGTTTTAGCAAAATTAGCTTCAGCGAACACACGACGAGCCAATAGCTTTGAAGTGGAGATGATCACCAAGAAACTAGCTTGGGGTATCACTACTGCGCAGCTGCTGCTACTGCTGCGGCTAGTGAAGGAGCCGATCCCAGCTGACAATGACACGCCTTCGCCTACAACTGCGGCCAACAACCTCACACCAGGTAGTTATAAAAATATACAGTGGAGCCTGTGGAACACTATGTTCAATTCCATAGCATTTTATTCACCTTAAGCTATTGCGCTGCTTACATGTAACGATTAAAGTTACGTTTATAACGTTAATCATAAATTATTTCTTTATTTCACCATAATAATAACATTTCATTGTCTAGACAGTTGAACGACGTTCGCAATGGTCCTTTATTTATCCCAATTTCGGTATTTTTTTAAGGTATTAATGAAGATGGCAAACAACTAGGTATGCACCGACTAAGGTTTTGCCTCTCGACTAATCGACCTAAATCAGCCGACTAGTAACTGCCGCGTAACGATAACTCCTAAACGTTGTTGAAGTAATGGTCGGGCTAGCTGACTAGTAAGCAAAGCCGACAACTCGGCCATTTTTGTAGTCGGCGACTAGACTACAAAAATGGCCGAGTTGTCGGCTTTGCTTACTAGTCAGCTGGTCCGACCATTACTTCAACAACGTTTAGGAGTTATCGTTACGCGGCGGATTTAAAACCTTGTCTATAAACACTGTGAAAACAACCCACCTGGGAGCTTTAACCACAACCATGAGAATATTATTAAATAATATTTTTTTATTTTGGGATAAAAGTGAAATTAAAAAGTAATTTATTTGTATTCCTTTATTTGTTTTAACAAAGTTGTAACGTCACAGTATAAGTGAACAAAAATAGTCATGACAACACTTCGCTTATTATAAAACTAGCTAGTGCCCGCGAACTTCGTTTCGCTGAGTGACTAGTATGGTTAGCTCTTTAATTGAAGCAACTTATTTTGCTATGGTCCCGTTTCCATCTTTTGTATGGTATAGCCAGAATTCTAATGTTCCATTTCAGGTAGTCCAGACCCTCAAAATGTATGTGCCAGTTGCAGCGATCAATTACGCTAAAAAACTTTTGCTATCGAGCCATTTTGGTATATTTTATAGTTTAGTTGAGTTCCTGGTGTTCAGAGCCATTTTGATATATTTTATAGTTTATTTGAGTTACTGGTGTTTTTCAAAAGAAAATGCAGACCTTCAACATCTGCGTGCCAGCAGAAGCGGCATATCATTCTGAACTACTTTTGCTATTCAGACATTTCTTTACCGCTCATACTGTAGCTGGCGGCCTTAAATTCTACGTTTAATCGTTTTACCCGTAAGAATGAGCAATTTTCCCGCGGTAAAAAGTATTATAGAAATTGACCAGGAACAACGTTTGCTATGCAGACATTTCTTTATCTCTCGTACTGTAGCCGGTGGCCCTAATATTCTACTTTTAATCTTATTTCTAGGATTGATGTTGACCAGGCTTAATAGCTTTACACAACAAAAAGTTTCATTGGAATCCGTCCAGTAGGTACATTCGTTGATTAGCCCAGACAAACAGACAGACAAATAGAACAAAAAAAATTGAAATGTGTTCTAATCCAATTTTTACATCTAGGTGATACATAAATTTGTTCAATGCACAGACAAATGGGTTTGTTATATTTATAAAATACTAGCAGCCCGCCCAGCGGTTTCACCCGCCGCTAACAGTTTCCCCCCGGGAATAAGACAGTTTATAGCCTATGTTCATCAAGGATAATGTAGGATTCTAAAAATCTTGACTTCAATTTGAAACAAATATCATTTTCAGATGGTGGTGGCGTAAAGTTACATGCCTGTGATTGGCCAGTCCCATGGCAGTACCTATATTTTTATTTTTTTTATCCCGCCCGAGCCGGTTTTCTATTAGGTCATAACAAAATTGTAATAAAAAAAAGTAAATTGTGTGACACAAATTTCTTTTTTTAGAATGACGGTTCATGACGTCAATAAGTGATAATACTATCCTACATGAAATTAAGAATTTCAATTTCAATTAACGGTAACAGATTTTTTTAAATCGGTCCAGTAGTTTCTGAGCCTATTCAATTCAAACAAACAATAAATAAAATCCTGTTTCTAATATTAGTGTAGATTATATAATTATTATTTTAGTGTGATGCGGGCTTAGAATAGCATCACCCGATTTCTTTCCCGTGGGAGTCGTAGGAGGGTGTGTATTGCACTTTTAGGCGATGGGCTGACAACCTGTCACTATGGCGATACACAATTTTCCGAATGACCCTCAAACATATGTCAGACGTGGCGTAAATGTCCGTTTTGCGGCCGTTTACGCTCTGCCTACCCCGCAAGGGATAATAGGCGTGATATGTGTATGTATGTATTATTTTAGTGTAGATTTTTTTACCGTGTGATGCCGGCTTAGAATAGCATCACCCCATTTCTTACCCATGGGTGTCGTAAGAGCCGACTAAGGGACTCGAGGGATGTGGCGATGGGCTGACAACCTGTCACTATAGTGATACACAGTTATCTGATTGACCCTCAAGCTTTTGTCAGACGTTGTGTTAATATCCGTTTTACGGCCGCTAACGCTCTGCCTACCCCGTGAGGGATATCGGCGTGATTTATGTATGTAGATGTTATAATGCATTATTTAATGTTTTTGTCGTCTTTTTATACCGAGTAAGGGACAGCCCTTCTGATAGGGTGCATGAAACATAAAACTGGACAACTTTCCCCTAGAAACATATGTCAGGAAACGCCAAAAAAATGACCCTCCATACAAAATCACAATCAGCTGACTGCATTCACTATGAGAAGTCAGTTTTTTTACGTTTCCTTAAATATGTTCCTAGGGGAAAGTTGTTCAGTTTCATGGTCTGCATGTACCCTATTAGTATTCTGAGGGCTATCCTTGACACCCTTTAATACAGTAATGATTAAATGTAATCATTACACTGGTACGAATAATGTGGCGTAGTTGGTACATTTTTAAATGAAAAAGTAGTTATTGTGGCATAACTGTAATAGTTAGACATATGGTATCGCGGACATTATTATAGATATTGATGTCTTCTATAAAACTGTAGTATATCACTTTGCTCTATTGTCAATAATTTCCACAGCGTACGCGATATAAGATATTTTTTTGGTACATTTTTCACACGTTGGGTTACATTATCGAAATTTTCACGCGGATCCCTATTTTTTTCTCGTATAAAATATAGCCTATGTTCATCAGGAATAATGTAGGATTCTAATGGTGAAAGAATTTTTAAAATCGGGCCAGTAGTTTCGGAGCCTATTCGATGCAAACAAACAAACAAACAAACAAACAATCAAATCTTTCCTCTTTATAATATTAGTGTAGAAAAATTTAAGTCCTGGTTTTGACTAAAACAACGCGACGGTAGAATAAAGTACTACGATTCTGCCATATTAATCCGGAATATGGCCGAAATCTAAGAAAAGCGTCCATAATCCTTTTTTTGCTTAAAGCATAGTTCGTATAGATGAATAGTTCGTTTAAAGGTGTTAGATTCATTCCGTGTAGAAAAAAAGCGCTTCAGCGGTTCGTTTAAAATTCGGTTACTGCAAATGTCTTGATTTATTATTATGTTAATCTTTCTCCCTAGATTCACCAGGACTTACTAGGTCAGATGAGCCAAGCAGACACGAGAGCTGGTCAGATTGGGCGTGGTCCTGGATGCCCACCACCGACCGTATTCATGGAAGACCAGAAACGCCCATGGCGTCTTGCCCAGTACCCGTGTCATTCTCAGCATACTTGGACCACATGTCGCTTGCTTTAAAGGTATACAATTCGGTGCAACTTTTTCAAATAAGTAAAAAATAGTTAATTAAATTAATATTTTGGTAATTGCACACAGCGCCATCCTGCCCTTAACTAAGCAAAGCTTTGTAATATAGGAACTAGATATAATAAAAAAAGGCTTAATTTTGTTTATAATAGTATTTTATCTACACTCGTCTCATAATGTTCGAATTATGAATTCGAAAACAGATGCATAATGACCTACTTTATGCATTCTGCCTATAAAAACTAGGGTTTACTATAAATTACAGAAGCGTAATGACTTAATGAGAAAACTCTTAATACGATAAAGTTGAGAAATGAAACGAAGTTTTTTTTTGCCAATACTCTTACTGCCAACTTCCGCCTGTTTCCAAACGTTTGGAAACACAGAGTTCCGCACCTGTCAGTTGTTGTTGTATGGTAATGTTGCGTTTGTTTTATTAGGTTGTTGTTGAGATGTTGTTTAGTTGTTGTACCGATGTTGTCCAGATGTTGTTCAGTTTTTGTTCAGATGTTGTTCAGTTGTTGTTCAGATGTTGTTCAGTTGTTTTTCAGATGTTTTTCAGATGTTGTTCAGATGTTGTTAAGTTGTTGTTCAGTTGTTGTTCAGATGTTGTTCAGTTGTTGTTCAGATGTTGTTCAGTTGTTTAGGTAAGTCACTCCACATCTAAACAACTTCTAAATTACAGAATTTTCAAAAATTCATATCAAGCCATATTACGTTCTCGTATTGAATTTGTCCTTATATCGGGCCTTGCAATGGCCGGTGCGTACGTTTAGAAAAGTGTTTCTGAGGTTTTTTTTGGAGAGTGTAGATAAAATAGTGTATGCAACTGCTATAATTAGGCATTAGAATGCTCGTGTCAAACTATTATCACACTCGGCTGCGCCTCGTGTGATAAACAGACACTCGCATTCTAATGACCCCCATTATACGACAGTTGCATAAACTACTATTATGCAACTGTCGAATAATGGGGGTCATTAGAATGCGAGTATCTGTTTATCTCTGCTCTCTCGGCTACTCCTCGTGTGAAAATAGTCTGAAACGAGCATTATATGTAGTTAAATACTAATGCCTTATTATATGCAGTTGCATACAGTACTTATCTACACTCTACAAAAAAAACTCAGTTATACTTTTAAAAACGTCCGTACCGGCGATTGCAAGGGCCAATACGAGGTCAATTTTAATACGAGAACGTAATATGGCTTGATATGATTTTTTGAAAATTCTGTACCTCAGCAGTTGTTCAGATGACGAGTCAGCAACTAAACAACTGAACAACAACGGAACTACATCGAAACAACAACTGAACAACAACCGAAAAACATCTGAATAACGTCTCAACAACAACTGAATAACAACCGTATAATTACCATACAACAACAACTGACAGGTTTGGCGGAAGGTGGCGTTTTGAGTATTAGCAACAAAAACGAAGTTGATTGAAGTGAATCTTTTCATTTTAATCTTTCATTTCTCAACATAATCAAAGTAAGAGCCTTTTCATTAGGGCATTACGCGTCTGTAATTTCTATAAAACTGTAATTTATATAGCTAGAATGCGTAAAGCAGGTCTTTATACAACTGTTTTCGAATTCATAATTCGAACATTATGCGACGAGTGTAGATAAAATAGTGTATGCAACTACTAGTGTCCCAACCAAACATAATCGGCGAGACAATGGCTCACCGACTTCGCTGGCTCGGCCACGTTAAAAAGATGGGAGAGCGTACGGGGCGCCGCCGTGTTGTGGGGTGCCCCAGGTACCACTGGAGACACATGGTGGAGTCTGACCTGGGCCACCTCTGTGCTAATAACTGGCGGGAGGTAGCGCTGGTTTATTATTCGACATTTGTATAAACTATTCGCCGTGTGATTGCCGGCTTAGAATAGCATCACCCCATTTCTTACTCATGGGTGTCGTAAGAGCCGACTAAGGGACTCGAGGGATGTGTATTGCAATTTTAGGCGATGGGCTGACAACCTGTCACTATAGTGATACACAGTTATCTGATTGACCCTCAAGCTTTTGTCAGACGTGGTGTTAATGTCCGTTTTACGGCCGTTAACGCTCTGCCTACCCCGTAAGGGATATAGGCGTGATTTATGTATGTATGTATAAACTGTTAAATATTATATTTAAAGATATATATTGTATTGCAATATAAAAGAAATCAAGCAGTGTGAGTGAAGGCGAGCTTATCTCTTATTTGTAGTTGTAAGAAAAGGTTATCTTCTTAATTACTAGAATCTTCATCTTTTTTGCGTACCAACCAATCCTGCTCTCAATTTGGCGCTTTTCAGAATGTCGCAGTTAGCTACAATTATTCATTTAAAGAAAATGATTATAAGTATATTGTTTTATTTTTTTCAGACATTGGAGACTGAAGCTAACAACAAAAAGAGACCCCGCAGCATTTTGGAATTAACCGCTAGTCATATAGCAGTAAAAACATCGTTATGTGTACCAACATTTTTGCGAATCAAAGTTGGTATACGTTACCTGGATTTTCACTCAGTTGGTAAATGCCCGTGTGGACATAGTAATTCTAATACGGTAAGTGAAATCAAAAATTCTAAAGGCATTTCCTTTGACACCTAACACGCGCTCAAGTCTCATTATGCTTTAAGATTGCTGGGGCGCCAACGATTTTTTTATCATGCAGAAATGGTACAAACAAAGAATGGAAATGGCCGGATCGAAAGTCAGAGATAGAAGTGGCCCAAATTGCAGAAGAAAAGAAGAAGGCTGATCTCCCGAAAAAAACAGATGAGAAACCCTATGATAAATTAACTAGTGAATCAGAAACGCGTTCCGCTAATAAGTCGGCTACAGAACCAGGAACAAGTAACGCTGAAAAATCTGCTATACAACTAGAAACGGATTTCGTTGATAAATCTGATACAAAATCAGAAATGATCACAGCAGAAAAATCTGCTGAAGAATCAGAAATGCTCACCGCAGACAAATCTGCTGAAAAATCAAAAACTGATGCCGCTGAAAAACCTGCGAAAAACGACGACATAGTAGAATTAAAACCAGATGAGAAGTCAAGCTATAATTCTGCAGATAAGTCCGACAAAGAAGGGGGAAAGCAACTTGAATTTAAAGAAGCAGAAAATCAAACCAGCAAGGAAACTGAATCTGAGAAGGAATCAGGACCAAATACTACGGATCCAATATCTGTAAGTAGTTAAGCTAGCTTTCATTATACTAAACAGTCGTGTCATCAAGTGGGTCAAGAGTGAGCTAAACGACTTCGTTTACCTCTCCAACTTATTTCAACTCGGTAAGTAAAAATTGCGTCAATATCCGTCAAATAGGAAGAAAAGGATAGCAGAAGATCGCGACTAAAACTGTCTTATCATTTAAAGAAAAATTCACGTGATCTGTCAAAATAAGGCGATTATTAAAAAGATGGCGACAAAATTACTAGAAATGGCGAAGAAACCACAGACAAAATATCTTAATATTAAGACGTTATCTACTATCCTTTCTTATACCTATTTGACGGAAAGTGACAGCAATATTTTAAGTTAAGATAAAGTACCGATTTTAAGCCATAATTTGATTTGTCTGATGGCTACCGCAAGATTATTTTTCTACAGTGCTCGCTCAATTTAAACTGGGAGACGCACCAGTCTAGATGTCATCCCCCTGAATCAGACTAGAAGTCCATGTCTATGTTTTTAGATGCTTATAAGCGGTTCACTTTCTTTTTTTTCTGTCTTGCTCTCAAATTTATTTAAAATAGGTGCACAATAGTATGATCTCGCTCCACTGATTCTTACCCGTGGACTCCACAAAGAATACTTACCATACTTAGCTACCCGCACATACAAATAGAAAGTGGGATAATCTTGCCAAGACCTTTATTTTATTAAAGAATAAAATATTGATTCGTTGATTATTTCAGGAACCGAATGTCGATGAAATAGATGATAATATCCCACGCAGTCGTTTAACACTACAACCATTACCTGGTCTTGAGTTCCATGTGGCTGACATGGATCAACGGCGTAAGATCAGTATGGACGCACTAGAAGAAACATTTTGGGATGAATTTTCGCCGGTGTTCTCCATGGAACTTGTGCACGAAAGATCGCCGCCTAATCCCTATATCAATCCCTATGATAAACCACCTAAAAATTTCGAGTACAGGTACGTCTAAAGGTAGCAGTTCAATTTGGGTCGTAGCGACGGCGCTGCCGCCGGCCGGCGCGGCGCTGCCACCACCTTACGGACAGCAGCTATTGCGACTCAGGCCGAGACTAGCACGTATAGTAGTCAAGAAGGAATTCGTTTGATTAGTAAGCACTTTTAACCGTGGTTTCAGCTAATAAATGACTGAAACGAAAAATTAACCAATAGAGAATAAAAAAAGGGTGGTGTACGTAATTATTTTGCTATCTTTATATTTGAGAGCTTTATAGTTTTTAGGTCGGTCTTTATAGTTCTTAAAGTGGCGGTTTTTTGTAGATGTATGTTCGTCAACAAAATGTTCCATTTTAATCACTACATAGTATAAAATAAAGTCGCTTCCCGTTTGGTGTCTCCTTATATCTTTAGAATTACCCAACGGATTTTGATGCGGTTTTTTTTATTAGATAGAGTAACTTGAGAGGAAGGTTTATAAGTATAATTTATTCCGGGAAATTGTCACATTCCCATGGGAAAACGGGTAGCCCAACTGGCAGTAAACTTTTGACCCCCTTTTGACACCTTTAAGGATTAAAATTTCAAAAATGCTGAAACACGTATTTCATTATTTTAAGTTATGAGTCTAATCAGAAATTTTGAAACAGATCACATTTAAGATAAAAAACTTTCATACAAACTATTAACCCCCTTTTCACCCATTTAAAGGTTAAAATTTCAAAAATGCTGAAACACGTATTTTATTATTATAAGTTATTAGTCTAATCACAAATTTTGAAACAGATCACATTCATTTAAAAAAACGAACTTTCATACAAACTTTAAACCCCCGTTTGACCCTATTAAGGGTTAAAATTTCAAATATGCTGAAACACGTGTTTAATTATTTTAAGTCATAAGTCTAATCACTTATTTTGAAACGGATCACACTTAAGACAACGAACTACAACAACATACAACGAACAACATACAATTTTGTAACCCCTTTTTCATCTCTTGGGGGATTAAAAAAAAACGGAATTTAAAGTAAAGTCGCTTCCCATGTCTGTCCCTGTCTGTTTGTTTGATTGTATGCTTAAATCTTCAAAACCACTTAACGGATCTGGATGAACTTTTTTGAAAAGATAGAGTGATTCAAGAGGAAGGTTTATAAGTATGATTTATGTCGGGAGAAGGTCTGTTTCCCGTGGGAAATCAGTTAGCAGCGGGTGAAACCGCTGGGCGGGCCGCTAGTAGTAGTATATGCAAATGTGGGCATTAGAATGCGAGTGTCTGTCTATCACACGAGGCGTAACCAAGTACATATGATAATAGTTTGACACGAGCATGCCTTATTTTATTGTTACAGTTGATAAAGTTCTGCCTACCCCGCAAGGGATAACGGCGTGATATGTGTGTTTGCAAACACTCTACAAAAAAGTGATACAATTTTCCAAACGTCCGCACCGGAGTTTGCAAGTTCCAATACAAGGTCAAATTCAATACGAATACGTAATATGGCTTAATATGAATTTTTGAAAATGCTTTACTTTTGCAGTTGTTCAGATGTCGAGTTAACAACTAAACAAAAACTTAACCAAACAGCTGAACAACACCTGAAAAACAACTGAACAACTTCGGAACAACAACCTAACAAAATAAGTGAACAACAACCGTACAACAAAATCTGGCAGGATTTGAGTATTGGCAAAAAACACTTCGTTTTATTTCTCTATTTTATCGAAAGGAGAGCTGGTTCGCGGCTGCTCTGTCGTGACGTGACGTGACGGCGCGGCAACCCAGATCGGAATGATACCTTTACATACACTTTATCTACATCTCATAATGTTCGGTTAACAGTTTTATAAAGACGTGCTTTATTAATTCTGCCTATAGAAATTACATGTTCTTCACAAGCGCTGTAACATAACGCCTAATGGATGTTGTAAACCTTTCGATAAAATGGAGAAATAGAACGAAGTATTCTGCTCCAGTACTCAAATTTGCCGCCATCTTCCGGCACACCTGTCAGATGTTGTTGTATGGTTGTTCTTCGGTTATTGTACAATTTATGTTCAGGTGTCGTTTCGATGGTGTTCAGTTGTTGTGCAGTAGATGTTACTCAGCTGTAACAACTGAACAACAACTTAACAAAACAACTGATCAACAGCTGAACAATTGGACAACAACTGAGCTGCTGATGTAATGAATTTTCAAAATTTTACATTAAGCCGTATTACGTAATCGTTTTGCATTTAATTTCGCATTAGACCTTGCAATCGCCGGTGCGGAGGTTTTCAAAAGTGTTTTAGTCAGTTTTTTGTAGAGTATTGATAAAAAAGTGAATGCATCTGCATATAATTGGGGATCAAAATGCTCGTGTCTAACTATTGTCATTATATAACAGTTGCATAAAGTAGTAACTTGCGTAAGTTGTTTTAATTTATGGGCAAAAAACCCTTGGGTTTATCTCTTGCTCGTCTTTGCGATATCCGCGAGTATTGATTTACACTACATTTGCAGTGACTGGGAGGAGCAAAGTGATGTATACATGCAATTAAAACCAATGGATTTAAGAGTGTGCATGGGCCTGATTCATCGATTATTATTAATCAAAAGTGTTTTTGAAGAACTTCCACCAGTACCATTAGGTAATTTATTACGCGATGTATTATTGTCTTTTTATTATGAAATTAATTTAAATATAAATCTTGTCAATGTATGGATGGATGGACTATATTAGGTCACTTTTATAATTTTTATTATTAACATTAAAAAGTCCATTCGGTAATTTCTTTTACGGTGTATTCTTGTCTATTTGTTCATTAATTAATTTAAATATAAATCTTGTTAATGTATAGATGGACTATAATAGTAAAATTTTATAATTTTTTAAATTACGTTAAAAAGTTTTATTCAGTGCAATTTTAAATTACATTAAGCTACTGTGACCGACAGTTTAACGTAGCTTTCAAAGTTTAGATTAGAATCATTCCTCTGACGGACAATTACGTGTCACATTGACATGTAATTTTTGTAAGCTTAAACGGTTTTAATTGTTGTAATCATAAAACCCTTTATCTATCAGAACCAATGCGAACATTGACGGTAGAAGAGTGCGAGGCGCTGAATAGTAACATACCTCAACGTCGAACCAACATTGAGATAATTGATTTCCGAGTGAACTTGCACCCATGGGACCACAGTCTCGTTGAGAAGCCTTTGCCGCCCCCTCTCCTGCTACGTGTGGAGCTGCCAAAAGCCGTCTTTGTGATTGCTACGCCCCTTTATGCACAAAGGTTAGTCAGCATCTAATGTTCATAAGAAACTACGTTTTGTAGTACCTCTTAAAAATATAGTGCATTCAATTTTTTTAATGTTTTCTTCTTCAGAGTTTGTTCAGCAGCTGGACAAATGCCGGAGGACAAAGGACTATTGTGGCAGGCGTGTCGAGTGCACACTACGGCTGCTTTGAATGACATCAAGGTAATCTCACTTAAAGTAAATTAACTTTAATTAATGTAGGACAATACCACATAACTATGACTAAAGCTATGGAACCATCACAATAATTTAATTTTAGACGCATGAATTTAAACTATATCTTATTAGCTTCGTTAACATGCAAGTATAAGCAAGATGCAAAAGACTAGACTGTGTTTATTATTTTCGTGCATCTCACCAGTTTCAACCGGCCAAAATGGAGTCCCTGCCGTTGGAATCCTATAATACAATCAATTTTAGAAGTAAAGTAAAAAAGCTCTTTGTAGTTCTAGCACAAAACTATTGGCGATGTGTCAAAGTATATCGTTGTTTATGATAACTGTGACAACCTTTTAACTGGCGGTACTTGGCGGTACGAATAACTTTTATGTATCCTTTTTCAGAGCATTGAAAGAGCATTATGTAAAAATTGGAAATGGTAAATTCTGTTGATAATATAGTCTGGTTTCTATGGCTTTAGTCATAGTTAATACTATAACTTTTTGACATCATCCACTTTTGTAGGTGCATAGCATTGATCTACAACAACCCTAGATTTAGCGCCTCATACAAAATTACGCTAAGATTTTGTCACCTACTGAACTATACAGTCATACATAGCGATTTATAGATTCATTGCGTCCGCCTGATTCAAAATATCACAACGAACCTCACCATAATCTATTGAATTCAGCCTTATTTGTTAGCCCGTACTTGGTCATGTTAACAGTTTCGCGGCCAGCCACGCACTGTGGGAAAGAAGTGCTCGCTTGCAAATTGTGCACTACTTTACCGGCCCACCTTTTGAGCGTACGTGCGTAATCTAGGGTTGTTGTAGATCAATGGTGCATAGTGATAATTATTTTTGAAGGCAAAACGTTTCCTTATTTTTTTAGAGATAAACTGCAATTGAAGACAGTCCGACTAACAAACAATATGAGTAGGTAAATAAAGCTAGTCATTTAACTTTGTTGTTTTATGTACAGATTTCAATCTGTTCACCGAGGGGAGATCAGTCGAAGCCCTGTGGACGGATCGACGTCAGATTTGTCACACACCTTCTACTTTATCCGGAATATTTCGAAAAGAAGCACAGCATCAAGATGAGCTATGCCTTAAAAATGTGTAAGTAAAAAATGTTTAACCTATCTGAAACTTTCAACGTACTTTGACTTCGCACTGTACATTTTATGTGTTACGAGTACCACAAACCATGCGAGAGAAAGCATGCAATGCAATGCGTTTAGCGAGTTATTTTATTTTTGTTTGCTACAGCGCCGGATTGAGCCCACGCTGGGTCTGTAGTCGTTTGCCGTGTGATGTCGGCTTAGAATAGCATCACCCCGATTCTATCCCGTGGGTGTCGTAAGAGACGACTAAAAGACTAGAGTTACAGGGCGTTCTAATTTTAGGCCAAAAGCTGACATCCTGTTATTATACATACACAACCATATCACGCCTATAATTCCTTGCGGGGTAGTAAGCGATAAATAATTTTCTGAATGACCCTCAAATGTTTGTCTAACTTAGTGTGAATGTTCGTGACAAGTTACTCGCATCTTATCGCGAACAGATCAAGCGCTTAACTTACCACGTCGCTGGCATGGACTTGATAGGTAGGTACTAAATATTCGCTGTTTGCAAGCGGAGCGATTACTACTACTTTTTTCCTTCGCCGACTGACCCTGACATGCAAGTGCGAATTTTCACGCTGCCGACAAACACGTGGCATTGAACTTTTTACGCCAACAATACATAACACATTTTGTGGTGCTAAAACACACAATAAGTACACGTTTGTGAGGAATAATATACGTATTAGTATTTGCTAGTAGATCATCTAAATTAATTGATTTACGGTCTTGGTGCGCGGGGCCCCTGAGTGAGCGGGACCCGTAGCATTTGCTTCTCATTTATGTAATCCGCCAAAAGTTTCCTCTTGACTTTCAATGATCTTATGTTGACTCTAGGTCTAAGACCGGATCTATACATTCAACTATAGGTGGTCCAACCATAATATTGTTCATGACTTACTGAAACTTGGCCTCGACAACAGCTCTGTATTATCTTTTTAAGCTAATTTTTTGGTGCTATTGCGAACGAATAGAATAGGCAAAGCGTTTATTTCTCTCATAGATCTATACTGTATGCGAAATTCGAATCGTATTATGTGCTTCCTATCAAATGCTTATTATACAATTATGCCACAAGTGCTTCAAAAGTTATAAATCTAATACTGCAATGTATGTTACCATTCATATTATCCTGTTACCGGAAAAGTTTTATACAGATTTTTAATATTCCCACCCAAAAGCGCAATCTGTAAACCATGATTTTCATGAAATGTTAGTGTTTTATAAATAATAATGAGTTATGAGTGTAAAATAATAATAATAATATGTTTTGAATGGCTCCGTAGGGGGCCGCCTGGCACGGGACTACATTCATATTGCAGTTCTGTCGTTGTGTAAGAAAAATAAATGCCAGTCCTCGTTTGCCAGTAGGCTTCTGGGCTTGCTCGCCTCATAAGTATCAGCTTAATTTGAACATCTGATCTATGCTCTAGCCCAGACTGAAGTAAAGAGCAAATCTTTCAGTATACATATGTTTATGCCAAGGGGTAGTAGTACCGATAAAACTAGATTAAAAGGTTTCGTATTAATTATCACCAAATCTATTTCATAACCCGCTATTATTGCGTAAATATTTTATTACCCTGTGTAATGTGTTTAGCGGTAGTACCGATGTCAGTTGGTATATCTTAAGGCCATAGCTTTAAATTAGTATTTCTGTGAATGTATATGATATATCGCATTGTGAATGGAGGGAGGGACATCCCAAAAAGCTAAAGTAATTTTGTGAATATTATAAACTGACTACATAATGATTTATTAGGAAAGGTGTGAGGCAGGTGTGTGTGTTTGTGTGTAGGTGTGTACCTTGTATCACGAATGCTTTTTGCAGCAATAGTAAGAACACATTCTGCCCTAGACACCCAAAGGAAGATTATTTGGACAACGTCAAGTCACAGGATTATATTTTATAGGTGAAGCAAATATCTCCGGTTCGTCTGCTCGCTTGCACGCCGCTGCGGAGGTGATTAAGTCAATAATAATACAAACTCCATCTACACCTCTACGTCAAACTACTCTCGCCAATGACGCTCTTAATGATGAAGGTACGTCATACATAAATAGTATTTTAAAAGCGTTACCATGCTTATTACTAGAGACCAGATTATATGCATATGCAAATTTGTATATTTTTCAAATTTTTATATATATTGTCTGTTTTCGTGCATATATATTTCAATAATTAATCATGCATATTTCAGACTTTTTATGATGCACATAATCCGGTCCCTACTTATATTATATACAACATACCAATACAATAACAAACCGCTCGGTTCGCCAACCTAATCAATAAGTTACCATGAACTGGCCAACGTGGGACGTAAAGTAGGAGAATATTGCAAAACCGCACCAACATGGAACTTGCCAAAAACATCTCACAAAATTTTGCAGGTGAGCCGCGGCATTCTAATAGTAGAAAGAGGCGTCACTTATCGATCGATCAAGATCTCGGCTCTTTTTAGCGCAATTAATCTCGGCAAAAATGGGTGAGATCTCGCGAGATAAACGAGATTCCACTAGATTAACGAGATTGCACTAGAGCAAGAAAATGTATTTTCGCTTTGGCTGGACTCGATGTTGAAGAAATAGATGAATCTACGAATCAGGGGGTGAAAAAGAGAACTTTTGCAGTGCGCTGACAACTGCCTTAACTATATTCCAACAAGTGTAGAATATGAAAGGCCTTTTTGTTAGGGCCGTTAGGAGACGATACGTTACCAATGTTGTGCTAAGAAGCTTATAGTACTTTCAAAATATTTTGTAGTTTGGTTGGCGAAATCATTACTTGAATTTTTAAATATAATTTTCTGATTTTTGTTTGGCGATTTAACCCTTTGATTTTATAGTTTTCTAATTCTGTAATATTTTTATTAAAGTTTAATAGATATTTTTTAAATTTTGCACCTATGTAAAATATATAAAAGTTTGTATCAATATTCGTAAAAACAAAATCTCTCAAAATACGTATGGTTCTTATTATATTCTTTTCTAATGTATTTTATTTGCAAAAGTTAATACACAGAATTGGCAATCACGCGAGATTTCGAAAATGGCGGTCTCGCGAGATTGAATATTCTAATATACCGAAATCCTAGCGTCGCTTGTATTGATAACAAAAGTTAAAAAAACCAGTTAAAGTTAAGTTACTGCCTGCGGCATAACATTTTGCAAGTTTTCTAATAGTAAATTCCGTAAAACTTACAGATCTGGTGGCATTGGACATAACTGCTGAAGATCTATCAACTCGTGGTTTTGTGACGCATAAAGTTACAACAACGATATCCACCTTACAGTCTTTACGAGCCACTGTATTCCAACCATCCCCAGGTAACTTGTTATAAAGTTTACATTTCTTACTTTATTTAAATTTTAACATGTTAAAATAAGGATTCATTTCTTTGTAACTCCAATACTAATGCTAGACATACATTTATTTCAGATAAAAAGCTACAACAGGCATGGCTATTTTCTGGGCCTGATATTCCTACTAACTCGTAAGTTAACGATTAAGTTTTCAAATATAAATTGTGGTTTTTACTTTGGCTGTTAATTAATATAGTTTATTTTTAATATCAATTGCGGCTTCTAATCTTAGTTGTCTTCTGAATTCGTAGTTGAGCGATTGCATTTAAGCAACTTATAAATACTTTTCAAACCGTAGTTTCAAACATAATAATTTAACTTGGATGATTCAGTGTCTTAATTGACTCACCCTCTAATGTTATTATATAAGTAAGCGAGATTTTTGGGAATCCCCCACCCTGGCCCACTCTGCCCTTACAGTACTTTATCTACACTCGTCTCATAATGTTCGAATTATGAACTCGAAAACAGAAGCATAAAGACCTGCATTCTGCCTATAGAAATTACAGTTTCATAGAAATTACAGACGCGTAATGTCTTAAAGAGAAGTCTTATACGAAGTTGAGAAATGAAACGAGTTTTTTTTGCCAATACTCATATTGCCATCTTCCGCCGCACCAGTCAGATGTTGTTGTACGGTAACGGTACGGTTTTATTCGATTGTTGTTCAGTTGTTTGTGAGATGTTGTTCAGTTCTTGTTCGGTTGTTGTTCAGTTCTTTTATAAGATTGTTGTTGAGATGTTGTTCAGCTGTTGTTGAGATGTTGTTCAGATTTTGTTTAGTTGTTGTTCAGATATTGTTCAGTTGTTGTTTAGATGTTGTTCAGTTGTTTAATTACGTTCTTGTTTAGACTCCACATTAAATCAGACCGAGACCGATCATTAACGGCCGATGTGGCGCAAAGGTTCCGGGTTCGATTCTCGGTGGGACACTCACAAAGTTGTTATTTATCACTTTGTGAATTTGTTCCCGGTCTGGTTAGGACATTGCAGGGTGAACCAACTGATTGTCCGAAAATAAATCGTTCCGTGCTTCGGGGGGCACGCTAAGTCGTAGGTCCCGGTTGCTGTCTATGATTACTTAGACGGCGGTCGTAACACAACCATGTCAGAGGCCTACTAGTGGTAGTAGGCGGTTGAAAAACTCTGACACCAGGGTTCAACGGATCGTTGGACGACTTGATGTCCCACACGAAAAGAGAGATCTGAACAACTGCCAAATATAGAATTTTCAAAAATTCATACTCAGCCATATTTCGTTCCCGTATTGAATTTGACCTAATATCGGGCTTTACAATCGCCGTTGCAGACGTTTGTAATAGTAGTTTATGCAACTGTCGTATAATGGAGGTCATTAGAATGCGAGTGTCTGTTTATCACACGAGGCGCAGCCGAGTGTGATAATAGTTTGATACGAGCATTCAAATGCCTAATTATAGCAGTTGCTTCACTATTTTATCTACTTTCTCCAAAAAATCTCAGAATCACTTTTCTAAACGTACGCACCGGCCATTGCAAGGCCCGATACAAGGTCAAATTCAATACGAGAACGTAATATGGTTTGATATGAATTTTTGAAAATTCTATACTTTAGCAGTTTTTTACATGTGGAGTCTTAACAATAACTTAACTAAACAACTGAACAACATCTGAACAACAACTGAACAACATCTGAACAACAACTAAATAACAGCTGAACAACATCTCAACAACAACCTAATAAAACAAACGCAACATTACCATACAACAACAACTGACAGGTGCGGCGGAAGATGGCAATATGAGTATTGGCAAACAATAAAAAATTGCAAATTTTAAGGAATAATCAAAAATTATTAAGGCTTAAAGAAATTTTCTTTATAAATAATTTTGAAGACTATTAGTTTAATTTAACTTAAAACCTTAAAAAAAAAAAAAGGTTCTAAGAGCTATTCCTGCGATAGAAATTAAACTAAAAAAATTAATAAAAATAAATAAATAATTTTTAATATAAATTTTAAATCATTTATGTCTATACGAGCCATGGACGTATTATTTAAACAGGACTGATAACTGTTGCAGAAAAAACGAGCCGAGCGAGACCGCACCCACCGAGGCCTTTCGTCTCTTTCTAATTGGGCATCAATATTTTGTATTACAATGAGCTTATAGATAGGGAAATTTACATACATACGATTCACTTGGACAACCTCGAACACAACATTTTTTCACCACTTTGAGTGAGAAATTTCGTCAAATACTGATTTTAAGTAATAAATTAGGACTGTAATTTTTTTGTCGCTAAAGTTTAAACTTACCGCCAAAATTTAATCTTAAAGGGATACCATTAGAAAATTATTTGATTAATAGTTTTTACATAATTATAATTTATCAGTGTATAATTTTATGATTTCCAACATGTTTTTGATATAACTGATGCAAGTTGTTTTATTATATTACTTAAATTATAATTATATTTGTCAAAAATAAGTAAAGCAAAATTTTATCTGCAGTAATTTTCTACACTGGCAATATGAAAGAACGAGACACACAGCCTCTCTACGTGCTATCTCTCTCGGCTCGGATTGGCCTCTGGGAAAGACTTAATGTAAAATAGACCATATTCCAGTATTAATAAAGTTACTATTCGTAAATGACTGTTTTTGAAGTTATAAGTTTTAGATACGAGCATTCTAATGCTTAATTATAAGCAGTTGCATACACTATTTTATCTACACTCAAAAAAATAATAGTAGTTTATGCAACTGTCATATAATGTTGGTCATTAGAATGCGAGTGTATGTTTATCACACTAGGCGTAGCCGAGTGTGATAATAGATTGACACGAGCATTCTAATGCCTAATTATATGCAGTTGCATACACTTTTTTATCTACACTCTAAAAAAGTTTAACTCTTTTCCAAACGTCCGCACCGGCGATTGCAAGGCCCGATACATGGTCAAATTCAATACGAGAACGTAATATGGCTTAATATGAATTTTTGAAGATTTTTTACTAACAGTTGTTTAGATGTCGAGTCTCAACAGCAAATAACTAAACAACTGAACAACACTGAACAACACTGAACAACAACTGAACAACATCGGAATAAAATCTGAACAACAACTAATCAACATCTATACAACAACTGGATAACATCTGAACAACATCTTAACAACAACAGAACAAAAACCTATTAAAACAACTGAACAACATCCGAAAAATAAACGTACAACAACAACTGTCAGGTGCGGCGGAAGACAGCGATTTGAGTATTGAAAAAAAAACTTCGTTTCATTTCTCACCTTTATCGTATTAAGAGTTTTCTCATTAAGTCATTACGCTTCTGTAATTTATAGTAAACCCTAGTTTTTATAGGCAGAATGCATAAAGTAGGTCATTATGCATCTGTTTTCGAATTCATAATTCGAACATTATGAGACGAGTGTAGATAAACTCATTTAAACACTTTTCCAAACGTCCGCGCCGGCGATTGCAAGGTCCTCATGGTCAAATTCAATACGAGAACGTAATATGGCTTGATATGGATTTTCGATAATTCTTTACTTACAGTTGTTTAGATGTCGAGTCTGATCAACAAATAACTAAACAACTGAATAAGAACTGAACAACAACACTGAACAACATCGGAATAACAACTGAACAACATCTAAACTACTGCTCAACATCGGTACAACAACTAAACAACATCTGAACAACAACTGAACAACATCTCAAAAACAACAGAACAAAAACCTATTAAAACAACTGAACAACATCCGAAAAATTACCGTACAACAACAACTGTCAGGTGCGGGGGAAGATGGCGATTTGAGTATTGGCAAAAAAAACTTCGTTTCTTTTCTCAACTTTATCGTAGTAAGAGTTATCTCATTCAGTCATTACGTTTCTGTAATTTATAATAAACCGTAGTTTATATAGGCAGAATGCATAAAGTAGGTCTTTATACAACTGTTTTCGAATTCATAACTCGAACATTATAATGAGACGAGTGTAGATAAAAGTGTTTAACTGAGTTTTTTTTGGAAAGTGTAGATAAAATAGTGTATGCAACTGCTTTATTTAGGCATTAGAATGCTCGTGTCAAACTATTATCACACGAGGCGTAGCCCCCTATTATATGACAGTTGCATAAACGAATATTATTATTTAATTTAATTGCTTAATTTTTTCGCAACTGAATTAAAATGGACGTGCGAAACTATCATTGCACCTCGTTCCGACTGTCAACCCTCGCCTTTGGCTGCTTTGTGGGAACTCGTTGCAATACCAGCCTTTCCGCACTTGTAATCAAATATACTATTTTATTGCAGACCATACATGCGGCTGGCAACTCAGTGGTGTGTAGAACCATTTCCTGGCTCCGCAGAATTTTTTGGTCTGTGGACGGAACCTACGGCAATAGCCATCGACCCACTTCTTGCTTGCTGGCTTTCGTATAAACCATCTCCAAAACTCGCATCAGGTAAAATTTCCCGTGTGGTCCATTGTACCTACTAAACAATTGTCCCATTTTACAAATAAGATTTAGTTGACGGATAGTCTGCAAAATCAAGTCCAAAAATTATTAACTTACTAGCGGCCTGCCCAGTGGTTTCGCCCGCTGCTAATCATTTTCCCGCGGGAATAGGCACTTTTAATATAGGATATTAATGATAAAATATAGTTTTTAATCGGTCCAGTAGTTTCGGAGCCTATTCAATTAAAACAAACTATCAAATCTTTCCTCTTTATGATATTAGTGAAGATTGAAAAGACAACATTATCTTGATAAATCATGTGCAAAATACGAACTTTTCGACTTTTTCTACAGATTCATTACAATACCAGAGGCATTCGACATCGTCGCATAGTTTGGGTCAACGTCGTAGCCGAACTACAATAGCGGTATGTAATACTTACATGATGAGAATTGACTTACAAAATAGCATCATATTCATTTTCGTTGAGTTTGTGCGCATACGAATAGTATTGTAAATAATCATACTCCTAAAAAAATTTGTAATACGAAATCTTTCTAATTAGGATCTAAAAATAAGAATATGTCCAAATAATATTTTGACAATAGAAGCTCTTATAAAATAATCACGCAGGACATAGCAAAAAACATAATTTCTTTTTACCGCCGTTAATCATTAAAGTAATATAAGGTCATATTAAATTCAGTGGAAATATTTCTAAGTTCTACTTGTGAAATTGATCAACTTACCCCAAAAAACATAGGTCAAAACATAAAAAATTGCAATACACACCCTCAAGTCCCTTAGTCGCCTTTTACCCACGGGTAAGAAATGGGGTGATGCTATACTAAGCCGGCATCACACGGCAAAATCTTTGGAAAAAGTTGTTCAGTTTTAAGAGTAGAACGCACACTAAAAATATTTGCACTAAATTTAATAGGACCTTATAATATGCTGTGTTCCCAAAACATAATAATAACATGATAATAACCAAGTGCGCTTTTCGTATTTTTATGAGCAGTCGTCAAGCGGTCGCGGACAATCCCGCACGAGCACGGCGGAAGCGGAACAGGTGCATAAAGTGCATAGCGTCGACTCCAGCAGTGAACAGAGCGAGAAGAAAGATTCGGTAGTCGCACCTCCTCCTCAGGTAAAGCATGCGGTTCCTTGTTTGCCCGCGAATAAACCAAACCCGCAGAATATCCAATAGTATGTAGTATATATTACTACGACCGCCCCCTCCCGCGAAATGTCAAAAACGCTAGCGTAGCAAATTGCGAGACTCACTGTACGGGCTGTAAGGGACAGCCCTCCGAATACTGATAGGTTGCATGCAGACCATGAAAATGAACCACTTTCCACTACAAACATTATGTCAGGAAACGAGACAAAAAATGACCTCATACAAAATCACAATCAGCTGACTGCATTTACTATAGAAGGAAGTCAAAAAAAAAAATATGTTTCATGAAATATTTTTTAATGGGAACGTATTCTGTTTCATGGTCTGAATGCACCCTATCATTATTATGTTAAGAGTGGAATTTTACTGGTGACCGATAGTGAAAACTCAGTACGGGCTGGTGATAAGGAACAACTTTCCTCAAGAAAGACAAGACGAATAACGAAAAAATAATTGTACCTCCCAAACATCATTGCCGATGAGCAAATTTGAGTTACTATAGAGTCTCAAAATATTTTTGTCTTATTTCAACCTATGTTCCTTGGGGTAAGTTATTCCTTGTCACTAGCCCATCTTGATGTTTCGCTATCGGTCACTAGTAAAATCACCCTATATTTACATTTTTATTTTCAACTTCCAAATTATTGAATTTACAGTTCTGTTGTGTACAGTACAGTAATGTACAGTTACAAAAAATTGTAAGTAACAAGCACGCAATATTTTCTTGAGTTCGCACAACTATTACTTATCACAATAAAACAATTTTAAACATACATACATACACATACATACATACACATATCACGCCTATAATCCCCTGCCGGGTAGGCAGAGCGCAAACGGCCGCAAAAACGGCCATCTACACCACGTCTGACAAATGTTTGAGGGTTATTTGGAATATTGTGTATCACTACAGTGACAGGTTGTCAGCCCATCTCCTAAAATTGCAATACACACCCTCGAGTCCCCCAGTCGCCTCTTACTACTCCCACGGGAAAGATATGGGGTGATGCTATTCTAAGCCGGCATCACACGGCTCGGCAGCAATTGTAAAATCCAAAATAAACACAACTTAAAACCGTTTAAAATTGTTTTATTGTGATAACAAGCGCGTATTCTGTAGTTTTTTGTTCAGATGTTTTGGTGTTCCTTGTTGTTCAGTTGTAAGAAGTTCAGCTTTTGTTCAGATTTAGGTCAGCTGTTATTCAGGTTTAGTTCAGCTGTTGTTTAGTGGTTGATCAGATGTAGTTCAGATGGTGTTCCTTGTTGTCCAGTTGTAAGTTGTTCAGCCGTTGTTCAGTTTATGTTCAGCTGTTGCTCAGTTGTTGTTGTACAAATGTTGTTCAGCTTATGTTGTCCATTTGTTGTTGTTGAGGCGCTTAAACTTCAAAGTTGGACATAGAGTCAACCAAAGAAACGATGAGTTACTCAGTTGGTGACGATATTGACATGAGTCCACGAATAACAAAAAAGTCAAATACTGACTCAGATATATACATATTTTGGGTCGTTTGTCGACTCTATAACCATCTTGATAGTTTGTGTACTTCGATTCTATAACCCACTTCGAAGCTCGATTAATTTCGGACTGTCCTTCAGTTCTATAACCCACTCAGATTTTGAGCCATGTCATGAACTCACAATATTTTATAATGAGCCCACTGTGTGCCAAAACGCTTGATTAGGAACGTAATAGTGCGGTGAATAGTCGACTATGGTGCAAACTGCAAATCCAGGTGGTTAGTATGCCAGGATATTGTCAAACAGAGTATTTAATAATTAAACAAACTAGAGCCACTGGTTTTTAATAATAAAATCAACTTACTCTCGTATATTTTTGTCGAGGATGTAGCCTCGCTTACGGCAATCATACTTACAGCAGTCTTAAAGAATATACGAGAGTAGGTTGATTTTATAATTTAATACAATCAAAGTTTCATTACCATTTTTACAGTTTCATTTTTATTTGTTTTTCAGGCTAAGCCTGCTGAATCTAGTACTAGTAGTTGGTTGGGTGACAACTTGTTACAAATACACAAGCGCTTGAAGCACGTTATGATGGCTGTGGATCTGGGGTTGTTCCTGATGTACGTGACGACGACGACTGCGACTGCAGTCGGCTGCGACACCGTGCGCGGCGCAATGGACAATCACGCCGCCTCCAAACACACCGTTATGGTGCTCAGGTGCTCATATTTTCCAATGATCTGTATAAAAGGCTTCTCGCTCATACAAAAGAAGCAGTATCACTTATTGCAAGTTATTAGTTTAACTAGAGCGTGAGCTGCGCGCATGCTTGCCTCCTAGCAGCCTACAACAAGGTGCGAGCGGGCCCTCGTTAACAATTCATCTCTTCACATCCTGGCATTTTTCCAGCAGTCATTTCAAGAAATGGAAACGCTAAGGTGACGAAATGTCCTCTAAGTATAGCAGTAATTGATGATTTATTAAGGAACTAAACACTCTTTCCCGTGATGTCAGAAGTTTTATTTTCTTTTCAGTGTTGGTCATTGGTCCCTGTTTACGAACTCAATCATAAGACATCTTTGGAATATTATAGATCAAAATGGCCCTACGTACATGCAGGAACAACCCGGTATGTGTTTTCTAATTCATACGGAAAAATAATATCTAGGGTAGGGAATCTTAAATTCAGTAATTTATGACCTTTGGTGTTATGTTGTGTTTACATGTAAAATATGTATCTGTTTAAAGTTAGTCTGGTGTCTTTGCATTTTGATACATATAAAATTAATCGCCCTTACCCCGTATATTTATGCCATGCAGGGGGGGTCAAAGAATCGTTCCCATGGAAAATGCTACTAGGCGACATGTCATGCTACGCCCTGGAGGTGGTAAAAACGGTACCCTCCGAGCCGGTGACCGGCAAGCGCTCGCAGCTCAAGCATACGAACAAATGCTCGCCGCGCACGATTGTAGACCTCTTCTCCACCAACGTCGTGCTCTCAGTCGTCACCAAAAATTTGCAACACAAGGTCATTGTGAAAAAAGCTGATAATGAAAAGAAAGACGATAAAATAAGGAGCAAAGAGGAATCTGTAAGTATTTGAATTATTTTGAAAAAAGGTTAGGTTAATGGTAACTGGTCTGAATAGCACACTGTTTCTTAAAAATCTACAGCTGACTTTATGTCTTGGCACAGCATAACTAATATTACTACATACATAACGAATATTCACTTCCTCGCATCCCACTTGTTCAGTGTTATTAATTTGTTGTTGTTCTTGTTGTTGAGACGCTTTTTAAGTTGGTCATAGAGTCGTAGAATAGCCAGCGAATCGATCATACGGAAATGACGGGTGACTCTAAAGTCAACTAAAGACCGAGTGGGTCATTAAGTCTACATGACACAAAAGTCAAATACAGGTTTAGCAGTCAACGTAAGACACAGAAATCAATATTCATATTATGGGTCGTGCGTCGATTCTATAATCCACGTGATAGGGCGATAAATATTCTTACTAAGCTTTTTTCTATGTTGATAATTATTTTGAGATATTTTTTATTTTATAGTTAAATATTATATTTATTGAAATTGCTGTGCCCTACAGAGATTTGCTGTTACAACGTCTATTTCAGAGTCATGGATATTTCCTGACTCTACCCGGCAAGTGTATGATCTTTAATAATCATGGCTAATAATGACTATTTTATGGAGATGCTATCTTTGTTTTTGTTTTAGAAAATAAGATACTTCACGTCTGGATCAGATTTTAAACCCTCGACGTTTCTAGAGTTTTTGCGTGGACCGCAAAACCGTAAAAGAGAAGTTTCTACACAAAGTGAAGTAAGTTTAGATTTATATTCATAAACATATATGGTACGGTGGTATGGTAGGTACGTTAGGATTAAAGCACTAGGTGCTACTTGGGCATGTTACACCTTATGCCTAGTCAGGATTACAACTCTACGTGCATCATGGGCGTGTGCGTGTATCATCATCACCACCAATTGTTATCTCCAACTACTGGCATAAATTACTACATCGATAAACTAAATGTTTCGTCCTGGTAGGACTCATCAGGTGCGGTGTAATCGACGCTACATTCCATCCATCTACAATCACACCGTTCATCTATAGCATTTTCAACTTTGAGTCATTACATTATCAATCACTTTGTAACTGTCTCATCAAGCCTTATCATGGTCATCACACTTTCAATACTACCATAGAATTGAACTTTATACTCTTTTTCTCAAACATGCTAGGAAATGTGTTCATTTCTTTCAAAAAAAGAAACCGCGAAGTTTCACATTGTTTGTCACGTCTCAGATCACGCCAGCAAAGTTGTATGGAAATCCTTTGCTGGTGTCCATTAAGATAAATTCGTTATACGCTAAACCCACATAATTTGATTTCAAAATAATCTCGATGACTCTCATAGAAACGGAACATAATTTTGTATGAAACAGGTAACTAAAGACGAGGCTGTATGATGTGAAGACCCTTGCCTGTCCAGAATTAAAAAAGAAAAGAATGAACTAAACATTTAGTATGGCTGAATATTACGTTATACTGTGCCTTACAGGCGAATTTATTTAAAAAAATTACAATTGGTGGGAAAATTGTAAATTTTTATTTGTTTCGTTGTGTTGTGGTCGCTAGCTAACTTTTATAAGAAGTACAATCTTTCATTTCCTAGCCTTTTTTTGAGAAAAGCACTATGTAAGCCTCGGGGAAAATTACTTTGCTTGACTTGTATAATTGAAGTCCTCGCCTGCGGCTCGGACTTCAAACTATACTCGTCCAGCAAAGTCTTATTTTCCATACCTCGACAAAAATGTACTATTAAACTAGGAGAAGGCTAAGCTCCATTCATCCATTATCAATCATCATCACGGTTACATGCGTCTGTTGTGACAGACGATTTACTACCAAGCAAAACAGGGGAGACTATATGAAATACCTCTTTTTACTTACATTTCAACGGTCCTTGAGAATAGCTGTTTGCTATCGTTAATATAATAGGTACTTTTTATGTTTTCTGTAAAGTAAGAGATTAGTAAAAAAATGTCTATCGACTAAATTTGCAATACTCATGTAATACTCGAGTCCCTTAGTCGCCTCTTACGACACCCACGGGAAAGAAATGGGGTGATGCTATTCTAAGCCAACATCACACTTTACCACTTGGACATTTAGCATTCTGCTACTTTGAAATTTTGTAACGATAATTTGTTGTGCCTCGATTTTGCTGCTTTCTTATTGCATATCGTTAACAGTTCGCAAAGTTGCTATTTTGCAATATTAACCCGTGAAAAGTTGGCATTTTGCGAATGTATAAAAAAACTATTAAATTAAATACAGTAAGCACACTTGCCGCCCCGCGAGTCACATGTAGCAATTCTAGCTACTGAACAAGTAGCAATCGCGAGAATCTAAAAAAGGCGCGAGTTCTTCTGGTCGTTATATGCTAAGATTCTTATTAATTTTTACTAAGATATCTATACTTTATTCAGTGTTTAAATTCTGACTGTCAAATTCATTGCACAGGTAACGGAAGCCAGCTCACATGACAAGTACAAAGGCCCCGTGCAGGCAATAGTTGCTGGCCCTATTATTTCTCTGGGCTTCAACTTGCACGCTGATACACCACCTATTTTATGCAAATTGGAACCTGACCAGGTAACACACAAATAAACACACTTACAATAAAATTCAATTAAATCAGGGAAAATATTTTTAGAGGAAGTTCCGCTCGAGAAACTGAACAACATTCTCCAAGAAACATACATTTACTTCGTAAAATATTTGCGCTACTATGGGCTACACTCTGTATAAGAGGCCTTTATAAAACAGCAGGACGCAGTGTCCCACATGACAGAAAAAGGGCATTTTTAGGGTTCCGTACCCAAAGGGTCAAATCGGGACCCTATTACTGAGACTACGCTGTCTGTCTGTCACAAGACTGTCTCATATAAACTGTGAAATTTTAACCGATAACGCATTTCTGTTGCCGCTTAAACAACAAATATATATTATTTTTTTTATAAAATTGGTAATATTCAAAACTATTATACAATCAACGTGTTTTATGCTTCCTATACATTATGGCACGGAAACCTGCGTGCGCAAGTCTAAATCGCACTTGTTTAGTGTGCATGTATATGTAATATTATCAATTATTAACATATAGATTTAGAATTGAATACAGAATTTGCCTTATATCTAAAGTTTCCACATAGTTTCCAGAATGGTATATCAAGTACATGAAACAACTTATAATTAAGAAGTTCAATTTTTATAGGTTCAACTTGTTGTCACCACACTGCACTGTTTGAAACACGTTCTTCAAATGATGAGCCGAAATATTACGCAAGTATATCGAAATCGTCCAGAAAGTAATACAGCTAGCAATATATGCAGGTAAAACTTTTAGATTTTTCATATTTATAATGTTACATAATTGTATTTCGAAATGGCCCGAACATTAAACTATGTTACTTTTCTAGGTCTGATATGGACGAGGAAGAAACTCGCTCTACAGAAAGTGTTACTGAACTTATTACGATTTTGCCTACACCTAGAGATGGTATGATTTTAATATAACAATCACAGGGTGTCTGGTGGCAGATTTATGTTTTTACATTACGCCACGTCTGACAAATATTTGAGGGTCATTCGGAAAATTGTGTATCGCCATACTGACAGCTTTTCAGCCCATCGCCTAAAATAGCAATACACACCCTCGAGTCCCTTAGTCGCCTCTTACGACTCCCACGGGAAAGAAATGGGGTAATGCTATTCTAAGCCGGCATCACACGGTTATACCAAGTTTTTTGCTAATACTCAAATCGCCATCTTCCGCCGCACCTATCAGATGTTGTTGTATTGGTAACTGTTTGGTTGTTTTATTAGGTTGTTGTCGAGATTTTGTTCAGCTATTGTTGTTCAGATGTTGTTTAGTTGTTTTACTGATGTTGTTCAGATATTCTTCAGGTGTTGTTTAGTTGTTGTTCCGATGTTCTTCAGATGTTTTTCTTTTGTTGTCCAGTTGTTTTTCAGTAGTTAGTTGTTGTTCAGATATACTGACTTAAACAACTGCCAAAGATTTTCAAAAAATTTTGTATTGAATATGAACTTGTATTGGACCTTGCAATCGCCGGTGCGGACGTTTGAATAATTGTATTACTGAGTTCTATTTTGGAGAGTATAGATACAATATTGTATCATATAATTTGGCATAAGAATGCTCCTTCCTGAGATAAACAGACACTCGCATTCTAATGATTTCACCCTCTGCCACTCATTTTCCCGTGGTAAAAGTTGTTTTCCCGCGGTAAAAAATAGCCATGTGTTATTCGAGGTTATACTCTACCTGTGCTCCAAATTTAATCCAAATCGGTCAAACTGTTTGAGCGTGAAGAGGTAACAAACATACATACGTACACACACACAAACTCTCGGCTTTATAATATTAGTACAGATTTGCTAATAGAGTATCAATGTGGATTAAGTTTCAAATTAATGATGTCTTTAAACTTATCTTCCGTAATATCGCAAACTTTGTTCAAACAGGTGCGTTGTTTATATCACTCTGCTCAAAGACGGCGTTTTCGCTCGTCGTCAATCTTATTTAAGGGCCTGCCTGAACTTTACCAACTCCCTTTCCCACTAATGGCAATGACTGTATGTGGGAACAGAGCGGAATATCCATATTTAGACACATTTTCACTCTTTTAAAACTTTACGACCAGAATCTAGTAATGTACAAGCCGTATCGTATTCGCAGACAGTCTGTATTGTGTTAACATATCATGGATAACCCCACCCCACCCATTATGTCAGGCCCGATAAGGCTGCAATCCTAGCTAGAGAGAAGATATTCATTCCTAGGAAGGTACGGGAAGCCAAAGAAATTCAAAAACATCAGAATTTTAACAGAGATACTGGATGGGGAATCTCTTCAACTTGGACTCCGCTGATTACATAGGTCCAACATACTATAAGATACGGTTTCAGCATTCTGCGTGGAATCGGGACGTTACGCTAGGCAATTAAGAAATAGATGGTGATAGAACAAAAATAATTTAAATTCTAAATAGTGACGTCTAACACCTTAGTCATTCGTGACCACGAGCTCTGCAAAGAGCTCGAAACATAGGAAATGTAAAATTTAAAAAAAACGCAACTTTAATCCGTTTAAAATTGTAAAGTTGTGATGAGTAATAGTTGTGCAAACTAATTATATTGATTCATCATTTTTAAAATAAAAATCTGCCACTAGACACCCTTTATATCAAAGAGAGAAAGAGACTTATTGATAACTAATTAAATAAGTGTATAGTTAGTAATGTTAGTATATGAAATAATTAAAACAGTTCAAATAATTGAAAAACTTATTTCAACATTAATTCTGCATGCGGTAATAATGTTTGCCAAGAAAAAAAAATTGTTTGAAAGCTTTGGGCCTGAAAACTTATTAATTTGGGATTCGTAGTTTCTTTCGAGTACTGCATACATACGACGATAATGAGTAATCAAGAAAGCTTGACAAAACAATTATTTATTTTCAAGAACGGCCACAAGGAATCAAAACATTCTTCTGGTTCCAATGGGTGATCAGCCGAGTGACCGCGGTGGTGACTTCAAACGACACGAAGTTGGTGATGGAGATAGAGGACATGAGCATGTCACTCGACATTCAGGAGAATTACGACCAGTTCAAAATCAAAATTGCTACGGGCTCTGTCAAGCATTTTGAGCTGTGAGTTTTGCACCGTTCTCTATACATTCTTACGCATTTATACCATTCTTGGCGTGGATGTTTCCTGATGATGATGAGTATTCACACCAATAAATAGCGCAGACCTCTCCGTGGAGAGAACCTGGTACGCTTGTTGTCTATAGTATGGTATATGTTCAGACAGCATTCAGAGTTCTATTTTATATGTATGGTACAAGCAGTGTTGAAGTCTGTACTGTGATTATTCTCATGCTTTCATCCATGAAATTATACTGTTCATGATTAAGAAGAAATACTGTACATTTTAAACAAGGTCATTTTTCAACGTGTAGTTAAATATATTTTTTGTTACTTGTGACTCGTATCATAACATTTTATACTGATGCCTATATAGTTTACAGAGAGTAGTGTAGTTGTATGTGCTTATTATCGTATAATTTTTAAGTATATGTGTTTTTATTGCTTACACAGATCAGAAGAACAAACCTGGTCTCAAAATCCATTCAGCGGCCGTGTGTTAGACGTCGTAGAAGGAATTGCCATGGAGGATAGTCACTTCCTGTCAGTGACCATCACCCGTGCACGGTAAGAATACCTTGCCAGCTGTTCTACTATCACTAGCTCGTTTGTATTGTTATCATGAGTGCACGCTGTCCTTTGCCGCTAGCTTATCATACGTTGCCTAACATTAATATGTAGGTTTAGATAAATAACATTCCCTTTTTTTCAGAATCTCTAAGCTGCCAAAAAGCTGGAAAGAAGAATTGCACCCTAAATTGTTGCACCAAAAACAAGTGAGTCAGAATCGTAACAATTATATTTTTTTAATGTATTGTTTCTGATAGCAATTCAGGATTATTTAAACCTGTTATATTATCTATATTTTTACACCATTGTTATTGTACATTTGATCAGGGCTCAGACACGATGTGGGAGATATATGCCGTCCTGGCGTCCTTGGACGTGGTGGTCGTGCCGAGCTCGCTGAAGAGCATCTCTGAGCTCCTCAACACGGTGAATGCGAAAGTTTCCTGTCCTCCTCCTCCTCAGGAAGAAGTCGCCAAGTAAGATTTCCAAAATTATTTCTTAGCGTACCTTGTGATGCCGGTTTAGAAAAACATCACCTTACTTCTACCCAACGATTTCGTAAAAGGCGACAAGAAGAGACAATTTCATTCGGGGAATCAGGGATTGGACACCTGTATTCCATGTGAATGCAACATCTTGTACGGCTCTCGCTAATCTACTAGCAAGCCATTCATGAGTATGACAAAACATACAATACATGTATAGTGTCAATAAATTAACAGCAAATATTTCAAGGGGTAAAACAGCCCTTGCAACTGAACAATTTTTCCCGAGAATCATAGATTTGGCCCCCCCATACAAACTGTTCCAGTTCCAGCCAACTGGGTCAATTTGTATGAGAGAACCAATTTTTCGACCTATGTCCCTTTGAGAAAGATGTTTAGTTTCATTGGCTGGTTCACTCCTTAAAATATTTGCATTTTATTTTTACATCCTGTTCAGTGTGAGGCCCGTGTCCTGCAGTTGTGGGTGTTGGTGATTGCTAAGCCTGTGAAAGAGAGTGTATATTGCCGGAACGGAAGGCGTTTGCACTTTCAACACGGCTAAAATCGAAATTGCGTATTTAAATAGCACCACATCTATAAACGGGAAACAGTCATGACTTTCGTATTCTACGAATTGTACATTTTCACATTTGAAAGCGAAAGCCAAAATAAAGTTAAAAGTTATATTTTCTATCTTGTATACTGTTTGAAATATTGTATAACGTTTCAGGTACTCATCCACCTTTGATCTACCTTACTGTTATTTAAATGCTGGCGGACTGAAGATAACTTTCACGTGTGACGTTGGTAATAGAAAAATAGATGACACTTTAATTTTGACTGTGAGTATGACATTGACCGTAAAGGTTCTATTCCGAACCGAGCGGCCGACGGCCGACAGCACATGCCGCGCTCGGTTCGGAATAGAACCTTTAAGATAATACTTATCGACTGGAATTATCTACACTCACTCGTCTCATAATGCTCGAATTATGAATTCGAAAACAGTTGTATAAAGACCTGCTTCATGCATTCTGCCTATGGAAATAAGGGTTTAATAGAAATTACAGAAGCGTAATGCCTTAATGAGAAGGCTCTTACTTGGATAAAATTGAGAAATGAAACGAAGTTTTTCTTGCCAATACTCAAATCGCCATCTTCCGCCGCACCTGACAGTTGTTTTTGTACGGTAATTGTTCGGTTGTTTTAATAGGTTTTTGTTCAGTTGTTGTTGAGATGTTGTTCAGCTGTTATTAAGTTGTTGTACCGATTATGTTTTTCTGTTGTTATTCCAATGTTGATGCATTGTTGTTCAGATATTGTTTAGTTGTTGTTGTTCAGACTCGACTGCTGAAGTAGCGAATATTCAAAAATTCATATTAAGTCATATTACGTTCTCGTATTGAATATGACCTTGTATCCTGGTGCGGACTTTTGGTGAAGTGTTTAACGGAGCTTTTTTTTGAGAGTGTAGATGTACTAGTGTATGCAACTGCATATAATTAGGCATTAGAATGCTCGTGTTTGAACTTTTAGGCTTGATGCGTTATGTTACAGAACACTCCGAATACCAGTCTTCACTTGGCCGGTTTATTAATATCTCACTTCGTTCAGGACTCCATTTAAGATTGTTGTGCTCGTAATTAAAACAAATCGGCTCTGTGTTTGATCGCAGAACTCGAAGCAAAAATTAACTTTGTTCTCTTGTTAAAATATTTAATTATTAACAGGAAATATCCTTTGCAGATTTTGAAAACTACCATCAATCCCCATCCAGATAATCCAATCTGCAGGTAATCCTTATATTGGTTTACATTTGATATTCGCCACCTTTCAGTGCCAATAGTCGATGGGTTTTAGGGGATACATAAATGGTATCATGCCCATCACAAATATTTACTTTATAGCACTTTCACACGATGCCAATATGGGCAGGGAAATAGTAAGGGTAGTGAGTGGGCAGCGCGAATATGTAAACAGGTTACTCTCGTCAAGCGCTGCCACTTCCCGTGCTCCCACGATTGTCGGCTTTTTGTGCGCGAGTCAAAGGAACGGCAGCACGAATGCGTGTGGAATGTATTGCTATCTCGATCACTCGTATTGGTACGAGACGAGTGTTACGGCAGTGTGTGAACACTCACGCGCGTTGATACTTCCGCGGAAGTATTTCGAGCAATTTTCGTGACAGCGGCAGGAGCATGTGCATGGTGTGAACGTGCTTTCAAACATGTCTTATGTTATGCTTATAATTATAACATGCGTTTCCTTCAGACAACCAGTTACATCGAAGGACACTACATGGAACATCCCTGGAAACTTGGAAGGGCGACAGTACGAATTGTGTGTCAAAGGCATTACTTTAGAAACCACATTGTTCAACCAACTCGCCACAAAACAGGTTAGCTAGCTAGAATAATAATAGAGGTATAATACATTGTTGCGTGCGCCGGGACAATAGGGCTTGGGTGGACAAGTAACGGATAGGACTTAAACGATTCAAGCCAAGTCCTTTTTCCTTACACTTACATTTCTGAAAAAACTAGTAAATTAAATAACGTTGCTTTAATAAGGCAAACAATTAATTGACATTTCTTTGGCTATTCTGAATATTCAATACTGCCTGCGCTTGAAAATTTTGCAAGTTTCAAAAAAAAAAGTTATAGTTTAGTTGAATGAATATTCACTGGTAGACCACTATTACTTTCAAAGTAACAATAATTAACGATTTGTCTTGTTTCATTTTCAGGAAAGTTTAGCAGAAGCTAAAAGAAGTAATGATAATCCGGCAGTAAAATGGAGCAGTAGAACAATAGCCGAACCTACTTTTTCTTCGATACTCCTCCCGTGAGTTTATTAATCATTTCCTGAATAAATATAGAACAACAATATTTATGATATTTGGAAAGATAATAAGAGTACTTACTCTACATTCTTACAGGTTAGATATAGACTTGCTGCTAGCTCCGGCGTTGATTGTGGGCAAGACTTTTGTGTGTGGGGCGGCGCTGGAAGTCAACTTGACCTCCGACTGCAACATAGAGGTCAACGTAGATCAGCTGGTTTTTCTCCAAGCCGCACTAAAAGAGTTGCGCTTTGCGGCGAGCCAGAAGTAAGTGCAAAATAGATATCACATTTTCATTAATTTTATCTGTAATTATTTCAATTTAAGAAAACTTTCAATGAATAGGTAACGTGTAAAGGAGACCACAAAACAGACAGCGCAAGAAATGTATAACGTCATCTTGATATCACTCTACCTCGACATAACGATAGTCATCATCATCATTCCATACATGATAACTACGGTAAATATGACCATGGTAATGATGGCTATCATAGACATATCGGATATACCGTTATGTCGACATGCCGTATTATACTCTTCGGCAAGATCCGACGCGCAGTTTGTTAGTCCTTGTCGCATTTCTTCTAACATACATACATAATTTATCACGCCTATATCCCTTGCGGGGTAGGCAGAGCATAAACGGCCGTACAAAAACGAAATATTTTTTGTATTTCATTAAACTGTTTTTTTTTACAGATGGTCAGTGCACCCTGACCTACTTAAAGGAGTTTGCCCCTACGTGGAGTGCTTGCAGAAAAGCAATGAAGCTACTGATCTGTCTATTGACAACACGTTCATTAGCATGCACGCTTCACAAGAAGGTAACGAATCATCGCCTCAGTGCTTGCGCCAGCGCCATCTACCGATCCTCGAACCTAGTGTTTTTCTTTTTATTGTGGTATCGTTGGGCCTTTGGCGATTTTGAGAGGTTGACAATCCCTTCTGGCACTTCGCCAGTCGATTTCTAATAAGATTCTTTCTTATCTTCTGACACTTCACCGGTAGGATTTTTAATAAGATCCTTTTCATCTCGTCTGGGACTTCGCAGGTTGATTTCAAATAAAATGCTTTTCTTCTCTTCTCGAACTTCGCCGGTCGCTCCGTTCGCTCGGCTCGTGCGTTGTGGTCTGGGTTCTTAACTATCCTAACCTAACCTGGCGTAAGAGTGAAAACACTAAAACATTCAGGAATAATAATGGCCTTAATTAGGGATATAAAGTTTCTTAACTGTTTTTCGGGAATTAGTGCTGTCATTTTCTGTTAAATAGTTTAGAAAGGAAAGGAGATATCTAATTCCTGTCATGTTTAAAAACGACCATGGGTTTTTCGAGATTCCTAGACTATTTAGTCGCCATTGTTTTCATCGTCGCGTTATTTTGACAGATAACACGTCAAATTATAAGACATGACACGACTCAAATATCTCCTATCCTTTTCTAAAAGTGACAGCATAAATTCAAGGTATATAAATGCAAGTTAAAAGAGAATTTATATCCCGAATTGAGGGCAAAGTTGATCTATAGATTTTTTTATAGATATGGATCTATATTTTACTTTCTTTTAATACTAATGTGAAACTATTTACACTATTTAATGTTTTAGATGACAGTAAAAAGTCGGACATGGTGACGGGCGCAAGAACTGTTGACTCGGGAACGGGTACAGTAAATTCCCAATCGAAATCTAGTCAACTTCCAGACAGTCCTGTCAAAAAAAAATCCTCAGTTGGATTTATAGATCATAGGTAAGCAGTTACATACTAAAAGATATATTGTTGGGTTTGGTTGTATTCTCTCTGTGGTTCTATAAACGGCTTTATCTATACTCGTCTCATAATATGCGGATTACAAACTCGAAAACAGCTGTGCTGTCGGTCCCGGGTGCTGTCTATGATAACTTAGACGGCGGTCGTTACACAACCATGTCAGAGGCCTACTACTAGTAGTAGGCGGTTGAAAAGCTCTGACACCAGGGTTCATCATGTCATTGGACGACTCGGTGTCCCACACGAAAAGAGAGAGAGAGAGAGAAAGTGTTTCGATATCAGAATTAATGTTTTGATTGAATTAGTGAAGTTAGGTTTCATTTCATATCATAAGAAAATTCTTCTGAAAGATTGGCTGTATGGGCATAGTTCCCTTTGCCTATCACAATCAGTAAAGAAAAAATGGCGTCATTTTCATTTTCCAGTTTAGTTGTTTGGCGCCATTTTCCAGTTTAGTTGTTTGTTGCACAATAGTAGTTTATGCAACTATCGTATAATGGGGGCCATTAGAATGCGAGTGTCTGTCTGCGCAGCCGAGTGTGATAATAGTTTGATACGACCATCCAATTGCATACACTATTTTATCTACACTCTACAAAAAAACTCAGATATACACTTTTTCAAACGTCCGCACCGGCGATTGCAAGGCCCGATACAAGGTCAAATTCAATACGAGAACGTTATATGGCTTGATATGAATTTTCGAAAATTCTATACTTCAGCAGTTGTTCAAATGTCAAGTCAGCAACTGAACAACAACTTAACTAAACAACATCTGAGCAACAATTGAACAACAACATCTGAACAACATCTCATCAACAACTGAACAACAATCTAAAAAAACGACTAAACAATAACCGAACAATTACCGTACAACAACAACTGACAGGTGCGGCGGAAGATGGCGATATGAGTATTGGCAAAAAAAATTCGTTCGATCCATTTCTCAACTTTATCGAAGTAAGAGCCTTCTCATTAAGTCATTACGTCTCTGCAATTTCTATGAAACTGCGAGTTCATAATTCGAACATTATGAATCGTGGATAATAGTAGTTCATGCAACTGTCACATAATGGGGGACATTAGAATGCGAGTGTCTGTTTAAAGAATGAGTAAAAATACAATATGGTATCTAAAATTATACTTTCCCTACGGAAATGGCGTCATTATTTATAAAAATCCCGCCAAATGCGAGACGGAATCGCCCACAGAGGATTCCGTAACATGTACGTCCAGCATAGTAGTTGCAACTGTTATATAATGGGGATCATTAGAATGCGAGTGTCTGATAATAGTTTGACACGACAATTCTAATGCCTAATTATATGCAGTTGCATACACTATTTTATCTACACTCTAAAAAAAACTCAATTAAACACTTTTCCAAATGTCCGCACCGGCGATTGCGAGGCCCGATACAAGGTCAAATTTAATACGAGAACGTAATATGGCTTTATATGAATTTTCGAGAATACTATACTAGCCGTGTGATACCGGCTTATTGCCGTGTGATACCGGCTTAGAATAGCATCACCCCATTTCCTACTCATGGGTGTCGTAAGAGGCGACTAAGGGACTCGAGGGTGTGTATTGCAATTTTAGGCGACGGGCTGACAACCTGTCACTATGGTGATACACAGTTATCTTATTGACCCTCAAACTTTTGTCAGACGTGGTGTTAATGTCCGTTGAACGGCCGTTAACGCTCTGCCTACCCCGTAAGGGATATAGGCGTGATTTATGTATGTATGTATGCCTATACTAGCAGTTGTTTAGATGTCGAGTCTGAACAACAAATAACTAAACAACTGAACAACAACTGAACAACATCTGAACAATATCTGAACAACATCGGAATAACAACTGAACAACAACTGAACAACATGTGAACAACATCTAAACTACAACAGAACAAAAACCTATTAAAACAACTGAACAACATCCGAAAAATTTACGTATAACAACAACTGTCAGGTGCGGCGGAAGATGCCTTGTCGATTTGAGTATTGCCAAAAAAAAAACTTCGTTTCATTTCTCAACTTTATCGTAGAAGAGTTTTCTCATTAAGTCATTACGCTTCTGTAATTTCTATTAAACCGTAGTTTATATAGGCAGAATGCATAAAGTAGGTCTTTATGCAACTGTTTTCGAATTCATAATTCGAACATTATGAGACGAGTGTAGATAAAATAGTGTATGCAACTGCTATAATTAGGCATTAGAATGCGAGTGTCTGTTTATCACACGAGGCGCAGCCGAGTGTGATAATAGTTTGACACGAGCATTCTAATGCCTAATTATAGCAGTTGCATACACTATTTTATCTACACTCGTATCATTATGTTCGAATTATGAATTCGAAAACAGTTGCATAAAGACCTACTTTATGCATTCTGCCTATATAAACTACGGTTTAATAGAAATTACAGAAGCGTAATGACTTAATGAGAAAACTCTTCTACGATAAAGTTGAGAAATGAAACGAAGTTTTTTTTTTTGGCAATACTCAAATCGACAAGGCATCTTCCGCCGCACCTGACAGTTGTTGTTATACGTAAATTTTTCGGATGTTGTTCAGTTGTTTTAATAGGTTTTTGTTCTGTTGTAGTTTAGATGTTGTTCACATGTTGTTCAGTTGTTGTTGAGTTGTTATTCCGATGTTGTTCAGATATTGTTCAGATGTTGTTCAGTTGTTGTTCAGTTGTTTAATTAGGCATTAGAATGCTCGTGTCAAACTATTATCACACTCGGCTGCGCCTCGTGTGATAAACAGACACTCGCATTCTAATGCCTAATTATAGCAGTTGCATACACTATTTTATCTACACTCTCAAAAAAAACTCAGAAACACTTTTCTAAACGTACGCACCGGCCATTGCAAGGCTCGATACAAGGTCAAATTCAATACGAGAACGTAATATGGCTTAGTATGAATTTTTGAAAATTCTGTAATTTAGCAGTTGTTTGGATGTGGAGTGACTTACCTAAACAACTGAACAACATCTGAACAACAACTGAACAACACCTGAACAACATCTGAACAACAACTGAACAACATCGAAACAAAATCGGAACAACAACTGAACAACATCTGTACAACAACTGAACAACAACTGAACAACATCTGAACAACAACGGTACAACAAATAAACAACATCTGAACAACAACTAAACAACATCTCAACAAAGACCTAATAAAACAAACGCAACATTACCATACATCAACAACTGACAGGTGCGGCGGAAGTTGGCAATAAGGGTATTGGCAAAAAAAAACTTCGTTTCATTTCTCAACTTTATCGTATTAAGAGTTTTCTCATTAAGTCATTACGCTTCTGTAATTTATAGTAAACCCTAGTTTTTATAGGCAGAATGCATAAAGTAGGTCATTATGCATCTGTTTTCGAATTCAGAATTCGAACATTATGAGACGAGTGTAGATAAAATGTATTATTAGGTCCTTACATATGAAATTGGCGTTTTGTATGGGAGGAACAAAAAGTAGTTTTTTTTTTAATATAGTATATTTATTTAATCAAAGTATGAGCCATTGTAATCTATGCACTTTTGCCATCTCATAGGTAGTTCATTGATCCCTTTACTAAAAAACCATTCGGACGGGAATCAATAAAATCTTTGAAGGCGATTTGGACTGCCCCATCTGAGTTGAATTTTTTCCCTTGCAAGAAGTTATCCAAATTTCGAAAAAAATGGTAATCTGTTCGAGCAAGGTCCGGGGAGTACGGTGGATGCCTTAGACATTCCAATTGAAGCTCTTCTAATTTGCTAGCCATCTGTTGTGCAGTGTGTGGTCTAGCGTTGTCGTGAAGCAACAGTGGCGTAGAGCGATTGACCAACCTCGGTTGTTTAGCAGCTAGCTTTTCCATCATGGTTTGCAATTGCTGACAGTAGACATCTGCCGTAATCGTCTGGCCAGATTTGAGAAAACTGTAATGAACGACACCGGCGCTAGTCCACCAAACGCTTACAAGTAACTTTTTATTGGTCAATTTTCGCTTGGAGCAGGCTTTGGCTGGCTTGCCAGGGTCCAGCCATTGCGATGAGCGCTTCCGATTATCGTAGAGAATCCACTTTTCATCACAGGTAATGATTCGATTTAAAATCCCTTCGTTATTGTGCCGGTCAAGTAATGTAACGCAGCAGTTGACGCGCGTTTGCCGGTTTGCTTCACTCAATTCGTGAGGAACCCACCTTTCAAGTCTTTTAATCTTTCCAATTTGCTTCAAGTGGATTAAAACAGTTTTATCACTAACACCGAAGCCTGCAGCTAATTCGGACGTGGTTTGCGATGGATCCGCTTCCACAGTAGCCTTCAATTCTTCATTATCAACTTGGGTCTCCGGCCGTCCACGGGGCTTGTTTGGCAGGTCGAAATTTCCAGAACGAAAACGTTGGAACCAAAAACGCACTGTGTTTTCTTTTGCGACACAACCGCCATACACATCATTAACCCTTCGAGTCGTTTCCGCAGCACTGGTGCCACGGTGGAACTCGTACTCGTAAATAACGCGATATTTAAAATTTTCCATTTTGTAAATTGAGCGATGCAAACAGAAAAAAGATAAGTAAAAAAACAAATGAATGATGGTTTACGAAACACAACTACATGTGGAAATAGCTGTATAAATTTGAATTTCGAATTCTTAACCAAATAGGAGAAATTTGTGATCAAAGTGGCCAGTACGACAAAACGACAATTTCATATGTAAGGACCTAATATTTCGACTTTATGATCCTAATACTTACCACCGGAACTCGTGTAATTGCACAAAATGCTTCGGAGAATATTTTAACGGAAAAGTAAAAAAATCGCTATATAGATAGATACCGATACCGATTTTCCGTGGATATATTGGTTTTTTACAGGGCAAATAGTAAGCAATACTGATAGAATTTTGAATTCGTGCCAGTTATTTCGATAGTCTCGCACGAAGAGAAGAATATACTAGCAAAACTAAGAAATACAGTCTATAACATTTTAGAAAGTGTTACAAGTAGATCTGCGCAAATATGCAACATTATATAGTAAAAATTTAATATTTCGCGATTTTTTTAGAATCGTTTTGATCTTTTTGCAGAGTGAGAGACGCGTGGGATTACGTGGAGATATTTTTTACTACTGGTGCATTCGACATTTCATTATACACCGTGGATGACGGCAGTGACGAAATTGAAGAACTTAAACCACGAAAGGTAGTTAAACTATTGACATACTTAACCAAGAAGTTGTTGTTTATTTTTATTATAACTAATACAAATCTATAATTTCTTTAATATTATTTATCAAATTGTAGAAACAGAAAAATCAAGGAGGTGAATTGACTAAAAGTAGCGAAAAGGACGGCCATGATGAAGATAAAAAAAATGGGTTTAAGTTAAAAGAAAAAGAAGTTACCGAGTTCGGTTTATTGGATTTAAAGGTATAAATTTTAAATACATTCAATGCAGTTCTTTTAGTATACCTTACTATACTGTTCAAAATTCTTTTCCAGAAACATCTGACAAAGAATGCAGTAAATGTAGTGCCATTACTGCATCTGACTTTGCACCAACCGAACCTCTATTACTGGAAAAAAAGATCGCAAATAAATGTACAAGTAAGTTCTTAGAGGTCCTATTGAATTCAATGTAAATATTTTAGGGTGATTTCTAATGGTAAAACTGATCAACTTGTCCCAAGGAACCTGGATGAAACATGTAAAAAATATTGGTCCACCCATACAAAGTGACTTTTTTATCTAGGGTAGGACCAATTTTTTACATGACTACCCAACAAAAATAGTAGATTTTACAACAAGTGCACAAAACGGACCATTTCCATCCGAGACTTTTAGCAGCCCGAGCCGAAGGCGAGGGCTGATAGTAATGTCGAGGTTAAAATGGTTTTGTGGACGAGTTATAAACTCTGCTTTTCACTTTCATTGCGAGGAAATAAAACAAAACAATAGTAACGAAAAAACAAGAGCTGTTTCCCGCCGCTTTATTTTTTTTTAATCTTACGACATTGGCATTAGGCTTGGGCTGCAGACCTATACAGCCTACTATTTAAGCCGACATAGTGCTATTTCAATTTTTTCATACATATAAAATGAAATAGCACTATGTCGGGCCGATATCGGCGTTCGGGGCAGACGCCCTTTGGCTGTGTATGGCTCATTTTCTTTGCCTTCATTTATGAGTAGATACGTTCTTGCACTTGTGCATAAAATGCGATTTTTTGCAGCCTATATCCTGCACCAATAAGCTCTTTCAGAGCATGAGAAGTGAAAAAGTTTTTATAGATCATGTATGTATGTTTATATGTGCGATTTTTTAAAGGACTGATACTCGTAACCACTGTACAGATTCGGATGGGAGTTGTATCGAAAGAATCCTTAGATTATCCCAAGTGTCATAGGCTAGGCTTTATCTCAGAAAGCAGTCGTGTTATTAAAATATAATGTTTATGAATTCACGACGTTCCCCAAGGAACATAGGTAACTTGCTTTCTTCGTAAGGTGCTTTCTGTAAATTCATCATTGAGTTAATTATTTTTGTTCCTGTTCGACCTGTTAGAGTAACAGATGCGCCGGCCTCTTGACTGACAGACACAATTAAAAGTGTCATGTCTTGGATAGAGCTTAAAGTAGATATAAAAAGAATCCAACTGATGACAACTTGGCTGCTTTGCTTATATACAACTTAGAAGCATCTGCAACAGGACATATAGAAATGCTTAACGCCGTTACATTCTCCTTTAAATTCTCTTTCTTAGGCACAGACCTGGAAACTTTACCCTCCTCTCCCCATCACTACAGGCATAAATTAAGTGAGGTTTATGCGGATTTCTATTAAGTCTACTTAATTAACAAACGCCCATACCAAAAGAGTTTACTCTACCACAAGGTACTTATGACTAATTCAGAGTAGGAAAGGAAGTCATCTTAAAAAAATATGCTATTCATATAAACATAACTTGAAAACTGTAAGGCTTATCAACATATTTTAAAGACAGTGGGTGTACAGAATTTAATGCAGAATATTTTACTCCTTGAAAGTTTTATGTAAAATTAACCGTATTTAATAAAATCAAAAAAACTAAAGTAGGGACATAAAAAGGGGGTAGGAGGGAAACATGCTTGTTCCCCCATTTTTTTTTAAATACACATATAACAGCTACAAGCATACCAAGTTTCATGCTTGCTTCTGGATGGGACTATACTCAGAGCTAACAAGCCGTACAATATATATATATATATAACCTATATATATTAAAATGTATATAGGTCAAATTGGAACTTTTCTGTCCTGCCATTCAATTTTGACTCGGTCAGCTGGTGCATTTTGCATGGGGGTGAAATTTTTGTTCATATCTAGACCTATGTTCCATGGAAAAGTGGTTCTTTATCACCACCCCGTTCTGACTTTTCGGTATCGGTCACAAGTAAAATTTCATTTTCTATATGTTTCATAGTATTTACCTTTCTGTGATACCACCATTCGTTTGATTTCAGATATCCTTGTTCAACATGTGGTTCGGTCTGGGAACGGTCCTCATGGACGGATATTGGCACTCGCCGATTCTGTCTACGGCCCGCGGAATTCCGGATCCAGACACTGAAATCCCGCCAGCACTTGCCACGTTGAAGTATACATCTGGCGGTAATAGCTCCAATTCAAACTAAATATATGAGTACATAAGGGCACAGGCGAAAAAGTTACCTATTTGTGGTGGTTGTGTAATATTGGAAGAAAAAAGTGATATGTTTGCCGATAATGGTACTTGTTATTTTGTCACATTTGCAAGGAAATATCATAAATCCGCGTTTTAATCGCGATCAATTTGACAAGGCGCATGCGTTGGTTTTGCTTAGGTTCCATTTTATGAAGATGCGCGGAAGAATCACATTCAAGGCTAGCCAGGTAAACAATACAGATTGAATGCAACCAGCACGCCTGCGTGTGTGTGTATACGCCACGCACCTGTAGTGATGAAGGGAGGTGTATGAGAAATGTCAGATCACGTCAATTAATGCTCATTTCTTGAGAGGTTATTATTACCCTGCATCTTATAATTTCGTTACAAATATCTAATATTTACAAGTTCATTACTTTTTACTTCAATTGCCGGTGGGAACGAAGTAAATATATTGGGCGCACTTATGTGCGAATAAAACATACTTTTTTTTAAAAGGACGAAAACAGTAGTTTATGCAACTGTCGTATAATGGGGGTCATTAAAATGTGGGTGTCTGTGATAATAGTTTGACACGAGCATTCTTATGCCTAATTATATGCAGTTGCATACATTATTTTATCTACACTCTGCATAAAAAACTCAGTTATACACTTTTCCAATCGTCCGCACCGGCGATTGCAAAGGTCAAATTCAATACGAGAACGTAATATGGCTCAATACGGATTTTCGAAAATTCTATACTAACAGATGTTCAGATGTCGAGTCTGAACAACAAATAACTTAACAACTTGTAGCATTCTGCTACAATTACTACCATTTTTCTAAATATTTCCTGAAATCCATTTTATTTTATCAATTTGTTTGTTTACTTTCTTGATGTTATGTCAACCTCTCAAAGTTGACGGCTGTCTATACATCATAGAGCCGCGTAGCTTTCTACAAAAAAGTTATTATACATTGATCTACCTCTTCGTATTTTCTGACCTCCTGGTACTTGTATCTAAATTTACTACGCCTGGCACTCTCCCTCTCCCTCTCCCTCCGGAGGAACTGAGGTCCCGAGCCCTCCAGCGTGCCTCGGAGCCATCCTCATAACCACCTCATCATCAAGCTAACATGAGATGCCAACAGATCTCCATGGACAGCGACGACTGGCCACTGACAAGTTCCATGATCTCAAAATGACGGCTGACGAGGTCGACGATCGTCGAAGATTCTAGAACCGAAGAGAATGACGATCGAAATGAAGAGCGCGATCGTCATCGAAGCTTCTGGAAATGAACATGACTATCGAAATGAAGACTGTGACAGTCAGCGTCAGACGAGGGTATAAAAGCCACGTCAAGCAGCTAGGGGATCAGTTTGGTCTGGACTCCAAGTTGTGATCTCGAAGACTCCCAGTATAGTCTCTCACTGAGTAACCACTGTAACAGTCTATTTTAGTCCTAAAAGTCTCCCCTCAAGTGACGGAAGCTTAAAAGTCTCCCCTCAAGCGCCTACGCCTCGTCGGATTGAAGATACAGCTGCTGCGAAGACGCTCCTCGCGCTGGACGCGCCGCCGTTACCTTCTGTGTGAGTGGCCAGGTTATAATTTTGGTTTTCGTATCAGGAGGTGGTTATCTGTTAATTCTTTAATAAAGCCTTATCGTTTACGTTCCCTCTTTTACTCCCTCGGCCCCTCACTTAGCGTGCGGGCGCGAGGCTTGCTAGGGTGCCTACACACAGGACACTCTACCCACACTTACTCACTCACGCCCTCCGGGGTCACAGGCACTCGTGTTCGCGAGACCACTCTACAAATACTTAGCTATAAGTATTCACCTGCGGTTACCTTGGCTCCCTGAGCGCCGGTGCCTCTCGGAGCCTAGATAACACGACAAACTGAACAAAACTGAACAACATCGGAATAACAACTGAACAACATCTGAACAACAACTGAACAACATGTCAAAAACAACTAAACAAAAACCTATTAAAACAAATGAACAACATCCGAACAATTACCGTACAACAACAACTGTCAGGTGCGGCGGGAGATGGTGATTTGAGTATTGGCAAAAAAAACATCGTTTTATTTCTCCACTTTATCCAAGTAAGAGCCGTCTCATTAAGTTATTACGCGCTTCTGTAATTTCTATTAAACCGTAATTTATTTAGGCAGAATGCATAAAGTAAGTCTTTATACAACTGTTTTCGAATTCATAATTCGAACATTATGAGACGAGTGTAGATAATAGTAGTTTATGCAACTATCATATAACGGGGGTCATTAGAATCTGAGTGTCTGTTTATCACACTCGGCTACGCCTCGTGTGATAATAGTTTGACACGAGCATTCTTATGCCTAATTATATGCAGTTGCATACACTATTTTACCTATACTCTAAAAAAACCCAGTAAAACACTTTTCCAAACGTCCGCACCGGCCATTGTAAGGCCCGATACATGGTCAAATTCAATACGAGAACGTAATATGGCTTTATATGAATTTTCGAAAATTCTATACTAACAGTTGCATAAACTACTATTATGCAACTGTCATATAAGGGGTCATTAGAATGCGAGTGTCTGATAATAGTTTGACACGAGCATTCTAATGCCTAATCATAGCAGTTGCATACACTATTTTATCTACACTCTCCAAAAAAAACTCGAAACACTTTTCTTAACGTACGCACCGGCCATTGCAAGGCCCGATACAAGGTCAAATTTAATACGAGAACGTAATATGGCTAGATATGAATTTTTGGAAAATCTATATATTACCAGTTGTTTAGATGTGGAGACTTAACAATAACTTAACTTAACAACTGAACAACATCGAAACAACATAAGATTAACTTCGGAACAACATCTGAACAGCAACTGAACAACATCGGAACAAAAACTAAACAACATCTGAACAACAGCTGAACAAGATTTCAACAACAACCTCATAAAACAACTGAACAACAACTGAATAATTACCATACAACAACAACTGACAGGTGCGGCGGAAGATGGCGATATGAGTATTGGCAAAAAAAACTTGTAGTGTTAGGATTTTTTCTATGGAATTATTTTTAAGGGTTCTGTAACATAAAAGAAAAAACTAAACCCTTATAGGATCACATTGTTGTCCGTTCGTTTGCCAACACCCTTCATCTCGGGAATATATCGAGTTGAAATGAAAACTATTTGCTGTAAAAAACACATGTTTTTGACCTTCTCAGGGAATCAAAATTTGTAAGTTACTTCAGGTCAGTTACTTCCCGTTGACCTAGAACTATGAAATTTGGCAAGTAGCTTTATATGAAATCAAAGCTTAATTGAAAAAATCTACCTTTTTTAAAATATGTGTTTTAGGGGGACGAAAAATATCATAATTTCAAAATTAAGGCTTGTAGTTCAAAGGGGATACCATAATGAATTTGCTGGACGTACATGTTACGGAATCCTCTGTGGGCGATTCCGACTCGCATTTGGCTGGTTTTTTATAAATAATGACGCCATTTCCGTAGGGAAAGTATTTTTGTATTTTTACTCATTCCTTGTTTTACAGCATTTCTTCATATTAATATAGTCATATTTTTACTAAATGATTTGCTTCCGTTTGCAGCTGGAAGCTCAGCCAGTCTACACCAGCGGGGTACTTTGAATCTGGACATTGAGCGGCCAGTTTATATTCAGGCTTCCGAGGAAAACGTGTGTCGACTTATAGGCATTAAAAAAACGGTAAACTTTTGGTATTTTTTGTTTTAAGCTCAACTATAACATACCTATGAAAATATCTTAGACCACTTAGGTCTAAATGGGAACTGGATGACTGGCAGCAGCACGTGACGTAAGTGTCGTCGCGTTAGGTCTCATCAAGTTGATTTAACTTATATTCAACTAGGGTATCCAATCCCGCAGGTTTTTTCCGATCTCGGTATTTGCGGGATCAAAGATTTCAATCCCGCGGGATCTCGGTATTTGCGGGATCCCACAAGTAAAACCCTACAAACTAAGCTGCTTTTAAATGTTCAGGCTTGTATTTTATAAATCGCTCTCAACTCTTAGATCGATCTCAAGTGCGACATTGCCAACGTCAGCCAGTACAAAACGACATCTCAAACTCGTACTCAAGATCGATCTCAGAGTTGAGAGCGATTTATAAATACGTGCCTAAGTATAGTTTTATGGTATTTAGATAGGTTTTTTAAATTGAAATCAACTATTTATTAAAAATAAGAAAAGTATTATAAGTAGGAGAAGGAGAAACAGGCGCCCGCCAGCCAGTCAGCACTTGCGCCTGTTCAGAAGGACGTTTCTATGCCGCTTGCTAATCCCGCAAATCCCGCGGATCCCGCACTCGTAATCCCGCACTGTGCGGGATCTCAAAATAATGCGGGATCTCGGTATACCGAGACTGGATACCCTAATATTCAACGTAATATTACAAAATATGTATACTATGAACGAGTATATTTACTTATGTTTATTTTTGAAATAAATCCGCCAATACGCTTACGAGTATGATAAGGCAGAAAATTAATTCATATTCAATACCTTTCATACAAAATTAGTTCAGTTCCTCTGTCATTTCATTATTATTAGTATTTTCACATATCAGAACGGAACGTTTATACACTGTAAGTTTTTAATAAAGTTTAGTTCCTATGTGATTCATTAAATCGTTATTTTTGAAATCAATAATGTGGATGTAGCGTGTAACGAATTAACTTTGCCGACGCGCCAGCAAATTAATTCCATACGACTTAGCAGGTGCGATCGGAGATCTGAAACTGAGAATGTGAATTTTCTAAATAAATAAATATATGTTTGACAATATTTTTGTATGATTAACTGAATTTTCTTGTTTACAGATAAACTCCAAGTTGATGGAAGAAATAGTAGTTGTAAACGACAGTCCACAAGACCCAGCGCCGTATAAACTACGACAATTATTCAGTAAATATACCAATACATTGTTTCAGTTGCAAGTTTACACTATTTTGAAATAAGAACTGTGTGGTAATGAACCACGCTTCGGTAGACAGTTAGGATGAAAGCCATAATTTGATTTCAGTTGACTATGTGGTAGAGATGGCCACAATCCGGACGAGTCAGATCGGGCTGGAGGCCGCGGGGGCTACCGTGGCCGTGGACAGCTCGTCGCTGCAGGTGACGCTGTCGCCGCGCCGGGACCAGCTCGACGCGAGGGGGCTTATCAGCGCGCTCTTTCTCACCACCACTCTACATCACTATGAGTATCCGCATCCGATACTGCATCCTGTGCATATTGGGTGAGAAATATATCAGCCGTGTGACGCCGGCTTAGAATAGCATCACCCCATTTTTTTCCCATGGGAGTCGTAAGAGGCGACTAAGGGACTCGAGGGTGTGTATTGCAATTTCAGGCGATGGGCTGACAACCTGTCACTATGGCGATACACATTTTTCCGAATGACCCTCAAATACTTGAAATGTTTGACGTGGCGTAAATATCCGGTTCTTGCGGCCGTTTACGTTTAGAGAAACAACCATAATATATGAACCGCCTAATAGGTAACTATAGTAGGCCTCTAAAGAAGTTGGCTAACGATCGTCATCCAAGTATCTATTCATAAAAACCAAGATCGACCGCTTAACGGTCCTTCCGAATCACAGAACTATCTTTTTTTATCATTCTTACAAACAATCAGGTGGTCCAGCTTGCAATGTCGAAAATCTGTAGTTCCAACGATCCTGAGGCCAAACTTGAACAACTAGCCACTTGCGACGCTAAAAGAGACAATTTTCTGTAAAAAATAATGAAGGTGTTGAATTTCAGATTATTAATGAACGCATCGTGGGAGGCGTGGCGGCGCGCCGAGGGTGGCACTGCAGCGAAGCAGCCGTCCGTGCGCCTGCTTGTCGAAGTAGACAGCGTCACTGTGGACCTGTCCCCTGATAACCTGATCATCGTCCAAAAATTCCTTGACTTGCTACTTCAATTGAAGAAATCTACGCAGGTAAACATAAGGAATTCATAGTATTCCTCTCAGTGTCCCAAAAAAAGCTGCAGATGTAGTTTTTTGCTTAGAGCATTCTAAAGTGATGTTTAGAATTTTCTTAAATGAGGCAAAATTACAGAGTTTCGAGGGTCATGTGTTGTAAGTATATCTAAGGAGCTATCCGTACAGAATCGCGGCCGGTGATACTAAGAAGTGAGGTGAAATCACGGGACTGCGGAACGGATGGCGGGACTGCAATAAAGACGTGCCTTCCCTCCAACCAGCGGTAGATACCCCGCACGCGTGGTAACCAAGCCGCGTCGTTGACAAGCTGAGATCAATACAAAATTTATTTCAAGAAAGATATTCGCCTTATCCAATCTGTTACTACATAAACTTACAAAGATGTTTGTTACAGAATCTAATAATCAAAACGCCAGAATCAAAAAAAGTCATCCCTGACCATAATGATATTTCTTCGCAAATACTTCTTCAGGACAAGAGTTCTATGATCAAATTACCTGGACCCAAGGAAGACAGCCCTGAAATTAGAAGGAGCTCTGTGACTAAACCTCGACTTGAAAAGAAGAGTTCTTTAAATGCGAATATTAGTGGAATGTCTTCTCTCGATTCCTCAGAACTAGGAACACAACATTACAGAGATGATCTAAGGTACCTCACCATTCTTAGTTGTTCATCCACTTGAACTCGCGTATACTAGTCTGTTTGCTATGCTTTTTGTTGTCTCTACAATTAATCAAGATCTAATTATAGTAGTTTATGCAACTGTCGTATAATGGGGGTCATTAGAATGCGAGTGTCTGTTTATCACACGAGGCGCAGACGACTGTGATAATAGTTTGACACGAGCATTCTAATGCCTAATTATAGAAGTTACACTATAATTAGGCATTAGTACACTCTAAAAAAAACTCAGTTAAACACTTTTCCAAACGTCCGCACCGGCGATTGCAAGGCCCGATACATGGCCAAATTCAATACGAGAACATAATATGGCTTGAAAGTTATGAATTTTCGAAAATTCTTTACATACAGTTGTTTTGATGTCGATTCTGAACAACAAATAACTAAACAACTGAACAACACTGAACAACATCGGAATAACAACTGAACAATATCTAAACAACTGCTCAACATCTGAACAACATCTGAACAACATCTCAACAACAACACAACAAAAACCTATTAAAACAATTGAACAACATCCAAAAAACTACCGTACAACAACAACTGTCAGGTGCGGCGGAAGATGGCGATTTGAATATTGGCAAAAAAATACTTCGTTTCATTTCTCAACTTTATCGTAGTAAGAGTTTTCTCATTAAGTCATTACGCTTCTGTAATTTATATTAAACCGTAGTTTATATAGGCAGAATGCATATAGTAGGTCATTATGCAACTGTTTTCGAATTCATAATTCGAACATTATGTGACGAGTGTAGATAAATTAATTAATATTTTTAACTAATGTCAACTAATGTGTGCAAATGCGAATGCTCAAGCATAACCATAGTAGTGGTTTATTTTATGTGATAATCAACACTTATAAAAACAAATGTCCTTACTGACGGACTGGCTGACTGACTGACTCATTCATCAAGCCTAAACTACTAATGCGTTTGTATGAAAGTTCGTGGTCTTTCAAACGACCTGTTTCTAAATTTGGGATTCGATAATAACTAAAATAATCGAGCACGAGTATTTGTATGGGAGTTGGTGGTGTTTTATTGCGATTGTTGTAGAATTCGTAATTGAAAAGAGTAAAAGTAAAGAGTAAAATTTATAAAACTCGTTTCAGCATTTAAAAATTTTAATCCCTTTGAAAAAGACGGAAAAAGAATGTGCGCATGAAATCGTTGGCGAAGACCCCGAAACCGCAATGTAATTATAACATTATTTATTAATAAATATGTTATTTTTCAGGAGTGGTGCATTTAAAATAGTGACCGGTGTGCAACTGCCCATGGCTTACCAGGTGACGTTGTACAAAAACGTGATATCATGGAGATATCCTCACCCACGAGCGATCAGCAGAATCGTGGCATTCCCGCTACCTAATCTAGTACGTCTACAATAGTCTACATTATATACAACATATACATTAACAAAAACTACTCTCGTATATACTTCTAGCGTGTAACCTTTTTCAGAAATGAGCTGAAAAGAGCGTGCTTTGATTCAAAATACATAAACGTTATATTATAATCTATAAAATAAAACAGAGCTGCTAAGTTTTAAACAATTTTCCAGCATAAGGAGGTGGATTGCGTGCTGGAATTCTACTGCATGTTGTTAGATCAATGGGAACCCTATATTGACATCAAGGTGCCTGCTAGTGAGCCAAAGGAGTTTATACTGCATTCGATGCCGCCAGGTAAATATTACCCTTACTCAAAGTGGTTCTCTCAGGAACCGAGTGTCTTTAGTCCAATTCCCGTCAAGACATAAGTACATACAAACATGATATTAGTAAATTTTCACATTATAAGGTTGTTCTTAGTTGTTTGGACACAAATGTCCCGTAATTCATTAAATTCGTCTGTTTACCTACGAATCGTTGAGTTTTGCATGATATAGATTGCCTTGTCTTCATAATATTAAAGTCGTCATTTTCATTTTGCAGAGATGATTTTCTCAGCGATATGGCGTATTCGGGTTGTAGCTGAAGACGCCGAGAAAGCTACTCATAAATTCGACCTAAACAGGTTCCTACCAGTTAGTGATCCTACTGGGGTAAGTTTCTTATCCCTTACTTACCATTACGACCTACGCTTATTTTGGTCCTGCCACTTAGTTTTTCTAATGTTTTCGAAGCATGTTCAATTCGCCATAAAACAGTATGAGTTTACGTCAATCACGTGCATAGCTGATCTCTTTTTTATATTAATACTACCTGCTACCCGCGGCTTTGCCTGCATACTCAAAAAAACTATCCTGTGTTAATCAATGTTCCCTACATATATGTGCCAAATTTCATCACAATCAGTTCAGTAGTTTTTGCATAAAGAAGTATCAAACAGACAAACATACAAACTTTCGCATTTATAATATTAGTAGGATTTTATAGAATGACATCTAGTCACCATCCAGTCCAGAATTGAACACCAAGACGCAATACAGAATGTTAATGTATACTTTGCTTTACTTTAACAGTTAGAGTATATGGGGCTAAATCGAAACTGTGGAACATCTCAAATAACGGCAGAGCAGTTATCTGGCATTATAAATGTGGATTCCTACTTCAACCCGAGTCAGACACCGCAAGCCTGCCTGACACTCCGCTTAGGGAAGTTAGATTTATACGTTCACAATGCAATTCGGAAAGTAGACAAGTAAGTATCCACTTTTGTTAACAAACTTCTTATATTTTATTTAACGAACAAAACGGTGGAGGTTCTCATATTCCAAGTTTCTATTTATTAGTATCTTATGTAGTTGCTTGAAAGGATTCCAATTGCTATTATATTAATGCCTCGTTAAAGTATTGCGCCATAGTAAAACTATAGATATCAGTTTTTTATTTTTTCCCTTCTTTACTTTTTGCACACGCCCTTCAATCTTTCTTAATTTGCCCTTTATTTTCTGCAGGCCCGATACGTATTTGGAAGGCTACTATGTCTCGAAACCTCTAAATAGGTGGCATCGCACTGTGCTTTTGTCTGCTGAAGATGCAATGATGAACGTCGGGTGTGACTCCCCTGCGGGAGCGATGCTTTTGTTCCAAACACACCTGTTGTAAGTACAAGTGTAGTTGGCTAAAATTAAATGATTCAGATATGTCTCAATGGTCGCGATCCTCGTGTACGCATTTTTTATTTTAAGATTCTCCTTAAGGCGAGTGTAGCCGTCAACAACCTCGACGGTGGCGCCACTTCACAAAAAACACGTATTCTCTTTATACAAACAATCTATCAGAATGTCCGATGCCCAAGTTTTTTGTATTATCCTTAAAATTAGAACCTGCAAACTCAATAAAATATTCGCTGTAATTAAAGTTATGGCGATTAATACCAAAAATGGCCGCTTTTAGGTACTTTTTCCATAACTTTAATTGCAGCTAATATTTCATTGAGTTTGCAGTTTCAAATTTTACTTTAGGATAATACTAAAAACTTGGGCATCGTACATTCTGATTGATTGTTTGTATAAACAGAAATCTTTTTCTTTGTGAAGTGCAGCCACCGTCGAGGTCGTTGTCGGCTACACTCGCCTTAAATAAGACAGAGATTCTAATAAACATTTTTTATTTAGACTACAAAGACTAATCTTCCTATTTGCCTAATGCACGTAAAGACTGCCATCGAGTTTATTTTCCGAATGCGTACACGAGAGACGAATGTGTGTTTTAATTACTAAATCAATATTTTTGTACACAGGACTGAAATAGTAGAATGTTCAACTGGCACAATGGAGCCTCTGACCGATAGATTTAAATTGCAAGCGGGTCTGTCCATTCCCGATAACTTGTTAGATAAATCGCGCGTAAGACTTTTTACTACGAGAATAAGGACTGCTTTACACTTGTCGAGGCTACGAACGGTCCAAGCACTTGCTGATGATTGGAAAAATGCCTTTAAACAGGTGAGTAACTTTAATGCGTTATAAAATAAACTCTTATATTCCTACTAATGGATTTCATTTTACTAGAAAATCTTTCCTAATATTACACTTAGTTAGCGCAGAGGTTTACAACAGAAGTTTCAGAAAACTTGCAATGTTTTGTTATCAGCGGGCAAAATATTGCAAGTTTTATATATCTTATATTTCAAGTTAGTCTTGCTTTCTAAAACATTTCAATATTTCATTGTTTTTCTTAGCATATGACTTCCCCGTCAACGAATAAAGAAGAGCTGAAAGAAGAGAAGGTGACTACAGAAGAAGTAGATGTCGCCACAGCTTTAGAAGGCAGGGTGTCATTATGGATCCATAACACGTGCTGCGTTGCCTTGCGCCTTGGACAGGAAAGCACTGACGAGATGTTCCCAGTTGGACCTGGTGTCAAACTGGCTTACAGGTAACATACTGCTACTGCATACAGTTTGGTTAAAACCAGAAATCCGACATTGCAGTCTGAACACAATATTGTGCTCAGACTCATGGGCGGGTGGGTATATAACTAGTTAAGGGTAGGAAGGGCAAGATGGGGGCATTAAGGTTTGATGTTATATAAATCCCAAGGTTTAGGGGAGGAAAGTCTCCTCCATCTCAGGGTTTCTTCTAAAATCAAAAGTCTTTGGGTACGTTCGCCACGTATTTAATCAGTATCACCAATCATACGTTTACAATCAAAACTAATAATTATGATCACAATGGATTGGATTAGTTACGTTAGGAAAACCACATGTATCGACATGCACCCTCGAACAAGCAGAGAGCAGAACAGAAAACGGAAGTAAGAATGACGTAAGAGTGAATGTCGATAACATGACCGATCATCATAGATAATCGATTAAGAATGTAATGAATGACTTCCGGCGGTGAGCGCCATCTATGACTGAGTAACTATGGCAAACAGTTTTATAAGCTCCGCTACCCGACGCGCAGCGGCGCATGGCCTTGGCGCCTACGCCTATGTCCTATAGCGTGCCGGAACATTACCCCTACTCGCCCTGAGAGGGAGCCTCTGGTTCGCTATATAGGTAATTATAATAATCTAAGTTTTTCAGTCATTTACGTGGACTGTTGTGGCTGCTAATGTATGTATGTATACGCCTAACGACCACAAAGCCCTCTGTTTAGCTGTTGTGTGTGTGCCTATTTTTGACAGGATGAACAGGATATGATATATGAAATAAATACGCTGTTTCTTCTTTCTTTTCTATGGACGGGATATGCTGTTTTAACCCCTAGTATAATATAATAATGATAAATGCAAGCCAAACTCAATATTTATGATTGTTAGACATAAATAAAGACAAAATTACATGTCACCACATATTATTATTCACTCAACGATCACAGTCATGAGTGAAAAGAAAACAAAATACTCTAGTTAAAACAATTATTTTTTCACACAAGTTCCACTATTATTTATTCGTCTCTTAATTAACTCTTTCGTCGACTCGGTGTCCCACATGAAAATACCAAATTGAGTATTATAAGAGAAATAAAATAGTAGTTTATGCAACTGTCATATAATGGGGGTCATTAGAATGCGAGTGTCTGTTTATCACACGAGGCGTAGCCGAGTGTGATAATAGATTGACACGAGCATTCTAATGCCTAATTATATGCAGTTGCATACACTATTTTATCTACACTCTAAAAAATTTACTCAGTTGAACACTTTTCCATACGTCCGCACCGGCGATTGCAAGGCCCGATACATGGTCAAATTCAATACGAGAACGTAATATGGCTTGATATGAATTTTGAAGATTCTTTACTAACAGTTGTTTAGATGTCGAGTCTCAACAGCAAATAACTAAACAACTGAACAACAACTGAACAACACTGAACAACAACTGAACAACATCGGAATAACATCTGAACAACAACTAATCAACATCTGAACAACAACTGAACAACATCTCAACAACAACAGAACAACATCTCAACAACAACAGAACAAAAACCTATTAAAACAACAGAACAACACCCGAAAAATTACCGTACAACAACAACTGTCAGGTGCGGCGGAAGATAGCGATTTGAGTATTGGAAAAAAAAACTTCGTTTCATTTCTCAACTTTATCGTATTAAGAGTTTTCTCATTAAGTCATTACGCTTCTGTAATTTATAGTAAACCCTAGTTTTTATAGGCAGAATGCATAAAGTAGGTCATTATGCATCTGTTTTCGAATTCATAATTCGAACATTATGAGACGAGTGTAGATAAAAATTAAAATCGCACTGCAACCGTATTTACATTTGCTTAGCTGTGCGCACGGTGGGCACTGAACGCTGTTGACATTAGACTTCTCGCGTATCCGAGACGGTTTGGCGTGTAGATGAGTGTGTGGGCGTATTGACATTTCCTTGTAGCGGTCCATCTATCTTGGGCGTGCCCTCAAACACTTAATTTGTGCCGATATCCCTTGCGGGGTAAGCTTAGCGTAAACGTCTGGGTTCAAAATGAAGTCCTATTGATTCCTGTTCCCTGTTGCCCTCAATAGTGTTGTTTTCCATCACTTTACCGATTATTGGTATGGGGAATTACCTATACATGATATTGCTGTTACTTAAAACAAAATCAATTTGATTCCACTTTGATAAATGTTTTTCAGGTGGCGTGACCCAGATGGAAAGAAAAGGCTAAGATTTGCTGTTGCAGATCAGAACAACGACTGGCAATGGTCTCCCTGTAAGTATACGACAAACTTGGAAGATTCAGTCTATTTAATAACTTTATGCAACTGTCATATAATGGGGGTCATTATAATGCGAGTGTCTGTTTATCAGACGAGGCGTAGCCGAGCGTGATAATAGCTTGACACGAGCATTCTCATGCGTAATTATAGCAGTTGCATACACTATTTTATCTACACTCTCCGAAAATAAACCCGCACAGGCGATTGCAAGGCCCGATACAAATTCAATACGAGCACATTGATATGAATTTTTGAAAATTCAATACTTTAGCAGTTGTTCAGATGTGGAGTCTAAACAATAACATATCTAAACAACTGAACTACATCCAAACCATAACTGAACAACATCCGAATAACATCTGAACAACATCGGAACAACATCGGAACAACATCGGAACAACAACTGAACAACAACTGAACAACAGCTGAACAACAGCTAAACAACATCTTAACAACAACTGAACATCAACCGAACAATTACCGTACAACAACAACTGACAGGTGCGTCGGAAGATGGCGATTTGAGTATTGGTAAAAAATCTTCGTTTCATTTCTCAACTTTGTCGAAGTAAGATTCTTCTCATTAAGGCATTACGCGTCTGTAGTTTCCATTAAACTGTAATTTATATAGGCAGAATGCATTAAGCAGGTCTTTATACAACTGTTCTAATTTATAATTCAAATATTATAAGACAAGTGTAGATAAAATGTATTATTTTGTGGTATAGACGAAGGACCTGTCGAACCCGGGTGTCAAAAGTTTTTTTAACCGCCTACTACTATCAGTAAGCCTCTGGCATGTTTGTTATTAGTTATTTATTATCTCGGTGACAAATAAATAATACGTATAATTAAGTATAGCTACTAATACAAAAATACCTTCTTGAAATTAAGTTAATTAGGTTAACTGTGTTGCATTTGCTTGCCAGACAATACAACCATTGTTTATGGGTCGTATTTAAATATATCGTTTTAATTTAATTTTAATTACTTACTTTCCATTCGATATGTAAAGCAGATACGTATTGCGGCGGGTTCCCACTAAATACCTGAGTGAAAATACCGCGGATGAAAGTTATGTGTACATCCTTGGGCACGTAATCTACTATATTCTCGCTTTAGTTGATTAAATTTCCTCACAATAAGGTTATTGGACTTCGATTAATTCTGTTTGAGGCGAATGCTCGGGCCACAAGACCACGGAAGCAAGCATTCGTACTCACGACAGAACTATGCAAGTTGAATAAAAGACTAGCGGCCTTCCCAGCGGTTCCACCCGCTGCTAACCGTTTTCCCGTGGGAATAAGACATTTTAATTTAGCACATGTTCGTCAGGGATAATGTAGGATTCTAATGCTAAAAGTTTTTTAGATTAGTCTGTTAGTTTCGGAACTTATTCAATCCCAACAAACAACAAAATCTTTCCTCTTTATAATATTAGTGTAGAATATCAACTGAAGACTCATATGCTGAACATTTTGTTTCGCAGGTAGGGTGTATGGTCCATAAAAGCTAAGACATTGTTGTTTTGTCGCAGGTGTAACATTCGCAGTGGGAGACAGCCGCGTGCGGTTGCCGGACGGCATGGACAGCCGCGCGCCCGGCGCTGGGGTGTTTCTCCACGTGACGGTGAAGCAGGTCGGCGTGCACCGGCTCATGCGCCTCTCAGGCAGACTGTTCATAGCAAACATGCTTAAGTGGGGCTTGCTTTACAAGGTACAGTCTTACTCAGATTTTGGAAACTTGCAAAATTTTCGAGCGCGGGCAGGATTTGAACCTGCGAGTTTCGCATTACTAGTGGCGGCGCCTCTTCCATCTGGGCTACCGCAGCTCATTGCTTAGACTACATTCAATCTGTAAAGATAGAATTAGTCGCCGGGTATGAGTTGCAAAACTAACCCGGTAGATAGAGCCGTGCCACGCGTTACTGGCAAAATTGTCTGGCAAGGAGAGAGCTGCGGTATCCCAGATAGAAGAGGCGTCGCCACTAGTAATGCGATAGTCGCAGGTTCAAATCCTGCCCGCGCTTGAAAATTCTGCAAGTTTTCAAAAATTATATACCTAACACGGGAAGTGTTTTAAAAATTTGGTATTCAGTCTTACTCAGTGTTCCTCTAAGAGACAGAAAAATAAAATGACATCAGGAATCCTTAAATAAATGCCCTATGTTCGTAATAAAATGACATCAGGAATCCTTAAATAAATGCCCTAGGTTCGCGCGGAACATGTGAAAGACAAGAGCTGGAGTACGGTGTCGTCCGGCGAGCTGAACGGAGAGAGCGTCGGCCCGAGCATTATCTGCACCACCTACGAACAAATGGTGCTCAAGTAAGTGCGCACCATTAAAAAAACACGACGCAAAAGGAATAACACGCACAAATAACAGCCATTTAACGTCAACGACAAGGATTTTGCCAGAAAATCTATCTTTTCTTGTCACTCTTAGGCAAATTTCATATATCTGTCTTGCTCGCAGATGACAGATATTTGCAAAAACCAATGTGATCTTTAACTTTTCGAACTAAAAACATGAAAATACTATAATAGACCGAAATATCTCCAAATGAATTTATTATTTTGCGTCTTCGGTAAGTATGTAAAGCTTTACCAAGCTTTACATACTTACCGATTCGACGCGTAATATTTGCTGTAAATTTTGTGTCGAAAATTTTCGTTTAAACATTTTTTGTCGTGTATTGTGCGCTGGGTGCGCATTTATTATTATAGTAATTAAAATAGTCAATCGTTACCTTCGTTTACGTAGTTTTTATGATATTATTATTAAGTTGATGTGATATATCTTTATTTACAGGTTAAAATTTGTAAAGCAGGATTGCGGATGGTCTGGAGATATTCCATTGAAAGAATGCCCCAAAGAAAACGTACCTTGGTTGGTAAAAGGTAAGTGTCTTACCTTATAGATAGACTCTAGTAAAAGAGATATTTTGAAGTCGAGTAATCAGTCGACTATTTTTAATTTGTCAATCCCTGATAAGATAGAAATCATATTTAATAAATTTAATGAAAAAAACATAAGTGATAATACTATCTTACATTGAATAAAGTATTTTTTTTCATTTCCATTTTAAAACAAATGAAATACTAAAAGTAAACAAGTTTCTCCTCTTTGTAAAATAGTTATTGACATGGATATACAACTATACTAGGTGTCACAAAATAATTCAAAAATAACAATATTTTTCATTATCAACAGTCGATGAAATAATCACATCACATTTTCAAAAACGACACTACGCCTATAATATTTCATCTATAGACTCTTTATAAGGGACCTTATCGCGCCCTTTCGGCTTTATTCTGAAACACGTGGTATAGTTTATTCTTGAATAATAAATCTCTTTGTAAGTATTTATTTATTATTTGTTATCCAGTTCCGAGTGAAGGGGATGTGCCATACATATCAGTGTGGTGTCGTGTTGTGCGAGCTCGCACCGACGGACGCGTCCTCGCCTTGATATGGCCGCTGTACGTGTTGCGGTCTCACCTCACCTTAGCTACCGATGTAAGTTTGTGAAAGACATGCTTTTTCATTGTTTTACATATATACTTCAATTGGCAGTTCATACAGGGTGTATGGGAAAAGCTTCTGAATACTGATAGTTTGCATTCAGACCATTACCATGAAGCTGATCAACTTTTCCCTAAGAATGTATTTCAGGAAACGAAAAAATAGTCAGTTGATCGTGATTTTGTATGGGATAATAAGGCATGAGTTAAAACAACACTGAAAGGTTGTTCATAGAGCAATATTTTCAGCTTTAACCTATTCTTTCACTAGGTTTCCAGTTGAGTTAGAATGTGCTTATCTCCAAACTGGGCTATGACTGTTAAAATGTCTAACGACCGATTTTACCGGGTGTCAAAATTGAGTCCGGATATAAGCCTTATCTTCGGAGAAGCCCTCGTTGTTTTTTGATGCTACTACTGAGGCCAGGCGGGAGAGGTAACTGATCGACAAGATTGTCCATCTAGGTGGTATATTATGATCCATTGTGGTGAATTAACAGAAAGTTATTCAGTGTCATGGTCTGCATGCACCCTATCAGTATCGGAGGGCTGTCCCTTCATTCTGTTTTATCCAGACGTGAAAAGCATTCGTATTTAGATAGGAATACTAATAAATTTCATTAAAACTTGAACACACTCTGGTAATATGTTGTAGGTGCTACTTGAGACAGATTTGAAAGGGAGTCGTCAATCGTCGCCAGAGGCGGCATTGATTACCCCGGCCCCGCTCATACAGACCGCTCCGGGGCGCGGGGTCCGCTCGCACTTACTGTGTCCCGGCACTACTTCCGCCAAGCACAGCCTCTCCTTCCAATACAGGTAAAGATACATACGTACATACATTAACAGCCACAACAGTCCACTACTGGACATGCGTCTCCACCTATTGGGGGGTATCGCCATACTCAGCCTGCATCTCACTGCACTCATGTACGAAATCTCTCTCTCTTTTCGTGTGGGATATCGAGTCGTCGAACGACCCGAGGTGCCAGAGTTTTTCACTAGTAGGCCTCTGACATGGTTGTGTTACGACCGCCGTCTAAGTTATTATAGACAGCAACCGGGACCGACGGCTTAACGTGCCCTCCGAAGCACGGAACCATTTCTTTTCGGACAATCAGTTGGTTCACCCTGCAATGTCCTAACCAGACTGGGAACAAATTCACAAAGTGATAAAAATATCAACTTTGTGAGTGTCCCACCGAGAATCGAACCCGGAACCTTTGCGTAGCAGGCAGTCGCACTACCACTGCGTCACATCAGCCGGTACGTAATGGACCGATTATTTATTTACTTTCATACTTAATTGCGCATAGTACAAAAGGGATAGGTATAACACTGTTATTTGATTTATTATAATCCGCCAAGTGCAAGTCGGAGTTGCGCACTAAGGATTCCGTACCATTATGTAAAAAAATGGCAGAAAAATCGCGTTTGTTGTGTGGGAGCCCCCTTCAATATTATTTTCACCTCTACAGCTTGAAAATAACAGTTTTGCCGCGTAAATACAGTGGGCAAAACTCGTTTTTATCCACTCGATTGAGAAAAGTGATTTGAATTTCGACCATCCTCATTTTATCAGAACAAATGCGGCTGTGCGTTCTAGAAACTATTTCAGCCAGTTATTTATTTCTTTAAGCGGTTTTTCTATTAAATATTTCTGACATTTCTGAATATTGGTACATATTATGTAATATTTCTGAACGAGTCTTGAAAAAAATAATTTGACGGGAATTTTTATTTTGTTTGAGGCATTCGAGCAGTACAGCCAATTTCCCAATTTTGACATTGGCAGAATTTTCTCACTGGTAGAGGTGAAAAGTTGTGTGTACCACACGAGAGCAAATTCATTCGCATCTCGTGCTGTTGAATCCCTCACTGAGCTCAGGATACAATTTTAGTATCCTTCGCTACCTCGTGGTTCAAAATTTGCACTCGAAGCAAAAATTACCTTTGCTTTCTTGTTGTACAAATAACTATTTGATTCTTATAGTATTTTTTATAAATCAGAAATAGTATTACATGTTCTGTGAAAATTTCAACTGTCTTACTATTACTGTTCTTGAGATACAGCCTGAGGACCATTACAGATACTCGTATAATCAAGCATAAAAACAGGGTTTTTTTGTATAGGAGACCCCTTAATTTTAATTTTTTACTAATTTTAAGTATTTGGCATTCTAGCAGCAACTGAAACACTACATCTGATAAAATTTGAACTCTCTAAATATCACGGCATACCTGCTGTGTGATGCCGGCTAAGAATAGCATCACCCCATTTCTTTCCTGCGGGTGTAGTAAGAGGCGACTAATGGACTCTGGTATTTATGTGTGTTTACAATTTTAGGATGACAACCAGTCTAGTGATACACGATTTTTCTGAAACGGCCCTCAAAATATTCGCCAGACTTGGCGATGGCGACTATATTTTACAGCCGGTAAGGCTTTGCCTATCCCGCAAGCGATAAAGGTGTGACTTATGTATGTGAGTATCACGGTTTATGATATACAGCCTGGTGACAGACGGACAGACAGCGAAGTCTCAGGAATAGGATCCAGTTTTGACCCTTTGGATATGAGACCTATGGCATCAAAGTTTCATTACATTTCGCAAGCTCAAGCGGGATGGCTTTCGTTTTGCACAAGTTGTTTCAACAATCACTTTATTAATTCAACAGAAACGTGGAATGTCCGGTGACCCGTGAAGCGGTGCCGTTGCACTACGGCGTCACAGACACATCAGTGTTCGACAAACGTACCCCCGTCAACACCATAGAAGAAGTCTTGAAAGATGTTCTGGAATGGTAAGTTCACTGGCAAACATCGGTGTATCCCCAATACTTAAATAGCGGCTTATAATATAGGGTGAAATTTCACAAGTGAGCGATACTGAAAACACAGGACCGACTGGTGACAAGGGCAGCTTTCCCCAAGGAAAATAGGTCCTATTTTCATAGTTATGAAAAAACATTGTACCTCCCATAAAAAGTATACCATCTTGCCTAGACAATTTGTATGTCAGGTCCAATTTTTTATTCATATTTCGACCAGTATTTCTCTGGAAAGTTGTTCTTTATCACCAGCCCGTTCTTAGCCTTCGATATCGGTGACTAGTACTTTATCCAATATATTTTGTTCGTACAACCCATTTCAATCTATGGTTGAAAGTTTGTGGAATGGTAGTAAGCTAAGGAGGTTAACCGCTGTTGGCAGTTAGCCCAAATTGGCAATCCAGGCATTGTGCATTCTTCTAGCAGAACAGTAGGCATATTATGGCTGTTAATGATATTTAATTATAATTAGTGTGTGGGGCTATAACTACTGACGGCTGAGCAAGCCTGTCCAGTGTGAATGCAATCTATAACCATGATCATTTTCTCGTCGATTAAAGACAGTTTTATCATAAGAACAATTCTAGTTTTGCTGCTCTTTGCTCCAAGGCATAATCTCTTACATTATAAAGACTTGAAACCTTTATACCTAGGATAAAAGGCGGCGATCAGCAACCGGACCCGTATTGGCCACACTCAATCGTCTCTAGGCATTGGAACGGACAGTGGAAATCAACTCTAATGCAGCCACGTTGTGACGTTGTTGTAAGTACGAAACTGTATTTGGCCGTTTCAGGGTCAACTTGCTATCTGTGCTAACTTTTTGGTCAAGCTAGTAACGAGGGTAACGTAATAATGATGACAGTAAAAAACAGGGTGACGGCCAAAAGAAATAAAAAGCCCCGTATGCAAACTACTGCCCCATGGTCCGGCGTCATCGTCAAGCTGGCGGGACCGCACTGAATGAAACGAGCACAGGATCCCAGGTGGTCTGAAGATGATAAAAAAAAACGGCCAAGTGCGAGTCGGACTCGTTGCCGAGGGTTCCGTAACATGCAAATCAAACCCTTTCATATGAATGATCCCACACTTGAACTACTAGCATCAATTTCAAAAATGAGATTTTGTGTATAGAAAATATATTATAAACAAAATCTCATTTTTGTATTTTTTCCTAAAATTGTACTTCATAACGAAGCTACTTGCCAATGGTCCTCGGGAAGTACTTAAATTTTAAGAGGTAATTTTTTTTATTTAATTAAAGTAATCTAATCTTATTTTATCTACACTCGTCTCATAATGTTCGAATTATGAATTCAAAAACAGATGCATAATGACCTACTTTATGCATTCTGCCTATAAAAACTAGGGTTTACTATAAATTACAGAAGCGTAATGACTTAATGAGAAAACGCTTAATACGATAAAGTTGAGAAATGAAACGAAGTTTTTTTTTCCAATACTCAAATCGCTATCTTCCGTCGCACCTGACAGTTGTTGTTGTACGGTAATTTTTCGGATGTTGTTTAGTTGTTTTAAAAGATTTTTGTTCTGTTGTTGTTGAGATGTTGTTCAGTTGTTGTTCAGTTGTTTTAAGATGTTGTTCCGATGTTGTTCAGATGCTGTTCAGTTGTTGTTCAGATGTTGTTCAGTTGTTGTTCAGATGTTGTTCAGATGTTGTTCAGTTGTTTAGGTAAGTCACTCCACATCTAAACAACTGCTAAATTACAGAATTTTCAAAAATTCATATCAAGCCATATTACGTTCTCGTATTGAATTTGTCCTTGTATCGGGCCTTGCAATGGCCGGTGCGTACGTTTAGAAAAGTGTTTCTGAGTTTTTTTTGGAGAGTGTAGATAAAATAGTGTATGCAACTGCTATAATTAGGCATTAGAATGCTCGTGTCAAACTATTATCACACTCGGCTGCGCCTCGTGTGATAAACAGACACTCGCATTCTAATGACCCCCATTATACGACAGTTGCATAAACTACTATTACAACTACAAACGCCCGTATAGTGTAAGGTTTTAATTTTAATTCAAATCTCTGCGCGTCCCCGAGATAAAGGGTCGCGACAGACGGACAACAAAGTAATACTATTAGGGTTCCGTTTTGTTTTTCCTTTTGAAGTACGGAGCGCTAAAAACATTGTTGTTTTGTAGGTAAGATACCAGGCGGTCCGCGTGGGCGGTGGCGGGTGTTGCCTCGAGATGCGGCTGAGTCCGGTGCTGCTGCTGTGCAACGCGTCGCCGGTGCTGGTGACGCTGCGCGGACACGACGCCGCGCCCATCTGCAAGCTCGAGCCGGGCAGCGTCGTCTCACCACCCTCCATTGTACTCGAGGTACATACGTATACTCCATTGTACTCGAGGTACATACGTATACTCCATTGTACTCGAGGTACATACGTATACTCCATTGTACTCGAGGTACATACGTATACTCCATTGTACTCGAGGTACATACGTATACTCCATTGTACTCGAGGTACATACGTATACTCCATTGTACTCGAGGTACATACGTATACTCCATTGTACTCGAGGTACATACGTATACTCCATTGGACTCGAGGTACATACGTATACTCCATTGTACTCGAGGTACATACGTATACTCCATTGTACTCGAGGTACATACGTATACTCCATTGTACTCGAGGTACATACGTATACTCCATTGTACTCGAGGTACATACGTATACTCCATTGTACTCGAGGTACATACGTATACGATGACGTTTTACTAGTAACCAATAGCGGAAACTCAGTACGCTGGTGGCTGTAGGCAGTAGCCTGGTGATAAGCAACAACTTATCCCAAGGAATATAGGTCGAAATATGAAAAATATAATGTCCCGTACAAAATGCAACTAGCTAAGCGAGTCAATTTGTGCGGCAAGACCAAAATTATTTTTTATATTTCGACCTATATTCCTTGAAGAAAGTTGTTCCTTAATCACTAGCCCGTACAGAGTTTTCGCTATTAGTCACTAGTAAAATTTCACACTATACATTAACAGCCACAACAGCCCACTGCAGAACATGGGCCTACCCTTTAGATTGGCGAGCGCAGTGCAAAATACATGGTGTAAAAAAATTAGCTAAGAATATTTTAAGGGGTGAACCAGTACGTGAAACTGAACAACTTTCCCCAAGGAACATAGGTCGAAATATGAAAAAAATAATTGGCCCTCCCATACAAATTATCCCGCCCGGGTAACGCACTAAGTATGGGAGGGTCAAATTATTTTTTCATATTTCGACCTATGGGAACCTATTCCTTGGGGAAAGTTGTTCAGTTTCACGTACTGGTTCACCCCTTAAAATATTCTTAGCTAATTTTTTTACACCTTATATTGCTTCCACAGGGCACGCTGAATAAATTTATTGCTCAGTCGCTTTTTACGACACCAACGTTTTGTATTGGGGTGATGCTATTCTAAGCCGGCATGAAACGGCACGGCACTCGAAGTAAACTAGAATAAATGCTTTCATTTCTTTGTTTCGCCAGACTAGCTTACTGGCGACCTAGACAAAAGAAATAAAAAACAATCTAAGTATGTGTACTAACAACTTGTGTATACCACTGATTGTGTGTACCACTGATCTGTAATACATCATTCTCGCTCACACTCATTGTGACATCTATAATATTAATCATGTAATGTAATGAGACAGCAAGCTGGGGGACTAATAGCGCCACTCTCGACTGTGCCTTTTTTCTGTGATTGGTCGCAAAATGTGCCAATGTCAAAGATACTTCTTATTGGTGCGTTTAGCTTTAAGTTTTGCTCCCCATTGGTTGACAGAAACCGTTCTTCATCTCAATGGAGATAGGCCGGGAGACGTTCGTAAGCCGTCAGCTGGAAGTTTGCTCGACCGCCCCTGGCCGGTACACTGCGCCGCCGCCGGGGCAGCTCGCCGTAGACCACCCCACCACCTTCGCGATACCCTGCAATCATAAGGTACCTTTCTTTGCCCTGGGGGATGATTGTCTGAATTTCATCGACATCGTTGTCGGCTTTATGGCTAACTAAAAAAGATGGCTAACTTTGAAGAATGAAGATGCCGATGAAAGTGACAATCAGCCGGCAGCTTTTCGGGTTATCAGCTCCAAGAGAATTCTGATTACGTCCACTAGGGTTGGAATCGCCTCAATCAGACCTCTCGCATGTTTTGTGAAAAGAACAATATATGAACTACCGAGGTCCCGAAGACTTTGCGTCACTTACTCACTTACGCTTATCACGACTGCGCGTCTAAGCTACAATGAATAAGAAATTACGTCAAATGATTTAAAAATCAGTAAAAATATCAACCATGTGAGTAGCTTGTTAGTAGGTATTATTGAGAAAGACACATACCATGCGCAAATCACTGAGAAAACTGTTGATTTTTTTGTCCTTGCCATTTCTAAAAAGGAAATCAGATAAAAACAGATAGGACACGTATCAGTACTAGAAGCAGTTTAGTAAATATTGTAAAAAAATCAATATCGCCATTTAAATGGATAAATGTAATTTTACGTCAGGACATATTGGTTATAATAATAAAAAGAAATATATATTATATTTGAAGATATTTATTCAGAATATAAAGATAGAAGTTCAGTTTCATAGTAGGTTTATCCAGTATAATATTCCTTTCTATTATTTATACCTTTATTTTCACGGCATTTTAATAATGCATTATCATTTCACCATGGTAGGTTCTACTAGATCTGCCCAACTTTTGTTTTTTAGATACACATTTTGATGAACATAATTTTACCAATGTCACATCGAACATATTTTTGTTTACCGTATCATATTTATGTCATATTTGGTACCGTATGTACCAAAAGATTTGGATAAAATACAACCAAGTAGAGTACCGCACCAGTTTCTTAACAGTTTATCCCAATGCTGAATCAAAAGTGATAATTAAAATTTTCATCTTCGTAGTACCAAAACAGCTACCATTCCTGATTAACCAAAATAATATTACAAAATCACAATATATCGGTATTTTTTAAGTTTTACACCGGAATTGGTCCACCGGTCGTTACTTACGACTGGCGGGTTGCCCATTTAACGGTTTTTAGATCTTATATTGCATTTTACAGGTGACGATTCTCAATGCACACTACGAAATCAAGGACGATTACAGCGTAATTGGTTTATCACCAACTTATGTTTTCATCAACCAACTTGAAATGGGAGTGTTGGTGAGTATCGCGAGATGTAAAGCAATCAAGTGTACAGATATTGTTCTCATTCTTGTAATATTTTTATGATGGGAGATCGTGCCTATTTACAAATTTATGATATAGGCTACTATATGCTATGCTATTATATCAATTATTTAGTATGTACCTACACCTAACAAGTTGTCGGCACATCGTCCCTTTCATTTTGGTTTTTAATTACAAAATGTTTTGAACGTATTTTCATTGTGTTTACATGTTAACAGGTGTCTACAACAACACTTCCAAATGAAGAGCGCGAAGGCAAACCATGTCATCTGTATTCATTCGTGACAATAACAGTGCAACCTTGTCAACCTAACAGGTACGTGCGTAGATAAATTACTAATGCTTGAGCCTGAAGTTTCGATGATAATGATGTGTGGGTCTCCTTAATTATGTTATCATTTCGCAGTAAATAAAATGTTTTGCTTAACATACATACATACATACATAAATCACGCCTCTTTCCCGGAGGGGTAGGCAGAGACTACTTCCTTCCACTTACTACGATCCTGGCATACTTCTTTCGCCTCCTCCACATTCATCAATCTCTTCATGCATGCTCGTCGGTTTAGGGTACTCTTGACCTGACCTTTCTTTAGCACGTCCCCGATTTGATCGAGGTACGTTCGTCGAGGTCTTCCCCTTCCGACGTTCCCATCCACACTTGCCATATACACCTGTTTCGTTAATCTTCTTTCATTCATCCTCTCTACATGACCAAACCATCTAAGCATACCCTTTTCTACACCAGTCACTATATCTTCTTTTATACCACAACGTTCCCTTATCACGCTATTCCTTATCCTGTCACTCAATTTTACGTCAATCATACTTCTTAACGCTCTCATTTGTACTGCATTTATTCTACTTTCATGTTTTTTCTGCCATACCCAACATTCACTCCCATACATAAGTGTCGGAACTAACACCCCTCTATGCACAGCCAGACGAGCCTTATTAGAGACTTTCTGGCTGTTCATAAAAGCGTGCAACGCTCCATTCACCATGTTGCCGGCATTCACCCTTCTTTCGATGTCACTTTCACACTTTCCATCTGATGTGAACACGGAGCCCAAATACACAAACTCTTTCACTTGTTCCACCCTCTCTTCTTCTATCATAATTTTACACTCTGTCATATTTTCCTCTTTCTCAAAAACCATTGCTTTCGTCTTACTTACATTCACTTTCATTCCTTTCTTTTTCAAAGCCTCATTCATATTATTTACCATCTCCTGCAACCCTTCAGCCGACGACGCAAGGATGACTTGGTCGTCAGCATAGAGAAGACATTTGACGAGTAAACCATTCATTCTCAGACCACATTCACTCTCTTTCAAATCTTCCAAACAACTATCCATGAACAGATTGAACAGCCACGGTGACGCAACACATCCCTGTCTAACACCTTTCTCGATGTTAAAAAGTTCAGTGTACGCCCCGTTTATCCTGACACAAGCACTGGAATTCTTATATAAGGATTTCAGTGCTCGTATCAAGATACTGCTCACCCCATGCATGGATAGAGCCGACCACAATTCATTCCTCACCACTCTGTCATAGGCCTTTTCCAAATCTACGAACGCGCAATAGACTTTCTGGTTTTTGGCCAGGAATTTTTCAGCTATGCAGCGCAAGGAAAAGACCTGATCCGTACATCCCATCCCCTTACGAAATCCTGCCTGAGCATCCCATACTTTCTCATCCGTTTCTTTCATCACTCTTTCAATCAACACCTTTGCATACAGTTTGCCGACGACACTGAGGAGGCTTATACCGCGGTAATTTTTGCAGTCCAGCTGTGACCCTTTTCCTTTGTATAATGGCACTATTACAGCCTTGCACCAATCACTTGGCACTCGACCGCTTCTCCAACAAAGGTTAAAAAGGAGGTACAGCTGACTAGCCACAACGCCTTCGCCAGCCTTCAGCATTTCGACCGACACCCTATCATACCCTGCAGCTTTACCAGATTTCATACTTTTTAACGCTTTCACAATCTCATCCATTTCAATCTCACTTTCGTTCTCAATTTCATCCACTTCTGCAGTAGTTATTTCTTGCGCTAGATCTTCTTTCTCAAATAAGCTTTCAAAATATTCCTTCCATCTTTTCAACACACATTCCTCACCTTTTATTATACTACCATCCTGGCTTCGAATCCTACTCAACTCGGACGACGTGGTTTTATTTCGAGCTGTCCTTATGGATTTCCAGAAAACTTTCAAGTTGGAACGAAAGTTTTCCGATAGCCTCCTGTCAAATTCATCCTTATTCTTATCCTTCATTCTATCAACCGTCTTTTTAACTACATCCTTCACACTTTTATACTCCTTTCGTGCTTTCTCTACATCTTCATCCGTCGCTTTTAACATTCTTCGGTTAGCTTTGGTAGCTAACCAATCCAACCATGCTTTCTTCTTCTTCTGCACAACTTCTTGTACCTCTTTGGTCATCCACGCACTCCGTTGTGTTTTCCCTTTCATCCTTTTGGAAACTCCACACACTTCTATCGCGACATCCACAACACCTTTTTTAAATCCTTTCCATCCTTCTTCAATGTCAGACATCTCCTCTAGGTCATTAAATTTCTCTTTCAATCTTTTAATATACTCCTTTTTTACCTCTTTATCTTGCAAATTTTCTACTTTCACTCTTTCTAACGCACTACTCCGCTCAGTTACCCTGTGCCGCCACCGTTTGAAGAGACCACTTATTCGTGATAGCACCAGGAAGTGGTCTGTGTCAATACCAGCACCGCGGTACACTCGGGTGTCTACAACTTTACTCTTCAATCTTTCATCCACAATCACAAAATCAATCATAGTTCTTGATGCACCTTCCGTTCTTGTATAAGTGTGGATCTTTTTATGTTGAAACATTGTATTCGACACAAAAAGATCCCACTGTAAACAAATTTCTAACACACTCTTTCCATTTTCATTTACTCTTTCATCACCAAACGTACCAAGAACCTTATCATACCCATCTCGCTTTATACCTACCCATCCATTAAAATCTCCCAGCATAATAATTCTTTCATTCGCCTTGCAGTTTTTCAAAACATCTCTTACATTGTCCCAAAACTCCTCATTTTCCTTTTTCGCTTTTGTGGAGCCACCCGAACCCACATCCGTCGGTGCATAGACACCTAGGATAAAGATTCGAGTGATTCCGACCTTCAGCCTAATTCAGAGGAGTCGAGGGCTCACACATTCGAACTCAGTCACGCATTCAGCCATTCGTGCGGAAAGAATCACGCCGACTCCCTTACAGCCTCGGTCGGAACTAGAAACCCCAGACCAATACGCTGTGTAGGGGCCATGTTTCGTCGTGTCGCAACCTTTCCGCTTTGTTTCATTCACACACAAAACATCTATGCGCCTCTTATCCATCATCTGACATACTTCACCTATTTTATCCACCATTCCTCCCCTAACATTCATCGTAGCAAAGCGGCTCTCTGTAGCCCGCAATCCGCACCCGACAGGAACGAGACGTGATGAGTCGCGAACTCCTACATCGCCGCCATACAGATTTTGGTTTGAGTTTAAAATCATTGCGTTCCCACGAGAAGCTAGGGAAATTTAGTGTCAATCCTGGCAGAGCCCCGCATACCAGGACAAGGTTAGCCTTAATCTGGGGTCACCCGGTCCCAGGGCAAATCGGCACGCTAAACTAGGCACGCCCCTAGCTATGCATCCATCGGCGCGGCAGACCTTGGATTGGCGGAGAGGTAAGGAGTGAGGAAGGGGAGGGAAAGAAGAGAGATAGGACTTTGTGACTTGGGAAAGGATGAAAGGTAACGGATACTACTACCTCGGAGGACAAGGTTTGAGGCCGTAGTAGCTCGGGAAGCCGGGGTCGCATACCCGTAATATCAAAACCTAGCCACCGGACAGGCAGCTTGGCTGTATATCCCCTGGCTTTACATGGAACAGTTAAAACCAGTATCCAATCAAATATAATAACGAAATATTTGGATTCCTATAGGCATGTCAGAAGATGACAAACCGCTCACCACTGACTAGCGTATTTTGTCGTGTGATAAGCTTTCGTATTTATTTGTGATTGTGACATACATACATTGCCGTGTACAATGGGCTTAAAATAGTATTACCCTATTTCGTTCCCGTGGGTGTCGTAAAAGGGCGACTGAGGGACTCTAGGTTTATATGTGTATTGCAATTTTACTGAGACTCCTATCACTTAGGCGACATACAATTTTCAAAATGAGCCTCCAATGTTTGTTGGACGTGGCGTAAAAGTCCGCTATTCACGGCCGTTTGCGCTCTGCCTGTCCCGCAAGGGATGTAGGCGTAATATATGTATGTATGAAAATTGTTGTCAGTGGGACCGTGGAGTACGTGCCTCTCTGCCAGTTCGCGCAGAAGGACCGATGGCGTGGCGGTGACGTGTCGGAGCTGGCAATGTATCTGACAGTCGCGCTCGACAACAAACACTCTGCGTGCCCGGTGCGGCTCGGCGCGCCGCCCTACCGCAAACCACTGGCTCTACTAGACAAAGATGATCAATCGGTGAGCAATGCAGTAACATTAGTACAGGATATCATTTAAGGGGCAACGTCAGCTACACTAGCGCAGCTCAGCGAAAAAAAAACACTGCCTGAATACGCAAGTGATTGGGAAACCATCACTCCCGCAAAGTTGGTTTAGAATCCATATAACCTTGTTAAAATTGTGCGAATTAGTTATTTGTTTTACTGATTATTGATTATAAATAATCTTTGCGGCTAGTGATTGTCGTTAATTCATCATTTGGTTCCCGGATGACCAGCCAGATTTATTGTGATTGTCGTTAATTCATCATTTGGTTCCCGGATGACCAGCCAGATTTATTTTCCTGTTTTGGTCGCCACCAGTCTTCTTAGCCTTAAGTATCATTGTAAATCTGTAAATGTATTCATGAAAACTTGTTGGCTGAAATGATAGAGATGCGTTGGCACGAATAGGCTTGTGGCCTATCTGACAGACGAGCTACTTATTAAAACTATATTTTGTATGAAAATCTGATATTATCACGACACTACACAATATTTAAGTGGGCTTCAAAATATAAACTTTTAGATTTTTCTCAGTTTCAAATGTTATCTTGATTATTTGGAAAACGATGAATGAGAATTAATCTCCTTTTTAACAATGATTTTGAACATCGAAGCCTCTTATTTTATTAATTATCGAGGAAACAACCCTATTGTTTTGTTGTGCAGATAGCAGTGGTGGTGACGCAGCAGAAGCACGAGGGCCGGTGGGTGGTGACGCTGAGCCGCGACCCGTGCCCGCAGTTCCTGGTGGTGAACCACACGTCAGTGCCCGTGTACCTCGCGCAGCCTTACCCCACCAGTGACTCTACTCCCGGCGCGCATTTGAAGGTACAAGGACAAGCAGCCACTAACTGACATGTTACTTTGTATAACGATGGCGATGGGCTAACAACCTGTCACTATGGTGATACATTACATTTCAAATGACTCTCAAATGATTGTCAGACGTGGCGGAAATGTCCGTTTTTTACAGCCGTTTACGCTCTGCCTACCCCGTATGGGACTATAGGCGTGAAATATGTATGTATGTACTTTGTATAATGCCATCTTGAGGATGCAGTCTTATTTCCTTCTAATGGCGCATAGAAAGCACTACATGCTGTGCCTTACTTTCCGTGGTCACTTTTTACACTATTTGGATCAATTAACTTTCAAGTATCCTTGTACCGGTACCTTTTTTGTCCCATTTTTCCAGTTGTCAAATGACATTCAAATAAATTATCTATGAGCTATTTTCATAGCTATATTGAAACCCACTATATCGGAAGTCCAAGGTACACTTAAATCCATTTTTTATTATTTGTTTTCATGGCTGTATCGAAATCGAAATCTCAATTGTGCCCTATGTTATGAAACTACGGGCTAAAAGTCTGCATGTGATTTTATTTTTTGTACCAGTTGTACAAAAAATTTCACATGTGGTTTAATAATATCTACACAAGTCGTTTAAGCCTGTAGTTTGATACTGGCCACAATTCGGGATGTACATTCTCCTTACTTGCCTTAAATTAGTGCTGTCATTTTCCGTTAAATAGGTTTAGAAAAGGATAGGAGATATTTTAGTCGTGTCATGTCTTATAATTTCAGGCAAAATACGTGTTATCTGTCAAAATAAGGCGACGATCAAAACAATGGCGACTAAATTGACTAGAAAAGGCGAAAAAACCCTTGACGTTTTTAAAAATGACAGGACTTAGATATCTTCTATCCTTTTCTAAACCTATTTGACGGAAAGTGACAGCACTAATTTAAGGCAAGTAAGGAAAATTTAAATCCCGAATTGACCTCACTATCTGCACATGTCGATATCTTGATTTTGCCTTAACTGTGAAAGGTTCCTGTACAAGATTGATCTGAGTATCCCTTGGACAATAGACAGAGGGCACACTTAAAAATTGATTGAACCATTTACACTTGTGTGTTTTAGTTGATGCCGGAATGTGAGGGGGTATACTGGCACTTCAGCTTGCTGCCGGGGCAGTCGCGCCACTACTCGGGCCCCGCGCACCAGCTGAGCCAGCCGCTGCCGTCGCACCAGCCGCGCGCGCTGCCGCTGCTCGCGCTCGCGCATCAGCAGGCGGGTGAGTGTACTGGCACTGCAGCTTGCTGCCGGGGCAGTCGCGCCACTACTCGGGCCCCGCGCACCAGCTGAGCCAGCCGCTGCCGTCGCACCAGCCGCGCGCGCTGCCGCTGCTCGCGCTCGCGCATCAGCAGGCGGGTGAGTGTACTGGCACTGCAGCTTGCTGCCGGGACAGTCGCGCCACTACTCGGGCCCCGCGCACCAGCTGAGCCAGCCGCTGCCGTCGCACCAGCCGCGCGCGCTGCCGCTGCTCGCGCTCGCGCATCAGCAGGCGGGTGAGTGTACTGGCACTGCAGCTTGCTGCCGGGGCAGTCGCGCCACTACTCGGGCCCCGCGCACCAGCTGAGCCAGCCGCTGCCGTCGCACCAGCCGCGCGCGCTGCCGCTGCTCGCGCTCGCGCATCAGCAGGCGGGTGAGTGTACTGGCACTGCAGCTTGCTGCCGGGGCAGTCGCGCCACTACTCGGGCCCCGCGCACCAGCTGAGCCAGCCGCTGCCGTCGCACCAGCCGCGCGCGCTGCCGCTGCTCGCGCTCGCGCATCAGCAGGCGGGTGAGTGTACTGGCACTGCAGCTTGCTGCCGGGACAGTCGCGCCACTACTCGGGCCCCGCGCACCAGCTGAGCCAGCCGCTGCCGTCGCACCAGCCGCGCGCGCTGCCGCTGCTCGCGCTCGCGCATCAGCAGGCGGGTGAGTGTACTGGCACTTCAGCTTGCTGCCGGGGCAGTCGCGCCACTACTCGGGCCCGGCGCATCAGCTGAGCCAGCCGCTGCCGTCGCACCAGCCGCGCGCGCTGCCGCTGCTCGCGCTCGCGCATCAGCAGGCGGGTGAGTGTACTGGCACTGCAGCTTGCTGCCGGGACAGTCGCGCCACTACTCGGGCCCCGCGCACCAGCTGAGCCAGCCGCTGCCGTCGCACCAGCCGCGCGCGCTGCCGCTGCTCGCGCTCGCGCATCAGCAGGCGGGTGAGTGTACTGGCACTGCAGCTTGCTGCCGGGGCAGTCGCGCTACTACTCGGGCCCCGGCACTACCTGAGCCAGCCGTAGTGTTGATTGTGAACGCACAAGTGCGGGAAAGGTGGTGAAAGAAAAAGCACGAGTGTGTAATAGTCCACATCCCGAACGCTATACGGCTCTGCAATACGCCAATTTTTGCGCTAATATATAAAAAAAGAACATAATATGCCTTTCGTTCACACTATGCATAGTATGGGTGCGTTCCGACAGTAACACTTGAGTTGGGGCCTTCCGATAGTAACACTTGTTGCAACACTGTCTAAGCAAATGAAGCATTTATCGTGAGCTCTGGTGAGCGAAAGCTTATATATTCCTAAATTGTTGTTATAGGTTTGGATCCAGTGTGGCACGGGCCGGTGGAGATGTGTGGCGGGGAGCAGCTGGTGCAGCTGGTGGGCGGCGCCACGCTCAAGCTCCGCGCGCACCCCTACCCCCACTCCACGCTCCTCGAGCTGCACGACGTGCAATACGTAACTATTTACAATATTGAGTGCCGTGTTCACACACTCGAGCTATGTACAGTCGGTTGTAGCACATAAGGTACCAGGGTTACTCCAAAAGAACTGAATAATTTTTTCCCCCAGTTAATGCATAATAAATATTTTAACTTATTCACATAAAATTAGTAATTTTCTACAAGTACATATTCATGCCAAGGAAAAATTTTGCTGGGGATAAAAATAATTCAGTTCTTTTGGAGTACCCCTGGTACCTTATGTGCTACAACCAACCGTACAAGGAAATAGTAAACGAAGTCGGTACGGTAGCTCGAGCATGTAAACAGATTACGCGCGCTCGTTACTCGTTATGCCGCTGCTACTTCCCGTGCTCACGCGAGTGTTGTTTTATTGTGCGCAAGTAAAAGGAACGCCAGCACGACCGCGAGTCGAACGTATTGCTATTTCGCTCACTCGTATTGTTGTGCTAAGAGAATGATGGCAGAGTGTGAATAGTCACTCGCGTTGATACTCCCGCGGACGTACTCCGGGCAATATTCGCGACAGCGAAAGGAGCAGGAGTATGGTGTTAACGTAGCATCAATTTTATTACACCTCGATTTCGTTTGATATTGCCCTCGTATCTGACAGATACAGTTGACAGCGATGTGTACAGATATAACTTCTACGGTAACATAATGCGTCTCTCCAGATAAACTATTGCCCATATTCCAAAATTACCAACGTCATATAACATCACGCTGAAACGTGTGGCTGCAGATCGGAAAAGAGGCGCTGTACAGGAATCAGTAGATTACTCTGACTAAAATTGGGCGGAAGTAATAAAAAACGGTATTGGAGATTTTGATTCAACTTTTTAAAAAATCTGACCTGTTGCCATGCATTCCATTCGCCTTCCTGAGTTCACCTTGTAAGATAACCAGTAACCCATCCACTGTTACCTACTTCATATGGCATCACAATAAAACATGATAGCAGGCTAGAAAAGTTTTACTAAGTAGTAGGCTTATGGGTTATATGCAATTATTTATTATAATATGGTTTTAGATTGGTGGCCCGGTGAGCCTGTGGACCTTATTATTGTTGAAATTGTTATTTGATATTTTAATAACGAAATATTTTTTGTTTGTCTAGACTGATTTGTCTGCGAGTGACATAAGGAATCGGCTAGCAGCGCCCACTGTAAGTTAATTTGTTTTAATTTTTGAATGAATCTATGGCCTCCATAAAGTGGCAGTCCAAAAACAATATTTTGTACAACGTTATTATAAATGCTTACGATTTGCTAACAATTTTAAGTTCAAACCAGTTTGGCTTTGGCCCGACTCAACAGACCTTTTTCCATACACCGCACCGTATTATGTAATGCGTTTATAATAAAATATTGTAATACTTACAGAATTCAAGAGAAGATTTACTAGGTACCTCTGAAGGTGCTAGCACAATTGGGAACAAAAGAGGATGTAGTAAGTACATATTTACTTATAACTTTACGATAACTAAGTATAACTTAATTCTTCAAACAAATGCATTCTACCGTTGCTTGGCACTTCGTTTTCAATGCTCAGCATATCATCTTGAAATCCGCTAATATTAGGGGGTTTAAACTGGGTCATCTTGTTCTTTTACTTGGTGTCCCAAGCTGTAAAAATACTTTAACATTTTCGATAAAAATGTAAGAATAATAGTTATTTAGAAAATTACCCATAGCTCATATTAGATAGAGAGAAACGTTACTCATTGTTTACGGAGCAAATTAGCGGGAGAGATTAAACCGTACAAATCACTTTCTCCCCGCTGCTGAAATCACTTTCTCCTTTAACTTTTTAATTTGGGACGGTACACCACACTGATACAACCTACACCGCGACTGTTACAACTGACCTCGTGACTATTACAATTGACCTCAAGGTTGTTACAACTTACCCCACGGCTGTTACAAGTTACCCCAATGCTGTTTTAACTTATCTCGATGCTGATACAATTCACCCCATGGCTGGTATAACTTACCCAGTAGCTGTTACAACATACCCCAAGGCTTTTACAATTTACCACGAAGCTGTTATAACTTACACCGCGGCTGTTACAACTTACCTTTTGAGAGTTACAACTAATCCCAAAGCAGTAACAACTACCCCACAGCAATTACAACTTATCACGAGGCTGTTAGAACTTACCCCACGGCTGTAACAAATCATGCCACGGCTATTACAACCTACCCCGAGGCTATTGTTAGGCTGAGGTTTAGGCGGTTGTTACTCACCCTGTGGATGTTAAAACTTACCCCAAGGCTGTCACAACTAACCCCGTGGATATTACAACTCACTCTAAGGCTTTTACAACTAACCCCATGGCTGTTACAACCTACCACGAAGCTGTTACAACTTACCACGAAGCTGTTACAACATACACCGCGCCTATTTAAACGTACCCCAAGGTGTCCCCACGGCTGTCACAAGTGTCCCCATGATTGAAACAACTGAGCCCGTGGCTGTAATAACTTACCCCGCGGATGTAACAACGGATCCTTCGGTTGTTACAACTGACTCCGCAGCTGTAGTATGAATTACTATGTATCACTTCAAAGAAAGTACGATTACAAACTCGTGTGTATTCAATTACACCCTCGTTAGTAATCGGTTAAAGAAGAGCAAAATTTATCATTGCTTTGAGAGCAACTTTAGAATGGCGAGGTAGCGAAGAATACTAAAATAATTATCCTGAGTAGGAAAAGTTGCATGAGCTAACCTTACTCGGACTTAAATGAGGCACCTAAAATGAGGCTAGAATATTAACAAAGTATTAACCCGACGCCAAATCCCGCCTGCTAAAAAACTCCTACCAGGTAGCGACCTTCCCTCCTGAGAATTTGGTGAAATAGTTTTCACCTAGCGGAGCTGATCACCCGTCACCCGAGCTACGCAGACGACCCAACCCGAGAAGAAGAAGAAGAAGCGACCTGGGCAGTCTGAAAGTCCCTTAACCGACTTCGGGGTGGTGTTGGACGGTGCCACGCAAACAGAGTTAAGTGGGACTTTTCTGCCGCCGATAAGTGCGTTTGTGAATCCGTCCAAACCGTGGATCTCCTTCTGTGCTGTCCAAGGCTATCTAAAAAATTACCAATTGACTCGATGAAGAAGAAGACATGAGGGATTCAATAGCACGAGTTGTTAACGAGTTGGCACTCGTGTGGTACACACACAACTTTTCACTTCTACCAGTGAGAAAATACTGCTAGTGTCAAGTTTGGCAAACTGGCTGTACAGCTCGAATGCTTCAAGCAAGTAACAAGCATAAAATAAATAAAAAATTAAAAACACGACTGCTTTCTGAGATAAGGCCTAGCTTAAGACACTCGGGATAATGTAAAGATTCATTCGATACAATTCCAATTCGAATCTGTTCAGTAATTTTGAGTTTCAGTCCTTTAAAGAATCGCACGTATATACATACATAAACTCTAAAAACATTACACTCCTTTTTTGGTTGGGCAGTCGTGTCAAAATCCCTGCCTGATTTTTGAAACTATTCAGAAATTAAAAATATTTAATAGAACAAAATGCTTACAAAAATTGTAAATACTAATATAACTGACTGAAATATTTACAGAATATATCGCCGCCATTTTATGATGAGTTTTGATATTACTTCCCTCTATCCAGTGGGATAGGGGAAACACATTTTTGTAATTGTAGTAAAAGACAACGCGTATTTGCATTTAGCAAAGTAGGAAAAACAACAAGGTACGATATTGATAACCTACATTTGTTACAGATTTCGAAGAAAATAAATTTAGTACACTTAAATTAGATATGGAGCAGTTAGAAGAAGATTTGTACAAATTTATAGCAGAGCAAAAAAAAGACTCTATGATAAAAACTAAATCTGAGCATTCAATTTCGCAAACATCCGTCGCAGTTATTGTAAAAAATGAGCTTGCTGAAGAAAACGAACCACGGCGGCGTTCTATGACTGAAGCACTTATGTTGCCAGAAAATCAAAATCAGGACGCTACTAGTAATGATGCATATACGTCGCCTATAAAAAAAGAAAAGGGTTCATCTATTACTGAACAAGACACGTTACTTGCAAACCAGGAGAAGGATATTTTTGATAAAGACGAATCTACGTTATATGAAAATATTAAATTACAACTTACGGTGTCTCAGGACATAAAGACATCGAGAAAATCCGTACATATTGAAAACCCTCTAGGAAAGTCAGATAACATTTCGCCTGAAGAACAAAAACATTTGACTAAGCGTGTTACTATAACTTTAGATAACTCGACTGAAGGCTCTGAAACCATTAATCAGACTGGGATGATCTCAGAATTATTTACGATTCCAGGGGAAAAACTTTTGGGTAAAAAACATCAATTATTTCAATCATGTACTTAGTACGGACAATATATTCGTTTCCATAACGTCATCTAGTATCCATTTATTCGTCAATTACTTAATTTAAACATATTTTATTATCTTACGTTGAGTTCTTGCATCGCTAATATCACCGTATGTAAAACTTAGTATGTGCTTCTGAAGTAGGTACGAGGGTCACACCAAAAAGATCGGCAATAGAATACTCAGGAATAAATTAAACACAATTCCATTTTAAATTGAAAAAGTAAAAAACATAAGAGTAGTTGTGATTTCAAATGACAACTACTCTTATGTTTTTTACTTTTGTAAACGGAGCTTAATTGTAGTGTACAATACTGTGGATTTATTCATATGAGCCATTCAGTTGATCGTCCATTCTCCATATAGCCCTGACCTGAGCCCCAATTATTATTTTACATTCCCAAGAATATTCATATTATTTTTTTCATCCAATAATAAGAATATTCATATAAATAATAATAACGAAAAATAATCAAAGATATGTTACGTGGTCAACTGTTTCAAAGCTCAGAAGAGGCAGTCGACGCTTACAAATCAGCTGTTTCGACTATGTCCACTTGAGACTGGAATAACTGTTTTAAAAAGTTGGTTCGATCAGATGCAAAAATGCATCGAATGTCTGGGAGAATACTTTGAAAAACAATCAAATAAAAACATATGTATTAGCTGTGTACTTTCTATTCCCGATCTTTTCGGTGTGTCCCTTGTATTCGTCTGAAGTGTAATATTTAGCGAATTAGTAATAAGTATGTACATCCTTGTTTGTTAACGTTAATATACTAGTAGTAAGGTGGTTAAATAAGTCATTAAGAAGTTATAAATGACTAAAATCACTTGAAAGTCATGCTGTTTGTAAATCCATTATAGTACAGTATGGTTGGCTTTTCATGTTACTAAATAGTAAAGTCGTTCATTTTTGGCTTATAGATTCTGTACCACTGGCCGAACGCAATTTCTTATTTTATGACATTTTAGGTATATGCTAACATACTATCGTTTGCAATGGATAAAAACGACTCAAACTGGGTTTTAAACTGTCACATAGCTAAAACTGGCATATTTTATAATATTAATTTAGTTATAGACACTTAAAAGAATATTGAATAAGTGAGCTACCATACATTGAATCGAAAATTTCCTCAAACGTAAAAATTACGCAACATCGTGCTTTACAGACACATGACATGACATAACGCAATCATACAAAAAATTGCGACTTTAGAATTGATGTAAGTTATTTATGTCCTCAAAATGGCAGCCGTACCGGACTAATAAGAGGATATTGAAAACGATGATACAGACCTAACTTTTTAGAAATGACGTCAATGGACGGTATATAAAATAGGACCCTGAATATTTAAAATCGTCGGGTTGTTGTGTGTACTGTGTGTGCATGCATAGGTACCTCCCAATCTCCCAATAGATTGTTCATCTTGGTAACTCGTTCACGGACCGGACAATACTGCGGTTAGATACAGCTTTGGTGACAGCCACTATACACATTACATCTTGTGACAGCCGCAATTTGATGCGGCGACGTGAACCATGACACCAATCCGATTTTTGTATGGGACTTCGTAAACTACTTTCGTCTTAAAACCGGATATTGCAAAACAATGAAAAACATGCGGTGCGTGTGAGAACCACTTTTGTTCATACTGCCTACCCTGTGCACGCCACTGCTTACAGAAAGTGTAATTGACTTTATTTTATTTTATCTACACTAGTCTCATAATGTTCGAATTATGAACTCGAAAACAGTTGTATGAAGACCTGCTTTAAGCATTTTGCCTTTAGAAATTACAGTTTCATAGAAATTACACAAGCGTAACGCCTTAATGAGAATGCTCTTACTTCAAAGAAGTTGAGAAATGAAATTAAGTTTTTTTTTGCCAATACTCAAATCGCCATCTTCCGCCGCACCTGACAGTTGTTGTTGTGCGGTAATTGTTCGGTTGTTGTTCAGTTATTTTAATAAATTTTTGTTCAGTAGTTTTAATTCGTCCGCACCGGCCATTGCAAGGCCCGATCCAAAGTCTTATTAATACGAGCACGTATTATGGCATGATATGAATTTTTGAAAATTCTATTCAGTTGTTCAGATGTCGAGTCAGCAAATGAACATTATTGAACAACAACTGAACAAAATGGGAACAGCATCTGAACAACATCGGAACAACATAGAAACAACAAATGAACAACATCTGAACAACAACTTAACAATATCGGAACAACATTGAAACAACAACTGAACAACAACGGAACAACTGAACAACAACCGATAATTTTTATCTTTATTTATTTTTTATCTTTTTACCATACAACAACAACTGACAGGTACGACGGAAGATGGCGATTTGAGTTTTGGCAAAAAAACTTTGTTTCATTTCTCAAAATTATGGCAGTAAGAGCCTTCTCATTAAGGCATTACGCGTCTGTAATTTCCATCATACTGTGATTTATACATAAAGGAAGAATGCGTAAAGCAGGTCTTAATGCAACTGTTTTTGAATTCATAATTCGAACATTATGAGACGGGTTTAGATAAAATTACTTTTTTGTAGGTCTTTGAAAAGTCTTTCATTAGAAGTTCTCTTGGCAGGTCTGAAAAACAGCGAAATCAGTTCACTCATTTTCAAAGAAGACGATATAACTCCTGGACCTGAAAATAGCTACGTTTTGTTGCATGAGAAAAATCATAGTAAGTACTTAGTGTATAGTTTTCTTTTTTCTTAGACGTGTCTACATCACCACTCGATATTATGTATCTGAATTCCTTGCATATAATAAAACTGTCCTGAACAATAAGAATTCCATAGCAGGTGTGCCAGACCTTTAGTTTTGCCCCTGACACTTGTCAAGTTAAGGTTTAATGCTCATTCAGCAGAGCGAGCAGGCCACGTTGTTTGTACGCCAAATATTTGCAGAATGGGATGATAGCATGCCATTGGAACAGGACAGAGTGAGATGCATGATATCAAGCGTCGTCGTGGAGATGGCAGCGGCTGAGGACCTAAGCCCGCTTCTTGCAGTCCACGTCGATCAAACCCACGTCGTGGTCTCGTTGTTGAACAAAGTAAGTAGTTCCGGCAGGTAGTGTATCTACGGTAGAATAATTTCTTGCTGCCATATCTAAATTTGTGTCAATACAATGTATCTTTATACGAAATTTCATTTCACAAGGTGCAAAACTAACGAAGTTATAAGGGTTGGGCATACAGACATACATAGTTGACGACATTATAAAGGCTTGTAGTACACTACGAAACCCTATAGTGTAGTAATTTATCTAAAACTAAATATCACCTTTCTCCTAATCCATCAAATTGTGTGAAAATAATTTGTTACACATACATTTTAAAATATATATTTCACAGTATTATAAAAATACAATAACTAATGTTCTAATAACTTTATATTTATTACAGAAAATAAAAACGCGAGTATCAATAATGGACGTACAGGTAGACAACCTCCAGTACGAGAGTGGTCAGTTTGACTTCCCGGTGATAGCGGCGACGCGGCCGTGCCTCGGCGAGCTGGAACGCTTGCCCACCGTGTGGAACCTGTTCGCGGACCAGAGGGCGTCCAGCGAGCGCCGCCACGACAGCCGGCTCACGCTGCAAACCTGCCACGACACCTGGGCCGTTATGTCGCACCAGTTTTGTCGTAAGTCTCAATTATACTAATACAAAAAACTTACCGTTTCATGCCTGCTTAGAACCGCAACACCCCAATACAACCAGTGGGTGTCGTAAAAAGCGACTGAGGTATTAATTCATCCAGGGAATGGTCAGCAGCGTTCCCTGTAAACGCAACACCTTACACTACGCTCGCTAATCCGCTTGCCAAGAGTGGTGAGTATGGCAATACCCGCCAATAGGTGGAGCTCATGTCCAGCAGTGTACCGCTGTGACTGTCCAATGTAAGTATGTAAAAAAAAAACATTGTATAATTTCTTTTTCTTTTACAGAATTAACAGAAATAGATTTCCGTGCGGGCCCCATAGCGCTGTACGTAGAAGACGCATACGTTAAGGCTCTAGCTCACCTGGTGAAGATAGCGTTCCCTCCGACCGCCGAGGACTACGATTCAATTCTCCGCGCCGAGGCGACCGCGCTGCAGAAGCCGCTGCAGCTGCGACTGCTGCAGATACATCCCATAGACCTGACACTCACGCTACATACTGCGGTAAGCTGAATACATCGTACATCTACTAGTAGGGAATTCACTGATATGTTTTTGAATACTAAATTTCAAAACACTTCCCGTGTTAGGTTAGGTTATACAATTTTTGAAAACTTGCAAAATTTTCAAGCGCGGGTAGTGACGATGCCTCTTTCATCTAGGCTACCGCAGCTGATCTTTGCCCGCCAATTTTGCAAGTGTATTTATCAAGGATATGTTTTTATGTCGTTTGAAGCCGACTAGTAGTTTAGTTGAATTTATTAATAAATAAACCGTGTGGCATGGGCGCCATGCAGGCTCAAGAGATAGCAGATGACCTATTCTGTCGCCCTGATTTTTTAGCAAACGATACGCCAAACATCCTGTATATCTACGTGTTTTACGTTTTGATATGTTATTGGCTACTTGTATTTCAGGTCCGTATGTACATAGCGCTGGATCAGAGTCCCCTGCACCTGAACGCGTTCACGCTGCACCACATGTTCACGTCGCCGGAGTGCCTCGCGCACGCACTCACTGTGCATTATCTCTCCGCTGCGATACTCAGCGCTGGTATGTTCTCCGACACTCCTTTACACTGATACCAGATTTAACCTAGGAATAAGGCATTTATTTATACATACATACATAAATCACGCCTACGGGGTAGGCAGAGCGTTAACGGCCGTAAAACGGGCATTATCACCACATCTGACAAAAGTTTGAGGGTCAATCAGATAACTGTGTATCACTATAGTGACAAGTTGTCAGCCCATCGCCTAAAATTGCAATACACATCTAACCTTCGAGTCTCTTAGTCGCCTCTTACGACACCCATGAGTAAGAAATGGGGGCGATGCTATTCTAAGCCAGCATCACACGGTTTGGTATTTATTTATAGTAATAGAAATACTCTGACACAAGGGTTCAACGTGTCGCTGGACGACTTGGTGTCAAACCCCAAAAAGAAGAATAGTAATAAGACATTGCCGGCGAGAGCCGGAATCTCATTCGCATGATTCTGGATTTTGATATTGTGTAGTTGTAGCCCCGAAATGTTGCCAGCTTGTATTGTGAGCTACCTGTCTTGTGGCATATCCAATAAAGAGCTTTACGAGACGTTTACAAAAATATATCACAATAATACATTTTAGCTAGCTACTTGTAAAAAAAATAGTTAAAGCAATTCAAATATAGGACCCCAAACATGGGATGACTACTTTCATTTTATTTTTGAAATGTAGCATAAATTTATCAATCCTACTAATATTATAAATGCGAAAGTTTATAATGTTTGTTTGTTTGATACTTCTTCACGCTAAAACTACTGAACCGATTGTAATGAAATTTGTAGAAGGTAACATAGATTAACACATAGGATAGTTTTTATTTTATGCCGGAAACGCCGCGGGTAACAGCTATTGTGATATATTTTTGTGATTGTCTCGTAAAGCTCTTTATTGGATATGCCACAAGTCAGGTAGCAGGTTCTTTTGAGACCCCACGGGACAGGTTAAAAAAACCGCCATCTTTAAACCCCACTTACGACCTGGCAACATCCGTATAATTAAAATAACAACACATATCAAAATGCAGAATCTGGTCCTCATATTATGCAAACGAATATCCTTTGGAGGTCGTGATCCAATTTGGTAGTAATTTATCTGTCTAAAGATGAATAGATTTTAAAATTAGTCTAGTAGTTGCCAAGTGCTGTTACTGCCGTTGGCATTCACTTTTCCTTATAAATTATAAAGACTTGACGTTGTATCTGCATCTGTACTAGGGGTTGCGTTATTATTATTTTTATTTATCATTTTATTGCACACATATAAATTTACAGGATTCAACATAAAGCGAACGCAACAGATAATGCTTATCATTTATATAAAAATTTCTCTCAGCCGACTCAAAGGAGAGAAATCATATTACAGAATAAAAATAAATATATGTACTCGTACTACATCATTATCATTCAAATTTAAGAGCTTGGCTCTTGTCGGTGGATTAATTGCCATTTTTTTCTATCTTCTGCCAGCGACTTGACCTCTTGATACGACTACATATTTATTAATATTCCATATCTATCTGTTTCCTATATTTTGTTTAGCAGGATAGCCAGAGCGAAAGAGGAGTATTTAAAAACGGTAATTTACGCCACGTCTTCAAACATTGAGGGTCATTCAGATAATCGCGTATAAAAAATTATAAATATATTAATATAAATACATCCAATACGGATAGATTTGAAAGACAAAAATAAGGTTCCTCTCTCTCTCTTTTCGTGTGGGACACCGAGTCATCCAACGACCCGATGAACCCTGGTGTCAGAGTTTTTCAACCGCCTACTACCACTAGTAGGCCTCTGACATGGTTGTGTTAAGAGACGTATGAAAAGGAAGAAATTAGTTAGTTGGGATGTCAGACGAGTGCTAAGACGTAGTTAAGATTTGTGCAATTTAATAAATTTATCACTATTAGGAGTATTCATTTGGTTTTTGTTCGCCGCTCGCCGCCCCGTCCACAATGTTCCTTATTGTATGCTTGCTAGTATGTACGTTCCGCAGGTTGGGTTGTCGGCGGCTTAGAGCTGCTGGGCGCGCCGGGGGCGCTGGCGGCGCGCGTGGGCGGCGCGTCGGGCGGCGTGCGCGGCGTCGCGTCCACCACCGCCGCGGCGCTGCTGCGCTCGCTCAGCGCGTGCGCCGGCTCGCTCGCCAGGAACCTCGACCTGCTCGCGGGCGACGAGGAGCACGCGCGCAGAGCCGCCGCCGCCAGGAGACGACCGCCGCAAACCTTCGTCGAAGGACTCATTGCTGGCATCACTAACTTCGCTATCAATATACTAGGTGAGCTTGCAGTTACGAGTATAACAACCGACGCACTCTCCATCTTCCCCTTCTGATTAATGCCCTCTCACTGCAATGAAGCCTCACCCGCTAACCGCTCCCTAACTAGCCTCTTCATCTTTTCCCTCATATTCGATTTCCATAAATATTCTGTTCAATTCACACAGCGCCATCTAACACCAAACTTAGCATAGCCTGTACTATTGGGACTAAATAGCTTAAATTAATATTTACATACTTTTTAAACACTCACTATAACTATAAAACCGGTTCTATCGCGGTTATATTTAGGTAAATATTAAAAATTTACCTGTGTCTCGACGTTTTTACACAGTTGTATGTGTTTTGTGTTCATAAAATATAGCTTGACACTGTGACAGATGTCAAATGCATAACATTGTTCTTTTGTAATTTTCATTCTCATTTGGTTTCCTATCTAGCTACATGCTGTGATGAAAATTATCCTATAATTTGCAGAGTATAGGCGGTGGGTGACGAAATGTTCCGCTACCCACATATTCTCTCTTAATAATCTTTTGTGAACACCGCACAAGGCCGGCACACAACACTCACAGTATCCGACGGTTGTTCCGATGATAAATCGCGCGGTTTCAACTTGTCATTTCTGGATTCCATCCGGTTGACAATTTAAATCCGTCCTTTCGGTTGGAATGGTTTAGTATTTAAAATGTGGCCATAATATTATTATTGAAATCACACAGACTAAACACAAATATCTGTAAATTTATATAAAAAATATTTGTATCTTGTGGAGATCGAACTCTCGATTCGGCGTAGCAGGCAGGGGTGCTATCCGCACTGCCATCGGGCCCGTTTTATTAGCTTGTTATAATCATCACGTCAGGGCTACATGACTTCATGAAGGCAAGGGTCCTTGATGAAGGTCACTTCTATGGTCCTTGATGAAGGTCACTTCTTCGACCTTTACTGACGACTGCACTTCCGAAAGTGCACCCATCTAGAATAAAGTTCTGCATAGGTTTATGTTTTTCGGTACTTTTGAATTTGAAACGAGCGTAAGAATGTTCGAATTGGTATGGCATTCATTGAGAGTGTTGTATCTGTTAAGTAAGTAACTATAACTTATGTGTGATCAGGTGCTGTGGGCGGTCTGGCCCACCACCCGCTAGTGGGGGTGGCTGTGGGCGAGGGCAGCAGCGCGGCGGCGTTGCGGCGCAGCCTCGTGGGCGCCGTGGCCAAGCCGCTGAGCGCCACCGCAGACCTGGTCGCGTACGCCGGCCACGGCCTGCTGCGACAGACCGGCTGGGACCCCGTGCCGCAGGTAACGCACGCACACACATGCAACACACACACACACACACACACAGCCTCGTGGGCGCCGTGGCCAAGCCGCTGAGCGCCACCGCAGACCTGGTCGCGTACGCCGGCCACGGCCTGCTGCGACAGACCGGCTGGGACCCCGTGCCGCAGGTAACGCACGCACACACATGCAACACACACACACACACAGCCTCGTGGGCGCCGTGGCCAAGCCGCTGAGCGCCACCGCAGACCTGGTCGCGTACGCCGGCCACGGCCTGCTGCGACAGACCGGCTGGGACCCCGTGCCGCAGGTAACGCACGCACACACATGCAACACACACACACACAGCCTCGTGGGCGCCGTGGCCAAGCCGCTGAGCGCCACTGCAGACCTGGTCGCGTACGCCGGCCACGGCCTGCTGCGACAGACCGGCTGGGACCCCGTGCCGCAGGTAACGCACGCACACACATGCAACACACACACACACACAGCCTCGTGGGCGCCGTGGCCAAGCCGCTGAGCGCCACCGCAGACCTGGTCGCGTACGCCGGCCACGGCCTGCTGCGACAGACCGGCTGGGACCCCGTGCCGCAGGTAACGCACGCACACACATGCAACACACACACACACACACACACAGCCTCGTGGGCGCCGTGGCCAAGCCGCTGAGCGCCACCGCAGACCTGGTCGCGTACGCCGGCCACGGCCTGCTGCGACAGACCGGCTGGGACCCCGTGCCGCAGGTAACGCACGCACACACATGCAACACACACACACACACAGCCTCGTGGGCGCCGTGGCCAAGCCGCTGAGCGCCACCGCAGACCTGGTCGCGTACGCCGGCCACGGCCTGCTGCGACAGACCGGCTGGGACCCCGTGCCGCAGGTAACGCACGCACACACATGCAACACACACACACACACACACACAGCCTCGTGGGCGCCGTGGCCAAGCCGCTGAGCGCCACCGCAGACCTGGTCGCGTACGCCGGCCACGGCCTGCTGCGACAGACCGGCTGGGACCCCGTGCCGCAGGTAACGCACGCACACACATGCAACACACACACACACACAGCCTCGTGGGCGCCGTGGCCAAGCCGCTGAGCGCCACCGCAGACCTGGTCGCGTACGCCGGCCACGGCCTGCTGCGACAGACCGGCTGGGACCCCGTGCCGCAGGTAACGCACGCACACACATGCAACACACACACACACACACACAGCCTCGTGGGCGCCGTGGCCAAGCCGCTGAGCGCCACCGCAGACCTGGTCGCGTACGCCGGCCACGGCCTGCTGCGACAGACCGGCTGGGACCCCGTGCCGCAGGTAACGCACGCACACACATGCAACACACACACACACAGCCTCGTGGGCGCCGTGGCCAAGCCGCTGAGCGCCACCGCAGACCTGGTCGCGTACGCCGGCCACGGCCTGCTGCGACAGACCGGCTGGGACCCCGTGCCGCAGGTAACGCACGCACACACATGCAATACGCGTACGCCGACCACGGCATACATATGTGTGTAAAACTGACAGTCCAAAAAGCTATATGTGCAGAAAAAGTTAAAAGTGCGCAGCCATAATGCTACGTTCACTCTTTGCTTCTGCTCCTGCCGACGCTGCGAATATTGCCCTATATACTTCCTTTTCTCGCAGTAATACGATTGAGTAAGATAGCAATATATTCTAGTCGCATTCGTGCTGCCGGTCCTTTGACTTCCGCACGAAAAGCCGACACTTCTTCGAGCACGGGAAGTGTCAGCGGCATGACGAGTAGCAGCACAAGTGAACCGTTCATATTCTCCCGCTGCCTACTTCCTCTTCTATTTACATGCCTATAGCGCGAATGTCTGAACGCGGCATTGGTAACCCGATGGGTATATATTCCAGCCTCGCACGGAGCGCGCGCTGCGCGAGACGGCGGCGGCGGCGGTGGGGTGGCGGCGCGACTGCGTGCGCTGGGCGTTCCGGCTGGCTGAGCTGGGCCCCGTCGCCGGCTACAACGTGCTGCTGGACGACGCGCCCGCCATGCTCCTGCTCTGCTCCAAGGTACGTATTGATTGAAAAATCATTTGATCTAGCTCGGCTTTGAATAGCATCACCCCATTTCTTACCCGTGGGAGTCGTAAAAGGTGACTAAGGGACGCGAGGGTGTGTATTGCAATTTTAGGCGATGGGCTGACAACCTATCACTACGGCGATACACAATTTTCAGAATGTCCCTCAAATATTTGTCAGACGTGGCGTAAATGTCCGTTTTCGCGGCCATTTACGTTCTGCCTACCCCGTCAGGGATTATAGGCGTGATATATGTATGTATTTGCGTCTTTCTTAGCTCTCTCTCTCTTTTCGTGTGGGACACCGAGTCGTCCAACGCGGTAGCTTGAGTACCATCTTAAATGAACACTAATTTTAAAGCACTTCAACTTGTTGGGATTAAAAATTTTAGAGAACTTACAAAATGCACCGCAGGCAGGGTTTGACACTGCGACGCGTTATTGTAATTAATATACACTTGCATATTTACGCTCACAGCATTAATTAGCTGTGGTAGTTGAGTCAGCAACTGAACAACACCTTAACTAAACAACTGAACAAAATCGGAACAACATCGAAACAACAACTGAACTACATTGGTACAACAACTGAACATCTGAACAACAGTTGAAGAACAACTGAACAACAACTGCACAACATCTCAACAACAACGTAATAAAATATGTGCGGCGAAAGATGGCGATATGAGTGTAGGCAAAAAAAAACTTTGTTTCATTTCTCAACTTTATCGGAGTAAGAGATTCTCATTAAGGCATTACGCTTCTGTAATTTCTATAGGCAGAATGCATAAAGCAGGTCTTTATACAACAGTTTTCGAGTTCATAATTCGAACATTTTGAGACGAGCGTAGATTTAAATAATTTTGAATGAGCTTGTTGTATATTTTCTTGTTATGAAATGAGTGCCTCAGACACTATTAAGTCGTCAGCTACGGACGTATAAAGCCAATGATAATGAAGATTATCACTTATCAACGCTTTAGAAGTAGGATTACCAGGCCGATAAGGATACGATATACACTCGAGAGCAAAAGAATTAGGGTCACTCAAAGAATCCAAAAAATCTCAGAAACTTTAAAGCTTTTTAGCTGAAAGCAATATGGCGTTTAGTAGACAATTTAATCATTCTCAAATTTTAAGGTTGTGCTGTATTACATATATCATAAAAGCATACAATTTGAAAAAGGGAGACTATTGGAGATAGAACAACGAACGAAATTACTGTGTTTGTTTTTCCTTTCTTTTTCTAATCTTTTTATTAAGATGGGCATTTAAAACATACTGATTACGTAATTTTTTTTTTAAATTTAAACTGCAATAATGCTATTTACACCTGCAGCATGCACTAAAATACTCATTGCTGGAAACTGGCTGGGGTCAGGGTGATACAGCCAGGACTGTCTTATTCGGTCCGCCTCCATTGCATGCAATTTTTCCATGTCACCTTTTTTAGTGTCAACGTTTTGTCAAACAAAACGCGGTGGGCTACGACGGTGATGAGAAAAACTGGGTAGGTAACTACGGTGATGAGAAAAACTGGGTAGGTAACTACGGTGATATTAATAACTGGGAGTATTCTTTTTGTCCGGTCCAAAGACGCATCGGGTCAGGCTGGGCTGCTTATGGGGAAGCTGAATTGTCTTCCAGTCTAAAGTACTTCAATGCCTGATAACCAATGTGTCCTGCCGATCCTCACCTATGGTGCCGAAACATGGACGCTCACTAAGCACATGAATGAATATCATGTATAAGATTAAAGTAGCACAGAGAGCAATGGAGCGTGCCACGCTAAGCATCTCCCTCGTTGATCTCGTACCAAGTGTCGTAATTTGACGTAGGACAAAAGTCGAAGATGTAGGAAAGCGAATCACAAGATTGAGGTGGAGTTGGTCAGGACACGTGGCAAGTAGGCTTGACGGATGGTAGACAAAAGCAGTCACAGGGTGATGGCAAAGGGGAGCAAAAAGCTCGGGCAGACCATCAGCCCGGTGGTGCGGTGATATCACCAAGTCGACGGGATCTCTACGGATGAGTTTAGCACAGGACCGTGAAGGCTGGCGCAATAGAGAAGAGACCTAATACCCTGCAGTGGGTGGGTGTGGGCTGATGATGATGATGAATCTTTACGTAATAATTAATTTTTAATTCAGTCACTTAAGAAGCTTTAAATTGTCTATGTATTTTTTTACTAATCTAGCATTCTTATTTGCTGAGATTTTAGGATTTTACAAGTGACCCTAATTTATTCATTGCTCTCGAGTGTAGACTAGTTTTGGAGAATTACGTCAGTGCTTTAGGTTATGATGTGATGTAATAATGATGCTACCACTGACCTCTGTTAGCGGTCAGTGCAGACTACTAAACTGAGTGCGATGTTCAGTATCATTTTCTATGAAAATTACAAAAGGTTACGTTTGTTATATGGAAACCCCTTAAATATTGATTTTGAGTATTAACTATCATAGGAATAACAGAAATACATAATCTGTGAAAATGACGACTTTATAACTGCCACAGTATATGAGATACAGCCTCCATTCAAATATCGTTAAAAACGAGCAAAACACCAGATTCAAATTTTCAGTATTTGTTGTTCTAGTGGCAACGGAAATAAATCATCTGCAAAAATTTCAACTAACTATCACAGTTCATGAGAGACAGCCTGGTGACGGACACAGACAGCCGAGTCTCAGTAATAGGGTTCCGTTTTACCCCTTCGGGTACAAAAGTAATTAATGTTTAATATGGTGTTGCAGTTGTTCGTGATTGTGGAGACAGAGTGCGAGCGTGTCATTGAGATGATCGAAGTACGACACTGCTCTGTACTTCCTTACTTCGGTGGACCTATAGAGGTAAGTCATTAGTAATTTTTATTTAAAAGAGGTTAGTAGGTATGATTATTACAAGGATAAAGAATTATTTTTGGAATATAATAGTTCTTTGATACCTATTTACCTGGACAATTTGACAAAAAACAGTTTAAGCCACGAATCATGTTTAAGTTTACAAAACACGGTATATGTTCTTTCTCTGGAAGATCAGATGAATCGCCTTGCAATACGACCTACGAAGGCACGTTTTTAAATACTAAGGAATCTTATAAAGGTAATTTTTGTAATTATACCTTAGTATGCAGCTCATTAAAGGTAAAATACAAAGTTTTATCAATATCTCATCATTATCAATCTGGAAGAAAATCTAAACCGTGGAAAAAGCTACGCCGCGTGGAGACTTCTCGCGCAACATTAGCCCTCTGGGGAGAAGACAGGGATGCACTTATGAGTCAAATAGTTACTAGTGGTGAAATTTTGTGCATTTTTATTAACTTAAGTTGAAACAAGGCACAAAAAAGGATCACCTCTACCCAAGAAGTTTAAAGTTGACACCTTAAACATTTATTTTATATTACATTTGGGATTCGGAAGGGATTATCACGACAAAGGTGTTTTTAACCGGATAAAAATGTACATCGTTACAAGATAGCAATCAAAGAAAAGAGTAGGAAAAACTGGACCTGTTGGTAATTTTTATGAAGGTATTCATACATAAGGCAATCAAAAGATCTGATAAACGTATTAGGATTCAGGTGAATTTATTAAATACTGAAAATAAACCCGTGCCGTGTGGTGCCGGCTTAGAATAGCATCTCCCCATTTCTTTCCCGTGGGAGTCGTATGAGGCGACTAAGGGACTCGAGGGTGTGTATTGCCATTTTAGGCGATGGGCTGACAACCTTTCACTATGGCGATACACAATTTTCCGTATTACCCTCAAATATATGTCAGACGTGGCGTAAATGTCCGTTTTGCGGCCGTTTACGCTCTGCCTACCCCGCAAGGGATAATACGCGTGATATGTGTGTGTGTGTGTGTGAAAATAAATTTGTATTTTAATTCCCACCCCTTTTCATTGTTACACGCGGTAACAATTTTTTGTGTCAATGGGACCCCACGGCCCTTAAATAAGAACACTAAAATTTTTATGAATGCTGTCAATATCTTTTTCATTTTTTCAGCTGATGGTAATGAAAAACAAACTGGCTAAGAACGCGGAATCCCGAGTCATAAATGAAGATGACGAATTTCATGTAAGTATTGTGCAAAAATTATAATGATGGCAATGAAAACAATTTTATGAGCATGTCAACATTGCGTAGTTACACATGACGACAAAATTGTGACGTGCCGGTGTGACGTGACAACTAACGATTTGTGATTCAAATTAATGATACTTACTTTGACGACTGTGGTGGCCGTCATCTCATCTATATACTAATATCATCTAATATTATAGATTCGAATAAGTGTGTGTATGTATGTATGTTTGTTACCTCTTCATGCTCAAACGACTTGACGGTTTCGGATAAAATTTGGTACACAGATAGATAGAAATAGATACTGATCCAGGCTATCTATCTTGTTATAAATAGTTTACTTTTTACCGCGAAAAAACATGCCATTCGCACAGGAAAACCGTAAAACAGCCTCGGTTCAAACCGTGGGGCAAAAAATCTAATCAAATCTTTTAATCAATTGCGGGGTAGGCAGGTCGTCAACGGCCGTTATCACCAAGTATGGCAAATAATTTATTTTGAGGGTAGTTTCATGAGAATCATGTATCACTAAATTGGGTTGTCAGCCTGCCGCATAAAATTTACTATAATATTAAGCCCTGGCAACTCCTATTCGCTCTTAGATACACCCGCAGGAAACAAGTGGTGCGATGTTATTTAGAAGCCGGCATGACATTGCAAACAAACACAAAAAACAAACTATAGACACGAATCGAACCGTTCCGTTTTCTTGTCCATGGTTTTTGAGAAAATACTAGGTTGTCTGATAAGATTTTATACGCCGGCTCTTAGACTGCATTTCATATTGGTCAGGTCGCAAATCTCATTTAATCCATACAATTGAATGTGTCATTATGCCGTTATTCTAGCGTCAAATTCTCTAAATTTACGCCAGCGCATCCTACTAATATTATAAATGCGAAAGTTTGTATGTTTGTTACGTCTGCACGTACAACTACTGAACCGATTGAGATGAAATTTGGGACACATTAACATGAATTAACATATAGGATTGTTATTATTTTATGCGGGCAACAGCTAGTAGAAATATAAATTGTCCGTGTTCAGATCAGCGAGGCAGCGATGGCGCGCGTGGCGCGGTATACTGGCGCTGGCGGATTAGGGCGTGCGAGTGCCACGGGGGCTGCCTCGTCGGCCGCGTTGGGCTCCGAGGCGCGGCTGCTGGTCGTGCACGCGGCGCCGGGGCAGGAGCACGCGCTGCACGCCGCCTTGCTCGCGCTCGTGCACGCCAACGCCGACTCGCACTTCTCGCTCTTCTGACCAGACCACCGCCGACAACACACCCTACCAAAAATGCCACCGTACTACCCATATAAACCGTTTCCGTACCCAATCGGTTAATATAGACAATCATTACCAAGGCCTTGGATAAGCCGTGGAAACAAACACTATTTACTTGTTAATGCTCTAAAAATTCTAAGGAATTTGACATGCCTTACGAGTAATGTCTTCTATTGTAACACTCTAGGCGATCTGGTCAGTAACAACTGGCCAATAGTGCAATGCACTGTCTAACTATGTCACATTTATCTTAAATTACAAAGTTCTAGTAAGATGAATAGATAGAGTCTGTGTAGAAAGAGAATAAGCGTGAGCAAAACGTGAACTAGATGCAACCCACACTCAACATTTATCACAATGGCACACTAGAGGGTGGGTTGCCGATAGTTCACGTTTTGCCCACGTCTATTCTCTTTCCGCAGAGACTCTAGCTTGTCTTGGAAAAAAGTGATAAGTCAAAGTATTTTATGTTAACGGGAACCAATCTAGTATTTACGTTAAGTCAATACAGACTGAACGGTATTCTTAAAACTGCATTGTTCATATTGTGATATTGTTTATGTAATTAAATTATTCTTATTCATGCTAAGCAAACACCTAACAATTACATCGACATCATTCCTATCGTCACTACAAAAAATGTGATGTCGTCGTTAAACAAAAATCTTCAAGACCGAAGTCAATTTTGTAAACCAGGGTCCAGGACAGGCAAGGTGTTACAAAACATGTTAGATATTTCATAGATTACTTATTTCTCTTAGTTTTGGCAGCATTAGCTTTATCTGTTATTTTGTAATGCAACGAAAACAAAGACATAATTTCTCATTTCATCCCATGAGTATTTGGTTGACCGAGCAGTGCTCGGCTTTTATTGTCTTTTAAACCCTCCTTCATTATTAAAATCGTGATAATCGTTGGAGTCGTTTCTGAGATCGAGATAATACAGGCTGCTAAAATATTAGCAGCAAATATTTCAAGGCGTAAAGCAGTCCATGAATCTGAACAACTTTTCCCATAAAATATATAGAAAAACGAAATAAAATTTGGACCTCCCCTAGAAATCATAGGGAGGTCCAAATGTCCAAATTACAAAAAACCGGTAGGCTGGACCTTTTTGTATGGGAGGTCTAATTATGAGGAGGCCTGTATATTTATTGCTCGTTTAAAATATTAGATAAGTTGATTTAACATTCTTTCAATTATTCGCATGACGACGTTTCATCCTTGAAGCAAGTGATACTAGAGAGCATAAGTGAGAGATATAGTATATGGTCCGTTGTTACAGCATTAAAGGAAAATACCCTTTGTTCCCATTTGTCCTACTGATCAGTTCTATGATAGAACAGGTGGGCATATTTTTGAGGGTAGCAGAACTCAATCGCTTGATAATTTGGACCAATCAGGATACTTAGCTACAGATTTCTAGTCCCTATTCTTTTGCTTTCAAAATATACACATATCATCAGATGAATAAATGATATGAATTCAACTAAACGGGAACAAAAAGTCGAAAAGAGGTCAACGTATGTTCCATGGGGGAAGTAGTTCAGTTTCATGAGTATCTTAACCTCCAATTGTTTATGGTTGATACAAAGAGCTTTATGTTATTTATTGCTATTATCTTTTGTATTTTGTGACACCTTGCGTAGCACCTGCATATCTTTTAAATTAAAATCTAACGTGACACTAGTGGCGCCTAGGAAAAGAACCCCTGGAAAACATAAGTTCTGAACATTATTTACAAAAGGATGTTTTATTACTTTAATATTAATAATGCCCTCAAGATAAAAATGGCCTATAAACCTCATATAACATGATTGAACATTGCATATTCATTCACTCAGGGATTTTTCAAAGCGCCACTAGCTTAGTAGTTCAACTACTACCCATCTATTTTGAATCGTATTTTTATGATAATAATCATAATTTATACCATATGTTCTTGTATAAGTATATTATATTTATATATTAGTAGTCAATTTTTATAAATACTAATTAATTCCAATATTGATTGTGTTGTGTATGATATGTGTTAGGTAGATAAAGAGGGTTATATTTTATGGTTTTCAAAGAAGATTAATATATATTGGTAGGTAATACACACGCGTTTTTTTTTTGTTAAAACTTCTACGTCTATCATATTATCAACTAGTCTTATCGTAAAAAGTCTGATTTTTCTGCTCATTTAACGGAATTTTGGATGCAACTTAAAAGTCTTGTCCAACAGCGTTTGTGTGTTTTATTTTGGCACATTAGGGCACAGGCCAAGGATCAACCAATTTGTGGTCGAGGGAGAAATATGTTCCCAAATGAACGAGACCAGAAATTGTTATTTTGGCCGAGGCTGGTATATAACTTTTCTCTCATTTACAAGAAAACATAAATCCACATTCAAAATCAGGATTAAAATGTGAATGTATGTTTTTGGCATTAATTACGCTCACGTTCCATTTCATGAAGAATGCGCGGGAAATTCACATTCAACCTTAAAACTACAAACTGTGTTGTGTACTTACTAGATAAGTATAAAACAACCTTTTTCATGTTAGTGCAGTTTATGACACATTTTTAGGACAAGGACCTAATTATATTTTTTTTATTGACAAGGGCCTGAAGTAATATAATTAAAGCAAAAGCGCTATTTTAAGCAAGAGCGTAACGAGGAATTTCAAAGCAGAGTCCTGAGTTGTCATGCCATTACTAGTACAGTGCTGTTGTTTTTAAAATTCTCGTTTCTTCAGAAGTTATTTTACCCTGCATCTTATAAATTTCGTTAGAAACATCCAATTATTACAAAAACATCTCTTAAATTTGTAGCAACAAAAAATAACTTATTTGAGTATTTTTTTCGGTATGGATGTGGTAAATACTTAATAAAATAAAAAACCTAGGTATTATTTCAATGAAAAGTGTTATATCTCAAGGGAATTTGCGTTTCATTTCTTGCAGATATTCAATTAAAAGTGCCCCATCCCTAGGAAGTTTGCGTTTGATTGGTTACAGATATTCATGTTCCAAGTTCAAATCACTTGTAGTCCGGGACTAGATGACCTACCAACTTTAATATGGAAGGGGACACTTATGTGCGAACCGAAATTATGTAGTGGAAAACTTTGTTGGTAAATGTGTTATTTAAGTTTGTTTATTTTCATGTAATCAATGTTTGTATATCAATAATAATAAAAAAAGTGAGGCCAAATCTAATCTTAAGAAAGAATCACTTGGAAGATGGGGGTTTATATCACATGCAGTTAAATTCTAAATCTGAGTCTACATTTTGCTCTGTATTTTTAGTTAAATGTTATTTTATTTATTTTAGACGGCTGCCGCTGTGTTGGAGGCTGCTATTAACACAGTGCCGTTCATTGTAGGCAGCATATTGTTCAGGAAACTAAGCAAACCAATGTTTTTGGCTGGAATTTTATCATAAACCTAAACTTGTTTAGTTTTTAGCAAAAAACCTGAAACAGTCTAGGTTTAAACCATGGTAAACCGGGACTTGTTTAGGTTTGTGATGAAATAGAGTAATTGTCTTTTGTAATCTGCTGGTGTTTGATCAAAGACCAAGAATTTATCAAAAACCTGCGACATGCCGACATGCGACATATTTACCGGTTTAAGAATATCTACCGGCAACAACACTACGAAATGTAATGCAGATTATAGTGCTCGTCTAAACTCATCTTTATTCATAATTGTGATCTGTTTATTTGCTTAGAGATTTTCGAGTGTTTTTTTACATTTACTGGGTTCCACTATCATGAAATATGTAAGTACTTTTAAAAAATCGATGTAGGAGCTACAAAAATTATTGAATTTATATTTGTTTTGGGGAAATAATAAAAAGAAAATGAAATTACAATGAGTTTTATTTCTTTGATATGTGGGATATACCTTTATAAACTAAGGCACAGATTATATTTTATGTCATAATTTCCTACTACCTACTATATATGTCGGAATGTATTGATACCTCATGCCGGATTAGAATATCATCGATGGTTCAGGAGTAGGTACGGTAGGTTGTAATTGTAGCACATAAGGTACCGCTGGCAGAGAAAACAAAACAATAATTATCTCTATTTAATATACTCCAAAAGAAATCAATTAGTTTGTCCCCAGCAATATATTTTTTTGCAATAAATAATATGAACTAGTTTAAAAATGTATGAGAAAGTATTTTTATTTCTATTATATTTTATCTGGGGACAGTAAAAACTCAGTTCTTTTGGAGTACCCCTGGTACCTAAATTGTTATTTACAGCCGACTATGCTTTGGTTAAGTGTTGAGACACACAGTGGATAGTCCTATCTCAAACAATAAACAGGGGTCTGTCTTACCCCACCTTACTCACCTATTAGAATGACGTGTTCAATATGGTATATTTTCGCCTATGTAAAACAATGAGTGGTCAAAAACGCAAGAGGAAAAACCGACAGGAAAACTGCTAAGTTGATGAACTTATTTGTTTGTTTAGTGCAGTAAATACCTACATCACGTACCACATCTGAGTAATCTGGTCACTAGATCAAATGTTCTGCCATGTACATACTTAATCTATTTCCTTAAAGTGTTTACTTCAAGCTTAAGTAATTACCTAGTACGGTTTTGCGTTGCTTAGGTAAATGTGTTTCCGAACGGGACACAGGCATCATGTAGTCGCAATACAGTGGCCCGAAACAACGAACAGCCCTGTCGCAAAATTGGAGCTTAGAAACTATACTTGAAATTAGTTACATACATAACCTTCCGATGTATAATGTCCCTTACGCAAAATTACTTCATATCACAAAAAGTCTCTTTCGCAGGATGTTCTTTTCGCAAAATGTCCCTTTAGCAATATTTTCCTTTTAATTCAACCGACAATAAAACACCATGTTTAATGTTTATCACTATGTTCCATGATATTGACATTTTGAATCCGTTGTCGGTTAAAAGCTTTTAGCTTCTTTATTTCGATTGCTTCAGGAACCTCGGAAAACGTGTTGACGATCCGTGGATGTAAGTTTTGCTTTGTGGAGCTCAATCCAGTGATTGAGTGATGGCGGAACTAAGCGTCTGCGACCGCGAGCGGTGCAACCCGTCCTAAACGTAGAAATGTAGCGTAGGTAAGTCTCGGAATGTATAAGATATACACTTAATTTTATTTTAGAACTGCTGAACATGGGCCTATTAGGCGGTATTTGCAATACTCACCACGCTTGACAGGCGGATTGGCAAGCGCAGTGAAAGGTGTTGAAGATATTCACAGAGAACGCTTCTGGCCTTTCCTTGGATTTATCCCTTACCTAGTTGCCTTCTACGACACCCTCGGGTAGAATCGGGGTGATGTATTATTCTAAGCCGGCACCACGCGGCATTTCAGGTTTCGTAAAGTTTAATAATCTACTGTTGTTATCTACACTATTATACACCAGTGAGATACAATTGAACATTTCCTTGCTGTACTGCCAGCCCTCTGGAACAAATCCACTTCTCGTATTGGTTGTAATCAAGTTATTCTTGGCATCTATCTTATCTGACTCGCGGCGCTCATTCGTTTAAAATCTCGTTACGATGAATGTGAGTTGACTGTATCCCCGATTTTGTTCAAACATCATTTTAACGCACAATTAACAGCCTGACTTCCTGCCTATTTTCGTTCAACACCAAAAGTGATCTTGGGCATGAACAGTGGCGGCGTTCCCTGTGAACATCCTTGTTCTGCTACCAAGCGTAGTAAGCATCCCTCAAAATGTGGAGGCCCATGTCCAGCGACAGCAATGGACTGTTCTGGCAGCTGTGACAATTTATAAGGAATATAAAAGAAATTCAAAAACTAAAACCAAACTACTGAGACATCGCGCTCTAAAAAGTAAAAAACAATAAATCTGTTTTCAAAATATTCATGCTTCATAAAATGTGGTCGTATGCAATCTATTCTACCCCTTTGTAAAGAAATAAGAGGAGTTTCAAACGTGGCAGACGATGACAGCTACCATTTGAAAAAGCTATCTTCGTTTCGCTATTACTGATGCAGCATTTCTTAAACTACAGTTTATAAAATCGTTTGTTGACCCACCCCAAAGCAAAAAGGCATTCTTGCATCTCTATAATATGCTGAGCCCTCTAAATTTCGCATAAGGATCTTGGTTCTTATGTATCAACAGAAGCGGCCTATCATGCTGAACAAATGCCGTACCTATCTCTAATTGTTTATCCGGGCTCGTAGTATTTCACAAACCCTCGATGTATGTGTGTCTGCAGAAGTAGTCCATCATGCTGAAAAACATTTGCAACAAATTGTCAGCTCCGGGCCGCATTACTAGTATTTACATGTACACACATACTTAATACATAATATCCTTTGCCAGTGCATATAAACGGCCGTAAAAAAAAGATATTTACGCCACGTCTGACAAACATTTGAGGGTTTTTCAGAAAATTGTGTATCAGCATAGTTATAGCTCATCACCTAAAATTGCAATGTACATGTAACCCCTTGAGTACCGTAGTCGCCTCCCTCATACGACACCCATGGGAAATAAATGGGGTGATGCTATTTTGAGCCGGCATCACACGGCTTATTACTAGTATGTCTATATGTGTATTGTAATGTGTATGTAGGTACTGTCTCGAGATATTGTCGAATATTTTTCCTTCTTTCAACACGTTATACTGGTTATGCTACCCACTTGGGTTGGGGTTTTTTCCATTTGCAAGACAGGGCGAGGACCGTGGCTGGGTTATCCATATAGGAAACTTATGGGCCTCTTTTGACTCTTTTACACGAGGCTAATACCATGCAGTAAGACACTTACTTTGATTCTTCTGTCGTTGCGTGGAACACTTGTGTGTACTACTACACTATTAGGCCTCTGACATGGTTGAGTAACAATCGCCGTATAAGTTATTGTTGGCGGCAACCTGGCCAGACGGCTTCACGTGCCCTCCAAAGCACAGAACCATCAGTCTTACAGATAATCAGGTAGTTCAGCCTGCAATGTCCAAACCAGACAGCAACAAAAAAAAACAGTGCCACATCGGTTGTCAAAATACCTTGATGAAATAAAACAATTACTTAATTTGTAACTTTCTAAAGTTTTACCAAAACGCTATCTCTTAACTTGCCTCATTTACAGAGTGTTTATGTTTTTGAGGGAATGCAGTTATGCTTGTTTATATTACTGCTACAGTTTTGTTTTTGATAGTCATAAATTAATCCTAATGTACATATTACCACAAAGTAAGTATTGGCGAGCGCGCCCAAGTCAGATGGACAGCTACAAGAAAACGCTAATATCTCACGCACACATCTCCCCGCCGCCGCCGTTTACGGTCGAGCTCGAATACCTGCGTAGTCGAGTGTCAACAGCATGACCGAAAATTACTTGTCGCAAATATGAAAATGGTTGCTGTATTTCTGGTTGCCTACATACAATTGATAATTGCGTTTAAAAATATTGAAGTTCCAGTATAGTAATAAAAAGTGGGGTAAAGTGGATGAAGATAACCACTTGTTTAAACCATTAGAACTTTTTATAGTGAGGCTAGAATAGAAAGAAAAGTAATGGAATAGTGGAATAAAATTCATACTAGAAAATTAAAAGGATTCTAACTTTACTTACCACACCACATTCAACTAGGCCTGTTAACGCCGTAAGTGCGTTTTAAAGTTTCGGCGAAATTGTAACATTAGGTACTTACTTACCTGCCTTACTTGAAAGAAATCTTAGGCGATGGGCTTTTCATCAATCGTAAAAAGACCTAGGTACATAGGTCTGAAAACATACTTACTTACTACTTACTATTTATATATTTTTATAAAAAAGGATATTTTAGCGACTCCCGAATCTGCTGATTATGAGACCCTTTATTTATTTGGGTGCGTTTTAAGCTTACGGTCATTGCACCTGAAAACTAAAGTGATAATGGTAATGATAACTGATAATTTCCAGGACGAGGAGGCTTTTAATTCGTATGATTGACACTTGCGTCCTCTTTTGCGAGCAGCAAACTGACGTCATTTGGCTTGAACGCAAAACGTTATAAAGTTGCGCTCGCGCTGAGGCGGCGCTCATTCGTAAATCTGCGCGCACGTCGCGCACTCCGCGTCGCCGTAACGTAACCTACCTGGAAAAGTGCGTTTACCGCCAACTTTGAACGCTTTTTAATTCTTGTGAATACGACAGTGCTTCAAGATGCCGAAAAATATTTTAGCAGAGATGGGCTCCCAAGTGGGGCTGACGCCCGCCAGACAAAATAAAAAGGTATGTAACAATTGGAACTTTCGAAGCTATTTACCTACATCAATGTAGGTACCTATTTTAATCTTAATTTTACCTAATAATTGGGAAAAAGTGAAGGTACGATTGCAAGGATCAAACTCGGAGAACTTTCTATCCAACTCCTCTAATGGAGATTTTTCTTAAGATTCGATGGGAAATTAGGAACTGAAAAATAAACTTGCCCGATGAATGGTGTATTAACGGTCTCACGGCCAGACAGAAATAAACCCTACCCACACCGCATATACACGTCATGCGCTCGACTACAATGTCAATATCGCAGTCTTCCTAGTAGGTTCCTAGTTACAATTTATTTTTTCTTGACAACATGATTAACAATATAAGAGCTGAGTCGTTGAAATGCGGTTTTGTTCGATTAACAAGCGTTATGCATAATTAAGTACCTACCTATATTTTTATTAGGTAGATGGGTAGCCGAAATAGTTTGCCAAACTGTAAACATTCTTTGCAACGTAGGTACTTCTTACGGGACGTATCCTTGATATTAGGTAGGTAGTAGATATGTAGTAGGTATTTATATTCAAAATTATTTTTTTACGTGTTCATGAGTTTTTTGACGGTACATGTTATGTGTTTTTGTTTGGTGTACGAAAAACGTAGAATAAATAAAAAGGTATAATATCTTTAGCGAATAGCGATTTTCGTACTTTAGAATACCACCTATCACTGAGCAAAAATTGCTCTCGCCTGGACTGTTGCCAAAATTCTTTATACGAATACTATTTTCTTGTCGGTGTAAAACTCGTTAGTTACTCATTAAACTCCATCCGATACAATTCAGCTTTCCTGTTTACAGTACCTATGTCTGTCGTATATCTTAACATCTTAACGTTGTTGCGAAATCCTACTTGCAATGCACTACCTACCAGATGATATTAAAATGGAATTAGCTACTTGTTTATATCTAATCAATCTTGCCTAGGTAACTACTTAATTATATAGACACTTAACATAAGGCTGCTCCCGAACAATATCATTCTCGCAAACGTGGCGGGTATGGCAATACCCACCAGTAGGGGGAGGCATGTAAAAGATTGGACTGTTATGGCTATTAATGTATGTTAATATTTTGAACATAACGCTCGTCTTATCCGAGTAGGCTTTCTTTGATAATATTCAATTGACCTGGGACTCCCTTGAGATTTTCTACAGTTACTTATTTACTCTTTTCTGTCTTTGGTTAAAACAAATATCTGAGCTTTCTATTTTGATCTTCCTATTCATTGTTCATCTTATTAATATTATTATTGTGTTTACAAATGTTTTGCTAAAACCGGATTGAGAAAAGTTGTTTTGTTTTTTACATTTCAGATTCAACCGTATATTTTAAATAATAATTAAAAAGATATACATGGCCTTACCACAAATAAAATAGACATGCCTCAATCGCGTATTTAATGTTTTTTTGTTGAGTTTTTATTTAAAAACGCGATCAACGCATGTTTTTCTTTTTTTACGTTTTTTCTATAATAGCGGTTGTTTTGTTCGATTGGTGAATAGGATTTCTGGAGATTTTGTGTTTTCATTGGGCTCCATAAAGGGTGTGACTGGGCTTTTGATGTGAGGTCGCGTTCAGTGAAATCATCACGTCACTAGGTATTCACCGGTTCCTATCTAACTCTTTTTTAAATTCCTTCAATTATAGGTGTTTAGGTATATTAAAGCAACTCTTTTTCTTTTACCTAAGTTGTATATATGTAACCTGTTATTCTCGCTGTGATCCTTCAAGCATCGCATACTAGTATCAAATGAAAGAAAATTATCTTAAATGCGCTCGCCTGATATGATACAGAAAATATTATATTCGTCCGTATAGAATATTTTCATTCATCGATTCACTGACTGTGCTCCAAATTTTCCAGATACCTAGTTGCACAAAATATCTCATTATTAACGATGGGACTCATTATATGAGTCGGTTGACCCAACCCATGCGATGTTCTTGGCAAGCAATATTTCCGCAGTACCAGTCAAGACAGTGTAGATTACAGTGCATAAGTAAATCCTCAGGCATTTTTTTTATTATTTATCTACTTTTGATGAAAACAAAAATGTTTTTCGAGCACTTTATTTGTGCACGGTTTATAAAACGGTTGATACCTTTTATTGATATGCAGTTAAAGAGGAACACTAAGGAGAAAGTAAACACGCGAATCAACCTACTGCGCCGCCTAACCTCAACCAGATGGGGAGCTTCGCCGAAAGTACTACGAAAGACAGGACTAGACTAGCTCTTTGTGTTTCGGCAGGCGACTACGCCAGCCCTGTATGGACCTGTTCAGCACACATGAAACTGGTGGATACAGCTTTAAACGACACATGCCGTATCATAATGTGCTGTCTTATCCCAACCCCGGTTGACAAGCTGTATCCACTGGCAGGGATTGCCCCTCCTGACGTCCGCAGAGAAATTGCAAGCTCAGTTGAGTGTTTAAATTAATCCACGTCTCGAGACACCCACTTCACAATATCACTCAAGGACCCAGAGACTAAGTAGTCGTAGCCCTTGGGGCATAAGCTTCGTTGGCCGATATGGAAGACTCTCAACAGACTCCGGACCAAGTCGGCCGCAGCAGGGATAATTTATGTCGATGGGGGTACAGCACGAACAACGTGTGTGCATGTGGTGCCTCTCCTCAAACAATGGCACATCTATTGAAATGCCCTGCGTGCCCTTCATCGTGCATGCTAGAGGACCTTCCCAACGACACTGACGTCGCAGTGCGTCTGGCTGAGTACTGTTCCGAATTAATTTAATACCGCTAAAGCCGATCGAACCAACGATCGAAGATGTTGTGTTCTAGCCGGACATGGCTTCATGCCATTATAAGTGTCAAGTCACTCAATCCTTGTATTACTTGAGAATGTGGACATCTTTAGTAGAAAGATTATTTACATTTGTAGCAAAATTATTTAAAGAGTCTTCAAGAAATATTTTTGATCGTACGCACGCACATGGTCCTATTTTGAAGCACATTCAGTACTTTGGGAGAAACAAAGTAAAGTTTATCAGAGAAAACAGTAATAAAATGAAGTACAGCTAAATACAAACCTTAAATAAAAAAGTTTTGTTAAGTGTACGCCATTTAGTTCAGCTACCTCTCAAAAACGGGTTCAATTTAGTAATATATTTTTTGGTTTTAGCTTTACCAGGCTTCTAGCACAAAACGCAGTACCCACCAATATAATAATATTTAAAATGTAAATCTAGCGAAGGCATCGTCCAGGATTGTCTTGTTTCGGATCGTACATAGTCAAGTCAACGTTTGTGTCAGGGCCACCCAGACCACTCGGTGAAGGCAGACTTGCTTGCTGCTCTATGAGATCGCAAATTTATTATTCAAAAGTTGAATACAACTTAAACAGAGTTTAGCTCAGCCTAGTTATAATCAATTCATCATTATCAAAATTTACCAGTCGGTTTTTTATAGTATTCGGTCCAGTGGAGTATGGTAACAATAGGTTATAAAAAATAAAATATTTTGATTACATTTGCTAGATTTAGTAGGTATTAAAATAAGAATTTATAAAACAGTAGGTATTTGTTTGTAATACAATAAAACAATTTGAATTCAGACTGAAACTGGTATTCTTTGATCTTGAATTAGACATCAAGGTTTAGCGCGTACCTACGTACGTATACCAACATCCTAATGAATAATGTCTTCAATAACGAAATACCAACTATTAGATGAATGAATGGAAAAACACCTAAGTCATTAACATTTAACATACCTACCTAAGTACGGAATTTTCTGTTTAAAATTGTATTAACCACACATTTAGATGTGCATTGTATAATGTATGGGGTTTACTCTCAGTTGTATTATACATTTTACACATACATACATACCTACACATATCATGCCTATTATCCCTTGCGGGGTAATAGGAACGGAAATATACGCCACGCACGTCTGACTTAGGTATATTTGAGGGTCATTCGGAAAATTGTGTATCGCCATGGTGACAGGTTGTCAGCCCATCGCCTTAAATTGTAATACACACCCTCAAGTCCCTTAGTCGCCTCTTACGACTCCCACGGGAAAGAAATGAAGTGATGCTATTCTAAGCCGGCATCATTATAAACATAACGTGATATTAGTTAGTGCATGGGCCTGAATAGTTATTAGGGACCGATAGCGAAATCTCAAGACGTGCTGGTGATAAGAAAAAAGTTTCCCCAATGAACATAGGTTGAAGTATGAAAAAAATATTTTAATTTTCCATAGCACCTCAAATCAGCCGAGTGGCAATTTTGTATGGGAGGTCCAATATATTTTTTTTGTATAATTTGACCTGTGTTCCTTGAGTTTTCGCTATCAGTCACTAGTAAAATATCACCCTATATATTTAAAGTGAAGGCGCTGTTATGAATCAAGAACGGAACGAGGGATCCTACATTGAAATCCCAAGCGTAGCGAGGGATTGTATTATAGAATCCTGAGTGAAGCGAATGATTCAATGTACATTGCCTGAGAATACATAACTTCAAATCAGAGTGATACATATATACAAATGCTCATCTCCCTCTATAAAAATTTAATAAATACTTACCTACAAGTTCATTAAAGATTACTTGTACAGTGCTGTTTGTAATCTATGAATTCTCGTTTACCAGAGGAAATTTTACCCTACTTCTTAATAATTTGCAAGCTGTGTCTGATTAAAATAATTAAACTGACTTTATTTAATGGCTAAACTCAATTGTGTACCTTTTAAACCGCTCGTTGAAGACACTTGATTTATATGGGGCAATAAATAAAAAAAATTGAAATGATTATTTTAAAATGATGTCAGTGAATACTTCTAAAGCATTTTAAAAATATATATTATTTGTCAAAACATGAACAAGTTCGTATATGTTTGTGTAGCTCGGAAGGATTTTTAATAATATCCGTAGTTTCGGTATAAGTACCCTTTATAATAAACCTACCAATTTAGGTACGTCACATCATTAGGCACTGGACGCCTATAAACATGCGTAATACCAAGTTGTTGATTACCAGCGTGCCATAGAATTGCATCACATGAGGAGGCGCTAAAATCCACTCAGCAGCGCTAAACGAACAACCCTAGTCTCTGATATGACTATCTGAGCGTTGAAACATGAAGGTGTATTCTACAGACTTTTCATTATTAGACACTACCACAGTAAAGAAAAAATAGCAATGTGCTGATTCTAGAAGATGACTCTATCTGAGGGCTACCTTTTGGTTTAATAATCAAAGTAATTTTATATTTACTGTTATTATTGTTTCACCTCTATCTACTTACTCAATAAAAGCATCTATTATATTGTATATTAGACTTAAAAATGGTATTACTAGTTGGTTATTTCACTAAATAGTTTAAAATGAAGAGTAAATTTGGCAATAACGAAAAATCTTGGGGTTATTTCGAGGTTATTCAAAAGAGAACCTTACTACCCCGAATTTAAGTTTGGGTTGTTGTTGGGGTTATTTATCAACGCAAACATTTTATTACGAATAAATGAAAATAGCCAAAATGGCAATGACACAAAAAACCCTTACTTCAGAAACTTGACGCTACGCGCGTGTTGGACGTGGAGAATAGTGTAATACTGACCCACGACAACCACGACTAGATTAATGTTGCCGAGAATTAAATACCACTTGGAATGGGAGATTTTGTAGAATTTCGGAATATACCCGTTTGCGGAATACCCCAAGGTACTATAAATACTTGAGACTACACTGTAGAAGTACGCGTACCTGTATAGAAGTTTTTGCACACTGCGACCCGTTTTATGTGACGCACATGAGTGCATTAGGTAGTACAGTAAAGTCACTTTATGTTATAGAATATTATGATTATGACTTTAAAAGAACCAACTAAGTAACGAATGAAATAAGGATTTAAATCACGGTACATAAATGCTTCCACGTGAGCTGGGGTGGGGTAAGTTTGATCATACCGTCGTCGCATTAGCAAGCGATCGCCATCGCCGTGTCATAAATACGAATAATGTTCATTTATCTAGCGTGGCAACCTCCCTCACTATGACTTTTGTAGTTATTAACATAGTGCCAATTAGTACCAACAGATGATTTTGTGCGATCACGTGAACCATAGATTGCAACTGTGCAAGTACCTACTTATGAGAAAGCGTTATACGGCTCCCTTCATTTACTGATTCACAATTAACATTCATTGTTTGTAACCCTGACTGCTCGATACTGGTAGAGCAAAACGCGGAAGCATAAACGTTTTTCTGAGAGCACGTGACCAATACTGCAGTTGTATTGCTCAATGAGTGGGTAGATAGGCTTTTTCTGTAAACATGCACGTGTCAACGCATAAACAATCCCAACTGATAGATAATCGATAACTGAAGGACATTACTGGAATTTTTTGAGTACCTGTTAAAGTAGGTACCTACCTACATGTTTATGTTTCAAGATAACTTGTATGGGCTGCAAACAATTCAAAGTAAATATAGGTAAAGTCACTTGCTACGACACAACAAATCAAAATTATAAAGAAGTAAGAAGGAAGGTTAGAAAGGAATGACCTATGTGCACTACCTGCATCCCAAAAGTCAATGGATGTAAGGTTTGGTGATATCAGAATTGTTTATTTTAATTAATTTAATTAATCCGGCTTTTTTATTGAATTGATCAGACTGTGCCGTCAGAGCTGAAAAGCACTTTACACATCGTAGCATTATAATAATATACCTACCTAAGTACATAGCGAATTTTCTTTTTTGCGTTGCGTTTGCGAATGCGCTAAGCGAAATTGATTCTGTTATTTTTTTATATGTATTTTCTCACGCCCACTAATAAAAAAGTATGAACTAAGGCTGTGCTTGTGATAGTATAGTAACCATAATCACATTTCATTAATTAAGCACCTTCGTAATATCGTGGATCATGTATTATTGAACTAGGTAACACTACTGTCTTTATTCAAATGCACTTGTCTGATTGATCAAATAACAAGGCAATATGGTCTAACACTAATAACAAAACAATTCATTCTAGGAATTATAATATGAGGAGTGACCAAAATACCCACTGGTTCGTAAACACCGTGAATGGTGGTTCTAAGAATAGGTATCTTAACTAAATCGATAAACACAATAATGGAAAATACCTATTTTGGAGTAAATACGGAATTTAAAATATATGTGCGTTTTTATAATTAGCTAGTGATAAACAGCGATTCATGCTAGCAGTTCGAGCGAGAGGGTTTGGTTTCCCTGCACGTTTACAATATCGAACACGTTCGACTTGTTTACGACAAATATAGGCACTTGATCAATTGGTAATGAAAACAGTTTCGTCAACCGCCTAGACGCAATCTCCACCATTCTAAGCAAGCGACGCGACACGACGCCATGCCGCGCGCTCGCCGACCTTGATCTTGGTTCAGTTTCAGTTAAACATTCTGCATCTAAAGGGGCTACCATAAATTACTGTAGTATAAATTTTTCTAAGAAAATTTGATCAACTTCCGTCAATGTATGTATGTTTTTATATGTTGACATTGCAGGCTGAGCCACCTGAATTTTCAAAAAGAAAAAGAAAGTTCCGTGGGTCGGAAAAGTAAGTATAAAATAAAGGGTCAGTAAAAAAAAAGCTTAGAGGTTTGAAAGATAAGTGAATAACATAAATAAGAATCACACCAACAAAACCAGCTTTTTAATAAGAATTCAAACCAGTTATATCCCCTACACATTTTATGACAAAATATAACGCCAGATGACCTAAAACGCTGCGCCGTCTCTCCCACATTTGAATATAATTGTCACGTTATTAATGGACGCACCCTGATGAACTATCCGCTGCTGCATAGCGTGTTGCATTGAATTATATCGGTGCCATATAAATGCCAATACAACAACATAGTACATTAAATGACACAGCGGGAGAATTATAAATGGCATGAAGTTGCGAAAACATTTAATGGAGGTCTATTAACAACTTGACAAATTACATTATACTTATTTATTTGCGTTATCACAGTCGTTACCTTTTTTTACTTGCTCTTTGACAGAGTAATATTGGACCCAACTTTCCCCAAGAAAAATAGGTCGAAATATGAATAAAATTACCCAGCTGACCAAATCAATAGGTATGGTAGGTCCATTTTTATTCATTTTTCGGCTTGTGTTCCTCAGAAAAGTTGTTCCCTGTCGCCAGCCCGTACTAAGTTATCAGTCACTAGTAAAATTTCACATTAAATAGGAAAATAATAGTACTAAGGTGGTTTGAGAGCTAGTGGCGCCCACTAGACAGGAAAAAAAATCCTGGCTGGACACGCTAGTAATCTGTACCACGGAGCAGAAAGAAAGATCTGTACTAACGTTTTGTGTTAATTAATATCATCAACTTAAAAAGGGTGATTATCGAAGATTTATAATCTTTAAGGTAGTAGGTATACTTATAGGAACAAATTGACTTGGTCTTGACATGGGGAGGTAGGTAATTATTTTTCGTGTTTGGATTTATGTTAGTCATGAGTTTTCAGTATCAGTCATTAGTAAAATTGCATCCTATAATATACTACGGTCTGGTACTTTCAACCTTTGTTCCCTGCTTCCCAGAGTACTTTAATACTCAATAACAGCCTAGTTACTTGACAACGCCTTCCCACACGCATAATATTATAATTTCAGCTCCTTTAGGACGGTCTCCACGGGCATGCTCTACGCAAAAAACGCTCAGAACTCCACCTGCGAAATATAAAGTTGAGTAGCGCAATTAGAATTGGACGCAAAAACATATGTAGGCTACATTTTTTGTAGTGATTAGATAGGCTATGTTACTCAGGGATAATACGCACGTACATGGATGCCACTATGTGGAAAGTTGAACTGCTAACCGCAAGTACAACCGCGGTTTACAGCTGGAAACCACCGATTTCTCATACTTGTTTATGTAGGTACTTTTGACGTACGAATCCGTAGGTTCTCATTTTGAGGGGATCAGCCCTAAGATTTGTAAACATACAACAATACATTTCTAAAAGCAACTCTGAACTATATTTGGCGCAGTGATCTAATCTACTACATGTTATTTGTTGCTGCCAAACAAGCGCGCTGGGATGATCCCAGGCATATCAAAGATTGGATTGGTCTAGCTAGCAGGTACATACCGTGAAACTAAAATAATATTGGCGTTAAAGTACGTAAAACAATCACGATGTATTCACGTGTTGACAGCTACTTTGTTGCCAAATAACAAATGGACCTCCAATACAAAATAACACTTTGACTGGCTCATTGTAACGGACGGAGGACATATAGGCTTTTTAGATCCATATTGATCCATTTAATGTGTAACTTAAGGGTCCTGCTTTAATTACCTACACGACACGTTGACGTTACACCAGGAAATGCGTGGCGACCACGGGGTGGCGTCATGCCATGATTCAATTGTTGGATATTCCCCAATTCATTTTCCACACATACCAACAGCCAATTCGTTATGCTAATATGGTCGATTTGAACAGAAATCCCAATACAACTTCGAGTATTATACTTAGTTTACAATATCTAGTTATTAGAATAAAAAAGTGTTATCATACTAAGATATTTAATAAAATACCTTTTCTCAAACATGCTAGGAAATGTGTTCATTTCTTTCAAAAAAAGAAACCGCGAAGTTTCACATTGTTTGTCACGTCTCAGATCAGCTAACACAGCTAGAGTATCATCTGGAATAACACATTAGCCACTTTTTACCGCAGGAAAACAACTGTTACTACAGGAAAATGAGTGGCAGCGGGTGAAACCGCTGGGCGGAAATCTAGTCTAGTAATATACTCGTATCTGGCACACCAAATTCAAACACTACCTGCGCCTAACGTGACAAGTCATGTTGATTCGCGCATACCTATTGGTATAAGTATCTGCAAGTAGGTATTTGCTAACATAAAAGTTATTGACACCTGTGTAAACTGTTATGCTTGAGTTTCGACTAATTTACTTATTTATTAGTCATCCATTCCTTTCCGTACCGATTTCATAATGTAAAGGAAATATAAATATTTCTTCTAGCTAAAACATTTATTTTATTCCATCGGTTGATACAATATTTATTACATCCAATGTTGAACAAACGGAGCAAACTCTCACTTATAAATAAGGTGAGACTTTACATCACTTGCGTCAGCCCTATCATGACCTACGCCAGCGTAACCTTCGCTTACACTTTCGATACACATCTGAAAATGCTGCAGGTCATTCAAAACCGTTTCATGCACAATGCTACCGGGGCGCCCTGGTACATCTACATGCGGAACGCCAACCTCCATATCGACTTAGGTCTCCCTACCATTAAAGCCTATATGATGGAAACGTATCTTCGCTTCTTTGAAAACGCTCCCCATCATAAAGACCCCTTAATGTTGCCGCGTCCACACTCGCGTTTCTAACGCCGTCCCAGTCACGTCCTTTCGGATGATGATGACGACGATATCACAGTAGCCGCTGCTGCAGCCATTGCAAGAAGATCACACTCCACAAGCTCTTCAAGCGGCGGGGCCGCGGAGGTTACTCATTTGTTCCCCATTTTGGGAACGAACGAATTGGATGGGTAGATTCCATCTATATAATCCGTTCTTCCTAGAACAACACGTAAGCCCTCTTTAAAAGTCCACTGCAGCATTTTTGGTAGCCAGCCCGTAGTCAGCCCACTCAGATGTAGATTTCAAAGCCCCGGGGCTAAAACTGTAAAGACCAGCCCTAAAAAAAACAATATTTATTATAACTAACGTATTAACTTTAGAAATAAGACTTGTTAAAATTGCAGGATTCTGTAACAACAAGACTATAAATAAGTTAAAAAATTGGAAGCAGGTGATTCCATATTGCAAGTATTGCAATTAATAAATAGTCCTTTGCAGTAATTTTTAAACAGATTTGTTTTCAACGAGAGTAGGTACCTAAGTAGGTAAGTTTATCTCAAGGAGTTGTGGCAACAATCAGCCAACGCAGAATGTGTGAATGTCTTTACAAATAAAAAAATAATCACCTAACTGATCTGATTGTAATATAGCAATGTCCACCGGGGGCTCCAGTTTAATTTTTGTAGTTTTTGCTACTTTAGTCGTTTTGGGCATTTACACAGCTGTTGCAACGCTGGCAAAGTAGTAATTGGAGCGAAATCTCAAATCTATTTAGGTGTTTATATAATATTTAGGTGTACGTTTTAAAACTATCCCTTCAATAGTAGCACACGCGCAGTTTGTAGAGAATTCGAATGGTTCTCTACTTTGATATATAAACATAGTCATCGTGTGCCACAAAGAGGGGGAGCAAACCCAAAATGTGTGCTAATTAGCTTGACGTACTTATTACGTGTCTTTGTAGTATTGTGACATCAAGTTATAGGCAGTTAGAATAGGTAGGTTGTTTACTGTAGTATTATATTCAGTAGCAAAAACGGACTCTTCCTAATACTACGCAATTTCCGTCTTAAAACCCAATAGGGATTCATCCGCAACTATACTGATCTAATAATTTCCATGAAAAAGATAGTCTATCGTCAAGAAGCTACGAGTATCTCCATATTTTGTTATTGCTTGTTTCGGTGTTTACATTTAAATAAGAAAACGGAAAGGAGTTAGTTTGATTGTAAGTATGTAATTGTAAGTATGTAATCCGTGTTACACTGACTGAGGCCTACTAGTTAGTAGTAGTAGGCGGTTGAAAAAACTCTGACACCAAGGTTCATCGGGTTGTTTGTCGGCTCTGGTGACAGGGGCTGCCGGGAGAAACGGATGACAGGGCTGCCTTAAACTACGAGAAAACGCTTTTTTCCCGTGGAAGAATAAGTAACAGCTGGTAAAACCGCTACTTGGGTTTCTCGTCTAAGATATTCTAGTGACCTATTAGTTGGGCAGCTTGCAATCCTTGAGAGCGGCTGTCTCGTTAGGAGCGAACTGGTTTACACTGGACTTGAGTAAATTACATATTAGCATGTGTTCTCGAAAACGTTTCGTTCGATTTTCCTTGAAGGCAGTGTAGGTACCTATCTAAGACTTATAGAGGTAGATGCATACGGTGTTCTTAATGTATTGTCAAATCATAATATTGTGATAATGATTATTTATTATTAGATATTTGGTAAGACTGGTTGTAAGGAAAAGTACTGTGGTCCTTTTGTGAGACTAACAAGTATATATAAAAGAACAAGTAAAATAGTAGGTAATATTAATTGAAAATCCCATAAGATTAAAGTGTATAATACTAATCTAGAGTTGTATAATACTTACTTAATTAATTAGAATGTAAACTACAGTGTAAATGTTAGAGAATGCAATTTATAAGAATTGACAAAGTGGCCGTCAGGAATGCAAATAATTATGACTACATACACTCATATACTAAAATTATGAACTTATGGTAAGTAACAAAACAATATTTCATATTCAAATCTACTAAGCCCGACGACGCGACTTTAATATGACCTACGAAATGTGACCGGTTTTTATTTAATTTTTTAGCATGCACTACACTAGTAAGTATCTATTTGGTATACGTCATACAAACATAAGCTGGTATGCATTCACTCCTAAAAGTATTTATTTCATTAAACTTGAGTCTCCCTCCCTTATACTTGCTGGTACGCAACTAGGAAAGATTAGGTAGATAGTAATTACAATTACACTAACTTACGTTAAGTATCAACCAACATTGGTAGAACAATAGTACATTGTTGTCGAGGTATGGAAAATAAGACTTTGCTGGACGAGTATAGTTTGAAGTCCGAGCCGCAGGCGAGGACTTCAATTATACAAGTCAAGCAAAGTAATTTTCCCCGAGGCTTACATAGTGCTTTTCTCAAAAAAGGCTAGGAAATGAAAGATGAAGAGGAAGTTAAACGTAAAATTAGTCATATGTGGGCAATTATTAAAAGAAAAATTAATTGTTTTTCCAGGCACGCTAATATTTGTTTGCTGTGTCGGTTGATGGGTCAGCCCTTATATTTGGCGGCGTGCAATCCATTTCGATATCACTTTCGTCTGTATTCATTTTATTTTGTTACTTTAGCGACCACAACACAACGAAACAAATACAAATTTTCAATTTTCCCACCAATTGTAATTTTTTAAAATAAATTCGCCTGTAAGGCACAGTATTACGTATCAGCCATACTAAATGTTTAGTTCATTCTTTTCTTTTTTAATTCTGGACAGGCAAGGGTCTTCACATCATACAGCCTCGTCTTTAGTTACCTGTTTCATACAAAATTACGTTCCGTTTCTATGATGACAGTTTCATCGAGATAATTTTGAAATCAAATTATGTGGGTTTAGCGTATAACGAATTTATCTTAATGGACACCAGCAAAGGATTTCCATACAACTTTGCTGGCGTGATCTGAGACGTGACAAACAATGTGAAACTTCGCGGTTTCTTTTTTTGAAAGAAATGAACACATTTCCTAGCATGTTTGAGAAAAATAAATAAAAATATGCAGATTTAGTGCCTACTTAAGGTTTGATCCCTTGACTGGTAACTCGAGGTGCTGGACATCTGCAATCAGTCACGAGTGCTCATAGAAAATGATTGTGCGTCTGGTGAGGCAGACCGGTCGTCGGTCGGTGGTCGGCGGTTGATAGCCATCACCCGACGCACGCGCAGAATACCGGTCCGCCGGGCCCGGGCGGACCCAGTGGAAAATTTTCACGCTTTCCTCACTCCCCAGCACGATAAATACACGCAATATAAGGTCCTATTTAATTACTTGCAAATATTTTTAGGGTTATTTCTACTCGTAAGACTAAACAACTTTTCCCAAAGTCAAAATACGATAATACTTTTTTCACGCCTTTTTGCTTTGGCATCTAGTAACGTAGTCGGCGCCACCTCCAGAGTCCTCCACCTACAGAGTTCTTGGAATTTTTGTAAAGAAAACGCCTTTTTCAGATCGAAGAAAATGTACAAGTATTTACATAACTTCTCATTAAAACCTAAAAACAACAAACAAAACCGACACTATTTTGTTAGAAATGTGATGGAATGGAATTTTACCCAGTAATTCTGGAAGGTATACAAAAATATGTCAGTGCAGATGAAGTGCGCGCGAATCGTTGGCAAGTTTAGAATGCCGGAATTAGCTCCGCTTAGAATTCGTCCAAACTTGAATGGACAAATATGCGAGGGCGGAGTGCCAACCACGACGCGGCGCCACCGCTGCCGACACGACGCTGCCCGTCCGTCCGTCGTGTCCTAGTCGTAGGACTGTGGTAAGTCACGCGACGATAGATTTTTTCATATTCTGACCCTGGTCAGATTGATCGAGGCTTGAGGCAAAGTCGTGAGGCTTATACATATATATGAAAAAGAACAGACAGGTACGAGTTGGGCAACATGAAGGTTCTGTAGAAACAGTTGACACAAAATGTAACGACCCTAAAAAGATGAAGCCCCAAATATTTTCACGGAAGTTGGACTGACAAATTTATTTGTATTTTCTACTTTGCTTCGTTCTAAATTGTTGTGTTATGGTCATGTCATGTCCATGAAAACTGCCTTTGTACTTCCGACAAATCTCAGTCTGTCATACAGCTACAATTATGGATCGTAAAATCTTGCTGTATCTAAGCTCCAAGTAAGCACTTCATCATCTCTATTAAATACTAAAATGTGGTTAGGTACCTAAGTGAGTGCAAATCGGTACAACGAGTCTGTTAACGCAAGGACATCTTAACTCATTGTTTTTACAAATTGCCTGTGCTCATTGCAGATGCTAAGTACAATAATCTAAAAGACTCGACTTTATCTTACTCGATAAGGTACCTACAAGGAACCATGCAACTTATTTGTACCTCGTCTAATGACTATCATGAAACTACCTATAGTATCCTTGGTAACTGTACAGTGTCAAGGAATAGGAAGTACCACTACAAGAGAATATAGGTCAAGTCTAGGGTCAGAAATCCTACACGTCCTTAAAAATACTAACAGGCAGTACCTCAAGTACCTACCTTTTTCAGGTTTGAAAACGTATCTTCCTCGATCTTTTCAGTCTGTAGCCAAGAATACTATGACTGACTATGTATTGACTATATCCCTGGCAATGGACTAATTGTTCTGGCAATACCACATGCAATATGACTCAGTACCTAGTATATATCCCAAAATGTATCGAAATACATAAAACACGACTGATCAGTTGAGCATTGTTAATATTGTCAGGTTTTGTTTTGGCGTCCTGTTGGCAAGAAGACTAGCAAAAACTAAAACTGACCGAAAGTAAATTACTTTTAAAAATCCAGTTTTGTCGGCCGATACGTGCGGGTACTTACAATTACACCGAATCGAGTGAAGCTCTTGTATGGCCGGCCACAGTAAAATATAAGATCTGTAATTATCTTCAAACGAGCGGTATCGTTGGCAGCCGGCTCACTATGAATCGCTCATGCTACGCAATAAGGTAGGAACTCCTATAGAACCGACTCAAGGACAGTGTCGAGACTTCCCCCTTTCCTTAGCTGTGGCTGACTGCAGCAGGTGGCTTGCCATTGCCAGCTACTAACCGGCGACCTGAAATTGACCAAAGTGCGCGGGCACGCGGGTTATTCCCAAATTGTTTATGCACGTGCCACGGTCGCATAGTTTACTTTATGCTCCTATAAATATAAACAACGCTTTTGTCATGGCAATATTAGTTTAGATATGAATTAAACGCCGTCTGTTGGCAAAATTGTCTTCTTGATATTACCCTTTTTTCTATTGATCAAGTGCCATGTATCCCATCTCTTTTCCTCTTTTAAGACATCTATGGACACAAACTGTACAGTGTAATAAATATAGTAATCACAAAAGGCTGATTAAACTACTTCTCATTACAGTAAGTAATAAGTAAAATCAGAAATGAAAATGCCTGACAAAGTGTGACGTAAAAACAAGTGTTTTAAGACATATATCTATTTGATCTACCTACTCCGCAAGGAATTATATTTATAGCTACTCATACCAGCTACTCAAAAAGATTTATCTAAATAGATGGAGACTAACTAACCGTTAAGCATAAATAATAAAATAAGTTAATAGGTAATCATACAATGTAGGCATTTAGACCTAATTGATTGATTACTGAATAACCCCGTTGATGTCGGTCACTCTCAGCAAATCCAGTAATATCTGGTTTGTGCGACCGATAAGGCCTAAGGGCTTGTTCACTTTAAACAGGTGTTTTAAACATGATGAACGCACGAAGCTGTAAAGAATTATTCGTATATTGTATCAGACGGATGTTTAGCCAAGCTCTGTCTAAAAATACATTAACCTCGAGTTTTGTTTTCAATCACCGAACGATTGCTAGCATAATTCAAATGTCACAAATAGTACCTACTACCTATTATTTCTAACACGAATATTTGTTTGAGAAGAAGAAGAAGAACACAAATTTTGTTTACACACGTCATTGTACGTTGTTCTCTAATAGAAATAAGGAGCTTTCCCTAAGTAAAAACTTGTTTCTTACGGATGGTGTAGGTACAGGAAGCATTCTAAAGGATTTTTTAAATCTTTTTAGTTTCGGCACATGCTTAAATGACGCAATTAAAGAGTGAGTAGGTCCCTTTGATTAATCTATTGTCAATCATTAAGTATCTAGGTTTAACTGTATATTTATTAATTTGCCTGAGACCCAATTTTTAATTGAACAATTTGGATAACGTAGGTAATGAAAATACGCAGTAACTGATCTGCTAATGTTAGTACCACTAGCAGTATTTTATATTCAGTGGTTCCGCTTGTGGGCCAAGGAGTGGCTCAATGCCACGCTAGTCATTTGCACGGCACGCATAAAGTCAGTCTTTCCTGAAGATTTACTCAACCGACTAAACAAGCTGCAATTTAGCAAAAAATAGACCTACTGTACGGAAAGTAGAGTACCTACCAAGTTACTCTGCTTGTTGAAAACTACTGAGGGCCTTACCACAAATTGTTGGACATGTGTTGAACGCGTGTTTAACGACTGTATGGAGTTTTATATTAAACATGCGTTCGAAAGCTGCCTTGAATTTTATGATAGGGCCGATAAGTCCCTGAAAGTTTAAAACGATTTTGTTAAAACTTGTTTCGATTTCTAAAACATTAGTAAGCAGTGGTTCTACGAGTAATGGGTCAAATAGGTACTCGTACTTTTTAAGACATATGCAAGGGCTAATATACCTATATCATACAAAGGCATGGTACGTATAGGTACCTGCCAACATAGCCGTTTAGAAAGGTGAACGCTCCGCTCGTAATAATATTAAGGAAAAATTGGGTTTTACTTCATTATGAACAATTTGCAATCATATAGCCTCGTTTAAATACAAGCAAATAAAAGTACTTTTACAAACCAGAAAAAACTATCAACATTCAGAGTTTTCATAAGTACTAAAAATGAATCAATTTCAATAAAATTAACGGTTCACATGTTGATCAGATTGTTTATATACGTAGGATATAAAAAAATATAGCACAAATCATTACTTTAAATTTGAACTTGAAGTGTTTAACAAAAACTTACAATACGAGTAGATTATGTTTTTTCTACAGTAAGTATCTTGCGAGTGCATGGAAACATACTCGCGCTTACAAATGCCGAGTTTAATTCGACTGCAATACTGTTGGCTTGTGTTCCTACATATTATAAATTTATATCTGATGATAAGTCGCAGTTAATATTTATTTGATTACTATAGATAGATAGTAACGATAGCTTACAGTTAGATTCAGATCTCACAATTTCATACAGAAACTTATATTGTAGGTGCATACCTAATTAATCCGCTGAAGTATATGCCTATTGTTATGATCCATTCGTATATAATGTAAAAACGCCGGTGCCGTTTGCTGGCTTTGGTTGATGTACAAAAGCCCTTCCTGGTTGAAATCCGACCATTTTGGTTCGGTCAGGTCACGTGTGATGTGAGTACTGTGTTGCTACTCAGTCTATAGGAGAAGAAACAGCATGCTTGAACTGCATACTGAAAGAACAACGTATAGAGACATGGTAATTCTACTATCGTAACGCTGAATAGTTGAAATGGGAAACGTAACCACGTAAACGTCACAGAATTGATAATACGAGTAGGTACTAAATTAAATGTAAAAGAAAAGATAACTACCTCAGGAATTTGTTCCATTGGCTAACATCACCTATGTACAATACCTACCTACTTACACGTGATAGATAAAATATAGCAGTCATTAAATTGAGGCAACTACAAAACACGCTAAGTACATAAATTAATATTCTAGTCTACAAGTATCTAAAAAAAAATACTTACGTACTATCTCATAATATGATACATTACATAGTATAACTACTTTAATCTACAAGGAGAGATCCAAAAATCATAGGAATGTATTTGCCGAGGTAGGTACGTACCAGCATAAACAAAAAGTTGCACAAGAGAACTTTTTGTCAATCGATACAGAGATTACAGAGAGTAAAAAACAGATGCCCGCGCTTTTTTGACGTTTTAAAATAGATCATCATCATGTCGTCCAAACCGTGTCCGGTGACGGCGACTCCTATATATTTTGAACCTGGGTCTTTATTTAAAAAATAGATCATACCAAGTTAAGTACCAACGAATAGCCAAAGAGAAGTCTAGGGGTTGCATCGCTAGGCATGGTAGCTTTATTCATCAGAGGCTGGATCTCGATGCGGGTATGGCAAAAAGCATCTGTATGACATTGAACAATAACAAATAAAACCAAACGGTTGTGGTTGTGCAAGCGCGGCGACGAGTAAAGTGTTGTGATAGGGTCGTATGTGGGCCTAATTGAGACATCATCTGCATAATACAGTCGCGAATCGCGAGTCCGACAGGAAGACCGTCGTTAAGGAACAGACGGCTGAGAAATTGAGGCCGGGGATAAGGATCAAGCTAACTTTAGATCTAGATTGTCTTCAGATCTATTGTGTGAACGCATTACTCAATTGACTCTGATCGTCGCCGTCCCTCCCCACGGCGGATACTTGATAGCGGCAGGTGTAACTAGGCCACTCATTCAATAGCCAATAAGGATTTCCTTACAATTGCCATGATATTGACCTTAACATGCAATTGAATGTACATAGATGAACGGAGTAGTCTTCAGGCTTGTTATGATTTATTAATCTGTCGTTGGGGCACTGAGTTTGATTGTCGCACTCTAGGAGCGAGCCTTCATTTGACTCTAGGAAAATAACTGCAATAGGTCGGGCGGGATGACTGTAATTTCGCGGTAATTTATAGGTAGATATTGGGGCTTATTCTAACGACACTACCTATGAGCCTCACGTGTCTCATAATATGAGACACGTGAAGCCCATTACAGGCTTATTATTTTACGGCGCGAAATTACCCATGAAACTGAACAACTTTCCCCAAGGTCAAACTTAGATCGAAATGTTTATTTTAAAAAAAATCCTCCCATACACAATGTACCAGTATATTTACTTAATATACTGGGCCACAACGCAAGAGGGTGAATCTGATCGTGTATAGACTCACTTATCTGTGTATGGTCTTACAAACTGTACATCAGCACAACGCAGTACTTTTTTTATTAATGATGGGTTTGCTCTTGACTTTAGTCTAGGTCATAGGACAGAGACAGAGTCTAAGATGGAGCGAGCTCACCCAGAAGAAGCCTGTTAAGGCACTGGAACTCCCACACACTGACGGAACGCAGCAAGCTACTTGGCGCCAGACTTCGGTATGATGGTGGTCGCAAACCAGGCGGCCCCTTAAGGAGCCTTCCACCGCTTAGTGGGATCGTTCAGCCGGACTTATCCACAGGCAAGCCTGTACTCGCGTATAATACCAAGTAGTCAATATGAAATCGTTATTTACGTAATATACAGTGCAACAGACATGATGGTCTATCTGACACACAATTAGATATATAGCAATTAGTCGCTAGTAATACTTCGCTGGGCATCGCATGATTATGACCTAATGACCATTGCACTCACAAGTAATCCGTGACTACGACCATGTTCATGATCGTGCCATGGCGTCAAACGCCAGGTTAGGTTATGTTAGAACTGTGACAACAGCGCAAAAGCAGAGTGAGCTGAGCGAGCATGCCGTAGCTCCGGTCAGCAAAGTGCCAGAAGCGACACAGGGTGCGTTGCCCTATACTAACTTAGCCACGGCATATTCGAAGCATAGACGAGCAGATTCTTATGGATGCGTTGTGAGACTGTATTTTATGTAAATACGCATTAGCGCGATTATATAAGAAAATATACACGAAAACAACGCATTATTTTATATTTCATAGTGACAGATTCAACTACGGCATTTGTGAAGTATACACGAGCAGATTCTTGTAGCTGCGATGTAGCCCTGTATACTGTATATTACGTAAATACGCGCCGATCAAGTCGTTGTAGTAGTTGAATCTGTCACTATGAAATAAGTATAAAATAATGCGTTGTGAGACTGTATTTTATGTAAATACGCATTAGCGCGATTATATAAGAAAACATACACGAAAACAACGCATTATTTTATATTTCATAGTGACAGATTCAACTACGGCATTTGTGAAGTATACACGAGCAGATTCTTGTAGCTGCGATGTAGCCCTGTATACTGTATATTACGTAAATACGCGCCGATCAGGTCAGTTCGTAATGGGATGTCTGTCTATATGTTTTTTATTTCGAACTTCGTTCCAGAAGGCTGGATAGGCAAAAATTTAAAATTTAGAAATAAAATTAAGACGTACCTACCTAGTCGTAAGTAGGTACCTTAATATAAAGATTTTTTATGCAACGCCCGATATAGGAAAGGATATAAGTAAGTACATTCCGTTTCGAACTTATGTAATTTAAGTATTACAATGCCTACCCAACTATACAATTATAACAGTAAACTAGCAACGAAATGCTGCATTTTTCTTTTTCAGTTTTAGGTAATTATCAGTAGTTTAGTTCTCTGACTGAGCCAAGTTATAAGTAATACTTTTTTGTTATTTTCCTAGCACGTCTGTTAACATTTTGTTACCTACGACTACAACGTAAGCTTTTTATAGTCATCGGTACATTCATTTGTGGGTAGAAAGCCGCGCTTATACGCTGACGCGACGCGCGACGCGCCAGCACCTGACGAATGGCGCCAGCAGATCGTCATTCGCCTGCTCTTGGCAATCACTAGAGAACACTCAAAATACACACAACCAAAAAATTTACGTCCGTGAATCACCTAAAAGAGTTACACACATACAAATAAAATGTAAATTGCTAAATCAAGACGCGACGTAAATATGTAAACCCCCAGTTTGCCTAGGACACTGTAAAGTAAGTAGGTACACGAAATGTTGTTGATGTTCAAAATTCGGAGATGCATAATAGAAGTGCTAACTTAATAGTTAAAAAGGCTTGACTACTATTATGAATAAACTAACATTAAGGCATGACTTAAAAAGGAAGAGGTATGTTATCTTATGTTCTAGATCCGGAATGTTTCTAGGACAATGACTTGATGCGGTCTCAATAAAATCATTTGAACTTTTCTGTCCTTTCTTTACGTTATAGTAGAATAGGTCGGTAAGTAAGTAGGTACCTACATAGGTATTGTGGGCGTTATAGCGGTTTTTATTCTCCTATTGTCGATCTATAAATGTCATCAGGTACTCAAATTAGATTACTAATGCGTAAGATATGGTTCCTTCCTTATAACGGAACCCGATGTTGGTGTCAAAATTTGGCTTCTGACATTGTGTTGCAACGACCGCTATCTAAGTACCTAATCAATTTGTACTAATATCAACAAAATCTAAGACCCTCCGGAACGTAAATGCAAGTTACCAAAGCTCAAACAACTCGAATAAGAAGAAGACAATCATACAGGGTGCTAGAAAAGGTACTGCGTTCCTTTAAACCACGCATTCTAAAGGTATAACAAAGCGTGATTTTTAAAAAATAAGAATATTTTTTATTGCGACACAGGCATCGATACAGTGAGGTTTAGCTGAGGTTGTACCATTGCGCGTGGCTTAAGAACGGTACAAGTCGTCCGTTCTGTACTTGACTGATAATGACTCGCTATGTCGCGTTTTGACCCAGTGTTGAACAATTTAATAAAAACTTAATTATGTATGATATTTATAATTATGCGTTTATTTTTAGACACGCTTAACGCAATCACTATGATTTACCTATAGAATGCGAGGTTAAAAGGAACTCAGTACTTTTCTTAACACCCTGTGATCACTTCTGGGAAATTTCACTTCGTATGAACCATGACCTGCATAATTTGTTGGAAGCTAAATGCAGTGACCAACCAGTTGACCGCTTGCTTGGGTTTCCAGATCGATATTAGGTACCTGAATTAATATGCACATTCATATCGCTACACTGCTATTAAGTACCATACCTATATTAAAATAAAAAGTAAATTTAATAAAATGGGCGCAGATGCAGTACGATCGTAAAAAATATTGATTGCTGGTTAGCCATGCAATTTAATCAGTTGAGTTAATATTGTTCTTACTGAGCTAGAATCATTGTTTATTGCGAATATTAACATTGTTTAAGACTGTATGAGCAATTTCTAATCTATTTTGCATGGTGTTCCCGTATGAAGCAAAATAAAGTTATTTGTATTTTTATACTACTTATGTAGATACCTAAGGCAATTACCTCAATTAACGGGCATGTTCTATTTATACCAAATTTGTAACATTATAGAAGGATTCCTCTAACATACCTTATAGTATAATGACATAAGAAGTTGTAAAATACTGTCACGTTCGTATTTTATGGCAGTCCTACCGTCACAGAATTAAAAATAAATAAGTAGGTACCTAGTTCCATCGTAACTTTAATCTGTACTTTGAGTTTGAATGTCATTGATAATAATTAATTTTGGACTTTTATCCATACCATAACCACAAAGTAAGTATTGGCGGCTGCGCGCCCATAACTGTTACCAGCGCAAGTGTAATTTTTTGTTAAAAAAATAAGTAAAATACTTATGAGGACGTTCAAATGTTTAGGTTCATATTTTTTTCTAAATAGCAACTTATTATTATTTCAGGAAGCAGAGGAATGGGCTCGACGGCATAGCGGGCCTATGATCAACCCATCCTTCGAGCCAGATGACTTCGTACCTCACAGGTAATTAGCTTTTAATCATAGCGTATCTTCGGCTCAAAATAGTAAGTTTATATAACTTAGCATTGGAAATTAAAAATAAATGAATTTTAACGTTATGAAGTAACAAAAAGTATTTAGGTTTTCATACTTTATGATCATGTGCTGGTGCTAGAAGCAAAAACGATTTTCGAAAATTCATAGTAACTACCTAAACGTTGCTCAGTTTCAGGGCTGAGTGAGTAAGCCCAAGCAAGAGTTTTCACGCTAACATCTTGTAACACAAGCTCACGAAACACCTCATCATCACGTCCATATCCAAGCAGGCCTGCATTGGCCAATGCTCCTGCAATTACGTCACTACATTAATTATCTATTGTACAAGAATTCATTTGAATCCGGTTATAAATGTCATTTTGCTAATATGCACTTTCTTGCTACAAATGTATTAAATAGCCACCAACAAACAAAAGGAAACGTTTGCTTATTTAAATTGAAAGCTTCGTGATGTTCTCCACGAATATAATGTCTACAAATCGATAGGCGGTACGGTGCAGACCTAACAAGTGCGGTCTCCTAGCAATATTCAATTTGCCTTTCGACCACCCATGACTAAGTACGTCTTTATGATTAGAAATATTTATAATTACATAACGGGTTTATGGTGACATAATGTAGTTTTTCATTACGAACCAAAATATATTCAATTACTTATTTAAAAAGTTGCATTGTTTACTTTTATAACTTAATTCATTTTTTTTTGTTTCTACTTGATTTTCCTGTAATTGAAAATAAATATTACTTACGTTGTTGAACAGTTTATCGCCGGTCAAAGATGACAAAAAGAGGTCGGGAGCGGACAAGGGGATCTACCTCGTCAATATGAAAGAGAAGAACATGCAGGATGTAGAAGAATATGAACCTTACGACAACAGAGTGGTCGACCATCCAACCACGTAAGTAATTTATTATGCAGATCTTATTTATAGTTGTATATCAATTGTCTACTTCGGCTAGCTTTGAACAAATACGTCCGACTTGATTTACTATGTATGACATAGATAATTTAATAATACTAAATCAGTATTATGATTATGACCATGACCTACGATATTTGATTCTTTAAATACTAACTTTATAAAATAAAGAGGAACCAAAAGGGTTTCCAATCTGATACAGAATAACATTTATTAATGAAGTTTATTTTCGTATCAAAATCTACAGAAAAATTCATTAGTAGGTACAATTAATAGCATGGTTAAAATCTATTTAAGTAGTAAGTGATATGTTTCAGTTACAGTTTACAAGCTACATAGAATTATGATTCTTTGCTAATTCTTGGGTGTTCGATTCTGCAGGCCCATTTCTTTGAACGATCTTCACCTATTCGTGTCAATAATGTTTAAAGATAATTTGAAATCATAAACTGATGTAGTTTCAGTATTTACGCGCACGAACGAAGAAACAAAATACACTCCACCTTAAGAATTTATAAACAGTAGGTTTACCTATGTTAGTATTGGATGAATCATTGTGGAAGCATCAATGCTTGTTTCCGGTTCATGCGGATGACTTCCCTGAACGTTTTCCGGTTTTAAGTAGGTACGCAAGGTGTAAGGAAGCCCAGGGATAACCGTCAGCTTAGAAAATAGTCAACCATCGTCGTCTTGGCGTACCTACTATTTATTAACAATACTATTATATTCATTATACGAGAGAAAATATCTTATATCAGTAAAATATTTAATGTTTCAGAAACACAGAAACCTTACTGCATCTTCTAAAGGGCAGCTTAGGGACAGGTATTTTGGCCATGCCAAAAGCGTTTTCGAACGCGGGGTACGTGGTGGGAGCAGTGGGCACGATCGTGATCGGAGTATTGTGTACCTACTGCATCCACGTGCTGATCGACTCGTGCTACGTACTCTGCAAGCGGCGGAAAGTTCCCTCGCTCACCTACACTGGGGCAGCAGAGGCAGCGCTCTTAGAGGGTCCCGACTGGTGCAAAGCGTTAGCACCGTATGCCGCGTAAGTACTCCACGTCGAAGATGATTCTATTACGTGTAATTAAACCTTATGACCTGAAAATCAAAACGTCTTTTCTCCAAGAGCGAATAGATATATTTACTTTTCTTTTCTCCAAGTAACGTACATTGGTCATAGAATTTTAAAAAAGGGAGGAACAAATGTTTAATATTTTTACATTATGTTCTACAAGGAAACTTGTTCAGTTGTGTACATTGATTGTCCTTTTAGGTGCAAGGCGCTAGCAACGTACTTTACATTCTATATTTTAAAAGGGCCCTTTTGTTACAATGTTTTATATAACTCCGATATTTAAAATCACGTTTCATTTCACGGGCTTGAGACATTGCACTAACGTTCCTTTTAATTGACAAAGATGCCTACATACTTCAAGAAAATGCACTTGTCGTGAATGTATGTACTTCTGAAGTATGTATTTGCAATTTGCATGTAGGTAGATAACATTTGTTTCATTGTTGCAGGCACGTGGTGAACGCTTTTCTACTGGTATACCAACTAGGAACATGTTGCGTTTACGTAGTATTCGTAGCTGATAATATCCAATCGGTGCTAAATAATTACTTCCATCTGGAAGTAAGCATTTTCCAAGTGATGTGTTGTACGCTCCTGCCATTGATCCTGATCAACTGGGTGCGGGACCTGAAGTACTTGGCACCGTTCTCGGCGATAGCCAACGCCGTAACGATCGCCAGTTTCGGGATCATCCTGTATTACATCTTTAGAGAAATGCCGACACTTGAAGGCAAATCGCCAGCTGGAGAATTGGCTCATTTCCCTCTATTCTTCGGAACAGTCCTATTTGCGTTGGAAGCTATCGGTGTGGTATGTATTATTTTAAAAATATTTTTGTCTCCAAAATGTAAACAACATTCTGTACATACTGACTAAATAATGTACATTTGTTTGCAGATCTTGCCCTTGGAAAACGAAATGAAAACGCCAAAAGATTTTGTTGGTAAATTTGGTGTGTTGAACCGTGCAATGATCAGCATCATAATTCTCTACGTGGGCATGGGACTGTTTGGGTACCTTCAGTACGGAAACGATGCCAAAGGCAGCATCACCCTTAATTTACCTTCAGAGACGGAAATGTAAGTAGTCCAACATTTCTAATTTCATACTAACGACACAAAAATGTACCTATATTATGCCAGGAAATATTAACGTTAGTTTACTTGTTTAGATTGGCAAGTGTAGTGCAGTGCCTTTTGGCCTTCGCCATATTCATCACGCACGGGCTGGCATGCTACGTCGCCATCGACATTCTGTGGAACGAGTACATCGGAGTGAGACTGCTCAACAGCAAGAGACGAGTCATCTGGGAGTACAGCGTGAGGACCCTGATCGTCTTGTTCACTTGTAAGTTAAGCTCAAAATGTTCTCAATGTCTAATTACTACAGGGCTTGCCAATCCCGACTAATGATCCAAAGAAGACCAACTTTTAGGGTTACGTAGTCTACTACAAACCCTTATCAATGAGTCAACTCTGTCTATCTTTCTGTATGCCTATTAACTCCGTCAATTTTGCACGATTGACATGAGGTATATACATCGTATCGACCCAAATTTATAAGTTCCTAAAACTATTTTTTTTTTACTGTACATGTTTAAATTTTCCCCCCTTATTTTTAGGGTATCGTTAAATACCCTATTCAATATAGCAATAAGCAATATAAGTTGGTCTTGTACGAAGGGAAGCTTTCCTTCCATAGAACGAAATCATTAAAATGTTCCTGTCTCGAGATATTTTCTTCTCACTAATTATAAGATTTTGAGTCTTGTAGGCATCACAGTAATTTCCAGTCGAATTCCACAAATTTCTTTTTTAATTTTCAGTTGGTCTAGCTGCTGCTGTCCCGGAGTTGGATCTGTTTATTGCGCTGTTCGGCGCGCTTTGTCTGTCCGCGCTGGGGCTGGCCTTCCCTGCATTTATCCAGAGCTGCACGTACTGGTACTACGTGTCTCGGTCGGAGCGGATCCGGATGTTAGTGAAAAATGTGATCGTGGTGATATTTGGCGTGCTCGGGCTCGTAGTGGGCACGTGGACCTCGCTGGAGGCCATCATCGTCAAGTTTTCCGGGGCCCATGACCACGAACATACCGCACTCAACTTCGACACCACTACAGAGAGTATTATGAACGTAACGCGTCGCTGATTCAATTTTGCTTTGGCGACCGTACCGTCAGTGCCATTATGGTAGAAGTAGAGCCGACCGTGGCTGAATGAAAAATCCCTACAGTTCAGCAACATCGGGTAGGTATTAAATTTGAGATAAATTTATTTTTAATTAGATTTTAATAGGTTTTGTTCCATTACATTACTGAAGTTAACATTGTTTGTAAGATATATGTTAGTGATGTTTGTCAATTTTAACTTTCTGTAGAGTACCTAAACGAATGTGGTAGCTAAGTATACTTTTAAGACCTGAAATCATGTCATGCTTAGCAGTTAATTGTGCCTTTAGACATGCAATATAATGCAATATAGACAACAAACTCAAATACTAGGTGCATAATAGTAGGTGAATAATTATTAGACAGATATAGTTCCTTTAAATTGAAGGATTAAACGATTATAAAGCTGTGTATATAGAGTAGATTTAACAAGTTTACAATAAGATTAATATATAGATAGATACTGCATTGTGCCAGTTAGTAAAGAGTAAGGGGATTCTCGCGAAGCGCATTGTCTCTACATCACATACCATCTCCCTAAAATCATATACTGTCTCCCTAAGGTAAAGTACAAATAGAAAGTACAAAGTCATCCGTAAAAAGTGAATAAGTACAAATCTACACATAACGTCGTAATGTAGTGAAATGATTGATTAGACAGCACGAGAGCTATGTATGTCCCTTACTACTTGTAATTCGCACGGCAGCAGTTTGAGTAGAACCTAATCCTACGACAGTGAGATTCTATGTCAAGTGAAGAGTGGCATTTTGATAGATTAAGTTTATGATAAGATAAGTGCAATCGGAGAATGTAGGTAATTGTTATTTACAAATGTTAATAAATTAAAATATATTTAGTGTACATTTATCACTGATATTAGTAACGATACGTTTGGACACGGTAAGTATGTTATTGTATGTATGTAAACTTCATCCCTGAGAGATTTGTTACCGAGCAAGCATTGAATATTTTGTTAAACATTTAATGACCGGATAATATGTTTTAGTTTATTTGTGTGCAATTATTGGATATCCTGGTGACAACTCTGGCAGCAAATTAGTATCTAGAGGCACAGGCATATTATGTGTGAGTATATATAAATAAACAAAAAATAATAGCTCTATTGTTAAAATAACATTTATACTATAGAATAAGAACTCGCAAATACTGTGATGAAAGTGATAAAATCATATTACAACTCAATGGACAGCATTTTATATTTATGTATAATAGTCTAGACTTCAATTGATAGAGATTTTACTAGATATTCACAAATATTTATATATATATAATAATGTTATTTAAGATTATTATGAGTTATGATATAGTCTAATCCGGTCATGGTTTACTATGAAATTAATCTGTGATGTTTGATAGTTAATAAAATATTTAATAGTATTTGGTTAATTTTGTTATTGTGCGATGTGTTCCACACGTCAGTGATATTGTGCTCAGATAATGTTTTTGGGTTGATGAACCCCATTTCAATAAAATAACCTATTTTATTTTGTGTTTTATTTTACTACTACTTCGCCAGTAGTTCGGATTGGAATCATAGAAAACAAAAAACAATATTAAAATAAACAACTTTATTACGTAAGTATTAAATCGAATCAACCACCAGTTATGGTAACCAAAGTCTCATAAACATAATAAAATAACGGGCTCACTTATAATCACAATCAAAGTAAAATTAATGGAGGCTAACATTAAAACTAAGTATAAAAGAAAATACACAATCTCCATCAAAATTAATCAAAAATTTGTACTGCGCAAAATTATTATATAAAATAACGAGCAAGGTCGGAACACCGAGCGTCAAATCATATCAAATATGTGGTAAGTAAATTACTGATTAACCTATAATTGAATAAAATATAAATTAACGAATGAAAATGAAATAGTTAAAACAGAGGTTAAAACAAATATAAGTATTGTATTTCAACAACTTCACGCGTGTTTCGAGGCAACTTCACAGAACTTTTGTATATAGACAGGGTTGCGCGACAAAGGCGCGTACTCATTTGGGAACATTTGATGCGCAAAATTTTTGATAATTTTTTCGTGGAATACATTTGTGAGGTAACTTTTGTATCTATACAATGTTGCTAGACTAATATTCCTGAATGAAAAGGCGCCTTATGTATAAAGTGGTGCCGCAAAACTAGAACCACTTCACTAAAAAAAACATCTCTTCATGCAAACAATACACCAGAGTGTCCTGTGCACTAACTTTTGGTGTTTAAAAAACAAACCATAAACTTGTGCAAAGGACATTCTGGTGTACATTTTGCATGAAGCGATATGTTTTTTGTGAATTAGCGCTAGTTTTGCGGCACCGCTCACCTAAATGTCTAATAATGTGCCGTTGCAAACTCTATTTTATCCATACTCTACACATAAATACCACAAGACAAACAAATGCTAACTCAAGTTCACACAACAATTCAAGTCGCGTCCCGGATGTTATTATTTATTGGATTATCGTTGGCACAGGATATGAATAGCCGCCAAATTCGTTTTATTTCTCCATTTTCTCAAAACTAAAAGTATGACAAAAAAATATTTTTATAATATAAAAAAGATCTTATTATAATTCAGATTTCAAGTAATTATCAGAGGCGGAATGCATAAAGCAGGTCTTTATAAACTGACAAATGCGGGCGTATTTCATATAAAAAATACTTATTGAAATGTGTGAATCATTGCTGAATTAGTAGTTATTTATTAATCAGCTTTTCCAGTTTTTCTTAAACATTAAAATAAAATCACATGATAATAATACTTCTAGCTAGTTCTAACTACGCGCACAGCATTTTGTAAACAAAATTCAATTTTAAAATAAGGAATGTTTTAGGACATGATCAAATTATCTATAAATGCTTTTATAATAAAGAATTGTATGCCAGGCAATGTACAACATTTGAAAGGTTTAAAGGGGTAGAGTATTTAAAATTATAGAATATGAGTTCTTTTAAATTAAACCTTTGTACTCATGCCTGACTAAACAGCGTCTAAATTAACAACTAAAATTGAATTGGAAACAAATCAAATAGTTTATCTAATATTATAGCTCAAAACAAAACAGCATCTTCTCGACTTAATTATTTAGCAATCATCTAATACCATCACTCAGTATACTGTCATAGCACATAAAATATACAGTGACTTCAACGTATCACATCGGTTTGTCACACATACTATAAACAAGAATCTAGCCATTCAGTGTTCTTGCGTATGGTTCAGCCGTTCAATACTCTTGTCTATGGTACGTACGAAAATCCAATGTGAACCGTTTTAAATTACGGTTAAATGATGTCTCAACTGTAATACGAGACCAACCTATTTTTTTCCGGCGTCGTAGCCTGGCAGAATAGTCCGGAGCGCAGCTTGCAGCGGCTCGTTCAACTCAGGCTCGTACTTGGCGAGACTCTGTCTGCATGCCGGGCAGCTTTGCGCGCCCGTCGATTTGAAAGCCAGCTTCAAGCATGCCTGGGGAGTCAAACATCATCATCAGATGGTCAATCGGAATTAAAATTATCACTATATTGCCCGCTGGTGTCCTAAAGGCTATTGAAGGATAAATGGAACAACGTAGCCTGTGAGAAAGACATCTTCATCGCTAATCCGCCTCTTAAGCGTTATGAATATGGAAAATAACCCCCAAAAAGGGTATAATGTCCAGCAGTGGACGTTAATAACAATTATGGTGTTGTTCCATGTAGTCATCTAATTTTAATGGCAATAAATACGTACGAAATAGTGCGGAACAGCCGCCATGTCGGACTGTCCTAGAAAAGTATAATATGGGCTTTGATAAACTTACCATACAGAAATTGTGTAAGCACGGCGTAGTTACCGGGCTCACGGCAACTTCTTGACAAATGATGCAGAGGAACACCTGCGTCACCTGCTCCACAAAATCCTGAAAAATAATGCATCAACTTACATTAATTCGACGATAAATATAATCCGTACATTGCGCATCGATAAGTAAGTTACTTTCAATGTTTTTTTTTCACTTTATAGCTTTAAAAGAACAGTTATGCCCAGGAGGCCTTTCAACGCCGTCGCATAAGAGAATATATCTGCGATGACAGATCCTAAAACCATTGTCAGTGCCATTCAAAAAATCTCTACTTGTGAACCCCGTTCATGCGCACACGTCTGATTAATTTTATCGACCTTTTGACTGAGAGATAATTTCGCCGAACGTCAGTTTGACAGGTGCATTAGGTTTTCTGGTAGCATAGACGACAGCGTAGTTTAAATGAGCCAAGGAAAGATATTTTATTGATTTTCACTTGAACATACCCCTGATTTCACTGGATATGGAGAAAAGAGATTTAAATTTCGAACATCCAAACTAATCATAACAATGGCGGCGGTGCTTTCAGAACACTATTTCATGCAGTTAGTTTTTTGTAAGCGTACAAGTCTAGAGTCTGCGCGGAAAGAGAATAGGCGTGTAAATTGAGGGCGCATCTGTGCCTAAATATGAGAAATGCCATAGCAAGCTGTGAAAAAATCATAAGTTCACTTTTTGGCCGCGCCTATTCTCTTTCCGCGCAGAATCTAAGTATAAAATATTTTATATTCAAGAATATTGAGACATTAGTGATATTTCTGATCACACCTTCAAAAATCAATTTGGCGGGAGATTTTATTTTGCCTGAAGCATTTGAGCTGCCGTGTGCAGAGTAGAATAGCACCACCCCAAGTTAGCCCGTGGTTATCGTTAAAAGCGATTGAGGGCTTCCGGGAAGTGGGCAGCTGCGCTTTCCGTGTTTGACAAAGTCTAGAACCACACACTGCGGTCACCAACCTGCCTGCCCAGCGTGGTGACTATTGGGCAAAACCCCTTATCGATAGAGCCAAATGGAAACTGCCCCTAGTTCCCGGCCGCCCTACCACCCCGGGCCATGGTGGGGCAGGGGGTGCGAACAATCCCCGGGCTAAATACGACGCCTGCCACAAACTGACCCTGGCGACGTATAATGGACGCAGTTTGCGGATCGATGAAAGCCTCCAAATCTTTGAGGTAGAATTAGAACAGATATGGTGGCATGTTGTTGGGTTTTCAGAAGTCCGAAGAGAAGGGGAGGTCACTATTACTCTAGAATCAGGTAACCTATTCTACTTCAGGGAAGGGAGCACCCAGTCCCAGGGTGACGTAGAGTGCCTCGTCAACAAAGCTCTCCGCGACAACGTGAAGGAGATCTCCAGCGTCTACCGACCAGGGTAGCGTAACTCGTACTAAAACTGACCGAGATATACAATCTCAAGGTTGTACAGGTATATGCACCAACTTCGAGCAGCTCAGATGAAGAAGTGGAGGCCGTTTACGATGACGCGTCGCAGGCCAAACACCGTACTACTACGACCCACTTCACTGTTGTCATAGGGGACTTCAACGCCAAAGTGGGACAGGAGCGCGGCGAATTAAGCTTTGGACCACATGACTACGAGACCAGAAACCAAACCAAACCAAATACTAGCCAACTTTCTTATCAGGCAAGGGCTGATCTGTATGAACACCTTCTTTCAGAAAAATCCCCAACGAAAGTGGCCCTGGAAGAGACCTGACGGCAGGACGAAGAACGAGATTGGACTTAATCATGACGGATAAAAAGCATATATTTAGGGATGTCTTAGTGATCAATAGGTTCAATACCGGAAGCGATCACTTGTAACAGGCACACTAAATATCAACTTTAAGCTAGAAAGAAACCGCATGGTAAGGCCAGTTCTCCGTCCCAATCTGCCCTAAGCCGGACATGATGAGTTCCAAATCGAATTGAAAAATCGGTTCGCTGTCCTGGAGACCCCTGCGAATGTTGACGAGGGCATAATTGGAGTTATATGCGAACGGGAAACATTTTCGGAAAAGGCGAACAGCTAAGATGTCTTAAAAAACGAGACCTTGGAACTGATGCGAATTAGAATTACTTAACAAAAAGATCCAAAGTATGGTGAGACGCGACCTCCGAAAATAAAACACTTGCCTCATAAAGGAGGCGATTGAGAAAAATCGGGGGTAGTCTTTACCAAGACACTGGGAAGGAGTCATCTAGCAAAGCCAACTACAACTGGTCTATCTGTCACATCGGTTCCAGAGATTCTCGCTGAAATTAAGGACTTCTACGGAAATCTGTATGCCTCGCATGCACAGAAACTCTCACCTGACGCGACCCTAGACCCCAGAGCTTCACTCACTCGCCACTTTACAGATGTCCCGGACGTGGACGAAGTCAAAGCGGCTCTAAGACAGCTTAAGAATGGGAAGGCTCCCGGTGAAGATGGAGTGGCCTCTGAGCTACTTAAGGCTGGTGGAAAGCCTGTCCTTGAGAAGCTGACGAGACAATTCAACTCCTCCTCCTCACTAGGACAACCCCGAAGGCGTGGAGCAGAGGTGTTGTGGCATTGCTTTTCAAGAAAGGAGACAAAACGCTCCTCAGAACTAAAGTCCGATCACACTTCTGAGCCACGTCTATAAGCTGTTCTCGAGAATCGTTACGGATCGTTTGACGTTAAGATTTGACGCCTTCCAGCCACCGCAACAGGCCGGGTTTCGTAAAGGCTTCAGCACTGTGAAACACATCCATACTGCACGGCAGGTCATACATAAGTCAAAAGAGTATACCAACCGCTGTGTATGGCCTTTGTGACTACGGAAAACCCTTCGACTCCATCGAAACCTGCGCTGTTTTGGAGTCCTTGCATCGATGCCAAGTGGATTAGCGATATGTAGAGGTGCTGAGAAGCCTCTATCAAATGGCAACGATGTCTGTGCAAGTACAAAACCACAACACAGGATCCATCCAACTACTTCGAGGTATAACACAGGGTGACGTTATATCCCCGAAACTTTGCATCAATTCGCTGGAGGATATCTTTAAGACTCTGCACGACGAATATCTCACACATCTCCGCTTAGCCGACGATATAGTCATAATAGCTGAATAGCTACAGGATCTGCATAAATGCTGACCAGTCTCAACGTCGCCTTTCATGTTGTACAAATAAGTATTATTTGCGTGTTTTTATGTACATCCACGGCACACTGATCAGGTTATCCCAGGGAAACAAAAGGTGGATGTTTTTATTGTATCAAAGTGTGGAGAATGAGTAAAGCTGATTCCGCAGTAGCATAGTGGTTGGTCTGTGATCAAAACCTGTTCTCAATAACTTAGGTAACCTGGATGCAAGGAGAACTAGGACAGTTGAGCATGTTACACTCTGTAGAATGTTCTATACAATAATATCGTCATGTCATTTACCTTCTTTCCCATGCTTTCGCAGACTTCAAGGCATTCTTGCCATAGTTTCGTGTTGAGTGTGTCGCTGTGAATGACTTCCTTCTCTGCCTCAGTCAGCACGCTTTCTGTCAGTTGTTCCGTGTTGGGTTTCTTTGGCGTTTTCGGTGAAAACATACTGGGTATAGTCACAGTTGGACTTTCGGATACACTGTTATTTTTCTTTGCTGAAAATATATTAGCGTGGGTAATTAATTGATTAATGATAATCGTTCACCGGAAAATTTTACTCAAAATGATTAACAGTTTAATTAGTTATAGTCGAACGACATGTAGAGAATGTTTCAATTTCATTTAGAATCTTTTGCAACAAACATTGTTGAGTTATGTATGAAACTGTTTTAAATATTCGCGGTCACACATAATGATTCAAAACACTAAAACATTCTTACCGCGATATTCGATTTTACTTGTACAATGAAATAAATTCATACCAATAAAAAGAAGACGCTCAAAACATCAGTTCATGAAACTGGTTCGAATATCGCCGTAAGAACCCCGTTTTAGTAAATATGTTATATTTTATAAGCTAGCATACGAAGTAACGACATGATAAGGTAATAAAAGTCTTTAAATACGTAATGATATTACTTACATAGTTTTAGTACATGCGTGATGCGCCAGTATTTAGCATGCATTTAGAAACACAATGGAAAAAGAAAATACTTAATTCATTGATAACAAAATACGATACTTTAATGTAATGTTTTGAGTAATATATTTTTTTCTATGACGCGTTATTACAATGTGCTCGCATCATTTTTGGACACCTATGTTGTTTATCAAAACCAAGTGTCCCGGCAATTTAATAAAATTTGTGATTATATTTTTTATTTAGATCATTTAGCGGGATCTATCGCGATAGTTTTTAGATAAATACCTCTACTATGGATTTACCTGGATATCGACGTTTCAGCTGAGTTGTATCAGCTGTGGTCATGGCTAGATAGTGTAATTTTTATCTCTGATTTGTAGTTATGTATGTTGTATGACATACAAAGTCGTGAAATTATTACCACGGTTTCAACATTTTGTAGAAAAATATAATTTTAAATAAAAATTGGAATATTGGTTACTCAGGGTGAAGATGTATTTATGGAGCTTATAATATTATAAACGTTTATATATCATGTAAAATAGCTTATTATATAATAAACGTATATCATCATCATTGGCCTCACACGTCTGTGACAGACGATTTAATCAGTGTCTGAGGCAAGACTTTTCATGGCTGTATAAGCCGATACGGGAGCGGCATAGTTTTCCGCACGCTCTACAAGTGAAGGTGGAATTTGAGACTGGCACATGCATGTTTAGATGACGTTTTTGCCTTTTATTAGTATATCCACAGTGTGAAATAACCGTGTCTCTTAGTGTTACTTACGTTTGTCTTTTTTCTGCGGCTCTGCTTCGCCGTTGGAGGTTTTACGCTTCTTGCGCGGCGGCGATGGTTCGCCCTCGGACTCGGTCGACTGGTTGCTTTCCCGCAGTGCCCTCTTTTTACCACCCTTGCCTTTCTTAACACCCTTCTCTTTTTTCAACTTGAGAGCTTTCTTCTCTTCTTCGGCTTCTAAGTATCCGTCAGGGTACTAAAAACAAGTAAATAAAATTTAATATTAGGGTTGTTTGGTAGTGAACATGGAGGAATAGCATTAGGAATAGACTAGAGGAGTGACAGCCAATAACAAACAAAAAGCGTTCCGCCGAAAAAACGGCAGCTGTTCATTTCATTGCAATGTTAAATCCAGAACTCGGAAACAGTTTCAGACATACAAGAAATTTAGTAGGTACGTAGGGGGTGGCAGGGGTTTATCATTAAAACGTATTGACGGCCGATGTGGTGCAGTGGTAGTGCTACTGCCTGCGACGCAAAGGTTCCGGGTTCGATTCTCGGTGGGACACTCAGAAAGTGATAAACACAAAGTTGATATTTATCATTTTGTGAATTTGTTCCGGGTCTGGTTAGGTCATAGCAGAGTGAACCAACTGATTGTCCGAAAAGAAATGGTGCCGTGCTTCGGAGGGTACGTAAAGCCGTCGGTCCCGGTTGCTGTCTATGATTACTTAGACGGTAGTAGGCGGTTGAAAAACTCTGACACCAGGGTTCATCGGGTCGTTGGACGACTCGGTGTCCCACACGAAAAGAGAGAGAGATCATTAAAATATAGACCAATCCGTGCGTGGTGGTTTGCCTAGTTTTTGATATATGACTTTAGGCAAGAGAAAACTAAATACCAGTCAAATACAATAAAGTCAGATGTATTGAATATTTTGTGAAACTCAATTAATTTGTAAATGGTCATTTTAGATGGTAATTCTTTCAAAAAAGTCCCTATTATGAGCATATGCTGGATTTTTTCACTAGCTGGCTAGTTTGCAAGCTCCATCTAGGTTTAATTTAAGACCAAAACGTTGACCTACGCAGTTTAGTACGGAGGTTGACACTTCATCCTAATTTTAATTTATACAAATAATGTGTTTTCTTACGATCATCTCGTATTGCTTCGCGTCGGGCTCCCACGGCGCGGGGCTGGGGTCGTCGCGGCGCAACAGGTACTTCCACACGCGGTACCCGGAGATACCCTTCTCCGGGTAGTACTTCACCACTTTGTAGATGCCGTCGTACCTGTGACAAACAAACAATTAAACTACACTAAAACAGACGATAAACTATTGTAGAATAGACGACTTTTATTCCGCAGGCAGGAATCGAACTTGCAACCTTCGCTATCATAGTAGTAATAGTAATAGCGATGTCATTATGCTCCGGGCTAAAGTTTGACCGACAAAAGATGGCTCAGGATACAGGGCGCCGATTTTTAAAAGTCGATATCGATTGTACACTATGTATTGAGAATAAATTGCATTTCAACACGAAGATTACACACTAATAAACACATTGAGCTGTCAGCTAACGAAGTGTTAGAATTGGCACCCGCCAAGTCAGGCCAGCTTTCTTTAGGCAGACTTTATCGAGAGAAATAGCCAGTTCGGTGCCTTTTTAGTCCTCGGGGTAAATAGTCTATTCCAATCAATATATGTCAATGAAAAAAGCAAAAAATATTATATGACTGATGTTCAAGGTAGAGGCACACTTATCCGCGACGTAAGCACCGAGTCGGCTAGTGTAACGTTATTTTCCAGTATTTTATAAGATAAATAACAGAAATTTGGCAGATGTTAACCATTTTGTCATCATCATCATTTATCTCATTAAATTTTGCAAAACATAGTTTTACACTAGCCGGCGTGTGCGGCGGGGAAAAGCTTTCGATCACGTTTTAATTATCTATTCTATGTTATTTATTACTAGAGAAATCCTTTTCACTCGGCAGCCGCTCATGTAAGTGTATGGGCTTACCGGATCCCTTCCTTGGGCGCGTATTTAGGGAAGTGTTTGATCATTTTGAAGGAGCGCACGACCCGCACCGGCTTGCCGTTCCGCCAGTTGTCGCCGGCGTCGGCGCCGGACGCGCACACCTCCTTCACCGCGCAGTTACGCGCGAGTGCCCTGAAACATCATACGATGTAAATTTCACCGTAAGATAACAAACAACACGCTAGATTACAAATCCATCGAAATATTGTTGTTAAAACATACACACGGATCACGATTTATTGTATGATTTTTCGGCAGACTACATTATTACTAAGTAAAACTGTACTATCGTTACTTCGCGCTTCGCGTTCTGATTGGTTGAATGTCTGACAGCTGATTGTCATTTCCTTGGTTCTCGAACGTTAACAAAAATTTATTATGGATACAATATACACGAACACAATATTTTTGTTTATTTCCGAGAACCACCGAAATATCAACCAAACATGGCGTATCACTATTGTACGATTTAAATCGTTTTATTGTGTAGTCTTCCAAAAATTTAAATTTTCAATCATGATCCATGTTTAACCATACTTCGACGGATTGTATTTTGGTGAAATAAATTGTATTTTAAACGTTGTTTGCTTGTAATTTTACGACGACATTTACTTATATGTGGTTTGTGATTACTAACACCAACCTACGACACATCATCATAAGTAGTAGCCCCTACAGCCATTGCTGGACTTGAGCTACCCTATTGGTGGGTATGCGGATTGCCGAGCGCATGCAAGATATACTAAAGAAGATATACTATAGAACTATAGGAAACATTGCTGCCCATTCCCTGGATAATTATTTTAAGGGCTTTTTACGACACCCACGGTTATAAATAGGGTTTCGGCATATTACCGCAGAAAACAGCAGAAACGGATCCTTGTGTGGCAGGATTCAGAGAAACTCATGTTATAAGCTACAGCACCATCTTTGTGTGCCGGCAAGGGAACATAGCATTTTTTGAACGAAAATATGGCCTACCTGTTTTCTCTGGTCAAAGTTTGGTCGCAGGATTGTCCTGCAGTTCTCTTATTGCCGGACAAGTCCCGTCCGCCACTGCCCGTGTATGTAAATTCATAGCCATGGTCGACGTCATCTTCGTAGCCCCCTACAACGCGCAAATACTTGTCAAAAAGGAGAAATAAGGTGATAATAAAGGCTACATCATGAACGCTCAGGTAGTTAACCCTTCAAAGCCCGCGCTTTTTGTTTTTACACACACACACACACATCACGCCTATAATCCCTTGCTGGGTAGGCAGAGCGTAAACGGCCGCAAAAATCGAACAATCACAATAATAATTTAATAGGTTTTCAATTGTAAAAAGCGGGTACTAAGTAATATTCAAAATCGATTGATCTCCGATGACCCACTGGAAGTCAAATGGTTATAATATTACCTGAAAGAACAATGCTGAATGCTCCCAGAACATCACGGCCGTGTATACCCGATACTGGAGGTCTGTGCACGCCGGACTCTGAAAGCTGTTCAAAACCAGTTATTGCACACACATGCAAGAGAAACAATAATTATGAACTAAGTAAAAAAATCAAAACAAAGCATAAAATAAAGTCGTTTTTTGTGTTTCCCTGTCATTGTCTGCCATGTATATCGCTAACTCCTTATGCCGGGAAAACATCATATTCTTACGCGAAAATGGTTAGCAGCGGATGCAACCGCCACTAGTTATTAATAATTTACCTGAATCCGGAATCTCCAACGCATGCCCACTTCAATGCCTGGTATAGGTCCAAAATGATTAGCAGGCATCGCACATGTCTTTGTTTTTCCTACAGAACAAAAATAAACGATGACTACATAATAGAAACCTAGGAAACTTAGACTAATGAGTATGAATTGCCTGCCAGGCGTGACGTGAGTGCGAAGCGAACATTTCGTGCGTGCTTCCTCCACCTAACGAAGGACCACCGATTGATCCGAACACGTCGCGTAAACGCTCAACTATAAACAAATAGTAAGTAGTACCAGGAAACTTTCGCAAGCATCAGCCATCTTTAAAGTATCACTATCGCCTTTCTATAACAATCTAAGTCCATGGATACTTCATCATAACATAAAAATAAAACTTACCAACACAAGCCATGCCCCTGCCCCAATCTCTACTAGTTTTTGAAGCGGTTGTTTTCTTAGTCTGTTTGGCGGCACCTGGCGCAACCACGTCATTAGGGTCTCTCTTGCAAGACGGGCAGTACCAATCCTCTTCAGGTAGAACTTTCAAGGGGGGATTCAAACAATGCATGTGGTATCCATTGTTGCACTCGTCACATAGCACTATCTGTGAAGAGATTATTTTAATTTAAGTACTGCATCTTCTGTTAAGTGCAATAATAGTACATTGCGGCGCAGACCAAAAATCAACCAATTTGTGGTCTAATATAACGACAAAAATGAAACGAAATTGAAGCCTTCCCAAGTGACCGAGAACAGAAATTGTTGTTCTGACCGAGGCTGGCATAATACTTACTTGTCCTTAAGCCCTTATGAGCATAGAACATACACGATTTTTGCATTGCTTTTAGGATCGGATTCGGGTACATAAGGTCAGAAAATCTATTATAGTCCTATGAAAACCTGAAGAATTTAATGAGTTCGTTGACTTGTTGTTATTTTCAGGGTACATTTACATTTCATACCTCAAGAAAAAAAAACGGAATTTGAGTTTACGACCTTTATCCCGGGATCTCGAAGAGATATCGAAGTGAAATTAAAACCATATACTATGTATACGGCCCCACCTAAAGTTGTAAAATGCTGACTTAACGTTCAAAAAAGATCAGTCGTTTAATTATGTCGTAAAAAAAGCGTGTTCCTTTCAAGGAAATCAAAATTAACAAGGTAGTTCCCGTAGACCTAGAACTTTGGCAAGTAGCTTTGTTTAGGAAAACGTCCATATAAGTTTTATTACGAGGTCGTCAAACGACCCGCGGCACATGACAATACTTAACATAACTACATGAACATGTCACGTCTTTATCCCTTGCGGAGTTAGCAGTGCATTAACGGCCGCTTAAATACGGTCGCTATCGCCACGTCTGGCAAATATCTGAGGAATGTCAAAACTGTTTCAGTGGGGTATCATACGAAAGGGCTTGATGTGCATGTGTCGGAACCCTCGGTGGGCGAGTCCGACTAGAACTTGGCTGTTTTTAGGACTTTAATTCCGAGCAAATGGGGAAACAATTAAATAATACAAATTTCAATTATTATGGTTTTTCATTCATGTTTGAATGTTTAAAGCGACTTATTTGGATAGGGGTAGTTCTTTTATATGAAGCTGTGTAAGCCATCTGTCATAGTCATAGGTGACCTTGAACCTTCGGACTCCCGAGAGTGATATAGCCAACCTGACATCGCAAAACGTCTGTGAACGCCACAGACTCCGTCCACGTACACCCCGTGCACACTGGCCACAGCCGCGTCAGATAGTATGTTTCCAGCTGAAGTTTGTTTGTACTTATATTTTAGCTTTAAAACTTATTACAGAGCAATGATGTCATCCTCACGCGCGCCGGTCAATATACTGATATGACTTAACATGAAAATAAATATAGAAAGAATAACTTACCTGCTCAGGATTTTCCTTCCCCAAGCACTTGAAACAGCCACAGTCTTTACAAGGAGCATTCTCATCGTCGCGACATGTCATGCAATTCAGTGGTGCAGACCCTGAAATAAAATAAAAAAAGTTCTTAAATAATTTATTTTGCCTCTTTAGCACACACACACATATCACGCCTATGATAACTTGCGGGGTAGGCAGAGCGTAAACGGCCGCAAAAAACGAACATTTACGCCACGACAAACACTTCAGCGTCATTCGGAAAGTTGGGTATCATAGTGACAGTTAACCAGCCCAACGCCTAAAATTGCAATACACACCCAAGTCCCTTAGTCGCCTCATACGACGGGACAGAAATAGTGTGAACAATTTTTACGCTTCATAAATAACAAATAGAAAGACTACATACTTTTTTCAGGTGCAGTTTTCATCAGTTCTTTATATTCCTCATTTCTTTGTTCTAAAGGGGTCACTTCTTCAATAGCAAATATCTTATCGTGTATTCTGACAACAGTATCATTTTGAGGGATAGCCTCAGGTCCAAGATACAAGGTTCCTATTAATTCATAAGAAGTTCGTAATTTCTTGATTTCACACACAGTAAAGTCATACCTGAAAAGTAAGGTTTATTATAATTTGGCTTCAGAATAACTGTAATAAACAGGATCAGGATGAGATAATTAGTTAGATTTGAAAATAAATAAATATACTTTTATAATTTCGCAATTTTGTCTTTTGAAAGGGCATTAACAATAAGATATGAATTTTCTGACAACAAATGGGTTGGCTGAAGGAGATCTCTTCTTAAGAGATAAGCTCGCCTTTGGTACTAATTTTATTGTAAAACTTTTCTTAATTTTGTGCAATAAAGGATATAAACATTTTACCGATTCATTTACCCGACAAGGATTCCGATTATATTCATTGGCGAAACATTCCACTATTATAGCGTATTTGACAATACGACAATACAACTAGCGCTATCAGTCGGTGGACAGCAAACCTCTTCAAACTAAGATGAAAGGCATAGCTGCTGCTGTGAGCGTCTTTTTTTCGTGTGGGACACCGAGTCGACCAACGACACGATGAACCCCGGTGTCAGTTTTTGTTTGCGTGCGTTTGAACGCGTACTACTAGTATTAGGCCTCTGACATAGTTTAATATCGACCGCCGTCTAAGTAATCATAGACAGCAATCGGGACCGACGGCTTAACGTGCCCTCCGAAGCACGGCACTATTTTTCTTTTCAAACAATCAGGTGGTTCAGCCTGCAATGTCCTAACTAGGCTGGGACCAAATTCATACATACATATATCACGCCTATAATCCCTTGCGGGGAAGGCAGAGCGTAAACAGCCGCATAAAACGGACATTTACTCCACGTCTGACAAATATTTGAGGGTTATTTGGAAAATTGTGTATCGCTATAGTGACAGGTTGTCAGCCCATCGCCTAAAATCGCAATACACACCCTCAAGTCCGTAAGTCGCCTCTTACGACTCCCACGGGCAAGAAATGGGGTGATGCTATTCTCAGCCGGCAACACACGGCAATAAAAGGGACCAAATTCACAAAGTTATAAATATCAACTTTGTGACTGCCCCACCAAAAATCGAACCAGGAACCTTTGCGTCGCAGGCAGCAGACTACCACTGCGTCACATCGGCCGTGTCAACTCATAACTCTAATAGACGCTCACATATATCGCGCCTATATTCCTTGCGGGGTAGGCAGAATGTCAAAGGTCGTAAATAACTATCATTTATGCCATGTCTGACATACATTTGAGGGTCAATCACAAAATTGAGTATCGCCATAGTGACAGGTTGTCAACTCACAGCGTAATATTGCAATTAACATGTAACCCTCCAGTCACTTAGTCGCCTCTAGACCCGCGGGAAACAAATGAGGTGATGCTATTCTAAGCAAACATCACACGACACTGCTTAGTTAAGCTATGATATGTTTTTTATATTATTATTAAGATATCAATTAATATACATACCAATATCCCTTTTCAAGTGGTTGTTCAGTATTGTGGTTAATCATAACTTTTTGGTCTACTTTTAAATCATGTATATCAATTGTGTGTCTAGCTCGAGGTCTAATATCCTTTAACTTACAATATAAGTCTGAGTCTTCATCTCTGTAACCACACACACACCATATATTATTATCAATAAATGGAAATAATAGTAGTTTATATTTCATATAATGGGAAGCATTAGAATGCTTTACTCCAGGCTACTAGCATTCTAATGCATAAACTACGTTTGTTTCCATTCATTGATAATAATTTATTTATTTTATTTAATATTAGAAATTGATAAAATAAATTAAATTTAATTATTTCCTTTGCCTACACCTACGCCTTGCCTAAAATGCCACCCAGAATGTGATTTAAATTAAGTGAACTTATTAATTGTTCACTTTCTAATATTTTACAGAATCTATGTGTAGTATAGATAAAATGGTATCATCATCATCATCATCATTGGCCTCACACGTCTGTGACAGACAATTTAATCAGTGTCTGAGGCAAGACTTTTCATGGCTGTATAAGCCGATACGGGAGCAGCATAGTTTTCCGCACGCCCTACTAGTGAAGGTGGAATTTGAGACTGGAACATGCATGTTTAGATGACGTTTTTGCCTTTTGTTAGCGAGACCAGAAAACCAGGCATTATCGTGTGTTTTACGCCCATCAAACACACGCTTACGCCATTCATCCCTATCCTCAGCAAGCTTCTCCCAGCTTTGATGGTCAATGTTGATGGTCAATATTAAAAATGGTATATACAACTGCATATAACTAAGCAGTACATGACAGTTGCATAGACTATTATTTTTTTATACTTTTCCTGTTGGACACTGAGTCGACGATCGACAACTATTATAATTCATGCAAACTAGTAAATAATTTGAAATTACTTACTCCCCATCAAAAGTAACCTTGAACAATAAGTTCTCATCTACAATTTTGTCATCACTGGGTCCTTGATCCAAGGGCTTTTTCTTAATACTTGAAGCTTTGGTAAAATATTTAGCAATGCCTTTCTTCTTAATTTTAGGGCTTTCTTCATCAATTTTATCCTCTGGAGGTGTGTTCTCTACATCACTTTCTTTACTGGACTCTGTATTTTCTTTGGAGTCTTCATTTGCATGAACTTTAGTTTCCGATGAATTCTGTACTGCATCTGGATTCTTGACTATTCTTACTATCTTAGCCTCAAACCAAGCACCTTGTTCTTTATCCTTTGCATCAACAAGATCACCAACCTCGTATAAGGAACTTCTTGCATCTGTTTAGACAAGGGATTTTTATTGTATGATGGTAATTATTTTACTAGGAAGCAGTACAGCAACATGACATGATTTTTTCAAATAATTTGATAGATATAGTCACACACATGCTTTTTATTTTTAATTATAACTTGGTTAGCTACCTAAATGTTTTCTTATGTTTGTAATCTTTACATGGCACGGAAAATATAAAATTATGACTTTACAAACCAAAGTATGTGATGTTCTCCTTATTCTGCTTACTTCCATTGTCCTCCTTTTGTTCCTCACAGTCTTTTACACTGTCATCAGATAGTTTATCAGGTAGCAATTTTACCATAAGTTGAATAACATCATTCAACTTGATGTTATAGTCATGGAATGTGTAACCATCTTCAAGCTAGAATCAAAAATATATTGTGATGCAAGACAAAGAGTTTATAGCACTAAAATGCTTCTGTACTTTTGGAGTTGATTGTGGAAAAGATAAGCACATTATTAAAATCTCATATTAATTTATTAACAATACCAGTTCCCGAAATCTAAGTATCCTTTTTAGTTCCGAAACTGTGCGACTGTGCGAACCTTGAAGAACTATGAAAGGTAAAATGGAGAATAATATGTTATATTACATTTGATCAGTTCATAGGTATAACTGAATTTATTCGGGCTTACATATGCCTAAGATAAAGCAAGATTAAAGTTGGGAAGTATATATTTTTGTAAAATTATGCCTAGCCCCCACCCTGTTTTGTTTGTTGCATATCAAAAGTGCAGGTTGCATTCTACCTTTTTTCATGATCATGACACAGTGGTTAGTGTGTGTGTTTGCAAAGTTCTTTTACAAATGCACATTTGTAATGGATTGCAACAATTCATTTGTTTATGATTACAGGCATTTTCTGGATATAATTTGATTAGATATGCTTTGTAGCATATAAAAAATATTTTTGAACATAACTGGTTTAGTTATTTTGGCCTTCAGGATTTTGATTTCCTGGGATTGATACTTGGAAAAATATTTCCAATGTAAAACATATTTCGACTTAAGGGTCAAATGAAATGTTTAGTCCTTCAGCCATACAAAGAACTCTATGAAGACAGAAAATATTAGGTAAGAGAAGAGAGGCTGGCCACCTGGTTTGACCTGAGTTTTATGCTGGTCACATAATTAACCTTTTTTGAAAGCTGTTTTAAAAAGAATAAAGGACTATAAATCATTGATCATCTGGGTGGCATAATTGCCGGGGTGTTTGATTCTTCTTATTTTCGTGTAGGACACAGAGTCGTCCAACAAACCAATGAATGTTAAGTAATTATAATTGTAGGTTGATTGAAGTTATGAAATAACATTTGCAGTGCTAGTGGGGGTTATTAAAGCTTATTTTGATATCACAAACAATGCACAAGGACTATGGGTCTGAAAGAGGAATGACAGCAAGGTTACGAGGAAGAATATAGTTCATTACATTTAGAATGCTAACTGTATTACCTAATTAAGAAACCCCCAGGTGTTTGACGTCAATAAATGCCCTCTGTTACCGTAAAAACACGCAGCGTTATTAATCAGTCAATTAATCAAGACCTTATTGAATGGAATGCGATCACCAAGATGTACGTACAAGCAAAAAGATAGTAAGAGTGAAGAGAAATCACGAGAGCAAGGCATATTGTCAATGTATATGTTACGCCTGAAAGATAAATAAGACAAAATCTTACCAATTTACCGCCGTAGAACAATCGTTGCTGTTTGATGTCGACGTTGAATTTGTCTTTTACTATTCGCCGAAACTGGTCAATTTTTGTAAGCTTAGACTCTACCACAACAATGGTATCAGGTTTACCAAATACTCGGACACGTACGTGCATCTTGTCTTTATATTCACCTCAAATATCAAGTAAAAATAATTATACACAATTTCGGCGAAAATCTTATGGTTGTAATGACAGGAGAGAATGGCGGGAATGTTGATGTGTTTTTCAAGCAACAACAATTTGCGCGACAGAGATAAAAGTAACGAAAAATCACAGACGTATAAAGGGAAAAATACATATAAATTTGATTCAATGCTTTACTTTACCTGTCGTAATACTCGATTTATTTATTTGCCTTTTTACATTTATATATTTCAATGTCTCGCATTGCCTCGAGCCCAGGGAGAAAATTGCTCTTGTACTCATAACCGAGTAAAATAAATGCATTTTACAAGGCTGGTGCACACTTGATGCGTAATTGTGACGTATTTTATGCCGCTCATAAAACTGCCCTACTCTTTTTTCAATTTACTAATTTTATTTATGAAAAGGGTTAGCCATGGTTTCTATCAAAATATAGAGCTTTATTAAAAGTTGAATGTGTTTCAACTCCACTTTGATTGGACGGTCGTCCAGAGCGCTGATTAAAAGTAGTGTCCAAAAAAGGCATCAAATCTCATTCAAATCTCAAATCTACTTTATTCAAGCATCAGCATCACACGTAGATGTATTCGCTGTGCTGAACTGTATTTTGCAACAGAGCTTTGCCAAACTTTCTTTCAATGAAATAAGAGGACGCGCCGTCACGCAGTCCAATGTCTATGCGTAACGGCTTAAAAAAAAACAAACAATTATACCGATTTTCAAAAGCATTCCGATTTGCTGACAGTAGTAAAATAGCGCTGCACTGGCCCATATCCGCTACTTGTATAAAATGGCGTCAGCCGAGTTTTTAGAGCAAGCTTTGTCTACAGACGTTGACGAGAACGCAGTCAACGCAATCGTAGGTTCACTTGAAAACCAGTTAGTTACGTCTGTTTCATCAGTATCGTCACAAAACAATTTAGTAAACGTGATCGCAAATCAACTTGGTAATATTACATCGAGCGGAAATTCTATATTAGGCGTTCAAAAATACAACACGGACCAAATCAACAGCGTATTAGAAAGTGGAAACTATCAGTCGTCCAGCGCAAGTGGTAACATACAATATAATGTGCCAGGATCAGTGCAATCTGCTATATCACAAACTCTAACTGGAAGTGCCAATCCTAACGAGCAGCTCAAAGTGATTTACTCACAGACTTCACAAAATTTATTGAACCCAGCGAACCGTGTGACGTTTTCTACACAGTCGGTACCAAACGGTTGTATTGGTTTTCCATCTCAAAACCAAATAGTAGTTCCATCACAATCAGGGAATAAATTAATCAGTATGCAGCCCCCTTTAGTGATCAAACAGGGTAATAATAGTGGGCAAGTGGGCATGCAGCCGGGAATGGTAACAGTTCCAATGTCGGTCAACTCCAGCATGCCCAATTCGATACAAAATGTGATGAATCTCAACAAACCTGGAGGACAAAATGTTGTAGTCACTTCTCAAAACCTGGGTTCAGCACAACAAACAATGATTCCTAATGTTCAAATATTAAATATGAGACCAGGTGCTCCAAATGTAGGCGCACAAAAGTCTGTTGCAACTGTTTCGCCGAGAGTGGTCATCGGAACACCTCAAGTCGTTGGAACTAGACCATCTGCACCAGGAGTAAGTAATTTTGATACATTTACCATTGTATAGAAAATAATCTTTCACTTCATCTTTCTTCAACATCATCACTAAAGTCACATACTGGTGTCATGGCTCATGTTAAGTGAATTATGTGGGTAAGTGCTATAGTCAGCGTAGAGCTTGAGATTTTTGGTAAACATCAGTTTTAAAGAATACTTCTTATGTAAAGTTCCATTGCAACACTGAATTATGAAAAAACTAGAGAATAGATAACGTAAATAGTAGATAATTGTACTATTAATGGTCTTCTTTTTCCTTGAATTAAGACATCTGAGGAGCTCACAGATGAGTGAGTTCCAGTCTTTGGAACTATTTCAGGATCACTAGTGCTGTGGCAACGTCTCCTTCTCACTTCTTCACATTTCTGCAGAGTTACAAGATAACTCTGCAGAAATGCAGGACATCTTTTAGATATATTACTATTTCTATTCCACTAAATAGTGGAGGCACTCAGGGCAAGATTGGTCTTCTTTTATTTTCCTAATATTAGGTCTCTATTGAGATCAGTGTCCCATCAACAGCCCTAAAACATTTGAATTGACAGCAGGTCTGCAATTCTGTAAATTTTTGGCTGCTTTCATTTTGAATTTTAATGTTATTAACAACTTTTGTTGGCTGTCCTGGGATTGGTATGCAGGATTCTGGGCTAATGGAAGTTTCATTGCCCAGGTGCATAGCAGTCCACTACTTCTGCCTAACTGGCCAGTTCCTCTGCTACTTTATTTACTGGGTTACCCTGGAGTCGGGGAACCTATGTAACCATGTTTTTAGCTTGATAATCTTTTCGGTGCCAGTTTACATTCTTTTACTAAGCCTGATGAAGTGCTGGTCTTATGAAGAGACAAAGAGAGAAGATCACTCAATATAAAATTACCACTTCTCTAGTAGTCAATTCACCAGTTCAGATTGGAATATCCTTCTTGGAGCCGTCTGTAGATCAGGCCAATATGGGCTGTCTGTTGTTACTTACCAGTTGTCTCTTGGTCCTGTGTTTATCATGTTTTTCTTGTCAAAAATCTTTTGTTTCTCTATCAAATTGTTGATTGCTAGAATCATGGAGATTTTTCCTTAATCTTAGAGCTTATTTTGGTGTGTCCTTTGTCCATCCATTCATTAAAGGACTTCATTCTGAACCACTGCTCCAGTACCACATTCATCAACTGTAGTGTGAGACAGTCGTGACAGGGTGTTTTCTCCAAGTTTGACAGCTGGGCAGTAATTTTCAAAGCCAAGTGTTTACATCATCAAAACCTCGCTGTAGCGTCTGATGCTTCTGCCGGATTTTTGTTGCATGCCAATAGGGCTCTATTGTCTGCGAAGGTTGCTGTAATTATACCATCGAGTGGTGCGTAAATCTGAGGTAATATACAATGCAGAACAAGCCCTTCGACTGAATCAGGTGTCACTTTTGTTTCAGCTTGTGCTATAGACATTCTTTTAAACATTAGTTTCTCAAATATAAATAAAATAGTTTCTTAGATAAAGTGTCAGGTCATTTCATTGATTGGTTTTCCTGACTTGTCTGTCTTCTGTGACACCTTCCATAGAGCTGGATAGTAACTAACTCTCAGTTTTCTGTTAAATAGCAATTAGAAATACAAGCCCCCTTTTTGGTAATTCTTGTAGTACTTTCTTCCATCCGGGCTATAAGTCCTGATAACTCTCTTGGATTTTCTTCCTCTAATTGCCTAAGGTATAGTTATTAAATATTTCTTATGTATAGTTTTGTTTTGGGGGCCAATATACCGAAGAGATACAATTATGATGCTTGATTGTGGATTTGACAATGACAGCAGGCCGATCACGCGCAGATCCATCTGGATGGGCTGTGGGGTATTTAATACCATTTGTTACAGTTGTTTCGTTTTGTTGAGTTGTCTGTTTTCAAGGTTGGTTTTCTTATGTTTGGATTAGGGGTTTAGTTCTTCTTCCTGCTTAAGATTTCTTTGTACACTTCACATCCATCCAAGAAAGTTGATGATGGGTTTGTTCGAGGCCCATTCGTGAATTGATTATTTCTCCTTTGACTGTGTTACCAGATTTTTTCCATTTCTTCGATTATAGCGTCATGGGGTGTGCTATGGTGCAAAGTTTTAATTAATATTCTTCATTGTTTCCTTGTGAATGTATGCCCTGTTAGTCCTTGTTCACGGACAAGATGCATAACCTTTTTGTAGGATTCTGTGTTGGTTCAGTTGACTCTTAGTTTATTTTTTGTTACTAATTTGAAGGTATAATATATTATTTCTAAGATCTTTTCAATTGTTTCAGTAACTATGCCTATGTCTAAAAGGCCATAGAGTACTAGCAGTGAAGGTTTGGTTTTCCATTTGGGCTTTTTCAGTACTACCATTGGCGTTGATTAGTAGGATTGAAAAACGATTGCCAATTTCGTTGTAGTATCTTGTGTTGGTTGGGTTGGAGAACTGGAGCCCAGCCAAGAAAATATTCTTTCTGTCTTGTAATACAGGTTCTTGTTTGGCAAAGGAAAGTCCTAGGTAAAAGATGTGTTAAGTCTACTTGGGTTTCTGTTTTGGCATAGTATTATCTTCATAAGCAGTCTGTTTTTCGGGGGCCTGGACCCTATCAGATCCTTACTTACTAATATTTTATAGCCCTCTGCCAAGTGCTGGAATTTTTCATTAATTGTAGTTATATGAATCAGAAAAAACTCAAGCAGACCTATTCTCAGTTCCTTGCTGACTAATCACTTAGCCCTCAAAAATATGGATTTTTGTAAATATGTTTTATCCTGTTATACTAAACAATCATTATAAAATTTTACTAATGTTGGTGTTGCATCAAACAAATTATTTCAACAAACCATTAACCACCAATTTTACATTGTCACTCTTGTTAATTAATTTACCTTGGCCAAATTCATCCCATGTCCGTTGCTCATTATTTGTACAACAAGAGAGCAAAGTTAGTTTATGCTATGAGTGTTAATTTAGAATCCCGAGGTAGTAGTGAAGGATTTGAAAATTGAACCAAAAGCGTAGTGAGACAAGTAGTATCCTGAGCTCAGTGAGGGATTCAAAAGCATGAATTGAGAATTAACTTGCTCTATTGTGGTACACACAACTTTTCACCTCTACCTGTAAGAAAATTTTGCCAATATCAAGTTTGGCAAAATGGCTGTATAACTTAAATGCTTCAGGCAAAACCAAAATTCACGCCTATGAATTTTTGCAGGTTCGTTCAGAAATATCACATAAATGTCTATATTCACAAATGAAAAATTTTTAATAGCACAAAAATCTTACAAAATATAATTAATAGACTGAATTATTTTTGCCGCCGCCATTATTAAATTAGTTATTTTGTTTGGTTACTTTTCTCCACCCAGTGGATAAAAACGACTTTTGCACGCTGAATTTACGCGACAAATTGTTCTTTTCAAGCTGGAGAGGTGAAAAGTTGTATTTACCTATTAGATTCTGTATTTAATACTAAACTTTTGCATAGTGTTGTTCTCAAATACATTATGAATGTGTGATAGCAGCAATGCAAAATTTCAATTTTGATTGTAAACTTTGAGGCAATTTTTTTTAGTTTCAAATGTAAAAAATAATGTGTTGGTACACTAAGCAGGGTTCAATTAAACTAAGATCCAGTTCAACGCATTCTTACCACAAGGGAACTTACCACAAAACTTCTAATGGGTTTTCTCCACCGCCCATAAAGCTTATGCTAAAGACTTTTGGAAAAATCAAAGTGTGTTTTTATCTTACAAAACAATAATTGAGTTGGATCAATTTGAAAAGGAAACAAATCAAATACCTGTATCATCTTCTGATAAACTAAAAGCTGTTTTTGCTCTGTTTGAATTTGACCATTTCCACTTCATTATCGTATCTATCAAGCATTCGCTATCTGTAACATTTTCATAAACCATACATAGTATGAAAATGTTGCATGTAATCCACCACAACCATCATGTCTCATTTATTATTTTATTAAATGCATACAAGTTTCGTTTTATGTTTAAGTTAGGGTTTGTTTAATATCTTCATTTTGAAGCTTCTACTTGGTTGCTGAGCAGTCATATTTATTTATTTTTGGTATGTAGAACTATGAAGTATTGTGTAAAAACTAAGTCCCAAGGATTTTCAATTTCCAGGTCACACTTATGAATTACAATGAAATAAAAGAAAGGTATTTGCAACGGTACCTTTCATTCTGTGAATTGTAGCATTACCTGTAAAGCTCTTTTTGTCTAGGAATGTGTGTACAAATTATTCTCTCCTAAAGAATGGCTAACTGATTCATTTTTACCTTTCTTGACATGTTCTGTACTGGCTTAGGTGTGCACATTTCATTGTCATGTTAACTTACCTCCACTATGTGTGTATCTAACAAATGACCTGCTTCTAAATCATTTATTGGATTATAAATATAATAAAAAATATTAACGTAACATGCACAAACAAAATTCTTTTTTGAGTAAAGTTAAATTGAAACAAGGCGTTCGTTTTTAGATAACGCTGCAAACTCTACAGAGTCTCCAACCGGGGCAGCCGGGTCATTTGTTGTTAAAGACTGAAAATGGTCAATACCAGCTCCTGAGGGTGGGCCCTGCGCCGGCGGCCAACACTCTCACGGCGCCCCAGGGGCAAACCATCCGGCTATCCACTGTGCCGGCCGTAAGTAGGCACTGTCACCTGCTCATCTAGTACCCTGAAATTGGACAATCATAATGACTAATTCTTCACACAAATCCTCTTATAGGAAGCTTCCACTAGCACATAGTTGCGTATTATTCAGTTTGTCCAGTTTCATACGGTCAGTCATGCATGCAAATATGGTGGAGGTGCATGTTGTAAGGTAATTAACAAGGTAAGAATCTAATCAAGTCTTTTAACTTTGTTGTATAAACTGTTACTAATTTCCTTCTGGCCATATTATTTTAGAACACTGGATAAAAAGTCTTGTATGTATTATTTTAGCTGAAAAAAATATACAGTAATACTTTATCATGCAGAAACTAATAAATTGTTTCCAAAAAATATGAAAATGATTTTTCTTATCAACTATCAAACTTTTATAAACTATTCCATGTAAGAAACAGCCAAACTATGCCATATACAAAACAGACAATATCTCGCAGCTTATAGTTTGCGTAACTGGTTGTCTTATTTATTACATTTTTGGGTGTAGCATCCTGGGGTGCAGACTGTGTCGACCAGCATGGCGGCGCCGGGGCACCTGCAGGCGCAGATGGCTGGCGGCTCGCCCGTGCCGGCACCCGCGCCCGCCCCTGCGCCCGCGCCTGCGCCCGTCGTCGCCTCCGCTTCTGTGGCGTCCCCAACACTGCCGCCTGTGCAGCCACAACCGCCTACTGTTACTACCCAAGTAAGTGTCATTCTTGAGGCAATTGGACAAGACAAGTCTGTGACATCGATAATATGGGAAGACAAATCTTAGCTATCTCGTAAAATATAGCACTCAGGCAAACTAAATTTCAAATTGCTGTTAAGTTAGTTAAGTCTATTGCAATAATTATTATTAGCTATCTCGTAAAACATGGCACTCAGGCAAGCTAAAATTCAAATTGCTGTTAAGTTAGTTAAGTCTTTTGCAAAGATATTAATATAAAGAAATGAAAATTATTATTAAATTAATTCAGACTAGTACTCAACCAAACGCACTGCAAATTGATGGCGTCAAAGGTACATTGCGTATTAATTGTAACTATTCATTTTTACAGAAACCTTCAGATAATACAAAAGAAAAGTGCAGGAACTTCCTTGCAAACCTGTTAGACTTATCAAGCAAAGAGCCAAAATCTGTTGAAAGAAATGTGAGAAATCTAATTCAGGAGCTTATTGACGCCCAAGTTGAGCCCGAAGAGTTCTGCGACCGACTGGAGAGGTTACTAAACGCAAGTCCGCAGCCTTGCCTTATTGGTTTCCTAAAGGTACACAAAGATTTAACTTTCGAAGCGTTACTTTTGTAACAATTTCATATTAATTATGTGTTAACATTGACTTTCAGAAAAGTTTGCCCCTACTCAGGCTATCGCTTGTTACTAAAGAGCTGGTCATAGAGGGGATCAATCCGCCAGCACCTCACGTAGTGTTTTCAACTATACCAGCTCCGACGCAACCTGTCATGACGACACCTAATGTGCAACAAATGGTAAGTACCTCATTTAGTTATGCCTCTCTACTGACCAATATACCGCACTAAGTAATGGCAATAATAGTTGCATTTGCTGAAAGTCATAACTTGCCCGCCCATAGTGCCGTTAATAGTAGATAGTTAACCGAGGCGTGTATGACATCACTTTTGTTTTCATAGTATGGAATTGATGCTTACACCTGAAGTGAATATATACATTGCTTAAAACATCGAATAGGAGATTAATAATATAAATTTAATTCGAAAATGTATAGGCCAGTATCAAAACCAACTTTTTAATAATGATAATGATAGCCTTGATAGCCTTACGTGGCCTAACATCCGATTTTAGGTTAATAATGACCTAGTTACCGAATACATAAAAGTTAAAAATAAAGAAGGTTCCTGTAGCTACTATGGATTTATGTTTAAGAGTAATATAATTTTGAAACTAAACTATGTATTCGGTATTGGATTACTTAATGTATTAAAAAAGTTGCTTTAGGCTTATGCAAATGGACATCGCAGGAAAAGTATGCAAAAATAAAAATGTCTGCTAGGTACTTAATTATATTATTAAACACTAAAAGAGTAATAGTACTGATAACCACACTGATAAGGTGCTTAAAATAATAATTCTATGCCATTTTTTTTGTATCAGTTAAGGATCGCACTTAGTAAATCAATTTTATTGTGTAAAGTAGTTTGCTCTATAAAATAAAGCAAAGAGAACGCAGTGATGTCCATTTATATCCTAGTTTTAAGATCATTTTATAACTCTGATAAAACCTGCTCACTGTTCACTCGAATTAACTATTTGAGAGGCCAAAAAACTTAAATAATTTAGAAATTGTTACCAACTCGAGTAGTTATTCTGTAAACATAAGTACGTCATAAATAATATTGATGAATTAGGGTAGTATTTTACTGTCTGTAACGTGCTAAAAGCGTGCTATCGCAGCCAGAAGATGAGGAGGACAGCTCGATTCCGACCCTCACGCCTCTGCTGCCGCCGGTGCTCCCAGTAGTGGCGCCGGTGTCGTTAGCGCCCTGTGCCCCCCAACTGCCCTCACAAATACCCTTTAACGTTGTCACGGTGCAACCGACTTCGACTGCACAGGTTTGTCCTTCATTAGACTTGACATGTCCGGCCTGGCTTGCTAGTACCTTCGTATACAGAATGTGACAAATTCTTTATTTTTAGTATAGTTGTTCAAGAAACTGAATAATTTCGCCAAGCAACGCCCAAATATTGGGTGGCTAGACTGATTTAATGGTGGAACTTGTTCTGTTTCTTGGATCGATTTACCTCCTGCAATTATTTAAGCTATTTGGTTACATCCTATCTTTTTTCTTTTGCATAACAGTCGCAAGATTGGCTTGTAAAGCTTTTATGTCATCAAGAAGAGCTACTAGATTTCGAATGCTAACAAAGCCATAGCCATCCATGTTTGCATGGCGAAGATTATTGACCTTGAATGTACATTCCTTCATATTACTCTTATTTAGCATGAAGTTTTAAGTGTTTCCTTCCTCGATTAACTACATTTTTAAGTAAGCATTTTTATATTGTTATTGTTATAAATTCTAATGATGAGCAAATTTTAAACACTCTAGATGTTGTCTATGAAATAGTGACTTTATTTTGTTCATGTATATGTATGTGCATGAGAAAGTGTAGATATTGAAATATTTCTTTTACTATATAAGGTGTAAAAAAATTAGCTGAGAATATTTTAAGGGGTGAACCAGTACATGAAACTAAACAACTTTCCCCAAGGAACATAGGTCGAAATATGAAAAAATTATTTGACCCTCCCATACTGAGTGTGTTACCCGGCCGGTATAATTTGTATGGGAGGGCCAATTTTTTGGCCCTTCCATACTTAACTTGGGGAAAGTTGTTCAGTTTCACGTACTGGTTCACCCCTTAAAATAATTCTCAGCAAATTTTTTTACACCATGTATAAACTGAAGTAGACTTTGCAACAGAAAATTAAGATATTCTAACAAGTAAGCCGTTTCAAGAAGTTATAGCTATTAAGTAAGATACCTTTAAAATAAACAACAACTAATGAAGTTGAACAGCAAACTGTTAAAAATTGGTTTATTGAGTGGAGAAAATTAATTACTCTAAAGCTGCGGATACGCATCAGCAGTAGCACGCTAACAGCTGCAGATGTCAACAGGGGGTGGCTAACCACTTCTCATTGTGTTGTTGCTGAGCCAAGTAGTTATAGTAGATGCAACTGTCATATAATGGAGGGCATTAGAGTTCCAGTGTCTGTTTGATACAAGAATTCTAAACCTAATTATATGTAGTTACATACACTATTATATCTACAATCCACACAAATTGTATAGAGTGTAAAATATAGGAAATGTAAAAAAACTAATGCGCACAGAAGTTCTCATAATACATTGCTGGTCAGCATATTGGTGTCATAACAATAAATTCAAGATAACCAGCAATGTATGTCGAACCGTGCCCGGTTGGCAGATTAGTTTAATAGCCGCAAAAAACCGCCATAGTAAATGACGGCGTATAACGCCATCTTGCAGTTTAGTTTCTTCATATGACGCCCATTTAAGCTACGTCCCAGGTGTCTTTCTTAAAGGTTTTTGAAACAGGATATTAAAAATTCGTTTAATTTCTAAATTTTTAAGTTTAATGCGCTACTATATCAGAATCATAGTAATATTTTGATTTCAATTTCAGGAAGAGAAGTAATTTTTAGAGATAGAATGCTTTCAGAAGGTTTTCTTTCTTTAGACAAGTTATCGAATTTGTAATCCGAATATATGTACTCGTCTCATTATAATATATATATTACTTATAATGAGACGAGTGTAGATAAACATTAGTTTTGATGTAAGATTTCATTCTTAAGTGAAAAGCTTTTAGATTACTGGGGTGTCCCAGAAGTAAAGAGACAAATCAACATATACCTCTAAAAATAGATTTCAATAGACTGTTTATTTATCTTACATATTAATGAAAAATAAATATGTTATAATCGATATTTTTATAATTATTATTATTATTAAATTTGCTCCAGCAACGCCTATGTAGCCGATTTTTCCTAAATTATTGCCGGCTCGTTTCATTACTGCTTTTCCCGTTGCTGCTACCCTTTTGGACAGTCTAGCCAATCTTTGTTTATAAGATGTAAGGGTAATTGGTTTTTGTGAATAGTTTATGCATAGAGCCCAAAACATTAAGACCCCTCGAGCTTGCAGAACATTTGGAGCATTACTTTGTTTGGTTATGAACTCCACAGTCCTTGCCTCACCGGGTGAGCCCTAACTCCAAATAGTCAGGTGTAGATTTTAAAGCCCCGTGGCTAAATTTGTAGAGACCCGATCTAAAATAGAAAAAAAAAAGCATTCATTGCATACGGCCAGAACACAATATCTTCCGATAATGCTTATCAATAAAAGGTATCAACCGTTTTATAATGCATGTTTAAGAGAAATCTGGGCATTTATAGAGCCTGTATAAAGAAAGGGCTTGGAAACATTTCGTTTTCATCCATAGCTTGACAAACAAGATGTTTATTTATAAACTTAGCTTTTGGTTTTACTTTTTCACTGTCTCGACTGGAACTGTGGAAATATAATTTGCCAGTTACATCGCATAGGTCTACCGGTACATATAAGTTTCTTTGTCAATAATGAGATATTTTCCAAAGTTTTATTGTAGTTTTTACGGCAATCTCGCTTGGCTGGTACACTTGTACGTCATTAGGAGCGGCTTATTTCACAAAAGCTTTCACGCCAATTATCCTTGATATAAATATTTTCAGTTTTCCTAACAGATGTTGACGGTACCTCTTCAAAGGCCTGTTTTACTCTATTTACACTTCAATCAGTTTCTATTGTGCGTTTTCTTCCTGGAATCTTTTTAAATTCAGTCCTTTCCTTTAAGGAATACCTTATCATAACAATTTATTATTCTATATATACCTACTTTATCATTACGCTGATAGTAATGAATAACTCTCTTTGCAAATTATTGTTCAGCTCGCTTAATTTTTGATAACCAGCCTTTTCTGAATTCCCGCCAATTTGGCACATTATTTACGCGCGGTTACTTTGGTAACATTTTTGTTTCCTTTTAGAATATTTTTCTTTCGCCTGTATGAATATTGAAATGGCTCTGTACATCCGGGTCACCATTTAGCTGTTCACTCGTGGTATAATTCAAGAAGCAAATGGTCAAGCCATAGGTTCAAAGCATGTAATATAAGGTGTAAAAAACATCGGAAATATTTTGAAGGGGTGATCCAGCCCTTGAAACTGAACAACTTTCCCCAAAAAACATACGTCGAAATATGAAAAAAGAAATTTGACTTCCCATATATGCATTTTCAGCCGACCGGGTCAATTTGTATAGGTTAAATTTTTTTCATTTCCGACCTATGTTCCTGGTATTCAGTTACATGGGCTGGTTCACTCTTTAAATAATTCGCAGCAAATATTTTTCAATCCTGTTTTTTACCAACAGAAACCACCAGCTAAATCCGGAGGTTCAATAGCCGTCCTGCAAAATATTCCTGTACACACAAAAATCAATGTGAACAAAGTACAGAGCGGCGGCAAGTCGATGACTGTGAATAGTAAAGCGAACTTCACGCGATTAGCCGGGCCGTCCTCGGCTCTCAACACCGTCCTTACTCCTCCTGGAAAATCCTTACTCAAAGAAAAGGAAAAGAAGTCTATGCAGTTCGCTTCACAACCGTTCGTTGACGATAAGATGGCTGGAGACGACGACATTAACGACGTCGCCGCTATGGGTGGTGTAAATTTGGCTGAAGAATCTCAAAGGATATTGGGCTCTACAGAAATGATTGGTACACAAATAAGGTATTCATTGATAAACGAAAAAATATTTTTAACATTGAATATTATGTTGTATTATCGCTATAAGTTGCGGTTGTTTGTAGATCATGCAAAGAGGAGCATCTAATACCGATGAGTATAATGCAGTCTCGGTTGCGGGCGGCTGCCGCCAGGCATGGACTGGACGAGCCCTCGGTGGAAGTGGGTAGCCTGCTCAGCCACGCGGTGCACGAGCGGCTCAAGAACCTCGTGGAGAAACTTGCTGTCATCGCGCAGCATCGGATCGACCTCCTCATCAAGGTATACAACAAAACTCCTTTTGCCAATGAAAGTTACGTATAAAAAAAAAACAGATTCATCATGATCTTGTAGTTGTTATCAAAAGTAACAACTACAAAAGGTAGAAGTATAACAAATAGCTGTATACTTAGTTATGGAAAATAAGGAATACTAATAATTATTTCGTTCTACACGTTTTCCCATAGCATTTAAAACTTCTATATGTGCGTGCAATGCGAATTCAAATTTTATAAAAATAAGTAAGTAATACAGAAAGTTATAAAAGCCGCTTTTTATGAGATTCGTCGTTAAATGAAAGAGATTAATATCTATTTGGATAATTATCAGTCCCTATAAACATGTTTGGTTGGATGTGTAGCATATTTGCGTGATCAACTACTTGGCGATAATGTGCAATTTGCGATAGTAAACACGTGTAAGTAGTTATATTATGGAGCGACTGAGTTTTAACTGTCCGATAATGAGGAAAGTAGACCACGTTAGTGCTGGCGACCAAGCTCACTGCTCTGTGAAATTGATTAGCGACAGTCATTATTTTACAATATGACTAAAATACTCCCGTAATCTTGCCCCTTGACGATATTGATACTTTTAATGTTTACAATTTCAACATAAATAATTACATATTATATTTACGTCAACGAATATTTACGCATATTAAGTAGGTAGGTACTATTCTCACATAGTCTATCTATGAATCATAACTATGCAGGGAACTTGTTAATATGCTTTCTGTTCTGCAACAATTAATTCTATGGGAGAAGTATTTTATTATTTCTAACTCCTTTTGGGTTTGATGTATGGATGGTTTTCATGTAATATTATTATTAAAAGTAAAATTTTAAAACATTAGCATAAATTAGATAATATACTGTATAGACAAATGTTAACTAAGAAAAGCATTTTTTCTGTCGTGTGGGATATGGGTCAACGAATTACCCGATGAATAATGGTGTCAGAGAATTTTAACCGCCTACTCTACTACTGCTACCACTACTTGGCCTTTGACACGGTTGTGGAACAACCACCGTCTCAGTTAACATAGACAGCAACCAGGACCGACGGAATTTTCTTATGGAAAATTTGTTGGTTTAGCCTGCAATGTCCTAAACAAACTGGGAACAAATTCACAAACTGATAAATATCATCTTGTAAGTTCCCACAAAAAACGAAGCTCAGAGCCTTTGCGCCCCAGGAAGTCGCACTACTACTGCGTCACTTCGGAAGTCGTAACAGTCGGCTATTCAATAAATGCACGAAAAATTTAGCAAAGTTCATTGTTAGTATTTTACCATGGTATCTTCACTTGTTTATTTATCATTTATATGTTGTGTATCACATCAAATTACCGAGCTTGTTTACCAATCTGCCTGCTGAGTATGGTAATTCTGATTGCGATTTAAGCGAATGTAATGTACCTATGTTTTTGTCACTACATGTATAAAGTTGCTTATCCTGTGTCCCTATCTATGCTTAGATCTTTAAAACTACCCAGCGGATTTAGATGCGGTTTTTTGATAGATGAAATGATTCAAGAAGAAGGTTTATATGTATAATATAATATGCCGAGAAAATGTCTTATCCCCGCGGAAAAACGGTTAGCATCTGATGAAACCGCTAGGCGGGCAGCTAATTTTAAATATTTTGATTTATCTACCTACCATACCTGCCTCAGCTTGCTTACCGATCCTGTTATAACGTATGTTACTGATATCTGTTTTTATGTTATAATTTCATTCGAAGTTATTTAGACCATTTCGTTAACAAGTAGAGGATTTAGTAAATAAGCATTAAAAATATTAAAAACACAACTGCTTTCTGAGATAAAGCCTAGCCTATGACACTCGGGATAGTGTAAGGATCCGATACAATTCCCATTCGAATCTGTTTAGTAATTAACGAGTTTAAGTCCTTTAAATAATCGCACATTATATAATATACATACATACATGAACTCTAAAATATTACACTTCTTTTTGATTGGGCAGTCGTGTAAAAATTGCTACCTCTACTTACATAGTAAAAGTTTGATCAAGCTTCGAATTTGTCACGGAAATATGTTTAAATAACCATTATGTTAACATAAAACTATTGCAATATATAATGTAAAGAAGTCGTGAGTTAGATGCCAGACTGGGTAAGGTATTTAATAGTGGTTATAGTGGCGTAGCTCCGGAGGGCCAAAGTAGGCCAGTGCCCCTCGTTTGAATCCCAAATGTTTTGCTTCGCTTGTTGGAATCTGTTTATTTTATCGTCATCATCTTGCTATGCGTTATAGTACCGTGTCACACCTCGGACACTGGCGCTCAAATGGATGAAACAAACGCGTTGCCACGCACACAGTCTAAGCTCGCGTAGGTGAACGCGGACCATGCTTGTGTGTGTGAGACAACATGTCAGGGTTGCCCCGGAGGGCCAAAGTAGGCCAGTGCCCCTCGTTTGAATCCCAAATGTTTTGCTTCGCTTGTTGGAATCTGTTTATTTTATCGTCATCATCTTGCTATGCGTTATAGTACCGTGTCACACCTCGGACACTGGCGCTCAAATGGATGAAACAAACGCGTTGCCACGCACACAGTCTAAGCTCGCGTAGGTGAACGCGGACCATGCTTGTGTGTGTGAGACAACATGTCAGGGTTGCCGCCATTTTGCGTTCGCGAATCGGGAATGCAATGTGCGGCAGTATGAAATGACCTTCGTCGTCGCGTCCTTGCTAGCCGGTGTCTGAGCGTCCTCCGAGCGCGGGTGGGCGGCGCTTGTAGGGGGAGGCAGGGAGTGACCATACTGTACGCTAGTACTATTAATTATACTGTGACCGTGTTGATTTGATACTTCAAATCTCGCTGTTTTGTTTGGCAAGCGTCCGCGCTTCCCTCCTCTCTGCGCTTGTGTTAAACGTCTTCTTGCCTCATCTATTTATTCCTTAAGGGATTTGTCGATGCGAGTCTTGCTGGCGATTATTGTATAATGTTTAAGAAATAAACTCATAATTGCAATCTATATTTATAACTTTGTTATGTGAATGAACATTCTGGCGGTTTTTTAAAATATCAATAATGTCTTTGAAGAAAGTTACAAGAAAGCTTTATTAAAATTTAATTGATACTTTAAATACTACTGTAACATAAAAAGCTTGTTCCATGATCATTTGTTTTATTAGTGCAAGTTTTACTTGTATTATTAAACAGAAATATTTACACTGCATTATATGAGATTTCGCGTTACTTATCTTTAAATGTCCATTGGTTTCCATATCCGGCTATCTGGTCCAAGAGCGCCATTTACAGGAAATCTGTGACAGGAGGGGTGGCAAATGACTGTCACTTTGCCTTCATACTAAGTCACTCACCAGGAGCCCTTACGGGATACAGTGCAACTATATCTGCTCAATAATAATAAAAAAGTTGGAGTACTTACCAAATTTTAAAACGCTTCCCATGTTAGGTATACATGCAATTTTTTTGTGTTTTGATATCACTAGTAGCGAAGCCTCTTCCATCTGGGCTACCGCAGCTCGTCCCGTACCCGCAAACATTGAAAGTGCATCTGAATGCCGTGTGATGCCGGCTTAGAATAGCATCACCCCATTTCTTTCCCGTGGGAGTTGTAAGAGGCAACTGAGGGACTTGAGGGTGTGTATTGCAATTTTAGGCGATGGGCTGACAACCTATCACTATAGCGAGACACAATTTTCCGAATGACCCTCAAATATATGTCAGACGTGGCGTAAATGTCTGTTTTTGCGGCCGTTTACGGTCTGCCTACCCCGCAAGGGATAATAGGCGTGATATATGTATGTATGTATGTATCTGAATGCCAATGACGCGTGGCTCGGTTCCATCTACCGGGGGGTTAGTTTTGCAACCAATACCAACCACGCGTTGCCGGCATTAAGATGCTCTTGCCAAATTTGCGGGCAGGGGACGAGCTGCGATAGCTCAGATGAAAGTGGCTTAAATGAAATTCGTTTAAATACTGCCCACGCTTGATAATTTTGCAAGTTTTCAAAATAATTTTTTATTATTTTGTTTAAATTGCGCTGTTACCGGCAGGAATATACTTGCGCTGTATTAAATGAGAAACGTGTTTACTCTTAGGGCGCTATGTGATTGGTAAACAACCTGTATTTAAAATATGATGATAAGTAGCATCATAAGTTTTTAAATCAGTTTGATTGTTAAATGATGATCACTCTTGTTCTTGCAATACATTTCCATTTAAATTAACACCCTGTGTATATAACAATATGTGAATGTGCTGAGAAGGGAACACGGAACAAACTGTGCTTGTTCTACTGCTACAGATTAATTTCAAGGCTATCTTCATCAATATGTCTATAATGACCTTACATTTAGAATAGAAATACGCCCCGAACGTACATTTACTAAGTACATAGATTGTTGGAATACATTTTAGTTATCACAACGGTCATTGATATGTCATATATATGATACACATAATACCTACGATTTAAACTGCAGTTGAACTGCAAAATATTCTTACATAATCAACTAGTAGGATAGGTAGGTACGTCTTATAGATACGGTAATCACGCCCTTACGATTCGTAATAAATAAATTATTGTTTTTTTATGCCGAGAAATATGAAAGAACCTGCGTAAACTTCCCTTATTTACTTTAATATGATTATCATTCACGCCAAGAACGTTAGATTTTTTTTTTTTTTTTTTTTTTTTTTAATAATAATATATTGCAGGTTCAATCGCGAAATTTTCAAGGATATGTCATGTAAAATTGTTGCTTAATTTCGAAATAAAAGGACGATGTCTACTTAAAGTGGCACGATAAGTTACGCTTAGCTAATTTCTAAAACTGGAGATTACCCGAGGTAATAAAAACAGCATGTCTTAGGCGGGCGCTCACTCGAGATCTTTATATATATTTATTTGTATTGGGAAGATTTACAGACAAATTTGAACTGCATATTACTAGATAGATAGAATATTACTTACTATGCTATTAATAAATGTACGCAGATAGAATTTAAAGATGGCATACTGAAAAAGAAAGAGAACTCATGAGGAAACTTTAGCGAGAAAACAAAACAAATAAGTTAATTAAAAGAAAGAGGTTACGTACCATCATTTCGTTCAGTTGAGGTAAAATAGAATTTTGTCATTGATCGTTTTACAGATGTAATATTAGTACAAATAAGATCAATGTCAATAGGCAACTTATTAAAAGTAGAGTATGTTTGTACTAAAAATGTATTACGCCTATTGTTGCTTCTGGCTGCTGGCATGCACAAATGCTGGCTAAAATCGTACGCATTCAGTAAAAAGTAACTTATCAAGCCATCAGGATCCCACTGCTGGGCAAAGGTCCTCCCCTTCTTCCACTTATCTCGATCCTGTGCCTACACATGCGAATTTTTTAAATTCGTTTATCTTGTCTCGCCACCTGTCGCAACTGAGCTGGGCCAGCCGCGACTACGTCTGTCGGCTCTTGGCTTCCACTCGGTGGTAGTATATGTCCATAACCTGTTATTCATCCGGAAAACATGACCGGCCCAAACCCATTTGAGCCTCGCAACTGCATAATATGATCCTTCAGCGATTTGAGCCTCAGTATAGTGTTTCTGACTTGTTCTATCAGACTCGGAACTAATTGAATCACATCTTCTCAGAAATCTAAACATTTTTATTCTTAAACTTAAAACTCAATTTGAATGAGTAAAATATTTGAATAGTGTAGAACTTTTCTACAATTAAACGATCGAACGAAAGTTTTCAAATACCAATAATAGGTAGGCGGTAGGTAGGTTGGATCAAGAAATAGGCAGATTCGGCAAATTTGTATTGTAACCAAAAATGCGTGTTTGAATCCTAGTAATTATGTAGTCCATCTTATATTGCACTTCAAGACACCGCTACTGGTTTTGAAAATATAACGCAAAATTATGAATAACTGTTTTCGGTAGTGCTAAAACATTGCATAAATAAAATCCTCTCCCTCCCTCAAATCGTCTCCCTAATAAGCAAACAATAACAACAAAAACAATCGTAAAAAGAATCGTTTGTCTAAGGAGCTGGTTTGGCTTTCATAAGCAACAGCCCCCACCTGACCCATGAAAGGAAACGGCCCTTAACATATACGAATACGCAGTATAGATTCCCACGTGAAACTGGGTACATACAAGTAACAACTCTGTGCCTGCTCGTCGATAATCTGGATTTGGTAGAGGGCTTGAGAGTTTTACGTTTGTCCTCAGTTATTATAACATTTGTAAGACATTTCTGACATGAGTGAATATGTGTGATTTTATTGAAACTGTGGGCCGCATGTCAACCTATCAGCTTATGATAACATAACATACATACATACAAACGTATATCACGCCTATAATCCCTTGCTGGGTTGGTAGAAAGTATACAACCGCTAAAGACTGACGTTTACGCCACGTCTGAAATACATTTAGAAGTAATTTATAAAACTGGTCCGCCATAGTTACAGGTTGTCAGCCCATCGCCTAAAATGCAAAACACATGTAGGTAACCCTCGAATCCCTTAGTTGCCTCATACGACACCTACGGGAAATAAATAAAGTGATACTATTCTATATCGACATAACACTACTATGGCAACCAACAGTATACCAGAATTTCATCCCAAGCGATGTTGGCTGAACTAACTTAATTACGTAAATAATTTTCTAACGACCAATTTTGGTAGACAAACTCACTACCAGTAGCTAGCTACTGCTCACTGTGCCAATGCCACGCCTCTTAAGACAGAGTGAACCAAAACTTGGGAAGAGCTGTGCTCAAAGAAATATCCTCCTAACAACCCACTCAGCCTCATTGCTGAAAATCCGCCTCCAAGACACGACCTTCCCTAGTTCATTTTGAAGGCGTTAACAGACTCAGGGTAGGTGTTGGTAGGTGCGATGAATTGTGGGCCTTCTCTGCGAACGACAAATGTGAGTGCGGCGCTGTACAGCCCATCTCGCACTTATTTTCGTGCTCCACCTCTCCCTTCATCTGCACCTAGTATGACCTTTTCAGCGCCAACCAAAGGGGTATCGATGCGGCCAAATTTTAAGCTCTCAAAATTGAATATCTATCTTTGCCATTGCCACGACAAGAAGACTGAACTAATGTATCTTAGTAATGTGATCAATCAGCCAGTCTACATTATTACTTTAGCTCTTATATCGTTTTTCGTTATCATCTACAGACTGACAACCGATACGAGGTGACGCAAGATGTGAAGGGGCAGATAAAGTTCCTAGAGGAACTGGATCGCGTAGATAAGAAGAGACGCGAAGATTCTGAACGAGAGATGCTCCTGCGCGCCGCAAAGTCAAGGTCTAAAAATGAAGATCCAGAACAGGCGAAATTGAAAGCCAAGGTAAGTTTATTGGACTCTAATCGTCCGGCGCAAAATTGTATACATGTTCTGTCATGGCACAAAGTAAGTATTGGCGGCTGCGCGCCCAATACAGAGAGCTCACTTCAAGCAAACGTCACGAAACTCTCCACAATTTGACACGCCGCTGTTTACTAGGAAATCCAAACCAATCCAAACACACTTGTAGTCGAGTGTCAACCGCGTTTGGTGCGGACGTGCAAAATGGCTTCACACAAAATATAAATAGGTAATAAATAGGTTTATTAGTATAAGATGTGATTTGTACAATGTTCCTATCATATTTTGTACCAACTTAAATAAAAACTTGCTTTCATAAAATAACAAACAAGATTAATAACTCTAATCAGTATATTTTTTTATAATGTGATTTGAGTTTCTACTTAAATTAAGGCAACTTTTCATTTTTGATTTACATACATACACATATCACGTCTATTATCCCTTGCGGAGCAGGCAGAGCGTAAACGGCTGCAATAACGGATATTTACGCCACGTCTGACAAAAAATTGAGGGTCATTCGGAAAATTGTGTATCGCCATAGTGACAGGTTGCCAGCCCATCGCTTAAAATTGCAATACACACCCTCAAGTCCCTTAGTTGCCTTTTACGACTCTCACAGGAAAGAAATCGGGTGATGCTCAGTCTCAACAGCCCCAGAGCAGATATCTACCTACTCGTCATTCCCCATTTCATAATAATTGTGCTATGTAGGTAGTATATACGTAATACAAATACAGGGAGTAACAGAAAGGATATATCAAGCCGAAAGGAGGTCAAAGTGGGGAAATGGGTAAAGTTGTTCAGTTTCATGAGCACCTTTCGGCTTGATATAGCCTGTCTGTTACTCCCTGTATGTTAAGGTACCTACTCCATTGAATAAAATCGGTAAGAAAACTGTGGCAGCCCTCGCCGAAAGCGGAAATAATCGAAAAAAGGGCCGAGTGATTCTTCTGTACATTCTCTATTTTGTGGTCATGGTCACAAGTGTGGGAGATTTATTTTCAAACCTAAATGCATAAAACTTAGTGTTTATCCTTATTGCTATATGTGAGCTGATATATTGCTTACTAAAATAATAGACAGTTTATATACATTTTTTGTTTTATTCCGCTCCAATTTTATTAAACTGACTGAGGCTTTTACCATAATGAAAGTATTGGCGGCTGCGCGCCGATGTGCTTTTACTGACAATGAAAGCCTTGACAGCGGCAACCATTATTACCTAGTCGTATATTTTAGTTAACAACATAATTTATTTCAGGCGAAAGAAATGCAGCGGGCGGAGCTGGAAGAACTCCGACAACGTGAAGCCAACCTTACGGCATTACAAGCTATTGGTCCTCGCAAAAAGCCTCGGTTGGACGGGCCTGGAGGCGCTGGCGACTCCGTCTCAAATGGTGGCAGTCAAAGCGGTAGTGGCTTTGTAAGTATTTAGTTTTTATTCTATTTTAGTTGTTTTTATAGAGCTGAAATGTGTATTAGATATTTCGAAATCATCAAAACTCAAGATGCGGGAACTTTATTTATAACCTCGAATAACACATTTAGAAAAAGCCTAAAAGATGTATTGCAATTACAGAGTGGGCGAAGCCAGTTGGCGCTGCGCAGCCGACTGAAGCGCATCAACCACCGCGACATGATCTACCTGCTGGAGCAGGAGCGCGACACGGCGCACTCGCCAATGCTCTTTCGCAGCTATCTCAAGTGATCCAGCTGCCAGTGCTGCTACGGACCAACGACTAACTGTTACGATGAAATGTAAATGTATCATTCGCATAGACTTCACATTGTGATGTGCAAAAATGTACATAATATGTTATAGATAATAAGAAAAAAAATAGTTTAATATAGTTGTGCAATTTGTATAAAGCTTGTGCTTGTAATATAGACTTAAATTAAGTTTAAATCCTTTTATAGACAGTTTTTTTCTGTAAACTGTTTGGTATATTAGTTATCTCGATTATTCGACAAAATTATAGTTGAAATGTTGTGAATCATAAGTTTGTTGCATATTCAAAACTCATACGCATAAGGTTTTAAAAATAATACGTTTATTATTTTCAAAATTTCGATTTAAAGGAAAAAAGGTGCGATCGCTCTACGCGACTCTGTATAAATCCGATTATAGCACTTGATTTAAAGCGATGGTAGAGGTCTCAGCAAATTTAGAAAAGTGGTATTTTGGAACCATTCTATAGTTGTGTTCGTCCGATGTTTATAATAAACAAAAGCAAGCTATCTTTTACTTCTATGGGCCATTGCTATTTTCCCGAGTCAAAGTGAAATGGTCAAAATTGACGCGCAGCATTGCTTTGCGTAGTAAGTCACATGAATGACAATGACGATTTATTAAAATGTAATGCTGTTACCAGTATTAAAGGTGTCACCGGGCGTCGTATTAAAAAGGGCAACCTTAAGATTCGCATACGAAATAAATATGTTGCTGTGTTATGTAGCGTAGTGTAGTTGCTACGTAGGGCGTCCGTACCATAAGTATATAATGATGTAATTATCTAGCGCCAAGCTAATATACCGCAAGTGCATTAAAATGTTAATTGTATAATATATTGTATGGAAATCAAATCTAAGTAAATATGCTCATAATATGGTTTTTATGATTTATGCAATCTTTGTCATATTGATCTACATTTCAATTAAATTATATGCTAGCAAATTTTATACAATATAATATTAAAAGTTGTGAATACGAACAATGAAGCTTGAAAGCAAGAACGTATATTGAGTTTTTCTTTAAAAGTAATTAATTTATAAGTAAAGAATGAAATGTATGAAATATAAACTGACAAAGAGCGAGTTACGCCCAAATGTATTCGAGCACTTTGCTGAACGTTTATTGTACATTTTCAGCGAAAAGAAAGACCCCATTATTATCGAAAGTGTTGTTCTCACAAGGGTAGATAGAACTTTATACTACACCTACCAGAATAAAACAGCATAACCACAGTTCAATCAACCTCAAATTATAAATATCCAAATCAAATTTGCGTGCTAGTGTTTTTTTAAATTCTAACGCAACAAGTTCAGTTAGCCAAATCTGCCATTCGGATTGATAAAATATTAGCGCCGAATTATAGTCAGCGGCCAGACCATTTCTCGCGAGATTACAAAGAAGCGCAACGTATTATATGAATGAATCCAGCAAATAAATGTATGATATGAAGTATATTTCATTGCAAAAAAATCCTTGTAATTCGCGTCAAACAATTTGGCCTCTTTATCGCCGCAGCGGCCAAGCGAACCATGACGAAGAAAAATTTATAAATCGAAACATTCTTAAATTTTTATAATACACTTCAATATACATTCCAGGTTGTTAAATTGATATGAAATTATTATTTGTCTTCATTATTTAATAGTATTAACATATGTATATCATATCTTCGTTGCTCTGTGTTAAGATACTTCATACTAATACTTTGTATTATATGTACCTACATTATTAAAAGTACCAAGAATAAATGTTACTTTATATTGTATTTGATGGGTCATCTACAAATGTGCTGAAACTAAAGTTTTTAAATTTTTATAATAAATATAGGTATACTAAAACTAGTGGCAAGAACATGGTGGCGCTTCTCTGTCAGCCTTTGATTTTAATATTCTTCCACTCTCCTTTTTAAATATTTTTTTCTTGAGGTTTCCTTCTCGTTTAGTTAGTACCATGTTAGTACCATAAGTCTGCAACAGGTTTACCTAAGTTTCATAACAGTATTTTGAGAGGCTTAGCAGTTTGCACTCTCCAGTGCTACTTATTATTATAATAGTACTTTCAGATGAGGAGTAGTATCAAACTATCAAATACTTGGTGTAGTTTGCTTTTTTCTTGGAACTATTTGCTTAGCATTTTAGACGACAATTTTACATACGTTAACCTGTTGTGGACATTTACATACGTTAACAAGTTACGACTACCCCTAATTACTTTTACCAATGAACCTTTATTCCCATCGACCACACCCTTCAACGTCGACCGGGCGTGGCCGAATTTCCCAGCCATAGCCAGCACGCCGTGATTAAATGCCTCCTTTATTAAATATCTCAATTTATTCAATCATTGACTAAATAGTATTGTAAGTACTAAAACCCCTCAAGGTTATAATAAAAAAATCACCTTATTTTCAATAATAACAAGACATAAACAGCTAGCCCTGACAAGTGCGGCAGAAGATGGCGATTTGAAAACTTTTCTCAACTTTATTGAAGTAAGAGCCTTTTCATTACACTTCTGTAGGTAATTTCTATTAGGGCGAGTGTAGCCGTCAACGCGCAGCCGCCAATCCTAGTAAAATTTGAAACTGCAAACTCAATTAAATATTCGCTGCAATTTAAGTAATGGAAAGAGTGCCTAAAAATGGCCAGTTTTGGTATTAATCACCATAACTAGTTACTGCGAATATTATATGTTTACATAAGGATAATACAAGAAACTTGGGCATCGGACATTCTGATAGATTGTTTGTATAAAGAGAAAACTTTTTTTTTTATGTGGCGAGTTCGTTGACGGCTACACTCGCCAATCTGTAATTACCAAAGGCAGAATGCATAAAGCAGGCCTATATACAACTGTTTTGAGAGTTCATAAATCGAACATTAGCAGCCACTTGGCGGAGATCTGTCTATTCTTCATGCAAAATTTCATCAGTCTTCAAGTGGTCTTAGAAGAGCCTTTTCTGAGATATTTGATTGGTTATGTGGCCGTGCCAAGATGCCGATGACGCCAATCGTTACGTAGTGAAGACATGTCCATTACCAAAAATGGGTAAACGGTGTCCCGACAAATACTGGTTTTTGTCCGACAAATTTCGACAATTAATCGACTCTGCTGACTCGAAGAAGAAGAAGTTATAGTTTTCCATGGTGACCATGCCAGGGAAATGCACACGGTATAGACCAGGAGCTAAACATATTAAATAACATTCTGATCAGTTTTCTATGTATGGTAACTGTTTATGTTCTAAGTGATTTCTTTTACTTTTATATTTTTGTTTTATTTATTTATTTATTCCAAAGTCAATTTATAGTCATAGGTATTTAAATTTACTCAAAAGGTGATACTATATAGGAAAAGAAATCATCTAGAATGTTAACAATGAGCATACGTATTGTAACAGTTTCATTTTATTTGCATTAAAATAAAGTAAAATATCAAATGTGGAAACACCGTGTTTATTAGTAGCTAGTTAAGAAAAAGTGAATAAAGTGTCTTCGTAGCTACGAAAAACTGGTTACGAAAGTGCACGATAGGCAATGTCACGGAAATGCTTTGACCAACATAAGAATCGGGACATACGGATCGGGAAAAGAAAGAAAGATGCAGCATAGTATACAGTACAGTTCCGACACAGTTCGAGAAACTGCCATTGCAAGCTCGCCTGAATTTTCGGCTCAGTTTCCCGCCATCGGCATCGTGGAGGCATAAGTGGGTGGCACAGGGGTTGTTTTTGGGCTCCAAGAAAAGCATGGATATCCTGACGGGGATATGTAAGTATGTAAAATGTAAAAATACAGATTGAAGGGGAAGTGGCCTTAGGTACTTCTGACACATTTGGGAATATTTAAAAAGGAAACTGCTCGTTTTGATTTTAACTGCATTCAAATATTTTCGAAAAATCAGTTTGATTTGCTAGGAAAAAATAAAACATCCTCTTTAAGATACTGATCGAAAAGGTCGAAGGATCAAATTCTGCAACTAACATCGTTTATCAAATGTATAGAAAATTATGATATTCAAATAAAAGGGAATACTTACCAAATTTTAAAACACTTCCTGTGTTAGGTATAAAATCTTTGAAAACTTGCAAATCCCTGCCCGCGCTTGTAAATTCTGCATGTTATAAAAATGAAACAAAAAAATTACGGATAAAAAAATACTGCACACCCCGCCCGAAATCCGAGGGCGGAGACCTACTACCATACGTATTATAGATTTCTATACATACATGTTATACATACATACATACATCTAAAATTTTTCGTTGATGGATGGTCTGTTAGAACAGCTAGAGCTAGTCTACATATAGTTAATTTGTGGTCTGACTGATCAACGAAGATGATGTACCTACACCATGGACTTACCATTACCTACACAGGCAGGTACAATCGGGCTGCAATGTCCTAATTAAACTGATGGTGTAAACCATTAAGTTAGATCCGCAGGGCGCAAGGAGCAAGGAAACTGATAGATTCTGAGGAGTGAATAGGAAAAGCCATATTACTATTACTAAAGTAAAAAAGACTTAGGTTGTAGTCATGTTGTAGTAGTAAATTTTTTTAGTTTCCCGCGCATAGTTTTTTTTTTCTTATTGGAACAAGCAAAAGCTGCTCCACTCATGTTTGTGTCCTCTCTTTTCTCGGTTATGTATTTCCATACGCTAGTTTTAATATATCCTCTTTGTATTTCCCATTTGTTTTGACATCAATCACGTATAAATACCGACATCGTGCAACACAAAAAATAATATGCACCGCAGCTCACTGACCTCTATATATACAAACCGCAGCTGCACACCGCAGCTGGTATGATTCAGCCTTTGACGACTGACGTGTAAGCTAGTGATGTGCTTTAATGAAAAATCGATATTTAGATTTTACTTGAACGTATCCGAACGCGTGTACGACGACGACAACGAAAAAAAAAAAGTGACACGTCCACCCACCCTGTCAAACTTCCACAGTTGTTCAGATTGCATGATAAATTTTCATGTTTTAACTATTTAAAATGGTAAGAACTAGATTAAATACTCGCTTCACGAGATATCTAGAATATCTGAAAGATCCACGTACTGTTATAAAAGCAAGAGCTACGTAATTAGCTAATTGTCAGCAGTGTGTCATCACTACATCCTCTGTCGGCATAATTTGTTATATTCATGTAATTTTGGTGTATTTAGTGAATTGTGACGGTGCTAATGGTTGTTGTTGTTATGTTTGTGAAGCCGTTGAGACTGGACATCAAGCGGAAGTTGACTGCGAGGTCGGACCGCGTCAAGTGCGTGGACCAGCACCCGACGGAGCCATGGCTGCTCTGCTCGCTTTACAACGGCGACGTCAACATATGGAACTACGAGACACATTCGCAGATCAAAAGATTCGAGGTACGCACCCTGTTGCAACTCACTATCTACTAAAAACACCTGATTTATTGCCTGTGTCACTAGGCCTAAGGGGCCAGTGTATCAAGTTTGGGACAGCAATATCTTATTAGGAGTCTTGTCTGCCTTCAAATAAATAGTTATATTTGCGTCAGGCTTAATTTTAGAGGCTCTACCTGTAAGTAACATTCAACTCCAAAGTAACATTTTCAGAGCTCTATCAATTTATTGTTATTATTTGACATGTACACATTACAAGATCAAAAACATAATTTTATTTCCCTACGTTATATGTACATTTTACACTACATTTAATTTCCATTACTCAACATTGTTTTCTGTTGGGCATTCTACAGCAGCAGTTATGATGGCATACTAAAATATTGAGATATCATTTCAAGTCTGTACCTACCCTAATTTAAAACACTTTCACTAGTTCCACTAATAAATATATTAAACAAAATGCAACGATTTCAAACATCATCACTGGGCAGTTATCCATAATCAAAACAAAACAATATTAAATTATTAAAATGTATGTTTAATTTAACTAATAAGATAAAGGCATGGTTGAAATTGTAGCTTGTTTCTTTCTTTTCAGTTTTTAGCAGTCAGGGTTTTGATTATTAATAATTATTTTATTGCAATATAGTTTTAGGGGTTGTCTGGTTGTAGTTATTCATATACCCTTAACCAAAACAATATCGACGGGTTCCGGGCTATTTGTATTAAGCGACATTTATTGCGATATATACTTTTATACATGTTTGGAATCAGCAATTTTTTCTGCGTCGTTTGAGCTCGGTTTGGTGACGATCGGAGCAGAAAAATGTCGCTTAATACAACCACATTTTTTGGGCCTATTTTGCAGTGCAATGTATGAACCGACACAAAATATTGTCAATTTTAAGACTTGTGTACTTAAGCTCACTACCAAAATATCACACAGTCGTTTAAACCTTTTATCCTTAAGCAAAAATTTACAGGCAGCGTAGGTTCAAGCATTTAGCCTGACCATATAAATATAAAGACATGTCGTTTCATACAATTAGCCTCTTAGTATTTTTTTTGTCTTTTGTCGCTTAACACAATAAGTCTCTCTGTCAAATTTATATCCAGTGTCGCTTAGTACAATTAGCCTCTTAGTCAAATTTATGTCCAGTGTCGCTTAATACACACCTTATTATTTTAGTATAATCATAAATAATCAAACAATAAAACGAAAAATAAATAAGTCGCATAAACTAATTAGCCATATATTAATAATTTCGAGATATGGTAATTAAATCAATTAGCTTAGGCTTAAAATATGACCAACTCATTGGTTTTAGCACTAAGCTTAGAGCTATAATTTGAAATCTTAGGCACTTAAGTCAAGTAGCTTGGAACATGTATAATAAACCTAGGCGGTTATGTCATTTAGCCTGGAACAAAACACAATAAGTTAAGGTGGTTACATCATTTAGCCTGGAACAAAAAACAATAACCTAAGGCGGTTAAGTCACTTAGCCTGGAACATAAAACAATAATCTGAGGCGGTTACGTCATTTAGCCTGTAACAAGAGAAAGTAAGATATGGGTCATTTTGTATTAAACGACACTTATTTTCGTTGAAAATAGGAAAATCAGGAAAAAAATTAATCAGATTATGGGTAATATGTAATAGAAACAGAAATTACCTTTGCTTTGAAAACATAATGCGATCTGGCAATGTTATGATTTTTTTTCTGAAAATCGAAACTTTAAACTACTCTGGTGTAAAGTTTAAAAAATGACGGTTAATACAAATAGACCGGAACCCGTCGATATATTTACATGGCTGACCTTGCAAAAGAAGTGAATTATTTGGAAAAACTTGGCTGTGTTAATAAACCCACTCTCACAAATATTTAAGTAAGTTGCATTCTACATAACCTGGTCCAATGCAGCATTTTTATAGATATCTTTTCAAAGTTTTTATAGATAGACCATTGTACGAGACAGATTCAAAATATCAATAATGTAATACATCTATGTTTTATAAATGGCTTTTTTCAACAAAATTCAGCTGCTGAGATAATCAATCGCTTAAAGCAGGCATCATAATTTGACTGGCTTTTACATTTGAAGAGTTCTATATGGGTAGTTAAAAACAGGTTTATATTCATTTATTTCTCTTGTCACTCCTGCTTTTACAGTCTATGGTAAACATTCGCGCTCTATCCGCCAATGCTGGGTATACATATCATATAAAATGCAAAGACCAGTTATAAAAACTAGGTTGGGTTTTACAAAATTTACTATGTACTAAGCTAGAAGTATGAGTATTATACAGAAGTCAGTTATCTACATTGGCTGCTTTATACAAATTAAAATAATTATGGTGTTTAAACAGATGACACTTTCATTCACAAGATGATTGTTTTTAACAATATACCTTTTTGCAGTTGTTTGTCCCTAGTATACCTTGGTAAGTTGGTAAAATTTGGACATGGATGTCTAAAAGAAGTGTTTTTTTAACATGGCTGAGTTACTTACTCTATTTTCCAATTAATTGATGGCTGCTTTGTGCGTAACTATTTACATTTGGATAAATTTCGTTTATTATTTCGGAAATTCGACTGTTTTAAAAGTCAACATCTTAGGAAAAGATTTTTTTTTACTTATTAGAAATTCTTCATTTTGAAATCTCATCATCTTTGAAGTTCAACTGTTAGGTTCTAAAGGATCACGCCGTCTTCGCCGTGCGTCGCAAAATACATCACGCGCACTCGGCGCACTATTTATTTCGATATCGAAATAATTTCGGTTACAAAAATTATAACGCTATAGGTATAAAATATCGAAAATGCATTATTTTGCCAGTACCATTACCTAAATCTTAACGCTTTTTTGTCTACCTGTACCATTATCATATTGGTAGCTTCAGAACAGCTAATGCGTGCTGCCCGCTCGACACAGCGTTGGCGCTAACCAAAAACGATCCCTGTTTTACAGAACAAATAGACAATCTGACAAAGTACTTTTCACTGTGTAATGTTTCTTGTAATACTATAAATATGTTTTTCTCGTTTTAGGTATGTGATTTACCGGTGAGAGCAGCTAAGTTCGTGCCCAGAAAAAACTGGGTTATCACAGGATCAGATGACATGCAGATTCGTGTCTTCAACTACAATACTTTGGAAAGAGTTCACTCCTTTGAAGCACATTCAGATTATGTGAGATGTATTGCGATCCACCCAACACAACCATACATTCTCACAAGCAGTGGTAAGTAGAAACATGAATAAATATTATTCATAGTTAAAATTTAAACAGGTTTTTACCGACGAATTATTTATATTGCGAGTTCCCGATATTTCGACGCTGTTGCAAGCGTCATGATCACGGCATCACGGGTAAACTGGTAGAATCTGTTGTTTTTACACAAGTTCACCACTGGATTCCAAGTACTCGACAATTTAAACCCATCCTCTCTATTGAAATTCTTGTACTTAGTAATTTCGATAGCTTCACTAACTAGTCTCGGGATATAATGGCGTATATTATTTTTGTAATAAGTTATGAAGGTATAAAACTTTAGCATTTGTGTAAATATTTGTTTCTGTTCCATAATTACATGATGTTGCATTTATTTTAGATGATCTGCTTATAAAATTATGGAATTGGGATCGCAACTGGGCATGCCAGCAGGTGTTTGAAGGCCACACTCATTATGTAATGCAAATTGTTATAAATCCAAAAGACAACAACACATTTGCCAGTGCCAGTTTGGACACAACAGTAAAGGTATGATTTTATATTAAATAAATCAACTTTAAAGTCCTATTTGATGTGCTTAGATCTGTAGATATGATTTGAAATTATTACTCCTTTTCAGGTATGGCAACTGGGGTCCTCAATTTCCAACTTCACTTTAGAAGGACATGAAAAAGGAGTGAACTGTGTGGATTATTACCATGGAGGTGACAAGCCTTACCTTATCAGTGGCGCTGATGACCGTCTGGTAAAAATTTGGGATTACCAGAATAAGACATGTGTTCAAACATTAGAAGGTATTACTTACATGACATTTTCAAACTAAATTTTCAATTGTGTATTAATTCAATTTTGTGCTTTCAGTAACATGTTTATATAAATTCCCAGGGCATGCTCAAAATGTATCAGCAGTGTCATTCCATCCAGAATTGCCTATTCTACTAACTGGTTCAGAGGATGGTACAGTAAGGATATGGCATGCTGGCACTTACAGACTTGAATCTTCACTGAACTATGGTTTTGAAAGGGTCTGGACTATATCTTCCATGCATGGTTCAAATAATGTAGCGATTGGTTATGATGAAGGGACCATCATGATAAAAGTTGGCAGAGAAGAACCAGCAATTTCTATGGATGTCAATGGCGGAAAAATTATTTGGGCCAAACATTCTGAAATGCAGCAGGTTAACTTGAAAGCTCTACCTGAAGGTAAATCCTATTTCCATTAAAATAAACTAAGAAATTAACTTAATCTTTAAATATTTACATTTGTAATATAATCTATGTGCAGGTACTGAAATAAAAGATGGAGAAAGAGTGCCCGTTGTTGCCAAGGACATGGGCTCCTGTGAGATTTACCCACAAACAATTGCACACAACCCCAACGGCAGGTTCGTGGTGGTGTGCGGCGACGGAGAGTACATCATCTACACAGCCATGGCGCTGAGGAACAAGGCCTTCGGCGCGGCGCAGGAGTTCGTGTGGGCTTTCGACAGTTCAGAGTATGCCACACTCGAGAACTCGAGCACTATAAAAGTCTTCAAGAACTTCAAAGAAAGAAAGAGTTTCAAGCCTGAATATGGAGCTGAAGGTAAATAGGAGATGCAGAATTTTATTTCTCGTAATAATGTTGTATTTTATACAGCTCAGATTCATAAAATCAATTTCTTTTTAGGTATTTTTGGTGGCTTCATGTTGGGAGTTAAGTCGATCAGTGGAAATGCATTCTCGTTCTATGATTGGGAGCAGTTGGAGCTTATAAGACGGTAGGTACAATAATATTGCGAATGCTGGCGATAAATCCTTTTTTCACAGTGTTGGCAAAATTTCCTAATCCAACTTTGCTTTTTATTGCCAGTGAATTAAATTATTTACTCTTAAGAAATTCATTATGAAATATTATTTGATATTTACTGAATTACTTCAATTAGTTTTAGTTAGTAGCTTAGGTAAGGTTGGTACAGGAAGAATTTTGGTACCAAAAAAGCATCTGCTGTAAAACCAGATGTAACTGCTCCTTTATTAACTTGAACATCTACGAATTATGTTCCGTTCAGAAGCGATTTTATACTAAGGCAACATATTTCTTGCGAATTACGTATGATTGGATGCAACAATGCATGATTAAGCGGATGTGCTACGTGCGTGTTATTGTTGACATACAACTGACGACAAATACTTACTGTGTATTCAACTACTACTACCAGTTTATCTGCCTCAGTAGTATAGCGATCTGAGCGCGGGTCTCTGAATCCGGTGTTCCCTGGTTCGATCCTCAGGGGGAAGAACATACTTAGCTATTGCCAAAAAAAAATACTGTGTGACATTGTTACTAGTTTGGATAGGACAGCAGGCTTTACCACCTGAGAATAGTAACCACCGTAAGAAAGGTGGTTCCGTGCTTTCGAAGGCATATTTAGCCGTAACACCGGTTGTTGTCCAAGGCGACCATCGTCGCAAGCACTTCGGTAGCCTTATATTAGGAGTAAGCGGTAACAGGCGGTTTTAAAACTCTTGATACCAAGAGTACCGAGACCTTCATCGATTGGGTGTACCACAATACAAAGAATAACAGGAGAAGTGTATAACATTGACTGTGATTATGTCCTGGCTTAGAGTTTGTCATCTATCGTTTGCTTTTTAATACCTTTTCAGCGATTCATTCTAGAACCATCTAATAAACCGATCTATAGTTTACGATTTTCCTCTGGTATTTGGAAAACTTACGCAATGTTGATTATTCATCTTTTACTTGAAATGCATACGCGTTTATTATAATAATATGATAATGATAGTGAAGTAATTTTGGTCGCATTGCAAGCTCATTGCGAATGAAAACTAGGTTTTATACCTACTGATATAGTTCACAGAAGCAAAATTGGGCTCAATTCTGACTTTCTTAATTCTAGGAGATGTTGCATAAAGGGAAATTTGTAAATTTTGCATTTAACATAATTTGTGGACGACCTGTATGGTTCTGTGTAAAAATGTGGCATTTATAATCAATCACTCCAATCGTATTCTCAATACTACGTGTGCTCATATAATTTTCGTTACGTGGTGCAGTATCGAGATCCAGCCCCGCCACGTGTACTGGTCAGAGAGCGGCAATCTAGTCTGCCTGGCCACCGACGACACGTACTTCGTGCTCAAATACAACCCGGCCGTGGTCACGCGCTCCCGCGAGACCAACTCCGGCTTCACAGAAGATGGGATCGAAGACGCCTTCGAGGTAAGTTCCAACATACCATCGGCTGTGCAACCACTTGACATGTCTTGCGTGGAAATCGATGAGCGCACGTGTTCATGTGACCTTGCTGACGTAAATGGTTACTAAAAATGGGATAGGTTGGTAGTATATGACCATACGCATCGTTTTATGAGCCATTGGCAAAGAAGTGGCATACGTATCCCCAGGGGGTTCTTACCTGTCTTTTTGCAACTTACTTCGACCAGCGCTCATATACAACTACATGTGTAACTGCGTCACTAGTTGGCATGTAAACCATTCCATCTCCGGGGCACGAGACGCCGGTTAGGATTCCACCCTTATATTGTAGACACCCCGCAAATTCACACAAAGCGCTTTGCTTCTATTATACATTTTTAATGCGAACTGCTAAGGTGTGGAACTCCTTGCCTGCGGATCTGTTTCCGGAACGTTACAACCTGGGCCTTTTCAAGGCGAGAGTGAATAGGCATTGTCTAGGTGAGCACATTCCAACATCGTCTGCATCGTCACTTAACATCAGGTGAGATGGCAGACAAATGGACAAATTTTTATAAAAAAAAATTAAGGTATACGCATTATTCATTACTTTAAGGTTTAGTGCCTACATGAAGCGTATAAATCGGTGTTATTGCTGATAAGACCCCAGTAGTTATGCGGCGGACGGCTCTTATCTCATGTTTATTTTTCTAAAACTTATTAATAGGTACTACCACTATGTTTGGTTAGAGCAAAATGTTCTAAATTTTTATTCTTTTTCTGATTAATTTTCTGTAATCATACCATGCTGTTACTTATAGAAAGTTTATGATAGTATTTTTCGTTTCTTATTGGCTGCCATAGTCCTATGTAATAATAAAATGACCGAAATTAAACACGAGAAGCAAGAAGTTTTAATTTGAAGTTTTTTGCATGCTGCGCTGAAGCATACTGCGATTTTAAAAATAGTCGTTATACTAATGTATGATCTGGAGGTAAAGGAATGTTCTTGCTAACAGCAGATGGACATTGCTTACATTTTACATAAAGTATAGCACGTTGTATATACCATATTATTATTTATTTGTTTAGGTGGTTGGTGAGGTGAATGAAACAGTGAAGACAGGTCTGTGGGTGGGCGACTGCTTCATCTACACCAACTCTCTGAACAGGATAAACTACTACGTCGGCGGGGAGATCGTGACCATCTCACATCTCGACCACACCATGTACATCCTAGGATACGTGGCTAAGGAGAACAGGTAAGAAATAGCTACCGGTAACTGTCTGAAACCTTGGTATTTTTTTATGTACTTTTAGTACGCCATGACAAAAAAAAAACATTGACAGGTTACTATATTACTACCAGAGAGAATCATGACAATTGAACCAGATTATATATTTTCTGTTAATTTTGATTAAGGCGCTTAATTTCTCTTCTCTATAGTTTTATCTAACTTTTGTATCTTTGCAGACTGTACCTAAACGACAAGGAGTTGAACATAGTGTCGTATTCATTGCTGCTGTCGGTACTGGAGTATCAGACGGCAGTGATGCGCGGCGACCTGGAGACGGCAGACCGTGTGCTGCCGACCATACCGCACGATCACCGAACGCGCGTCGCGCACTTCCTAGAGAAACAGGTACGTCTTCAACAGGCTGAACATAAGGCCGTCTGCTGCTGTACTGGAACACCAGACCAGACACTCTGCACATAATACTACAATCAAGAGGTTGAATATTTGAAAGTGTTCGGTCGAGACGCTGGTAGCCTTGGCAACTCAGAGGCCAAGCGGAGGGACGGTACTCCACAGGTCTCTGGCTTAATTCCGGGCCGACGCTAACACTTTTTGCCATTTCTTATTTTCATAATGAAAATACCTTCATAAACATAACGTTGCCAGCGGGGGTGCGAGCTAATCACCATTATCTAGTCATAATACGTCCACTGCTGGACACAGTCCTCCTCCAGACACGTCTTTAGACTACTATTTTGGACGACTGGCTGTAAAGGCTAATCGCTGCCCTTATACAATGCTACCGGGGCGCTTTGGTACATGCGTAACGCCAACCTCCACATCGACTTAGGTCTCCCTACAATTAAAGCGTATATGAAGGAAACGTCTCGTCGCTTCTTGTTTGAACAACCACAAAACTACAAAACTTTTCCGGTTAATCTCCTGCTCCCCACCATACAGTCAATTGTAGATTTCATAGCCCCGGGGCTAAAATTGTAGAGTCTAGAACAAAAAAAATACACAAAGAGTAACAAGAAGGGTATAGTACCCACCATACAGTCAGGTGTAGATTTCATAGCCCCGGGGCTAAAATTGTAGAGTCTAGAACAAAAAAAAATACACAAAAAGTAACAAAAAGGGTAGTAAGCCGAAAGGGAGACAGTGAAATATTTAATAAAAAATTGTTCGCCTTTAGTAAATTAACCAGCTAATAGGCAATTTTGTATGGGAGGTCCAATTCAAAAATATATATGTTATGCTATCTGACTTCCATTTCACTTGTTACTCCCTTTTTGTTGCTCTCTATATATTTTCAGTATTTTCAAGATCGCTTCTTTCGTTTGCAGGGCTTCAAGCAGCAGGCGCTGGCGGTGTCCACGGATCCGGAGCACCAGTTTGAACTGGCTCTATCTCTAGGCGAGCTGCACCGCGCGCGGCAGCTTTCCGAAGAGGCCACAGCGGCCGAGGGTGCTCCGTCGCGGTCCGCTGCAGCGCGGTGGTTGCGCCTCGGCTCCGCCGCAGCCGCCGCCGCCGACACCACGCTCACCAAGATATGCTATCAGAACGCGAAGGACTACAGGTAAAGCTGTCTGGCAAACCCGGCGCGGAAACGTTATTGATCACAAACGATTACGAGCGATCAGTTCAGTGTCTGTACGAAAACTAGTCGAGTGCAGGCCAACATCATTTAATAATAATTTATTATTACTTTAAATAAAGGATATTGCTCTTGGGCTTGTCAAATCGTGCGCGTCATTCCTCAGGTGTAACCGCTGTTTATACTACACCGTTCAATCCGGTTCATCAATTTCAGAAACTATGACACTGTGTATTCTTGATTCTTTTCAATGGCTTTTAACAGATAGTAGAGCTGCTCGGTAAAAAAAACGTGCTTGAATTCGCAATTGATTGGGAAATCAAATTATGTTTTAACTGTATGGACAATGTGGTCACTGTGAGCATTTTTTTTTAGGTTTTATTGGTTCTAAATAATCTTTGTGGCTAGTACTTGTTGTGAATTCATAATTTGGTTTTCTCATCAAATGCGTGATTCACTGAGCAGCAATAGTGTCGCTGACGCTGCCTCTTGACTGCTTGTTAACAAAAATAAAATGAACAGTATTTATTTGTTTCAGTGCCTTATTGCTGTTCGCGGCGAGCACTGGCGACAAGAAGTTGTTGGAGGACGTGGCGCGGATGGCCGCGGAAGAGGGAGACGACAATATAGCGTTCGTTGCGCTGTTCACTCTGAACGACCTCGACTCGTGCCTGCAGCTGCTCATCAAGCGCGACAAGCTGCCAGAAGCCGCATTCTTTGCCAGGTGACTACCAATAGCAGCAATAGTATCATCAACAGCCAAACTGTCCACACCAGGACCTGTCAACAAACCTCCCCCTAACCGAGCGAAGTGCAAAGTGTTGTATTCACAGAGAAAGTAACAGCCTATTCCCTAGGTCCATCCTCTAGTCCCTTAGTAGCGTTTTACGAAACCTCGGTTTACGCTTTCGTAAGCCGGTAACGATCAGTGTATTTTTTATTGTATCTAAACAGCACATCATTTGCTTAATTTTGGTCCTCTCAGGTGTCCTTTTTGCGTTGAAATCATGATTCCTAAAATTTTACAAAAGTTCATCAACATTTACTTTTCCGACAGATCATACATTCCTTCAAAGATGGTAGAGGTAGTAAAACTGTGGCGGGAGAGCGTCGGCGCTACCAACAAGAAATCCGGACAGTCGCTCGCCGACCCCGAACAGTATGAGAATCTTTTCCCTGAGTTTGCAGTAAGTTTTCACATTTATAACATATTTTGTTATCCTTACGTGTCTTTGTGATCCTAGTTAAAACATGTTTGTCAAAATAAAATAATAAAAATAATTGCTGTAAGAAATTTCTTTTTAGAAATAAGTGAACCTGTTGTGTCTTGTCTCATTGTAAATTGTTCCTGTGCATGTTTTTGTGTACAATAAATGGTTAAATAAATAAAATTCGTACTATACAAAAACGAAGTCACCACGATAATGATGGGAAATTTGCTCTTGATTTTGATAAAAAGCTTTTGCGACCTTACCATATCTGCCTTGTACTATACATCGCATTGGTTTTGGCAGGAGTCACTAGAACTGGAGCAGTTCCAGCGCCAGTGCGGTCACGCGTACAGCACGCAGCTGGAGCACCTGCAGCCGGACTCCGGCGAGAGCAACCTCGAGCGCAGCCTGCCCGCGGAGAAGCGCGCGGCCGAAGAGCGCAACCTCTACAACCCCACTGCACTAGCGCAGAGGTAACCTCCATACACACGCCGATATTGCCCTCAATTCGGGATATCAATTCTCCTTACTTGCCTTAAATTAGTGCTGTCACAAGATAATACTAATAAACCAATTATAGGTGTTCACTAGAAAAAAAAAGGCTCTTTGCGCGGACAGGATTACGGTAGATTACGTATAACCAATATTAGCCAATGACCGATAATCTACGTTAATGATGACACGAATACGAAATGTACAAAGAAATAAACAAACTTATGCTTAACCAGCTTTTATTTTTTACCAGTATAGTACCTTACATGGCCATTAATTGTGTCTCCCAATGATAAGTCCTCACACATTACTTGTTGGTTGTTGTCAGTACTTCCCGAGATCCGGCGACCCCTGCCGACCCCGCAGCGTCCGCTGGCCCGCCGAAGCGCAAGAACTCGCTAGACATCATGGAGGAGATCGAGCGAGAGATCGACGAGATGGGCATCGAGGATACAGCGGAGAGTGTGGTGAGGCCTTTATATTTTTCTTCTTTCGTGTGGTGTCCAATGACACGATGAACTCAACCGCCTACTACTAGTAGTAGGCTTCTGACATGGTTGTGTAACGACCGTCATCTAAGTAATTATAGACAGCAACCGGGACCGACAGCTTAACGTGCCCTCCGAAGCACGGAACCATTTTTTTTTCAGACAAAGAGGTGGTTCACTCTCCTAACCAGACTGGGAACAAATTCACAAAGTAGTGAATATCAACTTAGTGAGTGTCCCACCGAAAATCGAACCCGGAACCTTTGCGTCGCAGGCAGTCGCACTACCACAGCGCCACATTGGCCGTCATATTCATATCGAGTGAGACACTAAGTCAACAAACGTCCCGAACAAACTTGGTGTCAGAGTTTTTGAACCGCCTTCTAGGTAACTAACTTGTAGACCTATGATGTTGTTGAGTAACTACCGCCAGAACGATTCTTCTGTTTTGATTTATAGTGGTTTAAATCAACCGCCAATTACACATTCCATTATTAAATAAGGCCGTTTCACATTGATTGAAAAAACATACGCAACACCCGTTCAAATACTATAATTTTAATGCATCTTGAAGTTTTTGGCTTTAATCGCCAACCAGAGCAGCGCTGCGTGACGCGGGTCGCCCAGCCCAGTCCGAACACGACGACACGTCGCCGTATTATAGCTACTAAGGCACGCTGCGCCTTCTTAATTCGGACGGATAATAATGTCAAGACGCGCCAATCCGCGCGTGCAGCCCGCTTAACGCAGCGTTGGGCCTAAAGCGCGTTGTTATCGAACTTAGGACTTTCTATACCAAACCTTGAAAGCAAGATCCCGGCTTACCCGTTTAAGGTGGGATCGCCTCCTTGGTGTACATACATTTCGATAATTTTTGATGAAGTTACTAAAGCAAGATAGACCCTCTTAATCCTCTAGTGAATCTATACTTGTTGAAGTAGTGAAAATTGTCTGCATGGTTGATGGATGACAGCCGCAAAAAACGGCCATTTACACCACGTCCGACAAATGTTTGAGGGTTATTTGGAATATTGTGTATCGCTATAGTGACAGGTTGTCAGCCCATCGCCTAAAATTGCAATACACACCCTCGAGTCCCTTAGTCGCCACTTACGTCTCCCACGGGAAAGATATGGGGTGATGCTATTCTAAGCCGGCATCACATAACATTTAACAATAATCTTTTCTTTTACAGGACTTGTCGGACGAAGCTGACCTGATCGACTAATGTCTATAAGTATACTTAGATTTTTTATTTTATATTATTAATTAATTAATTATGATCATAAAATATGTATGTCCTAAAGTGCTAATACATTTTAAGATTAAAGTATTATACAGATTTCCTTTCCGAATTGTGTTTTTCTTCGGCTCTCCTCCAGAACGGGGATCTTACTCATTTATTATTGTTAAATAAAATCAATCATCCTATATAATCAGCCTATAGAAGCGACTTAGTATTATTCCTCATGAGGAGAATAGAATTATCCCCAAATCATTATCTTTTTAACAAACGGTTCCTACATGACAGAATTAAAGCAAATTAATAATTATAGTACATACATACATTAAATAATGACTGGAATAATGGTAGTAGATAGTACCCCTGCCTGCTACGTCTGGGGTTGTGGGTTCGATCCCCACACAGCAAAAATGTTTGTATGTAATTATTTGTGTTGGGTCTGGGTGTTCTCTATGCATTGTATGTATTAATTTACAATACATTATAAAAGGCGTATAAAAGCGTTGTGGGATGCTTACACATCATTTCATAGTGTGGTTAGTGTCGAATTATTTTCATCATGGTACGATAGTGCGAGTTTTGGATGTGTGAAATTTTATGGAAAATGATACGTAAGTTTTTGTGCGTAAAATTCTTAGCTGTTCCTGTCATTTGCATGAAATAAAAGATACTTACATTTGGCGTTAAATATCTTGGACATTACACACAGCGCCATCCAGTCCCAAACTAAGCAAAGCTTGTACTGTGGTAACTGGATAGCTGATATTATACATTATATATATATATATTATTTCGCGCTCAGTACTACCTATCAACCGGACGACAAAGACAGAGATAGCACGCTGTGCAAGACAGAGATACACAAGCCAACACATCGGGAAGGAAGCGAGATTTTGAATACTTTTGTCAAGTAAACGCCTGTGCCATGTATTATCATTGTACAGGTACAGGTCCACATTTACAGGCGGAAATCTGCCTGTAACGCACTTGTAGTTACAATTTACAAGTTACAGGCGTTTTATGAAGACACTTGTAAAGCTATCACTGTCAGTACCGCTCCAAAATCTCGACTACAGGTAAATTTTACAAGTCGATGTACAACACTATCGATTCATTCATTTCATTCACTCAAATTCAATGTCAATGTTATAGCACAGATTAAAAAATGTGAAAATATGTAAACACTTAGCTAAATATATAAGACATTACACTGAAAATTATTATTTTAATAAAAAGGAAATTATAAAAATGAAATCAACAATATTTCTAATTAAAATCATATTATTGATAGAGTACGTTAAAATAGTACTGTTGTGAATTAATAATAATAGTCCACAATTGACGATAAAGTTTTGCTTTATTTAACGCCTCGAGCAAAATAATTTGGCAATTAACGCATTTTGAGTACTTTTGAACATATTGAATAGATTTTTATGCAGAAATCTTGCACTTGTAAAATAATTACCTAGGTCAAACGACCTGTAAAATTATTCACAAGTGTAAGTTTTTACAGTTGTAGTTTACAAGTCTTTTGATGAACACCTGTAAAAACTTGCTCGATTGTGTTTTTAAAAGCAAAATCTACCCTATGGTTTGTCTTTGGAAATCTACAGGTGCCTGTAGCTGTGACTTGTAAAATTGTAGACCTGTAGCTTCAAAAAACGCCTGTAGTTGTAATTTTCATCAGTGTTGCTATTTAAATATTAATTTTGGCGCGATGTTGCCACTTTTTCGCCTGTAGAATTGTAATTGTTCAATGATAGCACAGGCCACTGATGTAATTAATGCACTTGTATTGTAATTATTAGCGCATTTGGTCTCATTTGATACGCGGGTAATTCTCATTGAGAGATAGTCTTAGTTAATAAGTATACCTGCTATGTAGGTAGGACTGAGAAAGTTTCTGCAAATTTATTTGCTTATGTATTTTCCTTCCGGGTCGGAACGAGACGGAAGACCGTGTTGCTCGAAGTATTTTCCCGATGGGAATCGTGTTTTATGGACTTTTCGCCACCAATGGTCACCATGGTTACGATATTTTACCTCATTTTTTATTTAAAAGATAAGATATCCGAAACGGCGCGGCGGCAGTTTTGAGGAAATTAAAAATATATTGGTTTTCCCCGTGGTTTTTCCTTGATTCAATACAAACGCCGTCACTCTAGTGAGGACACGTTTATCCATGTTTGACAGGAAAAAAATACTGACACGGCAGTTTCAAGAAAAAATGTGAACATTTATTCATACTATGGGTACCAGATAACTTATCTGGTACCCATATACGCCAACTTAGAAACAAGACCTTGCTTAGTTTTTTACTAGATGTCACTGTGTGAATGGATAAGCCTGAGGGGTCAAAATATGACTTTTATATACACTTTAAATTGGAGCGTAGATCATGTACATTACACTAGTTTTTATTTCACTTCAATACATGCAGTATTTCGCAAGTTATGACGAAGAGAAGTTTTACCCCAATTTTGAATTTTCCGAAATTACGCGCGCTAAGACTGTGACGTCACGGCTCGGGACAACTTGCGACCGCAACACAGCGCGCTGCACGTTTCGGTGATTTTGTTTCGATTTTCTTCGTTCTTTCAAAGAAATACTTTATATGGTGTTTATGTGTATGTTATATAAGTGTAGTGAGTAAAATGGAAGCAGGATTAGTGAAAGGTCAGTCCGACAATCTGCCAAAAATTTATAGTTTGATGGTGGCCCAATATTTCATGATGAATAAAGATTTTACCGCTGCCGAAATTCGTGGAATAAAAATGAAAATGTATATGTAAGCATTATCTCAACTGAATCATAGTGTTTTTTTTATTTAGATAAAAATACTTTCGCTCGCGAGTTCATGACCATCCTGCCTGAAGTAGGTACCTACCCATAAGGTTCCTAGTTGTACCTACTCCCTCAACTCAATCAAAATGTGTGTGATAAAAATACTAGGTAAGGTACCTAGGTACCTACAGTTCGCGCTCGTTAAAACCTACCTATGGGTTTCCATGCGTTTCTACGCCGTGAAACTGGCGAGTGCATGTGCTTCCATCCTGAAGTAGGTACCTACCTATGTGTTTCCACGCGTACCTACCTACTCGCCGTGGAACTGGCGAGTGCATGTGCGTCCATCCTGAAGTAGGTACCTACCTACCTATGTGTTTCCACGCGTACCTACCTACTCGCCGTGGAACTGGCGAGTGCATGTGCGTCCATCCTGGAGTAGGTACCTACCTACCTATGTGTTTCCACGCGTACCTACCTACTCGCCGTGGAACTGGCGAGTGCATTAGCGTCCATCCTGAAGTACGCACCTACCTACCTACCTACCGATGGGTTTCCACGCGTACCTACCTACTTGCCAGTACCACGGCGGCGGCCTCCTCGACAAGGAGGCGCATACGCAAACCTACTTCAGCCAACTGTTATACCTACAGTGTGGGTCAAGGAGACGCATGTCTACTCCACGACCACGACACTACCTATCGACCTATAGGTAATCCTTTATTCACATACACACATTTGCCTGTACCGTTGCAAGTAGAGTAGGTACGACAAGGTGGTACCTACATAGGTAGGTACTTAAGCAATCAGGATGGCCAAGTACTCCTAATCTAAGTACGTGAGTACGTCTATATGTAGGTAGGTATACTTTAACATTAGTTTGTGTTAAAGTATACCTACTTTGAATCAGGCCTATTGAATCAACTCTTTTTACGGCCACTTTTTTCTTATTTTTGGGTCCTTAGGTACATAAAAGAAGAGTTTATTTGGTGTTTTAACAGTGGAGTTTAAACATTGCGGCACAATACAGTATTTCCCTGGCATTTTATTTTATAATATTTAATTTGACTGCGCGACGGCGTGCTAGCGCAAGCGCGAGTGCCGAATGACTCGAGCCGTGACGTCATCGGCTAGTCTGCGCTCGCCCGCGTTTTAAAAAACCTTCGCCCGAAACTACACACTTTGAACTTAAATATCTCGGCCATTTTTTGAGATATGAAAAAAGTAAAAACACAGTTTTTCTCGTTATTTTTTGTAGATTTATTAGACATAAAAAGTAAAATGCACCATGGTTATCCATTGTCTTGTATAATTTTTTTTTCTGAAACAATCAAATACCCTCCTTAATTTCAATTTAGTTTATATTCTAGGTTTTAATTAAATAACTAGTGTTTCCGGCTGCGGTTCCACTGGCACATTCTTTCTTCGTATGGAACAGTCACGGGCAAATCCAAAAAACCTCAACATATTTTTTTAAACAGACAATTATCAATTTAGGTTTAAAATTCAGCAAATTGCGTATTTTGTAACTTAAGCTCCTTACTATTTATTTAACAATTCATTGTACGCAACAAAACAGATCATACTGAAAAATGGTTCAACAGGTACAGCTTATTGCTAAAGAAATTTCTTCCAGCTGACCTAAAGAGTGTGAGTAGCCTTTTTACCCTTTTGAGGGTAAGCATCAAGAATCCCATAAAGACGTATTCAACTATTTTAGCTTCATGATCTAATCCTAAATTTTGAATACACTAACCTTAATACAAACTATTAACCCTTTTTACCCCTACAAATCATAAACACCTTTAACTTCAATAGCTTTTATACTAATATTTAACCCCTTTTACCCTGCAAAGACACACTAAATCAAGATAGGGCAACCGGTACGAACACGACAACACCTTGCCACATTTCAGCTGCGCTTTCTAAAATCGGACGGGTTAATAATGGCGGCGCTGTCGACAGGAGCGAGAAAGCCTCGCGGGCCGCCCACTCGACGCAGCGTTAGCGCATATCCACACTAATATTATAAATGCGAAAGTAACTCTGTCTGTCTGTCTGTTTGCTACGCTTTCACGGCCAAACCGCTGAACCGATCTTCATGAAACTTGGCACAGAGATTGCTAGCATACCGAGCACGGACATAGGCTACTTTTTATCACCATTCGAGGGTCTGGAGTATAGATGTAGACCACTAGGTGTACCACCAGTAGCCCAGCTAAACTATTAGAGATACAGGCATGGTTCCAAAACAAAAGTTGTTCAGTATGATGGGCCGCTTCTTTTCACAAGGACATTGAGGATCTGGAGTACCTTATGTAGACCACCAGGTGTACCATCAGGAGCCCAGCTAAACTATTAGAGATACAGGCAAAGGCAAACCTGTCCTGTCTAAAGCGCAGTTGGTTCCAAAACTAAAGTTGTACAGTATGATGGGCCGCTTCTTTTCACAAGGACATTGAGGATCTGGAGTACCTTATGTAGACCACCAGGTGTACCATCAGGAGCCCAGCTAAACTATTAGAGATACAGGCATGGTTCCAAAACAAAAGTTGTACAGTATGATGGGCCGCTTCTTTTCACAAGGACATTGAGGATCTGGAGTACCTTATGTAGACCACCAGGTGTACCATCAGGAGCCCAGCTAAACTATTAGAGATACAGGCATGGTTCCAAAACAAAAGTTGTTCAGTATGATGGGCCGCTTCCTTTCACAAGGACATTGGGGCTCTGGAGTACCTAATGTAGACCACCAGGTGTACCATCAGGAGCCCACGTAAACTATTAGAGATACAGAAATTGTTCTAAAACAAAAGTTGATCAGTATGATAGGCCGCTTCTTTTCGCAAGGACATTGGGGCTCTTGAGTACCAAATGTAGACCACCAGGTGTACCATCAGGAGCCCACCTGAACTATTGGAGATACAGAAATGGTTCTTAAACAAAAGTTGTTCAGTATGATGGGCCGCTTCTTTTCACAAGGACATTGGAGCTCTGGAGATCCTTATGTAGACCACCAGGTCAAAATACCTCGCGTAATTTATAAAACGATTTTGCTTGTCGCGAAATTATCACTAGGCGCGTAATATTTTCTTTACTTAGCCGCATCTACGGGGTGAAGTTTCTTTAATGATTTGTATTACCGTTTGACATCAGGACACTTGACTCTTTGTTGATAAAGTCAACTCACTTTAATTTCACATAGTGAATAGTGAGGTGATTCTAAATGGATCGCGTTGACTTTGTTTGCATCGAAGAGGTGTATTTATTAACTAGAGAGTGATTGTTATAATAGAAATATAGGGATTTTGTAAATCTATTCTGGCCGGAGATTCCTCTGCCGCGGCACTGATAGTATGCCTCTTCCATTTAAATGAAAAGAATGATTTTCTCTTTTTGCTTATGGACTGGACATGCTGGTTGGTCTCGAGGTTTAGGGTTAAAGGACTTAATAGGATTACCATAGGGAAACTAAATTGTAACCAATTATAAATTTATATTTCCAAATTATAGATGTTCGGCTCAAGACTTTTTGGTTAGAAGATGTTGATAGCTAGGGGTGAAAGTCTTTTGGCCGGGTTTTGGCTTTCGGAGTTGGACTAAGGTAAGCCACCCGAGATGTGCACTTACTCCAGCTGCCTCTTAGCAAGAGGTATGAGCGGTCACCATCTTATCTTTTTTAGATTAGGGTCTAGTATAGGGACTTAGATATAGGCATCCCGGCTAGGCAGGATCCGTTAGGATGTTGAATTTTCCGCCTGACTTGTCCTAGTCAGCTCCAAATTAAAACCACCGGGGGGGATGTAAGGTCCAGCCTCATTTCTATGGCTGGCACCTCACGAATTCGGAATTTGAATAATCGTCACTGATTGACGCTAGGACAAGTCAGGCGGAAAATTCAACATCCTAACGGATCCGATGTGCACTTACTCCAGCTGCCTCTTAGCAAGAGGTATGAGCGGTCACCATCTTATCTTTTTTAGATTAGGGTCTAGTATAGGGACTTAGATATAGGCATCCCGGCTAGGCAGGATCCGTTAGGATGTTGAATTTTCCGCCTGACTTGTCCTAGCGTCAATCAGTGACGATTATTCAAATTCCGAATTCGTGAGGTGCCAGCCATAGAAATGAGGCTGGACCTTACAGTACCATCAGGAGCCCACGTAAACTATTAGAGATACAGAAATGGTTCCAAAACAAAAGTTGTTCAGCATGATGGGCCACTTTATTAACACAAGGACATTGGGGATCTGGAGTACCTTATGTAGACCACCAGGTGTATCTACCATCAGGAGCCCAGCTAAACTATTAGAGATACAGGCATGGTTCTTTAACAACAGTTGATCAGTATTATGGGCCGCTTCTTTTCACAAGGACATTGAGGATCTGGAGTACCTTATGTAGACCACTAGGTGTACCATCAGGAGCCCAGCTAAACTATTGGAGATACAGAAACGGTTCCACAATAAAAGTTATTCAGTATGATGGGAATAAGTTGAGAAAGGACATTGCCTACTTTTTACCGCGGACAGAAAAACAAAAAATGTGGTGTATAAAAATGTATTTCAGTAACTTAAATTATCTGTCTTATCTACTTATGCTGACCATTTTAGTGTGCTCAAATCGGCACCTCTGGAGTAAGTCCTCTGTTATCTACTGACTTTTGTATTCAATGGTTATAAATATCTCTCAGGCCGGATAGCTAATTTTGAATTGCCCCTTTAACAACAGAAGCAAGCAAGTCATCTTTAAACAGTAGAGATAAGAACTGTTCTAATATCACTGTCACACTTACTATGAATACACATACCTACTTTAGAACTTCTGCCTAAAAAAACTGTCTAACGCGGACGAAGTCGCGGGTAAAAGCTAGTAGTTAAATAAACCTACTGCCAAAAGGTCATGTTTCTAGCATTAGTAGTTTAGGCTGTGCTTTTATGAATGAGTCAGCCAGTGAGGTCGTTTGGTGTATCTACTCCACCATATATCTACTCGTTGTTAATACAAATTGCAGCATAAAACATTGTAAAGTTGCAGAATACAAACGTGAAATAGTAAACTGGCTTAATTCGCTTGATTATAATTATTCTGCTGGAGATCATCTAAAAATTAGAATTAAATGTTATTTAAATTATGTTTTTCTTTCTTTCTATTCCACACATTTCTCATGTAACACAGAATAATACTTAAATACCTACATTTTTAAGATTAGTTTTTAAGTTGGTCGTGAGGAAATTGAAATTGAAATTCTTTATTCAATGTAGGATAGTATTATCACTTATTGACGTCATAAACCGTCATTGTAAAAAAAAAGAAAGTATCACACAATTTTCTTTTTTTATAATAATTTTGTAATGTTCTGATATAAATTGGCTCGGGCGGGATAAAAAAATAAGAATAAAACCACTGCCACGGGGCTGGCCAGGTTAATCACATGGCGTGTAACTTTACGCCACCACCACCATCTGAAAACGATATTTGTTTCAAATTGAAGTCAAGATTTTTAAAGCATGTAGTTTTCATGCGTATTATTAACCGAACCTCGTGAACAGGAATACCCCCCCCATAAAACCTGCCCAGAAGTGCTCCTACTCTAAATTTACAATGTAACTAGCCCCTAAGCTAGCTAGGTAGCTAATTTTGGAACTTAAAATATATGTATAGACCAAAAATGGCTACATAATTTGTGGACTGTCGCGATACAGGCATGAGCTAGTGCGAAGTCCTATTTCAGTAACACTAATGATTTTTTGTATTTTTTTTGCAAAAATCACTTACACTAACAAACTAGCCAAATAGTGTAGTAGAACGTCTGATACAAGCAATGGTTAGACGGTCCGTGGTAGACTTTCGTTTGTGATTTTTTTTTCCAAAGGACTCCTCCTGTACCCACGATCGGTACCAGGACGTAAAATGGAAACAGTTTGAGAAGCTAACCTAACCTCATTTGGTCTAGCTCTACATGGTGTTACTATACACATAACAGTGTTCCGGAGAAAATGCTTAAGGCGAATTTACTCGTGAACGACCTCGACACTTCACAAAAATAATATTTTCTACTTATACAAAATTAGAACGTGCAAACTCAATGAAATATTCGCTGTAACTATAGTTATGGCAATTAATACCAAAAGTATTCAGGTACTTTTTTCCATAACTTTAATTGCAGCATTGATTTTGCAGGTTCTAATGTTACTCATGGATAAAACTAAGCTCAACTAAATTTATTTAGCAAATTTCAAAAAGCCACAACCTCAAGAAATAGAACCATACCTTAATTTTCATATCGACGAAGCAGGATATATGTTGATTGGGAACTAAGTATTTTAAAGGAATGAAGTTGTTAGCATATGTTAGTATTTAGTAAGTATACTTTTTCAATATTTTTATTCTAGGTACAGAGTTTTAATTATACGGGGTGTAAGGGACAGCCCTCCGAGTATTGACAGGGTGCATACAGACCATGAAACCGATCAATTTTCCTCTAGGAACATATGTCAGGAAAGGAGAAGATCAAGATAAGCTGACTGCAATTACTATGGGAATTCAAGAAAAATATGGCCTTTCCTGATATATTATTTCATGGGATGTTGTTCAGTTTCATGGTCTGAATGCACCCTATAAGAATTCGGAGGGCTGTCCCTTACACCCTGTATACGATTAAAATGTTTTCGAAATGAATAATATTTACACTCAGAAGAGTAAGTATAGAGAAATAATTTTGTTGATACAATACAATAATAAGGTAGGCATTTATAAAGCAGAGTTACGTAAAACATACAAGATAATGTTTATAAAAATACTTTACATATTTTTTCATTAAACTGAGAAATATCTTTAGGTAAAAAATGCAATAGATCACTTTGAACAATGGCGTTGTTTTAATTATCTTTAATATAAACATGAATGCTTTTCCCTTTAAGGACACTATGTAGGAGATACAGATACTGATATTTCTTTAATTAAGTTTAAAATCTCCTCTGTTTCATTTTAGTAGTACTCGTCGTACTTACATAGAAGCAGTATTACCTACCTACTAAGCAATGTTATGTTAGGTATTCAAGTTATGTAGTGTACATTATGACAGGATAGATATTGAAATCGATTATTTTGGCAGCATATTTTTATAACTTTACTCAGTCCGATCCGTCCTTCGTCAGTCCGATCCGTTATTCATCAGTTCGATCCATTCTTCTTCAGTCCGGTCCGTTTCCATCAGTCCGAACTATTCTTCCCCAGTCCGATCCGTTCTTCCTCAGTCCATTCCGTTATTCATCAGTCCGATCCGTTCTTCATCAGTCCGATCCATTCTTCCTCAGTCCGATCCGTTCTTCCACAATCCGATCCGTTTTTCAACAGTCCGATCCATTCTTACTAAGTCCAATCCGTTCTGCATCAGTCCAATCCGTTCTTCCTCAGTACGATCCGTCCTTCATCAGTCTGATCCGTTCTTCATCAGTCCGATCTGTTCTTACTTAGTCCGATACATTCTTCCTCAGTCCGATCCGTTCTTCATCAGTCCGATTCGTTCCACCCAAAACAACTCCTAAGGTTGTATGAACAACCACACAAACTTTTCCGGGTGAGCTCGTTGTCTCCACCAAATAGTCAGGTATAGATTTCAAAGCCCTCCTGAGGCTACAATTGCAGAGGCGAGCACAAAAAATGGTTTTTATCTATTCCTGTAATTTTCATAGAAAAGCAAAAAAAGGGACTGGAAATCTCATACATTCTTAACTCATTTATTTGGATATTTGCATGTAAATGTACTTTTAATGCTGTAAATAAGTTAAAATACACCAGTTATCATCTATCTACAAACCTATGAAAAAAGTACTATTAACTTCAGTGCAAATATTTTTAGGGTGAGTTCTACTGGTGCAACTGAACAACTTTTCCCGAAATATAAAATATAAATTTGGTGTCACTTTTTATGGAAGATCCAATTTCTTTTAATATTTAATAGGATCTTGTATAAGAAATTGAGAGTAACAGCTGAGAATTATTTAAGGAAGTGATACACCGTTCCCGTTGCCCGGCCGCCATCTTGACTGACGTCATAACTACCCTTTCACAGTAGCACTTTTGGTATTCAGCCCGTGGTGAGTCCTGTAAGGTGTAGGTATTCATTTGTTCCCAAAAGGTGGGACGTTTTACATAAAAACAAAAAACTGTAGGTATTTCAATGGACTTATGCAATGATGATTTTTTTTTAACAAATGTTAAAAAAAATCGTGCCTACACGTAAATTTAATTTAAAACTAGTTTTGGTTAAAAGATACCTAAAATGAAGAGTATTTAGTCCACAACAAAATCAAACTCATGTTTTGCAGCAGTAGCTCCATCTACTGCCGTAAAGTGGCGAATCGGTTTTAAAAAGAAATCATATGGTTTACAATTTATTTTTAATATTTTGCGAAAATGTTATATCAACACGGGACTTCTCATCGAGTTTCTTAATTTGACTTTTGTCCCCTTTAATAACGTTGGTAAGTCCATTTTACTTTTGTATGAAAAACGTCCCACCTTAAATTGACGAGACCAGTCTTAAAAAAATTATAAATATTAGGTATATTTTAGGGACCGGGTAAACCTTGGTTAAACTAATTTCGTTATTTAAAGATTCTTGTTTCTTGGGGCTCAAGACTAGAAACAGCTGAATACATACCTAGCTCTTTATGTTATTATATTTTCCAAAAACTTTATATATAAAATCATTTTGTAGAAAATGTAAGTATTAGAGATCATTTTAGTCTCTGTAGTTATTCAGAAAAAAATTGTAGAAAACAATTTGTAGTAGTAGTATTAGTCATTAATTAGTAACCTGGCCGAGCACCCAAAAACGTCATGCCCTGCCACCCATACCTTTATTTCTCTATGAGTTCTCCTTATTCGGGATATATTTAGGTTAACAACAGGGAAAAGAAAGTGGGGAGGGGCGAGCATCGGCAGAATCGTGTCCAGTGGGGTTTTACATACACGTAAGTATATATAAAAAACCCGATGCAAAAAGTTGCACCTAATAAGTATCGTAATCAGAAGGTTTTCAATATTATACCTATTTACCTGTTCAAGTTTTCTTCATTGTACAGTCAGGCTCACTTCCGGTTAGACACTCGAATCTCTAATGTAAGTCTTATGCGCGCGACATAAGAACGGTCGAAAACCTAGCTTAAGCTTGACTGTACCAAGTTACTTACTATCTATTACTACTAATGGCCCGCCCGCTTACGAATATACTTAGATGATACTTAGTCAAGATTCGATGAGATAAGGCTATTGATGATACTTAGAGCCATGTTTTGCATGAAAGTATTATACGTAAATATTTTATTAAATACTAGTCCAGTTTAGCTTAGTTTTTATTGTTATTTGTCCCTTTATATTACCTTTATTTACCTAAATAAACTACAGATAAAATATTTTCTTGAGTTTGCACAACTATTTACTCATCACAATAAAACAATTTTAAACGGATTTAAGTTGTATTTATTTTGGGTTTTACATTACCTACGTTTCGAGCTCTTTACCGACACACCAACTTACAAACTAACTAAGAACCTAGCTAATGCACTATATCAGTTCCGGGGCCAAACAAGTGCACATGTGAAGGACTCATATCAGTTTGTTGGAGATCTCAAAAACTTGCAAGTATACAGCAATGAAACAATGGTTAGTTTTGACGTCCAATCGCTTTTTACTGCAATTCCATTCATAGATTGTGCCTAACATCTGGTTACCTATTGTGGAATGATGAATTCTACATACAAGTCGACGGCGTGACCATGATGGGCTCTCCAGTATCCTCTTTATGAAGGACTTTGAGGATCGAGCCCTAAGGCACGCTCAAGGACTTTGAGGATCGAGCCCTAAGGCACGCTCAAGGACTTTGAGGATCGAGCCCTAAGGCACGCTCCGGCTGTGCCGAAGATGTTTATAAGGTACGTAGACGTAGAGGTTCACCATCCTTCCACAAGAGCAAGTTACTGCTTTTATAAATCATTTAAATTCAATTCATCCTAACATTAAATTGACAATGGAATCGGAGCAAAATAATCAATTAGCATTTTTAAATATTCCTTTAATTAACAACAAAAATGGTACAATCAGTCTTCTCGTATATAGAAAGCCAACCCACACAGATAGGTACCTAAATATGAACTCCCACCATCATATGAGCCAATTATTTGCCGTTGGAACGTCTTTGTTTCAGAGAGCTCGTGGTATCTGTAACCCCCAACACTTAGACGATGAACTCAAGCATGTGAGACGAGTACTCCATGAAAATGACCTGAAGCCACCCCGACAACGTCACAGAAACGGCACCAAACCACAGTTGAACGACAACCAGCATACTTGCCATACTTGAAGGGAGTAACTGATAAGATCGGTAGAATTCTGAAGCGAGCTTCAATCACGACAATTTTCAAGCCGTCGAGGAAGTCAGCCAGTCCATCAGATCAGTCAAATGCAACATCCCTATCTAAGACCCTGGTGTTTATAAACTTGACTGTGACTGTGGACTCTCATACATAGGAGAAACATAGAGAAATGTATCTACACGTCTAAAATAACATATTTCCGATGTAAATAACCGTCGTGACAGACGTACAGTATGTGAACATATATAATGGATAACCCCACCCATTATGTCAGGTTCGATAAAGCAGCAATCCTAGCGAGAAGGAAGAGATTCATTCCTAGGTACGGGAAAGTACGGGAAGCCATAGATATTCAAAAACATCCGAATTTCAACAGAGATACTGGATGGGCAATCTTATCAACTTGGACTCCGCTGATGACACAGCGAAAGAACCAGATCCAACATACTGTAAGATCTACTACACAAGATACAGTCTCTTTTATTGTAAAAACTACAGATAGGTACGCATTTAACAATTTTTTGATGTCATTATATAGGTAGGCAAGAACTTATTTATGTTCTTCAGGCAAAATAGTTCAGTTTTATGGGCTGGCTTGAAATATGTATTTTTAGCAGTTGTTAATAAACATACCTTCTTACTAACATGTTCACGTAGTGTATTGTTTTATCGTTTTGTCATAAATAACCGGATTGTAATTTGTTTTACACGCGGACGTTCACAAAATTGTTATTGTTGTTATCATTAACGGTATGGAAATCTTTTCTCTTTAGATAGGAGGCTGTTAATGATATAAGTTTTGGATTATGACGTGTTTAAATTGAAATATGTATGAATGTGTAGAAGGTAGGTGTGCTAGGTGTGTAGTAGCATGCCGTGTGAATGTCGTGTCGTGTGCGATCCTTGTTGTGAGTTTGTCTGTCAGCGTGTTTGTTTACGGCGGTTTGCGGACTTGCGGTGCAGCGTAAGCCGGCATGTTCGCAGCAAGACCATCGACGGCCGCGCGCCGGTCGGCCATACCGTCGCGGAGAGCGGCCGAGCGAGCACCGACCGACCGGCCGATGTACACCCGTCACCCGCACACACACCGCACGCTCCGCACCGCGCAGATCAACACCTTCAGAGACTTCAGACGATCACGCCAACATCGCACGCCGCCGCCGGCGCTACGTAGCGCACACACATACCGACGTAAGTTCGTTTATAATTGTAACTGCTGCGCGAATTAAATAGACTGAGCGTGCAGATATTTTTAGTTGTGTATTCTATTGTTTTTTTTTAAAAGTGGTGTTATATCTAACCGGAATCTGTCCTTAACGGAACGAGGGTTTAAATATTGTTAAGGTAGGAAAACTAAATACTTACTTACCTATGTTACTACACTACATAAAAGTGAATAAGTTGTCCATAAAAGTTTAATCTCATATTCTCAAATCATCTTCTTTAGGTAGGAAAGTATGCATGTATCCGGTTTGTTTATGTTGCAGCAATATAAGTTACGTTCCTTGGCCCAAATAAGAAGGTAAATGTCCTATCTTAGTTAGGCACGACATTTACCTTAAATGTAAAACTTGGCTCTACCTGACTAGATTTTGCAAGATCTCAAGCCGGATATTCTTGGATCATGAATTAATCAAAGAATCTGCAGTCACCAATGGGTATCGTTATTAACTCGGCACCTTGGTATCTATTGCAATTTCCTGTAACAGTCAGACATTTTATTGAAAACATCGTAAAGGTCGCGATGCGAAATCTTTTCAATTAAGTTTCCCAGTTCCTAGTTTACGAAATGAAAAAACAAGTATGATCTTCAAACTTAGTTATTACTATTCTACATACAATTGATTGAACCTGTCGGGTTCGATTCCCGACCGATTAATTGAAAAATCGTTTCTTGAGTCTGGTATTCTTTGTGCATCTATTATGTTCTCCGTTATGTCCTCTAGTGCAGTGCAATACATACATTCCTAGGCTATTGAGTGACATGGGCATAACATTTCAAATCGTAACTAACAAAAAGTTATTCATAAATATATTATTTAAAGTTATAGCAATTCGGAACCTTGAACCAGCTGGTGTAGAACTACGATGACCGAAGGTTAACTGATGTATCGCCAGTTAACCATGAGTGCAGTCACGGTTAACCTTACTTTTATTTATTTTAAGTACTTACGCACAAAAACCAAGCATTGACAATGAGATTTCTATTTCATGTTAGCAAAAAACCTACAACTTAAATATATGACTTAAAAACCTACAACTTAAATATCGTTTATGTTGTAGGTAGTTGTAGATGAAGATAATGTACATACGAAAAATTTAATGTGTAGTGTGCTTGCCAGTGGCTAATGAATATAATTTCCGGCTTCTTTAAGAAATTTTGATTCAATTAAAGAATACTAAATATAGATCTACTTCAATACCTATTGTAAACTAGCGCGCCTAACCAGCTCGGATCGAATAGGTACGAATTATCTTACGTGAAAACGGCTATCGTGCAAGCTGCCATAAGCACAGTGTCTTCCATCTGTTGGTAGCTTTTTATGTCTTTAAAAAGATGCTTAGACTGTGAATTTTAAGTTAAAAGTTGGCACTATGTTACAAAGTTGATTGATAATAACATATTTTATTGGTTTATAAATAGTCATTATCCAGTGTGCCCCATAGGAACCACACTTTGCCCCAAGCATGGGGCACTTTAAATAATGTCCCACTTAAAAAAAATGCGATTATATCTTAGCCTTTGCTTGCTGAGTGTTTGATGGGCGTAAAATACACGATAATGCCTGGTTTTCTGGTCTCGCTAACAAAAGGCAAAAACGTCATCTAAACATGAATGTGCCAGTCTCAAATTCCACCTTCACTTGTAGACCGTGCGGAAAATTATGCCGCTCCCGTATCGGCTTATACAGCCATGAAAAGTCTTGCCCATAGATACTATAAACTAAAGGTCTTGCCTCAGACACTGATTAAATCGTCTGTCACAGACGTGTGAGGCCAATGATGATGATGAAACCTAGGAAGTAGAATTTGCTCATTCATATTGATACTCAGATAAATTTGCCTAGAGTTTGATCAAAAACAAAAATCAATTAAGCGTAAAAAACCAAAGTTACACCACTTTAAGTAAAAGGCTATTCACTGTGCCCCATGTTCCCCTAATATTCAACCAGAGTGAAAGCACGAAAAAGTCGTCTCATACTTTGTTGTCGAGACCCTCTAAAAGTAAGTACCTAAAATACATAAAATCGTATTATTGTGTACTTACACAATACACCATCATTGTAGTAGGTGTATTTGTTCGAGGTGACGATAACTATCGTTTTAACCGCTGTTTACGCTCTACCTACCCGGTACCCCGCATGGTATATACCCGTTGTGAACAGGTTGACCTTAAAAATACCATAAAACAACTAGAAAATACAGCCTGGACCAAAGAGTGACGTCTAAAGACAAAACTTAAACGCCTTTATGCTTAGGTGTATCCTAATCTCCACCATATACTTGTGTCCCGCAATTTTTTGTATTTTCAGAGTAAAAAAAAACTACTTTTCTTCTTTCTGTACTTAAAACGTGAATAGTCTAAATGTAAAGTATTTTTTGACAATTTTACATTTAATTTTTGTAATTTGTGTATACGATTTAATACATTCTTAAAAAATATATCTACACTCGTGTCATAATGTTCGGATTATAAACTTGAAAGCAGCTTACAAAGAACTGCTTTATGCATTCTGCCTATATAAATTACAGTTTCTTCTCAAACGCTGAAGCGTATAAAGTTTAGAGAAACGAAGCGATTTTTAAGGTTGTTGTTCAGTTGTTATTGGAATGTAGTTCCGATGTTGTCCAGTTGTTGTTCAGTTGTTTAGTTAAGTTGTTGTTCAGTTGCTGACTCGACATCTAAACAACTGCTGAAGAATGGAATTTTCAAAAATTTGTATCAAGCCTTAGGTATTACGTTCTCGTATTGAATTTGACCTTGTATTTGACCTTGCAATCGTCGGTGCAAACGTTTGGAAAGTATTACTGAGTTTTTTTAGTGTATGCAGCCGCATATAATTAGGCATAAGAATGCTTGTGTCAAACTATATCACAAACAGACACTATTCAATAAGAAATACATACAGACACTCGCATTCTAATGACTCCCATTATATGACAGTTGCATATATTACTATTAAACACCGTATTATAGGAAAACTCGTAGTTTTTCGGCTTATAGTAGTCCACTTCTATCTCGCTAAACACAATTTTTAATTTATCCACGTCACTACACGTTTCCGGAAAAATACTTATACATGTTTGTATTGTATTTTAATGTAAAGTACTTATTATTAAGTGTATTTACATAAGTTATATACTTACCTGTTTTTGTAGATAATTTTATAGATATTTGGTTTTGTAGATGTCGCGCCAACTGGTTAAAAAAACTCGTTTATTTGCACAGGTAGCTCGTAATACATCAACGTCGTTCAACCATGCACCTAGTGTTGTAGTTTTTTGGGTAGGTTTATTAAACATTCAACGTAAAAATCAAACCACAAAAAATCACCAAAATTTATTTATAAAGAAATTGTATGGTTGTCGGAAAATTGATCAAATTTTTTGAGGCCTGCCATTATATTTAGTTATTAATGTTATTAGATAACATCGACATAGTAGACATAATAGCTTTACTACTTATGATTATTTAATTTAAATAATTAAGAACGGTCAATATTTGAATGCCCGGCTAAAGTTGAATACTACGACATACTCGTACCATTATAACGAACACCTTTGAAATATTCTTGCCAATATTAGTAATCTTTATTTTTTTAAACTTTTGTAACGACTGACTGAAAACCCGCTGTATGATTGAACCAGTATGTTTTTATGTAGCCCTGGCGTCGTTTTTTTTTTTTTACAAATTACCTCTATAAGCAGAATTTAACATCATCATTATCATTGTCATCATTGTCATCCTCAAGATGATTAGGTATCAAGCTATTACTGTAGTTTGGGGCTAGATGGTGCTGTGTGAAATGTCCAGGATATTTATTTATATTTATTTACGATGGTGATGACGGTGACTATATGTGGGTGGATGGATGATTGTAGTGACTATCACTACTCTACCACTACACCATATCACTGATGATCTACTACCTGTTACCCAGTAGCATGCGTACTTCGATCACTAAGCCTATGTACGTTTAGTCATGTGTTTAAATGGCGATGTTTAATCATAGAGCTAGCTGTACAGTTGAACGGCATTTTCAACCAGATCACTGCGACATGGTGACATAGCATCGTAAGTTGGTTGATTGGACAATTTAAAAGGGAACAGGATGGGAACCGTGAAAATAGGTACCTTGGTAGGTAATAAATGAAGGACTTGCCCCAAAACGCCAAGCTCAGCCCGATTAGCTTAACAACTTTTCCCAAGAACCAAACGTAAATCAAAGGCAAAATCGTATACTTTATTCTATTCTACCAACTGCCTAAACAAATGTAGAAAAATGTTTTGGCCGAATTCCTATACTTGTTTTGGATTATGGCAAAATGAAGTTCAAACGTTACTTCAGCCATATTACTGCGGTTTATATATTATCCTATAAATTCTACTAATTTTATAAATGCGAAAGTTTGTGTTTGTTTGATACTTCTTCACGCATAAACTACTGAACCGATTGTAGTGAAATTTACTATACATAATAGAGGGTAATATAGAACAACACATAGGATAGTTTTTCTCGCGGGTAACGCCGCGGGTAACAGCTAGTGACCTAATAAATTCTATTTACTTGCGTTACCTACTGTTAAGTATGAAAAGCGGGATCTCCTGCCATAAGAATAAATAATAACGTGCGTACGCTGTGCTCCTGCCACAGGCATAGGTATGTATGCTTAGGTTCTAGGTAGGCCCGTGGTATAAGGACTGAATGTTAACAAAATAAACAATTTTCATTTTTTATTTATTATTCTCTTGGGGAAAGTAGTTCAGTTTGACTTGTTGAGCTTAGCGTTTTCGGGAAAGTCCATCGTTTCGCACCTTCCTGTATATACACTATAGGAAAAGACCATTCGCCACTGGTAGCTACTTAATTCCCCTCTGATAATTCCTGCAAGTACCAATGGAAAATAGTTGATTAACGAGGCTAAAGGCAAGATTTTTAATATAAAACTATACGGGGTGTTAGTGTACCGAAAACTTTGCAGGTATGATCAGACCATGTCAGTGAACAACTTTTTCAATGGAGGCTATGTTGGTAAACGAGAAAATAATTTGGACTTCCCATACAAAATTCCCGCTCAGCTGACCGACTTTCTATGGAAACTCGAATTTTTTCGTTTCCCATCATAGGCTCCATAGTAATAGTTGTTCAGTTCCATGGTCTGATCATGCCTGCAAAGTTTTCAGTACACCGTCCCTTACATCCTGCATAAGTCTGCCTCAGTGCGGTATGCTTTGAAGTTAAATGAAAATGAAATGTTATTAATTTGAATCGTAGCGAAGGAGAAATATTTTTAATCAGGATGTATTCCTATTTCAGAGATTATCTGCTTACAACAATATTTAATAAAAATCAGCCAGTGCGAGTCAGAAATGCGCACGAAGGATTCCGCAGGTACCATTATGTACAAAAATTACATAAAAATCACGGTTGTTGCTTGTCAGCCTCCTTATACCTATAATTTTATTGTTTTTTTTATAGCAGCAACATAATTGCAGTTTTTGTGATTTTTTTACTGTTTAACTATTACCTTTCATGAGATGCAGCCTCCGAACCATTAAACATACACAAATCACGCCTTCATCCCTTACGGGGTACCCAGATTGTTAACGGTCGTAAAAAGACGGTCACTATCGCCACGTCAGACTAATATTTGAGAGCCGTTTCAGAAAAATCATGTATCACCATAATAACAGGTTATCAGCCTGTCGCCTACAATGGTAATACACATGAAACTCTTAGTCCCCTATGCGCCTCTTACGACACCCGCGGGAAAGAAATGGGGGTATATATTCTAAGCCGGCGTCACACGATACCACCAAACCATTATAATATATTATATTAAATCAAAGGCTAAGAACTCGTTTTTGTAAGCGAACCCCACCTAATTTTTCTTATGGGTACCTATTCAAATTATTTGTATAATATGTTGTAATAGCGGCAACAGAAATACGGCATCTGGGAAAATTTAAATTCCTTAACTATCACGTTCGATGAAATACAGAATGGTGACAGACAACCGAGCCTCCTTATAAACACACACACACACAGCAGGGCTGTTAATCTTTACAGAACAGAAAATATGCATTCAAGGGATCAACCTATTGGTTCCATACACACATACATAATTTGGTTCACGTCACTGTTTGGTCCATCCTGTACGCAGTTTGATAGCGATTGCTGATGATGTTACAACTGTACCACAAAAGTATTGGCACGCGCGTCTTTTTGTATCCGCAATAAACAATTTTGATTGTTACCTGTTGTATTTACCGAATAAAATAAAATAAAATAAAAATAGATGGACGGCTACGAGCAAACATCAATATCTTACGCATACGAGTACATCTACTCGCCGGCCGCCGTTTAAGGGGCGAAAACGATTCGTTCAGTGTCATGTGTTATTAATCTACAGGTACAGGTCCACCATTACAAGCGAAAACCTGCCTGTAGCGCACTTGTAATTACAATTTACAGTTTACAGGTGTTTCATGAAGACACTTATAAAGCTACCACTGTCAGTACCGCTCCAAAATCTCGATTACTGGTAAATTTTACAAGTCGACGTACAATACTATCGATTCATTAATTAAATTCATTCTAATTTAACGTCAATGTTAATAAACAGAATAAAAAATGTTAAAATTTGAAAAATCTTTGCAAAATATATAAGATACACCGTAGATTACCTCTACAATCTTGATAAAAAAGAACTTACAAAAATTAAATCAATATTATTTTAATTAAAATCATACTTACTATTGATACAGAACGTTTAAATGCTACTGTTGTGAACCTCTCGTCCTGTTGTCCCCGTAAGCCGTGTCCCCGTGAACGGGGACAGCGGTACTTTAATAAAAAAATTGAAAATTAGTCCCGTTGTCCCCGTTAGCCGTGTCTCCGTGAACGGGGACAGCGGTACTTTAATAAAAAATTAAAAATTAGTCCCACTGTCCCCGTTAGCCGTGTCCCCTTGAACAGGGACAGCGGTACTTTAATTAAAAATAAAAAAATTAGTCCCGCTGTCCCCGTTAGCCGTGTCCCCTTGAATGGGGACAGCGGTACTTTAACAAAAAAATTCAAATTAGTCCCTTTATCCCCAATGCCATAATGACTTTAAAAAAAATACTATTAACGTGTTATTTTACTAATAGTTGTGGGTATAAAATGTATACCCTCCTTACATCAAATATGTTTTATTAACGATTTTGCATCAATTACCAGTTAGGTATAGTCAATGCAAAATTTTACAAATTTTTTGCCGATTTCCATAATACTAATAATATAATACTAAATATTTTTTCCTGAACTTCCGGTCCGCTTTTGCGACCGATTCAAGAATATAGATTCTTAGATTTGCTTAAAATAAGAATTCCTTAAGGCTTTACGATACGTGAACTGTAGTTTTTCAAGTCAAATTGTTTAAGAAATAAAGAATTTAATCCATAAAGAATCAATATGGCATTAAAATTAAGGATTCAAACAACAATTTAAGTTGAACAGAATAACATTTTTGTTTACCCCGTTGTAGAAAAATAGTCCCAAAGTGAACCTATTTTTCGCCATATTTTGCAAATTCTCTTGGAAACGGCTTATTTAATCTAGTTCATTCTAACCGACAAAAAAAGGTCTTAAAAATATCAATATTTTGAGTTGAGAGTTTTATTTTTATCGCGCATTATACGCGTGAAAAGAATACTTTTCATCTAAAAATCGGGCGCGAGCGTCCCCTTCCCCCCCCCCACCCTCTGTAATCACACGTGATGATAATGACACGTGAAATCTTGACGTCCCATTGTCCCCTTGGTGGTACCTGCGTAATGGGGACAACGGTACAGAAAAATATTGACGTCCCGTTGTCCCCTTAGCGGTACCTGCGTAATGGGGACAACGGTACAGAAAAATATTGACGTCCCGTTGTCCCCTTGGCGGTATCTGCATAATGGGGACAACGGTACAGAAATATAATAATATCCCGTTGTCCCCGTAAAGGGGACATGGCCAACGGGGACAACAGTACTAAACGGTTGTGAAATAGTAATAAAAATCCACAATTGACGATAAAATATTGTTTTATTTATCATCGTCTCGAGCATAAATATTCAGCAACGAACGCATTTTGAGTACTTTTGTCTTCACACATCTTGCACTTGTAAAATAATACCCTAGCTAGGTCAGACGACCTGTAAAATTGTTCACGATTTCTAAGTTTTAACAGTTGTAGTTTATATCTGTTTTGATGAACACCTCTAAAAACTTGCTCGATTGTGTTTTTAAAAGCAAAATATACATGTGCCTCTACCTGGGACTTGTAAAATTTAAGCTTTATTTAAAACGCCTGTAGTTGTAATTTTCATCAGTGCTGCTATTTCAATATAAATTTGTGTGCGATGTTGCCACCTTTTCGCCTGTAGAATTGTAGTTGTACTATGATAGCATAGGACACTGGTACCCCAAGTAGTAAAGTGTTAACAGCGTTAGTTGCGCGTGGTAAATAACTTCATGCAAATGTAAATACGGTTGCAGTGTTTCAGGCTATCTAAATACTTCTAAAGTTTGTGTTTAAAAATTTTTGAAGATCCGGAATAGTATTAAAAAGTAAATAATGCAAAATACTAAGATTTAATTTAGAACTTTTCATTTTTTTTTATAAAACATTTCATTTAACTTCAAATACAGTACAACTGGGGGGTTTCTTTTCCAAAAGCATATTTATCGCTCGGAAACACTACTGATTCAGGTAAGTACCTAAATAAAATTAAGTAGGTAGCGCTTGCAATTTGGCTCAGGTAAAAAAAGCCTTTTCTTTTCCCGTTACAATAAAACGTGGTATTTTGTAAGTAGTGTAACTATGTTTAACCCAGGTAAACAATTTAAACATTCAGTAAGAAGACATAAGCAACCCTAGCAGAGTAGTTATCAATAATCAAAATGGGAGAGACTTGTCCTCCTGTAAATTCTTTATTTTGTGTAAGGTAGACCTAAGTAATAAGATAAAGCATCTGCCGCCAATATGTTTGTAACACAATCAGATTTCTTATATTTTTTGTTAAGTGGCTCTGTATATTTACTCATCTCCTACAGGGCACGAATTGTGCCCTAATGATCGTATGCCGACCTAGCAAAGAAAAGACAATAAATATTTCATGGGCTGGGCTGGCTGGGCTATCTTGAAATATTCCCCGCAATGTTTCAGACCTGACAATGACAAACAAAGACAATGTTTCAATGTTGCAACCAACATGTATAGTTAGTCAATTAGTTACTATGTCCCGTAAACGTAAGTGGTTGTTTTTTGATTACAGTTCAACACTATATAAATACATTGTCTTGTCCAATAAAGTTTTCTGTCTACTTATTTCTTTAAATAATGGCTCGGACTTCAACCTCTTCTTCCAGCTAAGCCTTTATTATGCATCGTTATCAAGCATTGCAGACTGGTTGGCGATTGACTCTCTTGTTCAGATTCACTGGATCTGACCGACATGTATCCCATTTTTAGGTAGGAAGTTATGAAGGAAGGTATTTAATTTCAAAAACATGAAAATGAAAGATGTTAGATTTACAGGGAACGATACAGCTAACTCAACAGTATGATCTTTGATCATATTTTAAGATATCCATGGTTAGAAACTACAGTGATGGCCAACACCTCACGCTGCAATTTAGGAAAATTAAATATTTCTAGCTTCAGGTTAATTCTAGGACTCTCTAGGGTCGCAGATCGGACTAACCGGATTTGACTTAGCAGCCAGGTAAATAATTAGGAAAATGAAAACATGAAAAATGGTCCTATTGTCTGAGATTGTCACGTGCGATACATGATTGTTACGTATTCATATTCAATGTTCTTTTAGTAACTTTCAGTTACTAAGGCTAGGTTTATGTAGGTATGTATGTATAAGTAGGTAGGTAGGTCAGCTAACCAATATCACAACAAAAAATAAAAAAAACGGCCGCAGTTGTCCCGACAATCGATATTCTTATTTAGGAATCTCTAAGTACTTTTTTGAACCGATTGAACTAGTTCTGTCTTCTCGCCACACCCAGACGTCCTGTCGGCTTGGACGACCAAACCTCTGGTAGGGTAGATGTTCTAGCCGTACATATGATCAAAGATGGCTGGCTTGATCCACTCTCAGGTGACTGAACTGAACTGAAACACAAAGTGCTATTATCTAATATTATTTAGACATTTCGATTGTTCCAAGTTTGGATGGGATATTTCAAGCTTAATCACCTGATTGTTCGTCAAGTAAACGTGCCACATCTCATTCAAAGTCGCAACTGACGCACCTGGCTTGGACTGAATTCTGTTGTAGTACGTGTAGTACCGATAGAGTTTGTAAATACTTACACAAAAATAATTGAAAACGTGAGTATTAACAATTATACAGTACACAAATATAAATCAACATGTCGAGAATGGAATTTATTATTCCTACTCGAGCCTTTGAATCTAAACAACTTTCCCCAAAGATACAAATAAATCTTGTACTTCCCGTATAAATTGTGTAACTATATTTACTCACGGGAGATCCATCCAAATTGGCATAACAGTACTATCAATCAGGTGAAATATTCGATAATAATCGTAAACATTGTTGTTGCGCATGATAAGTTTGCACCTAAAAATTGCTTGTAAATGAAGATTAAGATAAGATGAAAGGTACGACGACGTTAACGTCTGACCTAGCTAGTGGTAGGTTGGTGTGACTGCGGCGCAAAATAGCAGGGCTGGTGGTCGACACTGGCGAGTGAGTTGGCGTGGGGCCAGCGGGCGCGCATCGGCGGCGGTTCGGATCACAGCAAGTGTGCACTGTGCACCAGCCAGTAGCCTGCTGCCGTTTGCATTCCACTCGCAGCCCTCGGGGGCTTCATTCAGCCGGGTTCATTTCTGTATCGCGCCGTCATAGCTTTCCGCATATTTTATTTCGATGCAGCTAATTTTCTTACGTTCGTCTATGTGTCTCTCGGTACTGGGCCATAATCTTATACATATACACCGACAGCCCTTCGAATACAGATAGCGTGTATGGAAAACAGGAAACTGAAAATCTTTCCCCACGGAATATGTCAAAAACCGTAAAAAAAACATTCGTCCGCCATTACAAAATCACAATCAGCTGACATCCTTTACTATGGGAAACTGAAATATATTCCTAGGGGAAGTTCTTCAGATTCATGGTCTGAATGCACCCTTTTAGTAAATATTAATATTAGTAAACGGAGTGCATTCATACCATGCATTTGATCAATTTTCCCCAAGGAATATATTTCATGAAATGGAAAAAAATGCCTTTCCTTAGTAAAGGCAGTCAGCTGGAGGACAATTTTTTTTTACGGTTTGTGACATATTCGGTGGGGAAAGATTTTCAGTTTCATACTCTGTATGCACGCTATTTGTATTCGGGGGGCTGTTCTATACCGCGTATAACATAAAATTAATTTTATTCTGTTTTTTAGTATTTCTTGTTATTCTTTTCCAATACCTAAAGTTGCCGTGTGATGCCGGCTTAGAATAGCATCACCCCATTTCTACCTTGTGGGTGTCGTAAGAGGCGACTAAGGGACTCCAGAATGTGTATTGCAATTTTAGGCGATGGACTGACAACCTGTCACTATGGCGATACACAATTTTCTGAATGACCCTCAAATGTTTGTCTGACGTGGCGTAAGTGTCCGTTTTTTGCGGCCGCTTACGCTCTGCCTACCCCGTAAAGGATTATAGGCGTCATTATGATATGTGTGTTGTTATAGGGGCAAGAATAGGTTATTAAAATTAAGGTCACCAACGCCTCACGGTGCTTAAATGAGGTGCTTTTGTCCCATAACCATTTTGAAGCTGAGCGTATAGTAGCAACCTTGCGGAGAGAGTGTACATTTGAAATCGTTAATAATCATCACCCTGAAATATTTCCGCGTTAATTCATTTTTGATAGCGGATGGCATACTTCAATAAATAATAAAAAACAATTAACAAGCGTTTTCCCGCCATTTATTTTTATTTTAAATCAAAATGTATTTCTTTAAAAAATATAAGATTCCAAATTCAAACAATTATTAGAGCCAGAACTAAAAATGTTTTAGTGTACCCTAAGTAGATCTTATATTTTTAACTGAGAGGCCATGGAGGTCTGAAGATTTTCATATGCGAAGTTTTTAATCCTTTAACAATTTCAATTACTAAAATGAGTAAATTTAAAATATATATTTTATAACAGATCCAGCGAGAATAGAGCATGAGTTTTGTTCGATTTCCAAGTCGAAATTGGAATATCGGCAAAAACGTTTTCAATGGCGGCAGTATTTTGAATTTCATTATTAAGCATGACATGAATTTTCGATATGACTTTTAAATTTTACAGTTTCACTATCTACAAATTTCCAAGTGGTTTTTATTACGTTTGTCATCAATGTTATTTTGTCATCTACAGTATTACCTACTTGACCAATCCTTTCTAGAGGCTTTTCAAGTACCGATAAACTATATATCTTATAAAATAAATTGGCCTTATCAAAATCTGTCGTTAGGTAGGTACTTACCAAGTAAACAAAATCAATGTTTCAAACATATCGCAATTGTGGCCTGAATAGATTAAGAAATATTCTCAATACTTCTACGTCAGACCTACTAACACGTTTTACTCGAGAACGCACCTACCTTTTAACTTTTTTTTAGTATCAAGAATGGTAGCACTAAGGATATTTTTGATCCTTTAGTCTGTCTTCGTATTACCCAGCTGTTTCAGAAAAAGGGTATATTTTTCAACATGTATTAAAACTAAACTGAATTATACGACAATCATCGTACTAACTCAGTACCTACGGCGAATATCTATCTACCAGTATAAGTTTAGCAAGAAATAATAATAATTAGAAATAATAACTTTTGAACGCGGCCTACCGTTTCCAATAAAGTTTCCAAAAATTATACCTACTTATCGTGATTTGATCACCCATATAGGGTGAAAGTTATCCGATACATTTACAGGATGGGTTAAGAGGGGAGGTAATTTCCAACATAATCATCTATATTATATATCTATAGGTCATACTATTAAATTATTATAAACTAGCGGCCTGCCCAGCGGTTTCACACCGATTTCCCACGGGAAACAATACCTTCTCCCAACATAAGTCATACATAAAAACCATTCTCCTGAAAAAACTCCATCCAGATCCGTTGGGTGGTTTTGAAGATTTAAGCATACATACACACCAACAAATAAGGGACAGACACGGAAAGCGACTTTCCTTTATACTAAGTATGTAGTGATATTAAATTTCAACGTTTGAACAGATTATTTGTGCGGAAATTTACTGGGAAAAGACGTATTGAGATAGGTAGTATTTAAATTGTTTCTTACAGAGAACTGGCTCTAACTAGTTAAACTAACAAAATATGACTAATTATGTTTTAATTTAAACTTGACACCAGAACGGAATTTCACGGTCAAGTGTGAAAACATGCAAATAATCTATTCTGCGTACTGTAGCTACACTCGTTTCATTTCATGATAATAAGTATGTGAAGAATATATAGCCTTGCCGAGATTCCTTATTCCCTAAATAGACTGGCTGACATAAGTACCTACCACCTTAAGAATCAAAAGGGACTGCTTTGTTCTTAGATACTGCTGTAGATCTAGATACGTACTTTTAAAATGCAAAACATACTTAGTATGAGTAACTACTAAAGTCGGATTTGAAATAATTAAAGTATTTTATATAGGACTCGATTCCACGTGACGGTTAAAAATCGTTTACTGCGCTGTCATTATGTTAAATAGGCCCAGACAATGGTAGGGAGGTAATCGTGACAACATTATCTGTGATTTAACGATTTACACGTACTGACTTTTAAATTTAAGCAGAAAACAATAAGATTGCGGCAAAAAATAAAAGGCAATGTGCAAAATCGAACCTGAATAACAAATACGCCTTCAATAATTTTCGAACTACCTACTTAAATTTTAACTTCTATCAGCTATTTTAACCTAACTTGAATTCAATTCCAATAAGTACCTTACACAACCGTTGTTGCAGAACGTTCCTAATAACAATATGGCCAGGGTTATTATTTATTTACCTGTCTATTGCACACATGACAAAAGTCATGACTCACTAACGGAGAGAAGGGAAGATTGAAAACTATTTCACAGACAAGTTTGTAAAAGAGAAGACAAAACACAAGACAAATAGGTACATGAAGAAAAAGAACACAACAGGTACTAAATTTCAGAAATAGAAATCTGTTCCAAGTGTCTTCAAGTTTAAGTGTCTTCTGTGTCCAAGTGTTCTATTATTTTTGAATGTTTTCCCTAGTGGTCACAAGTTGTTGCGGAAGTGCGATATTCGCCTTGCTTGACCATGGCAGGCTGAACGTGATAAGTGGAGGTTTCCTCAATTTTCCCACCGAACCTACTTAAGACAACACTCACGCTGATTAGGTACTGACTCACCGACAGCCACAATTTTAGTCTATTAGGTACTTACGTACATAACACATGACACAGAGTACCTCCTACCTACATATTATTTCACGCGTTTACGGGGCACTTTTGTGCGGTAAAAAAAAGAATGTATTTGTAAATCAGCATTCAATTTCTAACTAACCTGGTACATGTATGCATGTTTTTTTTTTTTTGACTTTTTACATGTACAGTTAGGAACAACCAAAACCTTGACCATGTTATGTTATTTGCCACCGGAATGCTATAAAACTACTGGTAGGTGAAATTATGCAACGAATTTGCTATATTCTGAAAGCAAACATTTGATTTCGTCCAAGAAACTATATTCTGTATAATGGTCAACATCGATAAAACTGCTGTTATAAGAGTTATTTATTACTGTGCAGTTACCATTTTATGCATTTAATGTTAAAAAACTAATGTAAGTACGAGTAATACTTTTCAAACGGTATTTTAATTTTGTTTACAGGGTCGTTATGAAGAATAAGGATAAAGTAAACATAAGCCATATAACTGGCAGCGCAGCGTCAGTTAATCAAGATGGAAGGTAAGTGAAGAATCCTGTTTTTCTTCAGACTATTACTTAGTTAACAGATAAATAAGTCCTATGCAGCGCTCACACTATTAGTACTCGTACTTGTATGTAAGTCATAGAATCGGTACACGATTAGGTACAATACAAAAGACTTCAGAAAAACAAATGTACTAAGTATCATTTTTAGTGTCGTGTGGGTTTGCATATCGCAATGAACAGTTTATTAATTACTGAAACACAAAAAAAGATAAGGATGCGCGCTACATTTGCTTTCACTTTTTGGTTTGGCATTGGAACAACGCGGTTAGGAACCCTAACGAGACCTAGTGTTTGTTTCTTTTCACTTTTCTCAAATTCAAATAAAATCCGTACCGATCATGCATATAATATTATCATTGTAGCTGCCAAAATGATGACTTCAAGAGTTTTTTCTTTAAATATAATTGTTGTGTCTGTAAGAAATACGCCTTGACCTGCTTGCTGGGCGTTCGGCACTCGAGAGACCTATTCGGTCGCACACTCAACTATTTTTAATCAAGACCCACGACAACCCGTATCATCTATTCTTGAAATCAGAGAGTTCAGTCTAAACATTTTGCAATTCATTTCAATCAAATTAGTTTTTTTCGTAGGAAACCAAAAAACTACTGAGCCACACCACACTATAAGTGCTAGTTCTAATTACAATCCGAAGTAGCTCGAGTTACCAAACCCAGTACCTAATGCAAATTGTACAGTTACAAACGAAATCGGTAATTAAATACAAATTTAAGTATGTTATTTTCATGACAATAAACACAAAGAAATGAAAAATTATATTTGCACACCTCCACTTGATTCTACAAAGAATACAACTATAAATTATATTATTATGGTATTTGGTACGTAAGTAAAGTAGATACCGTAGAACCATTGTGTGTGATATGATGTCTGGTGCGAATGTGCCTCACTTGTACCTACAAGTAGGTATGCTATATTTTAAACCGACTTTAAAAAATAGATTATTATTTAATTCGTATGTATGTTATTTTTCAGAATTTCACAATATTTCTACTTGTAGGTAGGTATATAATATAAATATGTTGATCCCGAAGTACTTATACAAAATGCTAAGAGCAGTGCGCAAAATTTGAATTATGAATTAATGTAGGACATCTAAGAAAATACTGAATCGATTTTCATGTTTTTGGGGTCTTACCATAACAAGAAAATATTGAACCCATAGGATCACTTTGTTGTCCGTCTCTGTCAACCGATCCACCAGTTTTTATTGATTTAGGGATTATCTATCTAAGAAGACGTAACAAATTATACCTAACATACTTACTCACTATTCTCTACCTACTGTATTTACTTTTGTAAACTACGACTGTCATACATAGGATAAAGAGCGCGCCTTGAGAAAAATTGATATTTTTGGATGCACGCAATTTGGTTGGTGAATACGATAAACACCTTATTTTTATGTATAATGATTTTTCATTATATTATCTAGATTCTTGTCACAGGGAAACACGATTAAAGAAAGTTTGCTTGATAGATTTATTTATCAATGTTTGGTCTATTTTTACACTTTTTGCGTAATGTATAGCAATCTTATGAACATAGCACATAATGTTTTGCGGATACGATACGTCTTGTATATTAATAGTCTTGTTTTTTGATTACTTGTTCATTTGGCGAGAAATTTACAAAAGAGTGAAAAATCGTCTAAATATGGCGATTTCGCTCTGTTCTCACACACAGGATTTTCCTTTAGTGGGAGAGGGACGTTTAAAAGTTCGAAGCAGGTCAAGAAGTAGAGTTTTTAATCACTGAAATCATTTGCCAAATAAACTGAAACAACGCGTGCGTGACTCATTCACAGGGACCAACAGACCACAGAATGGGTAGAGCCACAGACAAGGACATTATAGGCCACAAACGTCGATATTGACGTAATGAGCTAGTGAGGTTGTGAGAATAGGCACTATAGTGACCGTTTGTCGATATTCACCTTAGACTAGGGAAAAAAGAGATATTCACTTAGTGACGTTAGGACATGTGATCAGGGCCCTGTACTATAACCGTGACAATCCGACAAAATTGTCAGATTTTGACATTTATGTCGGATTGTCATTACAAGTGCTGTACTATAAACGCGACAAATTTGTAAAAAGTTGACTGCTAAATAGCAGTCACATTGTGAACTTGTAGATTCTGTCCTATAAAACTTTACAAGTTTTAAAATTACCTGTCGGATATTGACAATAAGTTGTAGACTTTTTACATTTATGTGTAAATTACAATGACAATTTTGTCATTTACTTTTAGAGTTACGGGAAGATGTAAAATCACTTTAATCATATACTCGGTTTATTGTCATTATTTATCTAAACAGTTAAATTCCATTTAGGTAAAAACATGGAGCTTTACCATACATTAACTATTCTAAACCAAATTTACGAAAATAAAGCCATTTTGTTTGGTCGGTTTAGTGATACGTTAACGCACGTGGACAAAATAAAATAAATTATTTTCGTTGAAATTAAAATCCGTTAAAGTTGACGAAAAGTTAATTGTTTCTTTAAATACCCGCGAGCGACGCTCCCGATAATGATGTAGTACATACTTCTTCTTCACAGCTACTCTCACTAGATTTTAGCTCCATAATATTTATTTACAAGGTTTTTGTATTTGATTTATCAAGTAACGAGTCGTAGTGTAAGATCTACAAATAAACTTAATTCAAAGCACGGGTTTGTACTGTTTCGATTCTTGACATTGCCCTATAACCTGTGTCGGATTGTCATGACATATCTACAATTTTGTAGATTTGTAATTACAATTTGTTGTCCTATAAAGCAAATTCTACAAGTTTTTCCCGACAAATTGTCACCTGTCACCTGTCGCGAGAAAATGTTTATAGGACAGAAATATGTAAAATTGTCGTGACAATTCGACAATTTTGTAAATTTTCCATGTCCATGTCGCTGGCTCCCCAAAGTATATATTTTTCAAAGCTGAGAGGCTCAAACGTTTGTGACCAATGGATGGACTCTTATTTTAAGACTGGTTTTCAATGTGACGCTACCTAGACTGAGATCTCAGGTCAAAAAATTGGGGAGCCAGCGACATGCTTTTAGGTTAGAATTTCGGAGAAATCATCAGATTTCTTGTAAACGGCGCAATGTGCCAAAATGATGGCTATGCCAAAGAAATGTGACGGAATATGTGACAGCTACAAGCACATTCAATAGCTATGTGACTCAACTGGAGCTGAGAAATAAGACATGGAATGTTTCCAACCCATGTCGCTGGCTCCCCAAAAAACCGGCATCCGAAATCTCTGCAAGTATCACCTAAAACTACTAACCAAAGAGGAATTCTCGATCGTAATGAAGTAAAGACTCGTTCTCCAAACAATCTCCTCTAGAATCAGCTTCGTTTTTGAGAAAACACAACATTTGTTTTTGTATGAATATAAGGATGACTACATCGTTCAACCCTTTTTGGGACAGTTTCAGGAACTTATGGCTTTTGATTTCCGTACAGATTTTACTATAAATGACCTTAAATAATGTTAAGAAAGTGCTCCGCTTAAATTGATTCCTATAATTAATAAATAAATATCGTTTATTCTCATAAAACTGTAGCGTTGTTACATTTTCACAGTCTGTACAACATGTATGTAGGTATAGTCAGTTGTAGCACATAAGGTAACAGGAATACTCCGAAAGAACAGATTTTTTTATCCCCAGTTAATACATAATCAAAATTTAAACCTATTCTCATAAAATAAATAAATTTTCTACTAAAACATATTCATGTCAAGAAAAAAATATTGCTAAGGACAAAAATGATTCAGCTCTTTTGGAGTACCCCTTTTACCTTAATATTATGTGCTATAACCGAGTGTACATTCCATTTTTTATATTGGACCTGTGTTCCATGGGAAATGTTTTTCAGTTTCATCAATACTTGACTAGACTTGTATAAATATACTCTACACGCATTATTTCAATTTAATAGTTTTATACATGAGAATAATAAAGCACTGTTAGTGCATAAAACTCTAAAACATTAATACCTTAACTCAGCCTTATACGCGCTAGCGCTCACGTGCAACTTTATTTCCGGGTGACATTCGGACCTATCCATGAAGATCTCTTTTCGACGAAAATGAAAGGGACTTCCGATGTGCTCCTGATAAGCCGCCGGCCGCGCCGGTGACGATTTCTCCCGAACGACAACAACGAGATCGTGTATACTACAATGAATTTGTACTATAAGTGTTATAATAATAAACCGTGGAAAATACCGTCAAAAATCTACGTACCTTTAATAGGTAAGTTGATGTGCTGCTAATAGTACCAGCACAATATAAACACTAAGAGCCCTTCGCGGACATTGTTCAAGGTAATATTTAGTATAATTTGTACGGAAATCATTAAACCATAAGTTCCTGAAACTGTCCCAAAAAGGGTTGAACGATGTAGTCACCCTTATATTCATACAAAAACAAATGTTGTGTTTTCTCAAAAACGAAGCTGATTCTAGAGGAGATTGTTTGAATAACGTGTATTTACTACATTTCGATCGAGAATTCCTCTTCGGTTAGTAGTTTTAGGTGATACTTGCAGAGATTTCGGATGCCGGTTTTTTGGGGAGCCAGCGACATGGGTTGGAAACATTCAATGGCTTATTTCTCAGCTCCAGTTGAGTCACATAGCTATTGAATGTGCTTGTAGCTGTCACATATTCCGTCACATTTCTTTGGCATAGCCATCATTTTGGCACATTGCGCCGTTTACAAGAAATCTGATGATTTCTCCGAAATTCTAACCTAAAAGCATGTCGCTGGCTCCCCAATTTTTTGACCTGAGATCTCAGTCTAGGTAGCGTCACATTGAAAACCAGTCTTAAAATAAGAGTCCATCCATTGGTCACAAACGTTTGAGCCTCTCAGCTTTGAAAAATATATACTTTGGGGAGCCAGCGACATGGACATAATTTTCCACCATGACAAATTTGTCACCTGTGATTTTTATAGGACGGAAAATTGTAAACTTGTAAATTGTCGCCTGCCACCTGTCACCTGTCACCTATCACGGTTATAGTACAGGGCCCAGGTGTACGAGTATGATAACTTTTGAGGAAATTATTTGCCCGATAAAGGATAAGAGGAAAATATTAACGGGCAGTGCGTGGTGCAACTGGTTGGTTGGTGACTTGGCGTGCGACACGGCAAGCAAGCCGGCGAGTCAAGGTCCTGCATGCGCTTGCGCCGCCGCTAGCGCTTGTTGAAAATCGCGTGGGCCGCCGCCGTCACCGCCGCCGCCACGCCACCATCACCATACACTTACGAAATTCCTTTTTAAGGAACTTGTGACTTTGACCGACTCAAGCAGGATATGATGTTGATGACCCACTTGACGATGCCTCAAGAAAATAATGGGGCTTTACAATACGTATTTTTAAATGAGTTACTAACATGGTTAATTTGTGTTTTTTACCTGAGTCTATCATTTGTATGACCATATATTATACATAATGGCCTGAATAAGGACGTCCAAAGACATAACTTGAATGCCTTATGCTGAGGGGTAGGTAACCAAATTATCCATGAAGGTATGTTCCGCGTTTTTTGTTGGTAAAGTACCAAGTTACCGAGTCGAGTTATTCAACTTTATAAGTTGCATGCAAAAATCGACAAGCAGGTTTTTTTCCTTTTTAGTGTTCCGTAGTCAAGAAGTCAAAACGAAACGAAAACGGCCGACCTGCTGTCTGCGCTGCGACTTATTTGTCTGTCTATCTGCCTCATATAGGTAGGTTGCATTCTTGTTAGAGAGTTAACATTTCTAGAGATACACTATTTCAGTTGTCGCTATTACCAGCCAGGTGAGGCCCAGCTATATAAAATAGCTATAGCCCACTATTAAAAATCACAGTTAAGGTAAACCAATCTGTTCAAAAATGTACCTACACGAGCCGGCAATATGATTTGCATTTATGCGGGTCGTTATCAAGTTAGTAGCCTCAAAGTTGTCTGAGTGAGATAGTGCCTTGTTTTCTTAAGAACACCACTGTTTTCAGCAAGTTACTTAAATCAATTCAATTCTTTTCTACAATTTGGCGAGACTATAATATCCAGCTACAAGACAAACCGTAAAACACTTTTATTTTAGAACTAGATTTTCGTTCACCGGTTTCCCGTGGTAATAGATGTTTTCCCGCGGTAAAAAGTAGCCTATGTATAATTCCAGGTTATACTCTACCTGTTTCAAATTTCATCCAAATCGGTCAAGCCGTTTGAGTGTGAAGAGGTAACAAACTTACATACACACACACACACACACACACACACTCTCATATTTATAATATTTAACCTAACGCAAAATATAACTATGGACTTAAAAAAGAGACTAAATCTCTTAATAAAATAAAGAAACGAAAAAAAATATAACTTTTACTCCGAAGTTCAAAACCAATATACCTACCACAATAATATACAATGGTTCGGAGGCTGTATATCATGCAGGATAAAGTTAGTTGTCACAGAATATGTTACTCTTGCCGCTATAACAACAAATACGAAAAGAATAAAGTTAATATTCTAGGGGGCATACAGCACATGTGATTTTTAAACATTATGGTACGGAACCTTCTGTTCATGACTCCGAATCTAACATGGACGATTTTATTTATTTATTTGTGAAATACGGCTTATCCATCAGTTCATTTCATAGCTTAATCTTCATCGTCTTCTTTCTTTCCGTGTGGGACACCAAGTCGTGCAACGATCCGATGAACTCTGGTGTCAGAGTTTTCAACCGCCTACCTACTACTACAAGTTGAAGTACTAAACTACTAGGCCTCTGAGATGGTTGTGTAACGACCGCCGCCTTACTAATCATTGGTAGCTATCGGAACCGACGGCAAAACGTGCCCTCCGAAGCACGGAACCATCTTTTTTCGGACAAAGTGATAAAATATATCAACCTTGTGAGTGCCCCACCGGTAATCGAACCCGGAACCTTTGCGCAGCAGGCATTCGCACTACCATTGCACCGTATCAGTCGTTATAATCTGCATGATTATACACTAACAGTACAAATAAAGAAAAAAAGCCTGCTCGTCAAATTGTTCTCATACAACTTTGTGTAAACGATTTGACAGCTGGTACAGATGAAGTGAAGGAAAAAACATGTTGAGCCGACCCTAAATAAATTGGGACAAGGGCAGGCTGATGAGGATGGCAACTTTAAAAGTTATAAACTCGGAGAGTACAAACAATCGCGGAACATGCACGGGGGTGATTCGGTCGGATAACCCTTAATAAGTATCTTTTAGTTACGGCATTCAACTCGCATTCAAACTTTGTTCTTAGACGTCACTATTCAGGCTACCGTGTTAACCTACCACTGGCTATTAGCGGCGCTCCCTGTAGTTACAAACTGATTCTCTTTACTAAAAAAGTAGGGGAGAGCGGGGTTAAAAGTTCCGGGGGTAAGTTGTTCCGATGGAAATAGCACCGAAACAGAAAGCGATAGCAATATGTGTGAAGTGCGCCGCAAAACATCAAGCTGATGCGCTCCCTTGCCCACCAATTCAGTTTCGCTTGTGGCGCTACCGGAGCCGGTGTGTGATAGTGGTACTCAAATTAACACGTGAGTAAATATTTTTGTCGATATACTTTTTGGTCTAAATCAGTCAATTTTACAGTTACTCCTATAGCAATTATATCAAACAACGGTGAATTTATTACGGTTGACATGACATTATCATTTTATCGTGATTTGAAACTACTTATTAAATTGTCAAGGTTAAATTGAAAAACGGATCTGCGGGGTTATAAGTTCCTTTTCATTGGGGCTTGTTGTTCCGCGGGAACAACCAGCCCCTAGCGTATGTGATGATTTTTACTTAGTATTTCGTTTGTTTAAGGATGTAAAAATACAAATGAAAAACAGAAAGGAGTAGAACTTAAAAATAATTGTTGGCGAAAGGAGCTGATGTGAAGGCAGAAAGTTAAAGACTGTGGCAAGAGAACTCATAATATGCCATATGACACGATACAGATTCGCAAAAAAAAGAAAGATTGATCCTATTGCGATAGGATAAGAAAAAGTCTTTGCAGATTATCTTCCCAAATGTGCTTTTATATACTTTGGTCCCTTTCCAGAAGACGTATAAGAGTTGGTATATGATTGAGCTGTAAAATACAACCTTCCTTATATTCCACCTTCATGGCATCGGGACAGAGTGGCAGGACCTGACTGGTTTACGGGATTTATGCAAAAGAAAGGAGGAAATGCTTTTATTATGTCTCATTAGACAATATCTCATTCTCCTTAGATTAACATGACATTAAGATCTAAAGAGGAGAAAATGTTTCTTGATCTTGTCACTTGAAGCCTGATTAAAAGTACTAAGTACAAATTTCTAATTATAGTACTTAGTTTAAAGTTAATTATTGACATTTTAAGACAGGATACGTACCTTTTGATAGATAAAGACTATTACTTTTTGTTTTCATAGTGCCTTTTGTGTAATAATGCTGATATGATGGTCCATTAGACAAGACAAGATCTCCTTAGATTTACATAACGTTAGATAGTACTTGATTTTTGTTACTGTTTAGTTCTTTATATGGTAAAACTTAAAATACGTTTATATTATAATATTTATAATAATAAACGATAAATAAATTTATTAACCAACGATTTTCATTTACACAGCCTTGCCATTTTCCTTTGGGAAATGCGGGAAAATTCTAAGGGAACAACCGACCTCAAGGTCGGAACAAAATACCCCGAAGCGGGGTAAAAAGTGCCTTTCCCATTTTTGTCAAAAAAACATCTGTAAAAAGAGAAGTATTTAATTTTCACTATAATTAGTTGGCTTATCTGAAACTAGAATCTTTACTCATTTTAATGGTATATAACAAGTTCATACGAGATGTCATTCAATAACAAAATTTTAAGGTTGTTTCAAAATCGGAACGTTGAACCCCGCTCTCCCCTACCTGATTTCTTCTTTCGTATCGAAATTGATACCTCAAGACTAAAATTCAGAGTTGGGCTATACAAAATACTCTTCCCTCCTAATGTAGCTCTATCTAAACAAAGCAGTAAATTAATTTAATCGAAACTTTCGGGGATAGAGTTCATAAAATAAGAAATTGACAATTTGTAATGTGGACAATTATTGGAAGAACAGATGTTTTTAATTGGATTCCGTATCTACTATTCGTCACCCTTAGGTAAGCGAAGGGACCCTAAAATAAAGTCTTGGACTTGTTATCTTTATGATCTTACGAAATTCACAAACCATAAAAGGCATAGACTTAGTATAATATAAAAGGTAAACAAATAATTGACATTAACTTTAGAAATGAACAAGTAGGTAAGTCACGTCTGTCATAAGGCGTTCACCTACAAAGGCACCTGTTTATTGCAAAACAAACTCCCATGCTCTAGCGATCTGAATGAATAGCCAAAAACGTATACGGTTATTGCGTTATTGTATTATATTGTAACTTGGGAGGATCAGCACACTTTCACTTTCGACATCGGAATCCCCCAATTTGAGCGGAGGAGTAGTAGAGTCAGTCGTAGTCAGACCACCAGGCTCACCAGCCGACTTGTTACATATACAACACAATACAACAAAATGGTAAGTAGTGCCGAGTGATTAAACTTATATCAAGACAGGTATTAGTGATTCTAAGTAAACACAGTTGCATCACAGTGAAATACGTCTTTCAGAAACTCGCGTTCATCATTCTTCTGGTACAGTGTCTCACTGTCTTAGTTCAATCAGAAGAGCCAACAACGAGAGACTTGGAAAACAATGAAGATCTGGAAAGGAAACATCGAAAACGGAAAAAAGGGCAAAACAGTAGCCCTTGCGGCGGTTATGGAAGAACGTTTTTCGGTCACGGCGGCGACACTACATACGTTTCCGCTCCAGTGATGAATTACTTCTTGGGTTGTGGCGGTGCCGTGCCCATAGCCCCGATCGCCCCCATAGCTCCTGTACAAGCTATACCATATCCAATAAATGTGGGAGTAAGCCAAAGCCAGAGCAGCCATAATCATCATGGGGGCCACGGCGGCGGCCATGGCGGGCATGGTGGTCACGGCGGATTAGGCGGCCACGGTGGTTACGGCGGTGGCCCAGGCGGGTTCGGAGGGCAAGGTGGTGGTTTCTTCGGCGGTAACCCCAACATAGGATACGGAAGCCCAGTTTATGGCAGTCCCGGTGGCTTCGGAGGTTACAACCCCGGATTTAACAATCTTCAACAACCCTATCAAACTTATAACCAAGGCTCGTATCAGAGACCGTACAACAGACCTTTGCAAAACGTCGTATCAGCAGCGGCGTCAGGGTTGGGCAACGTATTGGCGGATTACGTCAGTAACCGGCCAAGAAAGACTTATAAGCAAATAAATAAACAAGTTAATCAGTTCTTGAGACCATTGTATAAATTGTTTTAAACTCGATTTTGCTAAAGTGGTACTTCATTTTGACTTGTGCCTGACTTTACAGCTGAGCTGTAGCGAGATATAATTGTGTATTGTAACAATTTGTAAGTAAGTTTGATTTATTATAGAGGCTATCGCGCATGGCAATTTTTGTGGTGCCTTACATTAACTGGTAGTGTAATATTGACACGATAATATTACTAAGTAAGTCGGTACTTACCTATGTATAGTTTAAATTTTAATTCCATGTACGTAGGACATTTTGGGATCACGGTAACAATTTGTTGCCAGTTATTATTGTTTGTAACTATGACGCGTTCATAAGCTTGCGAAATATCTATTCAGCTAAGATTTTATGCAATATATTTTGTGGTAGGTACTTACTATGTGTGCTATAGGGTCAGTGGCTATATGTACTTAAGTAAATAGTTATACAGGGTAAATGGACATTAAATTAATTCCCTGGAGGAGATAAGAGCGCAGGTCATTTTTAACATATTCTTTCATAGAACTAACGGGCCGGGTTAACGAAAGTAAAATAGTAGTTTATGCAACTGTCATATAATGGGGGCCATTAGGATACGAGTGTATTTTGTGATAATAGTTTGACACGTGCATTCTAATGCCTAATTATATGCAGTTGCATACACTATTTTATCTGAACTCTCCAAACAAAACGCAGTTATACACTTTTCCAAACGTCCGCTCCGCGGCGATTGCAAGGCTCGATACAAAGTCAAATTCAATACGAGAACGTAATACGGCCAGATATGATTTTTTTGAATTTCTATTCTTCAGCAGTTGTTCAGATGTCGAGTCAGCAACTGAACAACAACTGAGCAACATCTGAACAACAGCTGAACAACATCTCAACAACAACCTAATAAAACAACAGAACAACAACCGCACAAGTACCGTACAACAACTGACAGGTGCGACGGAAGTTGGCGATTTGAGTATTGGCAAAAAAAAGCTTCCGCTTTAACACTAATTATTATTAAGAAATCCCCGTGTTATGGTAAATTTTTGTACCTTTTTGTGAAACAGAGAAGTGATTTATGTAATTTGAACGCGTTTTTCCACAGTGATTTTTAGAACAGAATACCGGAAATGCAACTGACTATAGTTCATCATAGAGGTAGATTTCGCAAAATCAAAGATCCTTAGTAAATTTTATAACTAATGATTTGGGACCCTTCCCCTTGGTTCTATGAAATAATATATTGGAAATGACCTTCCCTCATACACCTGTACCCTGTATGTACATAACAGTGTGCCGAAAACTGCATAATGGTGGTAGAAACTGAAAAATTTTCCCCAAGAAAAATAGAATTAAAAACGACCAAAAAATCGACTTAGCATAGTAAGTCGTCGAAATAGAAAAATTACATTTCAATTGCAATTTCTTTATTAATTATACCGCTTTTAGCTATTCCTTTCACTTTCATAAAAAGTAAAAAAAAGAGCAATGAAGATGTGTCAATGATGTTATGAAAAATGACTAACTGTGAGTGATTTTGTTAAGAGGAAGTCCCGCCAGAATCGAGAGCTATTCGTAAAATGTTAAAATGTGGTTAAATGAGCCTCCATGGGGCAAATAAATGCATTGTATTGGAACATCGATCTATCAAAACAAAACCAATGGATTGCCAAATATAGGGTGAAATTTTACTAGCGACCGATAGCGAAAACTCAAAACGGTCTGGTGGCAAGGAAAAACTTTCTCCAAGGAACATGCGTTGAAATACGAAAAAACAAAATGGATCTTCCATACAAAATTGCCGATCGACCTGATGAATCCTTGTGTCAAAGTTTTTCAACTGCCTACTACCAGTAGTAGGCCTCTGACAAGTTTGTGTTACGACCGCCGTATATGTTATCTATCATAGACAGCAACCGGGACGGACGGCTTAACGTGCCCGTGAAGCACGGAACCATCCTTCTTTTCGGACAATCAGGTGGTTTAGCCTGCAATGTCCTAACACGTATGGGACCAAATTTACAAAGTGATAAATATCAACTTTGTGAGATCACTACCGAGAATCGAACCCGGAACCTTGCGTCGCAGGCAGTCGCACTACCACTGCGCCACATCGGCTGTCAGCTGACTCGAGTTTTGTATGTATGGAAAAATAATTATTATGTCATATTTCAACCAATGTTACTTATAGAAAGTTGTTTTTTATCATCGGCCCGTCTTGGGATTTCCTATCGGTCACTAATAAAATTTCACAATATATGTATATCTCCCATAAGTCATTGCACTATTTAGTTATGATTACAAATTACTGCAATCAACAAAGATTGACAAAAAATAAATGTCCGTAAACGCTCACAATAAAATTTTGCCGATGAATGCAATGCGATCATTAAATTAGGTACATAATTTGGGAATCATTCAAAACATTATACAAATTGTATATCTTAGGCCTTAGATAAGTATAATTTTGGCATTAGAATTAAGTCAGGCTATCACTTAGTAGGTACGTACGTAGGTTAGGTAGGTAAGGTATCTATACGACACGGCACCAGTTACAACCATAGATATTTTGTTTTGAGTACGGGTATATACACCTTATTTTTAATTATAGTTTTATTAAGAGTTTTTTATTTATGACTGGACCTATGTAGTTTGTTATTATATATATTATTCGTATTATATTATATAAAAATATTTTCTTTTGCTATGTTATTGATGCATTAAATATTTCTTTACCTTGAGTAACTATTATTTCTACCTACCGCATCTACTATTTATTACCTACTACCTACTGAAAAACAACCGCAGCAAACAATTACTCGTTTATTCGTTTAGAAATATTAACTAAGCAAGATATTTTTTAAACCATATTATATCAAGTAGAGACGGACGATAGATGACACAGTGAACAAGCAGAGTTTTTAAATATGCACACATACTAGCTTAGTAAACGAGGTTCCTATCTGATAAAAGTATAATTATCCCTAGCAAAGCAAATAACCATAATTATTAGGTAGTCGAGAACAAGTGACTTCAGACTATAATCTAAGTGACCTACCTAAGTATTGTAAAAGTAGTCACTAGTAAGACACTGCATATCAAGAGGTACTCTAAACGGATTGAAGTAATTTTCTACTGGTAGATATTCGTTTCAAGTAAAAATATTGTGGGACCAAATAATTCAGTTCTTTTATACATATAATAAACTTCTTATATCTTTTATACAAAGAATACCCTTGGATATGAATGGGCTACAACCGATCGCACTCACCTGGGTATTGATTGACAGTAACGTATTATCTATACCCGTTCAGTAATTAGGCAGGAATGAGGAGGGTAGCAGGGTAGGCTTAGAAGTTTATGCAGTAAATAAATGGAACACATCTAATATGTCTAACATTATGGTTTCCTTTCACTTTTTTCAGTAATGCTACCGAAGGATACGGCGTATTTCAATCCCGTGAACAAATTTTGCCAGTGGACAGTAAATCACAGCTAGAACTGGAAAATGGAAAGCAACCTAACGGGGGGGACCCCCATGCTAGCCATGCTAAGCATCCTACATCGTAAGCATTTCTTTTTTCAAAATTTAATTTCGTACTGATGCAGATGCACAGAAATAAGCCCGATAACCTTTTTTTCAGTTACATGGACACGATGCTACACATATTTAAAGGGAATATTGGTTCCGGATTACTTGCGATGGGAGATGCTTTCAAGAATGGGGGGCTGATATTCGCGCCAATCATGACGGCCGTACTAGGCATCATCAGCGTGCATGCACAACATTTACTGGTAAAACCACAAAACCTGATTAAATTGCCTAAACAGTAGGGTGTAGGTGTCTGTAGCAATGAAATCTATTATTTAAACAATGTTCTTATAATGGTGAAGACCTCCCCAAGGAACATGATCGCAATATAAAAATTATAATTAGGTCCATATCCCTCACAAAAAATACCCAGGTATACAACTGGGACAGCTGAACATCTGTTAAATTAAGTGAATCTAAAAAGTGGAAGATCCAGTTTTTCTTTTCTTACGCTATGGTTAAAGGAGAATGGACATATACCTATAGATATTAGACAACTGTAAACGCTGACACAAATGTGAAAAGCTATGTTAACAGCGTAATTAGCTTTTCATTTAATAACAAGATAATAATAATTGTTAAGATAAAGATATATAGGGTGAAATTTTACAGGTGACAGAAAGCGAAATCTCAAGACCGGCTGGTGATACGGAACATCTTTCCCCATAAAAATAGATTGAAAAAATTACAATAATATTTTTAGTTTCCATAGTAACTCAAATCAGCTAATCAACTATTTTGTTTAAGAGTCCAAATTATTTTTCGTTATTCGACTTATGATCCTTGGGGTAAGTTGTTCCTTATCAGCACCTCGTCTTGAGTTTTCGCAATCAGTCACTAGTAAAATTTCACCCTATTTTAAAATGCGAATGCAACGCAAACTACACAACCTTGGTTTATGAGCATAAAATTGATTGACTACACTGAGCTGCTGTTACGCAAATTGTTTAAATTGAAATTCGTCTCGTTAATACAGGGTGTAAGGGACACCCCTCCGAATACTGATAGGATCCATGCCGATAACTTTCGAAACGATCTCCCAAACAAAATAACGGACAGCTGACTGTATTTCCGTTTTTGCCGTGTGATGCCGGCTTAGAATAGCATCACCTCATATCTTTCCCTTGGGAGTCGTAAGAGGCGACTAAGGGACTCGAGGGTGTGTATTGCAAATTTTAGGCGATGGACTGACAACCTGTCACTATAGCGATACACAATATTCCGAATAACCCTCAAACATTTGTCAGACGTGGTGTAAATGGCCGTTTTTTGCGGCTGTTTACGCTCTGCCTACCCCGCAAGGGATTATAGGCGTGATATGCGTATGTAATGTATGTATGACTGTATTTCCTTGGAGAACAGGAAAATAATAATGACACGTCTCCTGAAATATATTTCTAAAGGAAAGTTGATCAGTTTAAGTTTTGATGATGATTTTATGTCTTGTCTCTTACACCCCGTACACTTAATCTTACGAGTGTTAATCGTAAAACCTGGTTTTGCATGTATAAATGATTTGTTTTATAGTTGGCACGGTTGTATCGGGTGACCGGTATTCGAAACATTTCCTGACGCAGGAAGAAAGAGGGGGGGAAGGCATTTCCAATATATTATTCCATAGAACTAGGGATAAAAATTCATTCTTTATAAAATTATTAGGTCCTTTGATTTTGCGATATCTATGACTCACCATACTCAGTTGCATTAATAGATATGATGACGAAGTCATCAGGGACATAGGGCTCGAAGAAGAGACTTCCACTGCTGCCGATCCTGTGCCGTGGATTCGAGGTGTTGCCAGCCGAGACCAGTAGATGCAGCTTGTTTTCCAACTGATCGCCTCCAGGTAGTACGGGGGCGACCTGGCCTTCTCGTCTCATATGTTTGCCACGTAAGACGTTGTTTCGAGATATGGTTGTTTGGTTTCCGCAACACATGTCCAATTGTCTCTTCACAATCTTGCATTAGAAATGGTTCGTGGCCAATGGATCCCCAGTATTCCCCAGTATGCCCCGCAAGCATTTGTTCACGAGCACCAGGAGTCTACTGGTTACTAGTCATCACTTGCATCCGTACATCCGTCAGTCCGCCTTGACATTGGAGTTGACATTAAACACACTGATCTTGGTGCGCCAAGTGATGATGGACGATGTCTAAACTGGCTTTAGCTGCGCATTTGCTGCTCTGGCTTTGTTGATGCGTTCTTTTACATTGGTTTTTGCTCCCCCTGACGTGTCTACGACGCTCCCCAGGTAGGTAAATAGCGGAACCTGTTCAACCGCCTTGCCATTTACAAGTATAGGCGCTACGTCAGAGGTATTTCATAGCCCATATCTTTGGTTTTGCCTCTTTTGATGCGCTAGCCTTCTTTAGCAGTAGCGTTCGCGAGGTCGTTGGTCTTGGACTAAAGATGTCAACAGGTAAGGCAAGTAAACAAAGACCGTCCGAAAAGTCTATGTCTTCGAAGGGTCTAACCTTGCAACCATGGTAGTCCCCTTCCTTTTTTATTTGTTAATCGACTCATTACGTCATCCAAGACAACTAAGAAAAGCAGCGGTGACAGCAAGCAGCCCTGTTTTACACCGGCAATGACTGTTATCGATTCTCTGAGTTGGCCTTTGTGCATCACTCGGCAAGAAGAACCCTCATAAAGGCATTTGATAATCTCAGTAACCTGGCTGGTATACCTCTCCGCCTTAAAATTCTCCATATGCTAGACCATTTCAGCCGATCGAACGTCTTTTCGAAGTCCACAAATAGAGCATAGGGTTCGTTCCGAAGTTCATTGCACTGCTCGAACATCATTCGCGGAACGTTCACCTGGTCAGTGCAAGATCGCCCCGCTCTGAATCCACTCTGCGCTCGTCATTCTGTCAAACAGGACTTTGCATTGATTATTTGAGCAGACTGGCAGACTACATTAATAGTACTCGCTTGTAAAACATCACCATGGAGAATTGTGTACAAACTACATAATTATTTCTTTGTTTCATCAGCTAACCGAAAAGGTACAATGGTGTACCAGTAAACACGTTTACATAAAAATAATAAGCTTCAAAGCAGGAAGCGATGTGCGAAACGAATGCAACTGACTATGGGCCGTCGTACATTTCCAAAAAATCAAAGAGAGAAAATAAATATATTTTTATTTTTCGTGATTTCGACCAATAGTTTTATGGAAGGATACGTTGGAAATGGTCTTCTCTCTAACCCCTCCTCGGGGATTGTATCGAATTTCCTTTCACCCTGTATGTGTTCAGCAATCACCATGATGACAACTTCTAAAACGTACCCGCGAAGCAAAGGTACCGGGTTCGATTCTCGGTGGGGCCACTCACAAAAGTTGATGTTTATCACTTTGTGAATTTGTTCCTAGTCTGGTTACGACATTGCAAGCTGAATAACCTGATTGTCTGACAATGATGGTTACGTGCTTCGGCGGTCACGTTAAGCCGTCGATCCCAGTTGCTGTCTATGATTAGTATGTTACTTAGACGGCGCGGCGGTCGTTACACAACCATGTCAGAGGCCTACTACTAGTAGTAGGCAGTTGAAAAAATGTCAACACCAGGGTTCGTAGGGTCGTTGGACGACTCGGTGTCCTACACGAAAAGAAAAAGAAGAAGAAGAGAAAAAGTAGAAGTGTTGTCCACATGATGACCATGAACGAGCGTGTCAAGAGTGTTACGAGTAAATTATTAAAAAAGGTTCCTACTCAACGTATTTCAGCTGAACTGCGCGGACGAATTACACGTACAGCTGAAACGGGAGAACCCACCGGGTTTTGCAGAAACGGTGGGACTGGTGTTCGCACATGGACCCATCCGGTTGCGGCCGCTGGCCACCGCGATGAAGATCATAGTCAACACCTTCCTTTGCATCACGCAGCTTGGTTTCTGTTGCGTCTACATTGTGTTTATCGCTAATAATATTAAAATGGTGAGTATACCGAGAGAGTGACAAGTGATCCACGAGTTTGTTCCACGTACTAGATAATCACGAGTACTTGCGATGATGGTTAGCGTTAGGTTAAATTAGTTTCTTCCAGCCTAAATATAGACTGAAATAACTATGATTATAGTATCTGCCTGCCTCCCTGAATGTCGTGGGTTCGCCTCCTACACATCAAAATTTAAACGGGCGTTTTATAATTATGATTCAAATAAACTTCGCAGAAATACCAGACTTTTGTATGATTTTACTTATATTTACAGATTTGCGATCAATACGGTATCACAATAGATCTTTCGATTCACATGATATTCGTGGTGGTACCGGTTCTGGTGTCATGTATGGTGAGGAACCTTAAGTACCTGACGCCGTTCTCAACGATAGCCAACGTGTTGATGGCGGTGGGAGTGAGCGTTGTGGTGTACGAAGCTGCGCAGGATCTGCCCCCCGTCGCGGACAGACACTACATCGCATCTTGGAATCAACTGCCCCTGTATTTTGGAACAGCTATTTACGCATTCGAGGGTATCGGCCTTGTGAGTATTGTTTTATTTCTCACATGAAATCTTTATAACCTGTCCTTCAGGTGACGATATCGAGGTACAAAAAAAAGTGTATTCTGGAAAAATGAGTTTCGATGATATCGAACTTTTTATATGTCGAAGAAATTCACTTACTATCGTGGTACTCTACTGCAGGTGCTGCCGCTGAAGAACGAGATGCGTCGCCCGGAGCTGTTCCAGAAGCCGCTGGGCGTGCTCAACGTGGGCATGGTCATCGTCGGCACTATCTTCATCACCGTGGGCTTCCTCGGCTACCTGAAGTGGGGGGACGACGTCGCTGGCAGCCTCACGCTCAACTTGCGACCTGGGCATGTGTAAGTAGAATCAACATTCTAGTCGGTTAAGGGTCATAGATGGGTCTCCCTGCTGATCACGTTTATCAGGAGGATAAGTAGCGACCACTTTAGTTGATGTTATCTGATTTCAACGCCCAATTGTACAATTCACGATAATGATTTTAAACCAAGCAAGACTACTATACTGCCGTGTGATGGCAACTTAGAATAGCATCACTCCATTACTACCGGTGGGTGTCTTAAAAAGCGATCAAGAGATTAATTCATCCACGGAATAGGAAGCGTTCCCTGTGAAAGCAATATCTTGTACTGCGTTCGCCAATCCGCTTGCCAAGCTTGGTGAGTATGGCAATACCGCCCAATAGGGTGAGGCCCATAGCCAGCAGTGGACTATTGTGGCTGTTAATGTTAATTTTGTAACAATTACCATTATATAAATGTGTTTGCAGGCTAAGCAACGTTGTGCAAGGCGTGATCGCGATAGCCATGCTGTTCACATACCCGCTGCAGTTCTACGTGCCGGTGAAGATCACGTGGCCAGCACTGCAGAAGCGCCTCGGCGCGGCCTCGCCCGTCGCCAAGGAGCTCGGCTACCGGGCGCTGCTAGTGCTACTTACGTGTAAGTGTTCGTAGGTTAAGCAACATTGGTGCAATGCAAGCCAGGATAATTACATGTTCAGACCACCAATTATATTCGTGTGAATAGGCAAGCTCCATCATTTTTGAGTAATATTATGTAAATATAAATTTATAGGATAGGTGAAGCCAAATAAAATCACGTGAAACTGGATTCATAAAATAATAGTCGGTGCATTTATTTTTTGCAGTCATACTGGCAGAGTCGATACCTGAGCTAGGGCTGTTTATATCCTTGGTGGGCGCCGTGAGCAGCGTGGCCTTGGCACTGGTGTTCCCTCCTCTCATCGAGATGGTCATGGCCTCACAGAAGCCATCAGGCCTCACCTCCTTCATACTGGTGAAGAACTGTATCATCATAACAATGGGACTATTTATATTCGTGACGGGAACTTACGAAAGCATCTCGTCAATCATAGTAGCTTTCCAAACTAAATCATGAAATCTGATTCATAGCTCACTGCTTCAATGTTGGGGATATACTGCGTTAGTTTATGACATCATACGGAACTGAACTTAATTTTAAGTTATTCCTTAGTATTTTACCTTTTTTTAATTGAACGGCTTTTAGATTGCGTTCTATGGAGTCAAGCTCCTAACTGTGAAAAATGTAACTAGCGGTCATCATCAGTCATCGTAAATCACTGGACTAAGATTAACTTCAGATGATCAATTTATTTATTTAATTTGTGGTCGATAAACATTTTTGTAAATACGCTGTTATCAGTTATCTAATATTATTTATTTTAAAAAGACGAAGTAACCGTTTTGTTACGCAAAAAGTGATTCAATATTATGTATCCTTACTCAGGTACCTACACCTTATTGTTAACTAGGATAATAAGAGTGAAAAATAAATTTTATATGTCCAGGAAATCCAGCTAGTTATTATTTAAAAGTTTATGATACATAAAAGAAAATAAATAAAAAAATCTTAGGCTTGTAAATGTTTTAGACAAGGACATATTTTACAATATGACGTATAGCGCTGCGGTATCAAAAACATAGCCTAGCTTATGTAAGCCTTAGATTGATTTCTAAAGCTTGTATTATATTCAAAACTGTTGTATGAATCTTAAAGAAACTTTTTAGACCTCAGGCCAAAGCTAGTCCACCTATGTGACGAAAATTCAAGATATGATTTTTAAAATCGTGTGATAGCGGAACACCAAGTATCTCACGGTGAGAATGATATTAGATTCGTTCAGATGTAGGCTGATATAGGTAATAATTATTATTTTCTATGGGACCAAGATTTTCATAAGCTTGATTAGGATTCCCCGCATGATAAAAAAACTTTGAATCATTCAATTTTGGTTTATTTTATAAATTAAATGTTTCCATAGAATGTGTTCGGACTATATTTGTAGCCAAAATACAAAGTTTTCTAAGAACATATTTTATCAAAATAATATACATGATGTAAAAATATCAGCTCCAAATGTTTTCAGGTTTTAACCAGCCCATGAAACTGAACAACTTTCCCCAAGGAACGTAAGACGAAATATCAAAGTAAAATTGGATCTCGCATACAAATTTACCCGGTCTGCTGGAACATTTTGTATGGGAGATCCAATTTATTTTCACACGACTGCCCAACCAAAAAAGGAGTGTAATGTTTTTAGTATGTATGTATTAATATATGTGCGATTCTTTAAAGAACTGAAACTCGTTAACCACTGAATAGATTGGAATGGGAATTGTATAGGAGCAATCCTTACATTATCCCGAGTGTAGGCTATTAACTTTATCTCAGAAGCAGTCGTGTTTTTAGATTTTTTATTTATTGTGCTTGTTTCATTTTTCGACCTATGTTTCTAACAGGCAATTGATCAGTTTCATGGACTGTTTAATCGCTTTGATGTTTGCAGTTTTTTTTACAACATATATAATAAGAGGTTTGCATAATATGGTTATTAAGTATATGTTAAATGCCGAAAAATAAATTCAAATTCGTATTGTTACACGAATCAGTTACCTACTAATAATAAAAGTCTAAGTAAATTAGTTAACATAAGTCTGTGATAACGAAATATTGTCGACATGTGATTTTAACATTGTAATTTGAAGGTATACAAATAAAAACAGAAAATCTTCTTCATTGTTTTATTTAAAATATTATATATTTGTCCATCGCACTAAACATTAGCTCTCTAAGAAATAAGTTAAGATTACTACTAAGATACATTAAGAATACCTCGCCGGTGATGTCGTAAGGTAGAACCATGTTATATTTATTAACCACATTCTTATTTATTATTTTTATATTACAAGGTTGAAGTGTGTATTTAAGCATATAGTGTAGTTTTATTTTACTCAATTTAGACAACATTAGCTAACATTGCATACTTTAGGACTAGCTAAAACTAGGCTTCGGTGAACGATATATAAAATAAATTATAATATAATAAATAAATAAATATAACAGTGCAATAGAGGACGTAACTAGTGTTTAACTAAGAGTAACTAATTTTAATAGTATTATTTTTATGCAAATATCAGAACACTAGTTACATACATACCTACTCCACAGCAATTCAGCTTTTTTCAGGCGGGATAACAGAAAACTATTCCATAATATGCTTATTAAATAATAAACTAACTTAAATAAGTACAGTAAATACTTATCGTCTAAGTATATTATTATTTATTTTAGTCACTAATCAATATAATACTGAGAAATCTTGTTATAGTGTCACGAATTATAACAATTCAAACATTGAAATGCTTCTAAGTACATAACAAATTATTACTTGTTGCATTTTTTAAAGCCTTATATCCGATCTGAGTGGTCACATTATTCAAAACTCACCACTATTTTACTTTGTCGTACACATGCTAAATTGGTGCTAATATTAACAAACCAAATATAATTTATCTAATACATTAGATCGGTATAATTCCTAAGAATAAATTAATTAAATTGAAATAATACAGTTGATTTTAAAAACCTTAGAACGCAGTCGTTTACGTAAATGCCAACGGCAGTAAGTTTTGGCAGTAGGAACGTTAGTGTGTGTACAAACAAGCCCTAATGATAAGTCATACTTGGTGCAGCGAAATTTTTGTGAGAAAGATGAAAAGTACCTACTATTTACCACTAAGAACATGAAAATAACTAAGAAATTTCAATCTATCTATATCTTCTATACATATAATAAAGCTAAAGGGGGTCAGAAGTCTGTACATAAAAATATATGTTCAGAGATACTAAAAATCGGTGACAGAACAGGTGCCTACAGTTTTTGCGTAGGTAACAAAGCGGTAAAAAAAGGATTAATAGTTTGTATGAAAGTTCGTAGTCTTTCATGTGATCTGTTTTAAAATTTGTGATTAGATCATAAAGTTAAAACAGTTGAACACATTTAAGGGATTTGTGATTTTTTAGGCAACGGATTTTCATTAAACTTTGTGTGAGCTGAATGTCCTGATCATCATCCAAAATTACATTGGTAAGCACTGGAGGGTCTGGGTACAAGACGTGGAACATCAGGAGTCCCGCTTTATTATTCCACATACCAAAATGGCTCTATAGCAAACGTTGTTGAACATGATGGGCCGATTTTGCTGGCATAAAGACATCGAGGGTCCATATTAAATGTTTTTTAGCATGATGGATCGCTACTCGTTCCACATAAACTTCAAGAGTCTGAAGTACCCAATGTGGAACACCAGGAGTTTAGCTAAACTCTACGAAATACGGAAATGGCTCCACAGAAAAAGTTTTTCAGCGTAATAAGCCGCTTCTGTTGGTTCAGAGGGATCGAGGATATTGATGAGGAACTCAGAGAACCTAGCTAAATCGCAAAAAATACTACTCTTCCTGTTCAGTAGGTCGATGAACCACTCAATGTTTTAAGTACTGTTTAACTACCAGTGCAAGAAATTCAAGAAAAAGTAAGTTCTTGGTTTTCTTCAACTTAGAAGTTAAAGCTTTAGCTAAAGTTCATAGACACCTACTAAAATAAAAATTAACGTAATTGATATTCAGTTCACGGGCACCAGCTGCTTTTAAATATGTAATATTCTTATCATATCGTATCCGCTTGTAACGCTGCACAATACACGGTGTGCTTTCTTTAACAATCACAGATTTCATGCGTACCTTATTACAATAATTTAACACATCACATTGGTAAAGTAATTTTTAAGTAGCACAAAGACTTTAAGAGTATGTAATAAGCACAAAGCAATAAGAGCGCTGATGCGTCGCTGATTGAGTTACTTTGCATGGGAATGTTTGCTTATTACGGCTAAAAGTTATTCATTTAACTTGTTCAGTTCCATCCCTAGAACACCTTTTTAAGTATTCGCAATTATTAACATTTCACCGTTTGACTTATTATTCTCTCTACTCTCAGAACAATATACTATTAATATTAAATCAAACTTGTTATCAGCTAAGAAATTATGTCCAAATTTTTTTACACCGACATGTTATATTCCGGTTTGCCTCATATTTAACTTGGGTCATATAGGCTCATTGACTTTGGTATAAAATTGTGACCTAAATCTTTGTTACATGCTGTAGTAATGATTACCTATTATTTCACGCATTATTGTCTCATCGACTTTGATATGTTGTATATGCCACGAACACTAAAGGTTTCATATGATGACATTTCCAAAATACAATGTTCACAACAATTATACAAATTACGTTATAACAAAATACCAATCAGTCATTTCAATGTGAAATAATTCATTATTGTGTGCCAAAGCTATAACATTAGTTTGTTTTCGGACGCTACCACAGCCAATGAAACTACAATATCAAAATCTTACACAAATATAACTTGTTTTTAAAGAGTAATCACCACAACTAGGAGCCCACTATAACGGATGCCATACGATATTTCCAACAAACTGTAATTTCGCATGCGTGTCGGCACATAGTAGGAAATGTTTGAGTATGAACATTTGTGTGCTATCGATTTGCAGGGAACAAGCGTTCAAATTGCAGTTTGTTTTGAGATGACGTATATTGACCAAATTTGCCAGCGCCGGCCCAATACGAATAATTATAAGTAAGTTAGACCAAAAAATGTGACCACATAGTTAGTTGTACGTCACCACTGAAATTCGTTTAAAATTTACTTTATTGCTTAAAAAGATATGCTTAGTATACTAATGTAGAGGAGGACAAATGCTTAGTTAATTTTATTTTTTAAGTAATATCAAACAATAAATTTGACAAATCAACGAAAAATAGGAACATAAAAGAAAGGAAAAATTTAAATCAATGTACTTTGATAAGTTTTAAATATTATAAATTACGAAAATACTTTATACAAATTAAGTAGGTATGAGTTTTTATTTTCACTGAGGCTTTAAATATTTTGGTATCTTTTCATTTCACGTGTTGCAGCCTGCACTCATTATCTTTACAAATAAGTACATAACAATGTGACAATAGTTCAGTTACTGTTAAGTTTTAAATTAACTACATCAATACTTTTCAACCAATACCAACTATATTTTCCATTAAAAGATTGGTAGTTTTTTAGGGTTCCGTACCCAAGGAGTGAGACTTGGCTGTTTGTCTTTCTGTCACCAGGCTGTATCTCATATACCATGATAGTTAGAAAGTTGAAATTCTCACAGATGATGTATTCATGTTGCCGCTATATTAACAACTACAAAAAAGAAAATGATTTAACACATTTATGACTGCCATACAACAAACGTGATATTTTGCTTATTTTCGCTCGATATTGATAACGGCAACATATAGCCGCTTGAAATAATCACAGAATAATTAGTTATATTTATTTTTCATAACAAATAATCAAATTAAGTTGAAGTAAAATTTTACTGTTGTATATATAACTATAACAATTATAAAATTGAAAATGGTACGGACACCTTCGTGTGCGAGTCCGATTTGGACTTAGCCGGTTTTTTGGAATCACAGCAGATTTGCTGTGATTTAAAATACGAGCTATTCTGCGTACGTGACATATTGCAAACATGACATTTTAGCAACGAGTCATTTTGTTTTGTAGTGTGGCATTATGCTAAATTTTTGGTTCTCTTATAGTTAAAAAGTCATTAATTGAATGCTGCTATCAGAAGAAAATGTGTCTGTAAATACTTAAAACAGCACATTTATGTACCTCAATCACAGCATTGCTTCCACATTGTTTGCTAATTCAGCTGGTAACATGACAAAACCTTCAGTCCTTGCGGATCAGAACACAAACCTATTAAAAATTACGCAAATGAAGGTACAGTAATAAAAATCGGTACGATTGATATTTACCTTCACTTGCAGCATCGTTTGGTCTACCGCTAACACTACCTATACCCATAATACCCTGTTCCTGTAGGTTTTGACTTTCCTCATCGAGTTTCTTTAAGGCGCGTATTTATACCGAAACATTTGTCTATCAACATTGTTATATCAACAATTTACGCGTGTTTCACGGCAACTTCACGTGTTTTGCGTGCGGCCATTTTGTTGCAGTACTTTTGTACTGATACAATGTTGCGCGACAAAGGCGCGTATTCATTTGGGAACATTTGTCGCGCAACACTTTTGTTGGGAATCTTTTGTATCTATACAATGTTGCTAGACAAGTGTTTTTGACTGAATACTTGTCTTTGTTCTGGACTGTAGGTACAGATAAATTTCAGTTTTTCAGCGATCAACTTCACCTTTATTCATTGTTTGGTTGTCACCTCGTTTGAGCTACATATTACATTCCACGTTGGATTGAACTGCCAAATTTTGGTACTTTTTATGTCTCAACATAGATCAACAGAGCTTCATAGACATTCATCTCACTGTTTATTTCAACAGTATTCACTAAAAATATTGTTTGTGTAGCAGCATTAAAAAACTAGGACTTCGCAATACATATTGAGATTATTATTGTACTTTACTCTGAAGAGTAAAACCGGTAGTACATATTTAGCTTGTTGACTAAGACCGCTTATAAAACGTTTCGTGCAGCTGATACAGTGCTGAGCACGGATGTTGATGGTACGGATCTTACTTGAGTCATACAAGTGGTGTAAGTTACCACAGCAGACAACCATCGCTCACGTTTTATGTATGAAATGGCACAGTTTCCATATGTAAATAGTAAATATTGATATGATCAATATTCTAAACTGTGTTACATGTTTAAAATGTAATAAAATGATATGTGTGTGGTAATGTGGTGACGATCCCAAGCCGTCCACATTTTTACGCGTAATTATGGCACGCTGGTACTGGCTATATTGCTGGTGCAAAAAAAAAAAATTTTCAACGCCAAGCGTAACTTGCGAATATGCTGATAAGCCGGGCTGAGATACTCGACACTACATATTTTGTCGTATCATACGCGGAGAATTTCACTATGAATATAGGGCGGGAATATTATTTACAGTGAAGTGAGCCGCAGACGAGCCGATGCGGTGACAAACTTTTGTCGTGGCACACATGTTAGCCGGCTGGAGCCACTTCGGCAGAAATGTATCTATATATATATGTATTCTTTACGGTAGGTTAACAATTTTCGATTCACTGGTAAAAGTCACTGATTGTGTAATATTAGCAATACTTATATATGTATTTTTAGCTAAATACATATTTTTCGCTTTCCCTAAAGCTCCAGGCTCGTGGGTTACGATTACGAAGGATTTTTCTTTGAAACCGGTGCGTGTTGGAAACAGGTAATGGTATTTTTACTCGACGTCTGTTTGAAACAGGCTAGTTGCGTGGCAGGTACACGCGTTACCTCCAGATGATGGAAACGTTGGGGTCATCCTCGATGATGCGCTCGAGGGTAGGCAGGTCGACGCGCGCCAGGCAGCAGATCTCGTCGGTGCAGTGCCGCCCGGTGAACAGCCGCCGGATGCCGAGGTTCATATCCGTGCGGTTGAAACCGTTCATTCGCGGCGGACTCCGGATGTACACTGGATAACTAAAGGAAAGATTTTTTATATTACAATGCTGTATCCCTTTACCTACACCATACAGAACTGAATAATGAATATAATAGGGAGTTAAATAATCTGAAACATTAATCACCAGTCTAATATGGTCTCCCTCTCTCTTTTCGTGTGGGTCACTGAGTCGTCCAACGACCTGATGAACCCTGGTATCAGAGTTTTTCAACCGCGTACTACCACTAGTAGGCCTCTGACATGGTTGTGTTACAACCGCCGTCTAAGTAATCATAGACTGCAACCGGGACCGACGGCTTAACGTGCCCTCCGAAGCACGGAACCATTTCTTTTCGGACAATCAGTTGGTTCACCCTGCAATGTCCTAACCAGACCGGGAACAAATCCACAGAGTGATAAACATCAACTTTGTGAGTGTCCCAGCGAGAATCGAACCCGGAACCTTTGCGTCGCAGGCAGTTGCACTACCACTGCGCCACATCGGCCGTCAAATATGGTAAAAAGTGCTTTCACCTACGTCAGATTGGTGGTATGTGTTATACTTATAGAGTACTTTAATATTATGTTATACTTCATTCGCTCAGATAGTGCCGCGACCAGCGTAACTGTCAGTATGTTAGGGTATCGAGCACGGACGTCAAGTTACGCTTGTTTACTTACTCAGCGAATGATCTATAACCAGCCTATAAAAAATTATCTGTTGAAACTCGCAGAATAAAAAAAAAACTATAAAGGTTGTTCGAGAGCCTAATGACGCCCGCAAACAAGAAAAATATACCTGGCTGGATACACTAGTCATCTGGAAACTAAATTATTAATTCGCGGCAACTAATACCTAGAATGGTTATTTAAATCAATAAGACCTTGTAAAAACTAAGCGCTTTAGTTACGTATTGTACCTAATTTAGCTTAAAGTGGCTTGAACATTTACTTGCTTGACACAGTGGGTTAAACATATGGAATAAACATAAACAAATCGCACAGTTTTTACAAGGTTATAATGATTCTAAATAATCTTTGTAGTTATTTATTGCCACGCACGCATCCATACTTTGTTTTCCAGATGACTAGCATGTCCTACCCGGGATTTTTCCTGTTTGGGGGCGCCACTGGGCCCTCGAATGTAAGCTTTACTGGTCAGCATCAAATTTATATCATTGTACCAACCCTTTCAAGCATTTGATGAGTCCATGCAGCTGCGCGAACACGACTAGACGCCGGATGTCGTAGCCGGCCAGCGAGCAGCTCGCGAACCGCTCGCACACCGCCCTCAGAGTGGTGCCTTGCTGCAGCGCGCACAGCACTTCCAGAATATCCGGCATTGTTGGCTGGAGAATGGGAGTACATTTTTCATCGTGCATGACAGACAGAAAAAAAAGAACAAGTTTTCCAACCTGAGCTGTCGGAAGTATGGAAATTAAAAAACATTGCTTAGATAAATTGTCCTCAATATTGTTGAAAGACATGAATTGTGTTTTATTCGTGTCCATAGTTTTAAGAATAACTTAATAACATCTTATACGGGGTGTAACGGACGGTGTACCGCAAACTTTGCAGGCATGATCAGAACATAGTCCTAACTGGACTATGGTCTGATCAGACCATGAAACTGAACAACTTTTACTATAGAAGATATTATGATGATAAACCAGAAAAAAAATCGCGCCTGCATGGTCTGACCATGCCTCGGGGTCAGTTGTAATATTCGCGTGGGTGAGTTGTAACAGCTACGGGATCAGTTTTAACAACCGCGGGGTTAGTTGTAAAAACCGCAAGGTCAGTTGTAACAGCCGCGTGGTCAGTTGTAACAGTCACAGGAAAAGTTGTAACAGTCGCGGAGAAAGTTGTTATTGTCGCGGGGAAAGTTGTTACAGTCACAGGGAAAGTAGTAACAGTCGCGGGGAAAGTTGTAACAGTCACGGGGAAAGTTGTAACAGTCGCGGAGTAAACTGTAACAGTCGAGGGGTAAGTTGTAACCGCCACGGGGTTGTAAGAATCACGGGGTCAGATGTAGCAACCGCAGGGACAGTTGTAGCTACTGCGGCGACAGTTTGAACAACCCAGTGTAAGTTGTAACAGCCGCGGGGTAAATCAAAACAGACGTGGGGTCAGTTGTAACTATCACGGGGTCCGATGAAGCAACGGCAGGGTCAGTTACAACTACTGTGGGGAAATTTTCAACAGCTGCAGTGTTATTTGTAACGGCCACAGTCGGTTATAATTATAACAGACGTGGGGTCAGTTGTAATAGTGTCAAAGTAAGTTGTAACAGACACGGGGTCAGTTGTAACAGGCGCAGTGTAAGTTGCATCAGTCGTGTGTGTTCCGTCCCAAATTAAAAAGTAAAAGTAGCGAGGAGAAAATTTGTATGGTTTATTTTCACCCACTAATTTTCACCATGAGCAATGTCTAACGTTCCTCTCTATCAAATATAGCGTTATGGGTAACTTTCTATACAAGTGTAGTAGGTATAAATAATGTAATATAAATATACCTTGTCCTTGGAATCGATGCCTTTCGTAATGAAAGCAATACAGGATTTTTGCAGTTCTTGGTCGTTAAACAAGCGACTTAGGTTTGGGGTAGCTCTGTACATATTGCTGAATTTTAATACTGGTATTAAAGTTACCTGTAAATGAAGAATGTGTAAGTTATTTAACAACGTTACTTAGAAAAACTAGACAACATATAAATAATAATAGCAGTTTCATACAAATTGTTTTTATTACACTTACCACTCCATAGTAAACCAAATTCTGTACGCAAGATTTAACTAGAGTCTTTTCAACGTTGGTGTCAGCAGCTATCTTAGAAACATGATTGTATCCATTAATAAAAGGCAGCAACTGAAACAAAAAAAACTGTTATTTTACAATGACAACCACAATTTTAAAAACTATGCTATAAAAGATTTGTAAACTGTATCAAAATATTATTTACTATTGAACCATTGATTTGGCAATCTATTCTCAGTAGTTTAACTGTCACCATAAGCACGGTAACAAATCAGATACCAAAGATATTGCAACTATTCAGATATGTGTGAAATGGACTGAGGCGGCGGAAGACCTTATATTTTTATATAATGTTGTATTGTAGTAAAAATACGACTGAACGAACTTGTCTGGTGGTTAAATCCCAATCGGCGTCCAAGTCCACTTCAAAAGGCTCCTCGTCTTCGAGATCCAAATGTTCTTGGCTCTGTACGGGCTCGGCGCCCTCTGGCGGGACGGTGCGCGGCGGGCGGCCGGGCCGCGGCAGCCCGGCCGACGCCAGCAGCACCGGCACGTCGTGGTCGTGCACCGCCGGCGGGTCCTTACGAACTTCCAGCACTTTTAAATGCATCACCGTGTCTCCTTCTGCAATGGAACTTGGTTTCGGTTCAATCAAGTTGTGATTAGCTTCCAAAAGATACCACACTAAAACAGATATTTTCAAAAATGGAGTAATTTTATGTGAAGGTAACTCTGACGTAAAACACACTTTTTACGAGTTAGTTAAGCTCTATACTTTTAACTTCCTAGTTCCAGTGGCCTTCATCTTAGTCCCAGCACAAATGGGGAAGAAGGCGCGCGGGGCCCCCTTACAGATGGCTCACTTTATACTTTGGGAGCATTTTGCTCACTATCCCGTTTACAGGAATCTCCGAGGAAATCAAATCCACTAAGATTGAGGTTGTCACGCATGAGCGATCGCTCCTGTATTTTAGCCGTACGTATTACATTCTCGTATTGAACTCAGCTTAGAACCAAGTACGCGTATATAAAAAACGTATAAAAATATTTACCCCCATATAAAGTAACAAAGCTTTTAAACATTTTTTGAATGGTTTGACCTATGTTCCTTGGGGAAAGTTTTTCAGTTTGACATGCAGAGCTCACCATAAGAATATCGACAAAGCACTAAAGTGATGGGCATAGTCTGGAAGTGTAGCAAACTGAAGATGCAGTGGGCTGGGCACACCTGTCTTATAACCGACAGACGGTGGAGTAAACAGGTTTTCGAATGGAGGCCAAGTCTCGGCAAGCGACTGATGACTTAAAAAAGGCGGCTGGTAACGTCTGGAAGTGATCCTTGGGCAAACCTCTCCTCTTTATTTTTATTAAGGTGCCTCCCTAAGCTAGGTGCTGCCCTCATCAAAAATTTAAAAGAAATCCAATTTATCAAAAATCCGCGAGTCGAGATTGCAGTACATATGCTGATGTTTATTTTTTCGCGTATTTTCGATAAGTTTGCGGCTTTATCGAGTTATGAATGTATAAGCAATAAGGGCAGCATGTCTTAATATGTCAGTCAGTTACAAAAATATTTCTCAAAGTTAAATGTAGCTTACCAACGAGAGTCGCTTTTCGGTGAGTGTTAAGATCATGTAAGAGATGTGCTAGAAGTGTTGGTAACTTGGAAGATCCACCAGAAACAAAGCTAGTATCTTCTTCCATTATAGTCTGAAATCACAAAGTATTTTTGATTTTGGATTCAGTTAGGTTTATCAACCAATAATGCTCATTCTAATACTATACACCAGGGTTCGAAGTGATAATTTGATTTTCAATGATAAATATAATGATCATTAAACCCCATTATCTTTAGAGCTCGAATAAAAGTTTCGTAGAGATTGTATACCTACTCAAGTTAATTGACACATGAGATATCGATGTCGTGAACTTCACACGGCATTAAGTAATAGTTGTATTTTTCTCTTTATTATTTCTGTTGCTCAGAAAAAAATTATCTATGTTTTTTTTACATCACCTTAGTTCAGGTCAGTTAGTTACTAGTAGGAAAACATTGAAATCTTGTGTTTTGATTAAATCTAATAACTCATCTGTATAAGATGACATAATAACTTCATTCAAGCTGTTAAGATATGGGGGTATACAGTAGGGTATACTTTACAGATATTAAAAATATTTCCATTTCTAAGATTCAACATTTTAATACTTTTATGTTCCAAAACAGGCACTGCTTATTATCAGATTATTATCATGATAATTAAAATAATAATCTTGATAATTTCTAACCCGGCTATGCTATAGGTACACTGTATAGAAAATTAATCTTGTATTATAGGTAAACCTACTCAACTCAGGCTCATGCAGTATAATGTAACATGTGATTATGATCAAAATAAATAATCATACATGATTTTAACAAAGCATATAAATGTAATGCTAATAAATAAAATAACTCACTAAATGTTCACCAAGCTTTTTGACCACTGGCTCATACTGGACCGTCTTAGACCAGCTGTCACACACAAAGCACAGGTTGAAGAGGTACACATTCCGCTCATACCGGGCATTGTCTATCCTGATAGGGTATCCAACTATCTTGTGTCCTAACGCATTGCTAGAAAATAAAACACTGGATGTCATTATTTGGACTGATTTGGGCACACTTAAATTTAAACCACATGTTTAGTTTAAGCTTTTTTTTTGGATCAGATTTAAGAAGGCATTTTAAATTTGAGATTTAAATTTAACGGCAAGATAGTTAGAACTAAGTGTTTTTCCAGTCCATTACTTTTTGGTAGTCAGAGCATGTGCTGCCCAGTACCTAAATAACATTTGAAATATGTCCAAATTATTAAGTCTTATGCATACCCATACAACTGCTCCCAGAAGTCATGGACCATTGCAAAACTTGTTACAAAATTTAAAATCCTGTTCTTATAGATAAAGTCAATAGTAGTGGCAGGTTTAGAAACTCTGACACCAAGGGTTTATCGAGTTGTTCGTTGACTCAATGTCCTACATGACAAAATAAGAATGGGCAGGCAATGTGATATTACAACTTACATAGTCATGGTGCACTTCTGAATTTGTGGCTTAGGTATAATGTAAGCACTAATAGAATCAAACACTTCTTTGGATATGTAGTCTTCAGGAAACTGAAAGAGAAGATAATTGTAAAGAAGTAAAAGCTTAGTTAGATATAATTTTAAGGTAAGCAGGCATAGAATAACCAAAAATTAAAGAATACAGAGTAGACTTGTAGAAGTTGTTTGCATGAACCAAGTCTGTAGTCTGCCTCTCAAAGATGCCTTATACATTTGGATGGATATTACAGAAAGATAATTATCAGCTGAACATACTGTGCACTACTACTGAAGATTTTTTCTAGGCATGTGAGGTGCAGAGTTGATTCGGACGGGTAGTATATACCTACTGCACGATTGACCTTACAGTGACTAGGATGTATTAGATTCACTCACCTGGCAAGCTATTTTGGGTCCTGCTACAGGGTGGAATTCTCCCAGGAATATACATCGAATAGGGCCTTCCCGTCCGCAGCCCTCATAATAACGGGTTTCCATAATCTTGGAGGACATCAAGCCGAATTCTGTGTCTACGCTTCCGTCATAGCAAAGCTGCAAAAATGCATTACGTTCCTGCATTTGCACTTGGTATTATCAAGAACGCCAAACAAAACTAAGTAGAAGTAGGGTAGGTACCTCTTTAATACTCAGCCCAGTTATACTTGACGCTGATGTTCTGCTAATCATGTAGATCCTTCATTTTTTGTTAACTATGATTAATGTTTCCAAGAATTTCGATTTTATTTTGCTCACGAGGGTTTTTTTAAAGAGATGTGTTGCCAGAACAGCACGCTGTTCGTTAGCCGAGTGCTTCGCTTAACTACTAAAAATATGTACCTACGTACTTAAAATATGTTTCTATATATTTAAATGTGGATAATTTTGAGTTTTTGACATTTCTTTCATTGGCTTCTTTTTATATGGTCAACCTGGGCATTTACTGGGCGTGCGTGTTTGTATGACAAAGACCTAGCATTTAATGTGAGGTCACATTATATGCGAACGTCATCACAAAAGGGCTTAAAAAGCTCGGAGGAGTACCTAGTTCTAATACTCTATTATTACATAAGTAGAAGGAATCAGTTTGTAACTGGGCGATTGTTACCTGTTGTATTTACCTAATAAAATATAATAAAAAGTGACCGTCTATCATCAATATAGGCAGATAACCATACGTTTTAGTATAATCTGGCAGCACTGCCAAGACCTGTCAAATGACTGTCATTCAACTTTTTTCACGTTTTTAAACAGGGTTAGGTCTGAGACTATGCCGCTCTATTATAACTTACCTTCGATAAACGCGGCCTCGAAACGAGAGGGAAAACCGCGTTGCGTTGCTAGAAGGCTATAGGCTGCAACCCGCATTTGTATTTTTTTTTACTATCATACATATCTTAAATTGGTGTCTGGGAACTTTGTTTCGTCTCCATATTTATGAATTTGTGCTTCATAACTTTTTAAGCACTCGCGATCACTTTCACTCATTTTAAGTATTAGACCGGGTCTATCGCGAGAGTCAACCCGCGACCACAATACATGAAACTGTGTTGAAACGTCGGGACACAGGTAAATTACTAATATTTTTTTTTTTTTTTTTTTTTTTATTAATGATGGGTTTGCTCTTGACTCTAGTCTAGGTCATAGGACAGAGACAGAGTCTAAGATGGAGCGAGCTCACCCAGAAGAAGCCTGTTAAGGCACTGGCACTCCCACACACTGACGGAACGCAGCAAGCTACTTGGCGCCAGACTTCGGTGGGATGGTGGTCGCGAGCCAGGCGGCCCCTTACGGAGCCTTCCACCGCTTGGTGGGATCGTTCAGCCGGACTTATCGACAGGCAAGCCTGTGTTGCCGTTGCCCGGGGTGGACCGCTAGGAGGTAGATCCCATACCACCCCAAAATACTATCGCGATAGACCCGGTCTAATACTTAAAATGAATTTGTGCTTTGTTTCGCTGACCACAAGCTGACCAGTACCAGTATTTATTGCCTTTGTATTTAATTAAACTCCAACTTGGGAACCTAATTTATTTTGTAAAAAGTTTATTTCCGCGCCATTGTGCTTCAATTTTCTTGCTCTAAGAGAAATATAGGGTGAAGTGGTCGAAGATGAACCACTTTTTTTCAAAACCATGTAACTCTTTATAGTGAAGCTCAAATGAAAAAATAATAGAATAGCGATGTAGCCAGTTTCACTAAGTTTATAATTGCATTTCTCAAAACTGTTTCTATGCGTTCAGTTTTGGTTTATTTTAGGTTTTTTAAAAAATGGGAATTGGTTCATCAAGTACACCCAGTGGTACTTTTTTAACCGGGGGGGTGCACTAATTGAACCGGGGGGTGGACTTATTGAACCGGGGGTGGTTTAAATTGAATATGTCGTGGTACTAATTGAAAATATCAGTAGTCCTAATTGAAGTGATGGTAACATAAGTATATAAATTTAGTATTTAATTGAGTGATTATTTGATTTCTGAGTTGTTACCGATGGTAACAAATTATGTTTAAATAAATACGTTTCTAATGATATTATTTGTGACGAGAACAGTGAATAATCGCAGGATAAAATAGAAATAAAACTTATTAGTTTATTAATCAAATATTTAGTAAAAATCACTTTTTAACGCCTAGAAAATAAGCTCTTGTCTGCCGTAAAAACTTTTCTCATGTCATAATTAGCTTTCAATACTGTTGATGCATCATTTTTATATTTTAAGACGTAGCGTCGTAACGTAGGATATGCTATTGCATAATCTTTGGCTGCCTGCCTAAGACTTGCACCAGCAAGATGGAAATTTATGGCTTTCTTCATAACTCCAGCAGTAGTGCAGCCCTTTGTGCGTCCTGCGAGACCTTTTTTGTTCCGCCCCATGCTGAAAGAAATGCATAAATATTATATTCCTACGCTTCATAAATTTTTGCTTGGTTGCACTACTTGAACCAACGCTTGGTGGCACTAATTGAACCATGGTTCATCATTGCCCACCCCAAAGTGATTCAATTACAACCACCCCTCCCTTTTCAACTTTGAGGTTATATTACCGGCAGACAAAGCACTTGGCAGCTTTGGAACCTATCTCAAAGAAAGCCCAAATCTTAAGTCTACAACTACAACACATTCATATTTTAATAAAAAGCACCCAACTGAAATGAACCAAAAAACTGTACTTACGTTTTTATCCCGTTTCATCACCCAAAAACACAAAAATTTAATTCACTGGTGATTAATCCGGCGCAGCGTGACAGCAACTGGGGCGCGAAGTGGGGAGTTAAAAGTGCGCGGAATTATGAATATTGCACAGAGCGGCAACGTGCCTAGAGATATTCGAGCGGTTCATCAAGTACTCTGGTTCATCATGGCCTACCCTACCCTACTCATGTCCATCACGCACTTGCTGAAGCTTTAGTTTTCAAACCACAGTACCTACCTTCATTCTACATTGGGTTGATCATCGACCTAATGCCATAAGAATAGAAAATAATACTGCGTATAGAAACGAAACTCCTTTGTCTGGGCCCCAAAAGCCGCGCTTTAAATACCTACTTCCCCCCGCAGCCCGTAATGCCCCGCACTCTCCCGCGCTTTAAGTCGGGGCTGTCACGTGCAAATAATTTTATTCCAGACTAGTGGCCAGTCAAGCGGTTGCGACCGCTGCTAACAGTTTTCCCGTGGGAACAAAATATTTACCTGTTTTAAAGTCTTACCTTATCATTTTATTGTTAATAGGTAGGTACAGAATTTTAAAATAGGTGCAAAACATACCTACGATACGAATGTGCTTATTTATCATTATCAGCTAACAATGACTTAGGCACCTAGGTAGTTTAAATTAGAAAATGGAAACTAGGTACCTACGTAAGTAAAAATAGGAGTACACACAACAAGTACGTATAATAACGAATGGTAGGTACCTAGGTATTTACTGTAAAATCATCACTTACCTTGGCTCATCTTTAGGCAAATTAAAAAAACTTAGATGCGGAGTCTTCCTCGCATCACTTTTGCAGTCATACACACCACAATAATTCGGCATTGCTAAATTTTTCACAAAAAATTAAAATTCGACCCGCACGACGAACGTTTCCGCGGCGAAGCACACTCCCGACTGAATTGTTCTCTAAGAGACAGCCAGACGGATTGACCTTGAGCGCGTCTGGAGCGGGAGTGTCATCTCTATGTGATTTCTACTCTATGCTAATGCACAGAAAGAAAAGCATTTCTACATCTATAGATATGGTTTGTTTTTATAATAATAATTATTATTAGTTCTGAACAATGTGCCGTGTGATGAAATGGCAGGGAATAACATAACCATATCTGTGACATTACCCGAATTCTACCCGTGGGTGTCGTAATAGGCAACAAATGGATGAATCCAAGAAATGGCAAGCAGCCATCCCTGTAAATACAACATCTTTCAAACGCTCTCCAATCCAACAGCCAAGCGTAGTGCGTATTGCAATACCTCAACAATAGGGGGAGGCTCGTGCCCAGAGGTGGAACAGAGGTTTTTGGCTGTTGATGTGATAAGTTTAGCTGAGCTTTATGAGTTCCTCATCAAGATCATCTATTCAAATAAACCAATTGAAACAACTTATTTTGCTTTCGACCCATTTCCATCTCTCGTACGGAATAGCTAAGATCCACCTTAGGTGGAACATTAGGACCTCAAAATATATGTGCCAGTAGTGGAGGTTAATTAAAGTGAAAAGCTTTTGCATATCTGAGTGCCAACGGAAGCAAATTTTTATTTGTAGCCATTTCCGTATCTCGAAAATTTAAGCCGGGCATCAGGTACCTACTCCAGACCATCGATGTCAATGTGCCAGCAGAAGCGGCTTATCATGCTGAACTACATTCGTTATGGACCAATTTCCGTATCCCTTATAGTGTTGCCGGATACCAGTAACTAGAGGTCCGCATATATAGTTAATTTGTGGGTCCGCGCCACGCCGGCTCGGGCGCGCTGCAGCCACCGCCGGGTCACAGAAAAACTCACGCCGAGTTCAAATTTTCCGCGCGATCCATGGTGTATTCACGCGATCGATGCGACGATACCGCCTCGTGCGGCGATCGATGCGCAATCAATACGCGACGTTGCCGTGTTGTGCGATTGGAGGCCCCGCGCATCCCCCTCACGATACATACATACATACATCAGCCTTTTGCAGTCTACTGCAGCTGGACGTAGGCCTCCCTCAGGGTACGCTATAGGGCACGATCTCTCGTTTTCGCCATCCTGTCACTACCAGCCGTCTTTTTTAAGTCATCGGTCTATCTGGCCGGAGGTCGTCCAACGCAACGCCTGCCGAGACGTGGCCTCCACTCGAGAACCCGCTTAATCCACCGTACATCGGTTCTACTACAGATGTGCTCAGCCCACTGCCACTTCAGTTCGCTACACTCACTCATTCCGGATTATTTCCGAGCATAGACCTTTCCATAGTGACATGTAGCCGGTGATCCAGTTTTACTGCATGTCAGGTTCCAAATCTCGGCTTCATAGGTCATGACTGGCAGACGCACTGATCGAACACCTTGGTTTTGAGGCATTGTGGCAAGGGTGATTCCAAAATATGACGCAACTTCCCAAATGCTGCCCAGCCCAGCTGCACTCTTCTGGTGATTTCAGCCTCAATGTTGTCTCTACCCAGCTGCAAAGTTTGCCCAAGGTACACGTTCTTCTGGACAACTTCAAGGGCTATACCTTCGACGGAGAACGGCTTGGGATAATGTGTTGATTGAACATGACTTTCGTCTTGTCCAAGTTCAACCCGAGTCCAACTCGTCTCGAGGCGACATTGAGACTGGTAAGCCTTTTTTTGTAGATCCTGCAGCGATTCAGCCATTATAACTAATTCTATATCGTCGGCAAAGCGGAGATGTGTGAGATATTCGTCGTTGACGTTGTTGATGCACAGTCTACACCACTGCAGGGTTTTTAAGATATCCTCCAGCAAATTGGTGAAGAGTTTCGGGGATATAACGTCACCCTGTTTTACACCTCGGAGTTGTTGGATGGATCCTGTTTTGTGGTTTTGTACTTGCTCAGACATCGTTGCAATTTGATAGAGGCTTCTCAGCATCTCCACATATTGCCTATCTACTTGGCACCGCTGAAAGGACTGCAAAACAGCCTAAGTTTCGATGGAGTCTAAGGCTTTTTCGTAGTCCATAAAGGCCATACACAGCGTTTGGTTATACTCTACTGAATCCTGTAGGTCTTACCTACCTACTTTACCTGTACCTGCCGTACAGTATGGATATGGTCCACGGTGCTGAAGCTTTTACGAAACCCGGCCTGTCTTGGCTGGAAGGAGTCGAATCTTAATGCCAAACGATTCGTAACGACTCTCGAGAACAGCTTATAGATAGACGTGGCTTTTTTGAAAAACAATGCCACAACACCTGTGCTCCACGCCTTCGGGGTTATCCCATTGGCTATAACAGAGTTGAATAGCCTATTTAGCTCCTCGAGGACAGGTTTTCCACTAGCCTTAAGTGGGTCAGAGGCCACTCCGTCTTCTCCGGGAGCCTACCCATTCTTAAGAACCGCCCCGATTGCGTCTACATCCAGGTCCGGGAGATCGTCTGTAAAGTGGCGATAGAGTGGGGTCTGTGGTCGCGTCAGGTGGAGGTTTCTGCGCATGCGAGGCATACAGATTTCCGTAGAAGTCAGTCCTCGACTTCGGCGAGAATCTCTGGAACCGATGTGACAGTTACACCATTCGAGGTAGTTAGCTTTGCTAGATGACTCCTTTTCCCAGTGTCTTGGTAAAGACTTTCGAACTCAGATTTTACTTAATCGCCTCCTTTATGAGGCGAGTGTTCCAGCTTCGGATACGACAGTCCTCACGATAATTATAAGCATACTCAGTAATTATTTTATTTAGGTACATAGTTTTCTTAAAATAAAGTTTGATTCAGTACTTCGGGAGCTTTTTACTACCACCCCTTAAACACTTTTTAACACCGGCCTTTTGGACTGCGGCGCGGACCTCTAGGTGTTACACATCTGTTATTCCAGACCCTCGATGTCAACGTGCCAGGCCTATTATGCTGAACAACTTTTGCTATTCAGATATATCTGTTTCTCTCATACTGTAGTTGGGTTCCTGGTGACTTTGGTATTCTGTGTTTAATCGTATTTCCCGTGCGAATTAGCTATTTTCCCGCGGTAAAAAGTATTCTAGATGTTGACAAGGCTTAATAACTACTATACACAACAAAATGTTTCATTCGAATCCGTCTAGTAGTTTCGGAGATACGCCCGGACAAACAGACAAACAAAATAATAATAATAAAAAGTTGACACCTTCGATTAGTTTTTCGTAAATTTGTTCAATGTATCTACAGACACACGGGATTACTGCTTTAAAATGAATAGATGACAGACATACATCTCTGTGCCTCTAGTCTTGTACGGCCTCCGTCCAACCTTATATCCATCCTAGGTCCAAACGTCCAAACCCCTAGAGAACTTTTTATAGGGGTACAAAACCCATAGCGTAGTATTTTAGTAGGTAGTTTTACGTCTCAATAGTCGAAAATCTCTTTTTGAACTAAAGCCCGGTTTACATTGTCTTAGTGTTTAGTCGAGTGCTTTAGTACAAGTTGAAAGGCAAGTTCAATTCAAGTAGAACTGTACTAAAATGTACTAAAGCAAGTAGCGTTTACACGTTTCAACTAAAGTACTATCCTAAAGCACTCTACTAAACACTAAGACAATGTAAACCGGGCTTAAGATTTTTAACTATCGAACAGCAACAACACTACCTACATGTTATCATACCGATGTAGAGTCTGTATAGGAATAGACGAGGGGGAAAACCGAAATACATTTTTTTTATAGGTTGCTATCCGGGTCGGAACGAGACGGAAGACCGTGTTGCTCGAAGGGTTGCTATAACATTTCTCATACTTAGGCACCATCTATTTCTAGCCGTATTTACCTAGTTACTATCGCGATTCTACCTCTTTCTGCGGACAAACCACATTATCGGTCTAGTAAGATCTTTTTTGACGGATTTAAAAAGTAACGCTTTTTACGCGTTAAACATCTGGGGGTTGTACAGCTAGCCACGCAAGATAATAAAATTTGCGTTTTAGTAGTAGTGGACTGTTTTCTTTCTCGTTACCGTTCTGTTCTTCCTTTATTAGACCCATACTCATTGTTAGCGATATTAAAATACTCATAGTTCTTACTCATTGTTAGCGATATTAAAATACGCTAAAATAGGCGCCATTAGCACCGCAAATACTATTTAAAAAAAATTCAATCAAAATCCAATTATAGGTAACTTATTAATACATTCTTCAAAGACGTTCATCTGGTCGTTGGACGATTCGGTGTCCCACAAGAAAAGAATGAGAATCATGCACTCTATCCCTTACACCCCGTATACATATATTTATATTTATTCCTAAATTTTTACTTCAAAACTAAGCTATTTGCCAATTAACATAGTTGTGTGTTCACGGGATGTACCTAACCAATGAATTTAGATCCCATAAGAGGCCCTATATTTTTACCCATAAGTTAGGAGCTTGATTCTATTACAACTACAGGCGGCCGTAGACTTAAATACTATAGGTTTTGATTTAATATCAACTCGGTATCTCTACTCGTTCCCGAGATTAAGGTTCGTGTCGTGACACAAAGACGGATGAACAACAAAGTGATCCTATTAGGGCTCCGTTTTTTTCTCTAGAAGTAGGGAACCCTAAAAATATCAAAAGAATTATACGTAGTTCCAAATGGACCAAATGTTATAGGTCAACAATATCCAATAAAGACACTTCGATTACACGAGCCGTTTAGAGTGGGGGGATTAACTAAGTGTCCCTTTTTCAGTTTCTCGTTTGTGTTGTAGCTTTTAAACGGTCATTGAAGCGTCAATATGTTTATAGAAGCAATTATAACTCATTAAAAATTTGGTTTATTTACATACAATGACCAGAAAGAACATGATTTTAAAGTTATGACCTTTTAGAGATAACTTTTTCCCTTTTTATATATCGTCACAATAAACGAATTAGATGTTTGTGTAGGTAAAACTTTAATGTGTAAGCAGCTTTAATGTAATCTGTTTCAAAATTTGTGACTAGGCTAAGAAGTGAAAAATAAAAAATCTCGTGTTTCAGCATTCTGTAAATTATAACCTTAAAGGGGTAAAAAAGAGGGTAAAAGTTTGTATGCAAGTTCATCGTCTTTGATGCATATTTTATAGATCTCATAAGTGCTTTGATAGGATCACACATACACATATCACGCCTATATTCCCTCGTGGTGGAGGCCACAAAAACGGACATTTACGCCATGTCTGACAAATATTTGAGGGTCATTTGAAAATTATGTATCGCCATAGTGACAGGTTGTCAGCCCATCGGCTAAAATTGCAAAACACACCCTCGAGTCCTTTAGCCGCCTTTTACGACACCCACGGGAAAGAAATGGGGCGATACTGTTTTAAGCTGGCATAACACGGCAAGCTAATGGGATCTGCTTTGAAATTTGTGAGTAGACTAAGAAATTACAAAAAAATATTAATAAAATATCTAAAAGGTAAAAAATTACCTACTAAATTTTTAAAAGGTCATAAGTTCTTAATTTTTAAAGGTAATAACTTTAAAACAATACATTTTCGGGTTATTGTGTTTAAGCAAACCAAAGTTATGGGGGAATGGTGTTGTTATTGTCCGATGGTACCCCGATGGTACACAGGGCCCTGGAGAGCTTCTGCCATTCCATTCCTGGGGGAATAAAGAGCTTTAAATGCTTCAAGGACATATTGGTGCAACGATACACCCTTTGCGAGTTACAATCGAGACTTGTGTTATCGAAGGGGCTTTATTGGAAGTTGTGTAGGGGACCTACCACTACACAACCCCGCAACTTTTGGCAGCCTATAGCCTAATATTCGTGTCTTTATTTTCCAGCCATATCATTGAGGTTAGGACGCAGCTTTTATAGTAAGTACGTTCCTACTGAAAACGCCCAACCCACGCTCTTGAATACCTATGCCTACTTAACATAACTAGGTACGAAGTTAAGTTATATAGATATCAGTAAGGTAAGTACATCTGCTTCCAATCTAAACCAACCGAAAAATGAGAAGAAAATTCTTATTACCTTAAATTGACCAAAGCTAGGTACCAATTCGGTAGACTACAATACTAAAACACAATGACCTAGCTAGCTAGAAGGTGGCATAATGCTGTCCATGAACCGGGAAGTGTTCTCAAGGTTAAAGTGACGCATGCGCTCATCCCCTACTCAGGACGGACGCTGTGACTTCGTAGAAGCGTAGCGATCACGAACCTACCTACTCTACTTGAATATTTCAGTTTGATATTTCTATTACTAGTTAATCCTGTCTGAAGATTTCTAGAAGAAATATAAGTAAGCAGCTAGGTATGTAGGTATTTGAAACAGCTGAATCAAATGAATTTGTATGGAAATAGCGCAAAGCTCTATCTAGTTATTGAACCTAAGCCCAAAAAAATGCTCAAATTTCGTTCTTTGGGGTAGACGTACGGGTCATTGATCTACAACAACCCTAGATTACGCGCGTACGCTCAAAAGGTGGGCCGGTAAAGTAGTGCACAATTTGCAAGCGAGCACTTCTTTCCCACAGTGCGTGGCTGGCCGCGAAACTGTTAACATGACCAAGTACGGGCTAACAAATAAGGCTGAATTCAATAGATTATGGTGAGGTTCGTTGTGATATTTTGAATCAGGCGGACGCAATGAATCTATAAATCGCTATGTATGACTGTATAGTTCAGTAGGTGACAAAATCTTAGCGTAATTTTGTATGAGGCGCTAAATCTAGGGTTGTTGTAGATCAATGGTACGGGTCCCAAACAAGACAACAGTCATTTGCTAAATACGAGACAGGTGGTACCTACCTATCACAGAACTATGACTATACTTATAAATAACATTAAGAGCTGGGGCGTTGCACTATTCAATTCACCTATATAAGTTACGAACATGCATACTTCCAGCTTATAAAATGAAGTCGAACGAAGGCAGCTATAAAATATGTTTGCAGCACCAAGTTAAATGATGAGAATCGTAGAATGTATAATTTCTGAATTAGGTAGGAAATGACATCGACCTACAAAATATACTACCTACCTAACCTACCTACCCACAAATAACTAGCAAATTTTGCTAGGTTTCGCAAGTGACTAGTTAATATAATACATAAGATATAAAAAATAAACGCCCATCCGAAAAGCTTATCCAGAAATAATGCTAATATTTTAGGACGCTAGTGCAAGGCTACCTCTTGCGGAAGCCGCCTGCCCTCGACGGCCTACACAGATTTCCATCCCAAAACTTGGAGTGGTAGCTTCACAGATTCACAGACCGTGGCCGTCGCTTTGCAGGAAGGAGCTTCTCTCCGGCTTCCAAATAATATGTTTCCTCACTCGTATTAACTAACAATCGCGTTTAAAAAGCCGACATAACCATGACTAGAGACGACCAAATAAATTGCCAGTTTACCGAAAGTAATAAAGTTGTTAAAACACTATACAGTTTTTAGTTAAATTTAATATACATCAGTGATGAGCTGCCCTGTGCTGGTGGAAGCGACGAGCTCCTCGAACATCAAAGACGATTGTTACACGTAAGTGTTTTATAGGAACTGCTACCTTGCCCTTGACAACTGAAACATTTTCATGGCTAGGTGAAGTATTATTTCAGTGATTCTGTTTTGCTTGTGTTATTTGATATTTTTATGTGGTTAATAGAACATATTGTTAGGGCTTAAATCGATATAAAGTACGTACGTCAGGTCAGCTGAGCTTTTTCGTGGCCTTCATGGCGGCGTCCTTGGCTCGCTGTTCGCGGCTTATCTTTGCCTACTTACATATCCCAAATATTAGGGACTTACCTTTATAGATTAAAATTCAACTATCCTTGCCTACTTTTCCTCACGTATGTATGTGAAAGATCGTAAGGTTATTGTCATCATCTTACATAGAGCAATAGGACTCAAGGCCACGGTCAAGCACCACACGGGAAATGAATGTCTAATATAATCGATAGTGGCCTTGAAAGCTCAAAACTAACTTCTAGGGGATTTTCTATGCGGGTTTAATGGTGCGCAGGGCGAATCGTGAAATAACACAAAATTAAAATGTTTTAAGCTTTGATACCATCGTTTGAGACTGTTTAAGAGTTTAAGGCAGTGTTTTAGAAAATACTTCTTGTAGACTTTTTTGTCAAGTATAAAATATATTATCAATAGAAAACATGAATAAACTAGCACGAAACACAAGGCTTAGGAAAATAATAATTATAGGTAGGTACCTGCCTAGGTCCCGTCCCAACACGAGTTTAGAATGCTGAGCTGAGCACCCTCAGACCCATTCCCCTTGCGCGATAATATCATATTTGTAGGTAGGTAGGTATGCCAGCACAGAAAACCCTAGTTGGCATGTCCGATCCCCTATCTATGCCTTGCCGCACTTTTATCCCCATTCGTTAATATGTGTATCGGGGCAACGTATATAACCGAAATCGAATGGAAATTATTTACACAAATATTTATTTACGTTTAGTTAATATCTTCCTTACTTGCCATCAGGCGGATCAGTTTGATAGGTACCTACCTGCTATTACTATAACTGCCTAACTTTCAGATAACGTTACGTAGCAGCTTACGTGGGCATTATTTGGCTTTAATACTCTGGCCCAATGGCGTAGCGGATAGTGCTTGCTACGCCTAGGGTCGTGGGTTCAATCCCCACACGACACAAATATTGGTTAAGTAAGTTTTCAATTTGTACCTATTTTTGTTAAGTCAAGGTTATTTCTATGTATAATGTGTATACGTATTTATTTACAAAAAAGTATATAAGTATTGGAATCAGCTTCGTTTACTTCTTAGTTTGGGGCTAAATGGCGCTGTGTGATTAATCCAGCATTTATTAATCAAATTTCGGAGTGATAATCATAGGCACACGTCAGTCGTATACTAGTATCAGAAAGACTTTTTGGAGAATTTTTCCTAAAGTGAATTAAAGGCCTAGAAAAAGAATCAATTTTAAACCTTAACGACATCTTGTTGCCCTGTAGCTAGTACCTGGTAACTATTTTTTTGAACCTGCCACTTTCCGTATCACTGTATCTTTCATCGGGCTACCGCGGCTCATCCACTGACCGCGAAATTATGCAAGTGTATCTTGATCCCAATAACGCGTAGCAGAGCACCACCAGAATTAATAAGACGCTGGGAAATGTTGCAAAACTAACCCCTAGTGGGTTTATTAATTCTTTACAGATTTAGCCGTAGAATTTTGCGGGCAATGGGCCTGTGAAATGGAATCTGCCACTGAAATTGGTTAGCATATTTATTTATTTATGTATATTTTTTGAATGGATGACCCGTGGTAGCCTAGTGATAGCGAACGTCACAGGTTTAAATCCTGCCCGGGGTAGAAAATATTGAGTTTTCTAAAAGTTAATTACCTATGGATGTAATTCATAGGTAATTAACTATGTAGAAGCATAAACCTAGATAGATACACATAAAAAGCCTCAAAACATAAAAAGTTACAAATGTACAGGGAGGAAACTAAAAATATGGCTTAAATAAAAACAATTATTATACACAGTATTATACATACAGTCTTATTAAATTCAATGCAAATATTTTTAGAGTTTACTCATAAAGTAAACATCTTTCCCGAAGGAACATAGATCTAAATATTAAAAAAGGACAATACAAAGCGACACCCTTTTTAATGTGATTTTTTTTATTTCGGCCTATGTTCCAAAATTCTTTGTTTCACAAGTAGAACTCTCCTAAAAAATATTTGCACTGATTTCAATAGGATCTTATTTTAGAACTATTTGTCAAATAATGAAAATAAAATCACTGTTTGATATAAATTAACGGTCACACCACGCATAGGTGCAAAACGTACAAAACTACAGGCGGAGCATACAGACAGACACACGGATGGTTGGACAGACAGAGTTGACGAAATGATAAGGCTCCCTAGTAGACTACGAAACCCATAAAAGGAGGTGATTTAATTCTAAATTTATAAGTATGAGTACGACACATAACAACAGACAAACTACCTACTTACAAAACCTAAAAAATATGGTGAAATTTTATTAGTGACTGATAGCGAAAGTTTAAGACGGGCCGGTGATAAGGAACAACTTTCCCCAAGAAACATAGGTCGAAAAATAAAAGATAAATATGCACCTCCCTTACAAAATTGCTGATCAGATGATTTGGGTTACCATGGAAGCTCTAAGTATTTTTTTCATATTTCGGCTTATTTTTCTTGGGGAAAGTTGATCCTTATCACCAGCCAGTCCTCTGTTTTCAGTATCGGTCACGAGTAAAATATCACCCGATATATAATTTGTTTCCGTAAATCACATTAGTCACATAATTCTTAGGTACTTACTTATCTAATATATTTTCTTTCAAGATCTCTAGTTGCCTATATAAGCGAGACATACATAAGTAATATCCACGTATCGGCGCCTTCGAAAATTCTTATTCTAGAGCGGAAAATTCTTAAAAAAATAGTAATTACTTACTTCACCTATTTTAAGTCCCTGATCAGAGAAAGAATTCATACGTCTTTTGCAGTTTCACTGATCACTGGTTATCGACACTAATACAAATAATATGAAGAGGAAAAATTAGAATATTTGATTTTTCGATTTGAATAGGCTCCGACTCTACATGCCCGATTCTTTTACTATTAGAATGGTACATTATCCCTGATGAACATAGACTACATTTAATACGATAAAAAATAGGGATCCGCGTGTAAATTTCGACAGTGTAGCCCAACTTGTGAAAAGAGTACATAAAATATCCTTATAACGCGTACGCTGTGAAAATTATTGACAATAGAGCAAAATGATGTACTACAGTTTTAAAAAGCATAATACATATCTTATTCCTACGGAAAAGCAGCGGGTGAAATCACTGGCAAAGCCGCTAGCATATCAGGTGTAATCAAATACTGAACCACATTTAAAAAATGCTAATTTAAAGTGTGCTTCTGAATGAAATGCTTAGGCAGCATCTTTCTTACGTAGGTGACTAACTCCTACGTATTCAATACACGTATCGGTAAAAAGTCTCACCTCTGCCGCGTTGGCAACCTTGACAGCCGTGAACTTAAAAATTACTTGGGGTTTAAAGTGGCATCCAAACATGAACGCATCAGTTTATTTGCGATTGCTATCTAACCATAATAGTTTCATACGCATTTTGGTGTTTTAGCCATACTTTTGTATCCTTTTCAACAGGTACTTTGAATATCTCCTGCGTATAAAAAACTGGCTGTCACTTTGATTAAATTTAGTAAAAAGTCTTTTGCTACCACTTAGCTCTCCTGTTAAGTTACAACATGACACTTAAGTCTATACATAAATCTTTTGAACAACTCTCACAATTCATATCTACCAAATACAGGATGTTCAAGGAATGTTCCACCTAACACTCTACAATTGGTAGGCAGGGATATTAAGTAGGTACCTACTTAGGTACCGTCTCAGAATGTAGGTAACTGCGGGTAATCCAACTTTTACTCATAGGTAACCCCTTTAGAGTAACTCAGGTTGAAACATTCTCCCCCTCAATTAAACATCCTGTATGTTTTTCCCGGTAGGTCCTGGATTTTGTTAATATAATTGGGTGGCCGGCTGGAGGTATCGACAGGCATAAAATACATGAATGTATTTTGTCAATTTGGTTTGCAAGTCAGATGGGTAGGTTTGGCCCCGTCATTGTCACCTCAGAGGCAGAGAGAAACAATAGGTAGGTATATTGTATAGCCGTCCTTGAAGTGGGTACCTAGTACCAGACTCCCCAATAACCCAGTGCCCGGAATTCACGTAGGAGAATACACAATATGCACCTCAGTAGGGTGTTCTAAAAATAATAAAATCATTTTGAAATTGAATAAATAAGTTGCCTGTGAGGTTAAGTACGAATAAAAAGTTTAAAAATAAAGTAGGTGTAGTAGTTTTGTTTGATTGTTTTGGAATCTGCCGTCACGATGTGGCTACTTATGGTGGAAAATCCAAAAAACCTACCTTTTATCAATTTTGTTGCGTTCATGGAGCTGAATTTGAACAATTGACCAATAGCTTAGTTTCGTTTACATATGTGTTTCACGTACAATGTCAGAACACCCTACAATGAACAGTAAAATCTCGCGATTTCGGCAGCTTACAAATTGATGGGAAGATATCAATCAATAATGTCAATTTTCTGCTACCTTGAGGAACCACGCCACGACGTCATAAAAATTATTTTTATTCTCACGTAGGTACGTATCGCACACGAAGGGACTTGTGTCATTCAATTTAAAAATCTACCATATCGGATAACCTTTATTTCTCAGTAGTGTTGTTCATCTTGAAGTAAATTCGAATATTGCGGACGATCTGAAAAATTCTTAAATAACTTGGTAATTAAGTAACAGCCCTCATCTACTTACGAGCAGAATATAGCGACGATTATCGCTTTGTAAAAAAACAGGGGCAAATGACAATAGTAATAATAGTGTATGGCTCCGACTCTACATTCGTGTGTTGTTTTGTGCAGATTCAAAGAAGAGCCGTGTTCGCCCTCTGGTAGTACACCAGGTAAATTAAACAGAAAAACCTTTTTTTATTTCACTTTCCTATTGTCATTCTTACAAAGTAGTGATTGTTTGCACTCTATTTTTCCGTCTATTTTTATTTAGATCAGTAGATAGAATACTTATATACATAAGCTTTTGTAATGGTACGGTAGTTGCATATCACACACAAAGTTAGTTCTCATCTTCCGCTATCTTGTTCCTGAATCGTCACCTTTGCGATATTTTCATACCAATACAAATCAGAAGCAATACGTGCTTTGTTAATTGTCTATGGGATCAGATGATCTTACTCTGATGTCGAAAGATTTTTCCTTCACCACGTAGGTTAGCATACTTAGTTGACACACCTATGTATTAAACATTCAAGTGCGTGTGAGTACATAATAAAAACGATGCACCATTCTGTAGAGAGCTGTCGACTTTGAAGGTACGTGATTCGTGGATTCGGTAAGTACTTTTTCTCAATCATACACGGTGATTTATTTATTAATTTAAAGAAAAAGAATAGGTAAATGTTTCAAGTTAATTGTAGGTTTAAAAAGAAGATACATTTTATATGAGTAATAATTTGCTTACGGTTATGAAGAAACTTGGCTGTATTCGTTTATTATTCAACTTCAGATAGAGGAACTATACCTCTTATTTTACATACATGCTTTTTGGTAAGATTTTCTTGGTTTATGCCCAGTTTGACTTTGTTGCAAGGTTTATACCTAATTGTTGTCCAATTTAACTCGAACTCTACAGTTTTCTTTGATAACTTAGGTGCATCTGCGTTCACGGACAACCTCAACCTCCATAAAAGTGGTCCGTATGCTTCAATTTCTTTTCAATGTTTTCAATTATTAGTTTGTAGCAATGTAGACAAGGTATGTATTTTTGATATAGAATTACTAATATCATTTTTTGTGAGACATGGCGTTATATCCAGAAGGGTGACCCACAAACAATCGATAGAGTGATGCGTGTTTATTTTTGATTTATTTACTAGGTTCTTAGCAGCTTTAGAAATATACATACATACATACATATAATCACGCCTCTTTCCCGTATGGGTAGGCAGAGACTACATCTTTCCATCTTAGAAATATGATTCGATAAAAAAATTCTCGATAGATAAAATTATTAACAAAAGATGAATCTTCCTTTTTTATGGAACCTAACAACATGCCTTAGTATTTTCAGCTTTGATTTTTTTGAATTAGTCCACACAGTCCAGCAGTGGACTGCTGTAGGCTTTTAGATTTATTCTATTAGATAAAAATTCATCAGACCCGAGTTGTCCGGCCAGGATCAGTCAGGAACATTCCGTGAAAATGTCTTGTACCGGACACCTTTACTTTAATATTCCCGTACCTGAGATACTGGTTTTGTTACGGACTAATATTAAAATTAATCTTAAGCATATGTTCTACATTTACTTATAATTTCGTATATTTAGCGTAAGTAGATGCCACCATACTGTGTTGTGCCGGAGATTTGGTTGCTGTTCTAGTGGCATGCTCGTGCTGTACCAAAATACATAAGTTTACAAAGCGTTCACGACTGAAGCCTTATTTTCATAATATACTTACTTGGGCTATTTTTGAAATTGTTTCTATCTCATCACCATGATCTTGACCGATTTATAGAATCGATTCGACTAGGTATTTGGGAACCATATAAATATCTATTAGAATTTTAGATTCTTTGCTCAGTTTTGGAGGAAATTCAAATGAGGTTTTTGTCGACTTACGTCCATGTAATACTTAAGTATAATACCTATCGGAAATCAGCTTTGTTAGACGAATTTAAAATAAGTTAATCCATAATTTACAAAAATAATCTCTCTCAGTCACATCAATGGTCAGACATCGCAGTAAAAATGTCCGCTTTCTATACTATTTATTTATTGTTTTTGAAAATGTATGAAACGTAGGAAGTTTCTGATTTCTAGGAAATATTACATTATTTAATAGATGCAGGCCCCGTAGTGTGTAAGGGAAAATGCCAAAAACTGCATACAACCTACCGAACTGATATTTATTAGAAGTAAATAAAAAAGCATGTTGGTGTGCTCTCACGGTCTCACCTCACCGTCCAGTTGTTAGTTTGGTTTGCTCGCTTCAGTGCTCCCGCCACGTGGCACGCGGCCGATGCAGCGGCGGTGCACGATGTAACGACCTTACGATATAAGTGTAATTAATAAATATTAATATAGACTGTACATTACGAATGAATACACCTATATCAGCCAATAGACACCAGGGTTCATCGGGTCGTTGGACGACTCGGTATCCCACACGAGAAGAGAGAGAGCCAATAGTGTGTAGGACTCTCACTTGAAGGGCTCCGAACAGCACATTTGTTTGTACACCGACTAAGTGCAAGTTGACCTCGCGCCCTAAGGGATCCGTAATTTTTTTTAATAGCAAAAACATTACGTTTTTTGTATCGGAGCCTCCTTAAATATTAATTTGACTGTATTTTTTTTCTTATAAAAAATAAAAATACATCATCATTGAAAATGTCATCTTTCTTTTCTCTACTGTGATTAGTTTTCATATCACGGTTCATGAGATACAGCTTGGTGACAGACTTACAGAGCGCGAAATCTTAGTACTTGGCGTCCCGTTATGACCTTTTGGGTACGGAACCCTTAAATGGAGCATAATCAGATTCCCGCATTGCAGTTTTTCCTTTTTTATTCTTATCTGGACAACAGCGACATATCGTTGACCAGTAGTGGCCTATCGCCACAAAAAAGACCTAACCTAGCCTTTGCTTCTTTTGAGTCAACGAAATATATTAGGTAGATATTGTATCGAAAGGAAATGTTGATTATTATGTTAAAATAATCGCTCCGTATGATTTGGTTTCGTATGTCAATGGTGTCTCTGGCGTCAAGAAAACAGGGTCCGCGTATAAGAATTACAAATTGAGGCTTGAAATTCAATTTTGTTTTGAAGGTTTCCACCCCGTCCGGCGGCGGCGCGGGCGGCGGCGGCAGGCGCGCCCGTGCCCGGCTGCGACCGAGACGCGGCGAGACGATTTATTTATGTATGACACGTATGACACCGTTATCTTGGGTGCATTATTATTTTGGAAGATTGTTCAATTTTACATATCTCCTTATGCTCTATTTGACCGGTTTTAACGTTGAATTTGAAACATATCCACGCCAACGCTAACCTTTCGCAAAAACACCAGTTTACCATTTATATAATATCAACCTATTTCTCGATCACTAACGCGCACTGCAAAATTTTCATAATGTTAGCTTGGATTATTTTGAGATAACCTATATTTATCACGAAATAAAGCGTGAATGGTCTTTTCGATTTAAACATATATTTTATATCCTAATCCCCTTATTTTTATATTATGCGTAATGTTACTGACTGCAATAAGTAGCGGTAATTGGTTTGTGTAAGTGTTGTTTTGTTGCTTTTTTCTGAAGAATAATTTTTTTTTTTTCTTACTATCCTAGTGTAACAATTTGCTAAAGTACAATTTTATTTCATCAAAATGTAATACGATTAAATATATTTCTCTGATTATAGCCCAACGCGGTCAACTAATAGATAAGAAAAATACAGTACCTAACAAACAAAACAAAACACCTTGTCTGGTATTTATTTGCCTTGCTAGCAAATATCTGGACGAGGGAGTTTCAGAGACGCAGCTGGTGGGCTTGGTGTGGTGGTATTCAGTATTCATTTATCGCTTTCACGGGGTTTTACAAAGGTCTTAGTTAGGTTCTGGTAGTGCGTTTCTTATAGTTAGGTAATATTACAATACAACATTAAAATCCTTTTGCTATTTAAATTCGTAACTAAATTATATTTTATCCTAATCTAAAACTTATACTCGTTTGCCCTGATCTTTATCATATTCATGTATATATTATATTTTATCCCACCTTTTACATTGACATAATGTTCCTTGTTATTATATTTATCTGTACTAAACTATAAATTTTATAATAATCTTAAGTTAAATCCCTCTATCACATATCATGAAGAAACTCTTGGAGGGTAAAAAATCATATGGTTCTGGCGAGATCCAAATCATGTCTTTCTATCGTTTTCTTCGTCTTTTACCTACTCCCGAATGAGTTAATAACATTTTACAAATACGAGCGAAACATTGGCATTTCAAAAGCCATATCGCGCGAGTGAAATGGTCTCGATTCTCGACTTTACACACAATTAGTTAAAGTGAGACGAGTAAAAAACTTCACGTTTTTTTTATAGGGGCGCACAATACAGACAAAAATAGAGAAGTATGTATGTACTTAGAATAGGTAGCATTGTGAAAATAAATATATTTTTGAAGTTTACAAATTACATGAATTGACCATTTTGAAATTACGTAAACCTTAAATTAAATTATTGTCTTTACTTGTCCTAAAATTACTAGACCTTTTGTTATCCTCTAAGCTAGTCTGAGTATTCAATCTGTCAAAGAACACCTCGTATTCATAATTTTCTGTTTATCCTCGTAAGGCCCAACGTCCTAATAATAGGACATAAGGTCAGTAGTAGTTCAGACCCAAATGAAATTTTGGATTGTCAAATATCGTCCCAGCGTCCTAATAATAGGACATAGATTTTGAAGTCAATTTATTCATTTGAATTTTGGCGCCACTTCAAAACTTATGATGAATCGTGTTTAAAGTGAACGCATCTTTTAAAAAAAAAACAAATTTAGTCATTGTAAAGAAAAAAAAGCTGTCATTTTCACGTGGAAGCTGAGCAAGATGGCTAGTCAGAGAAAACGAGTTGAGTAAATTTATCAATATCTTTGAATTACTTGTAATTTTGATAACAAAAAACAAATCAAATTAAAATTAAAACAATAAATGTTGATGTGCATAATAAACTTCGTGAAAACATGCCGTAATTTATGAAATATTATTTGCCAAATTTCTATGTCCTAAAATTAGACCACTGGGTCTCAAGGCAATATATGTATTCATTTATATATAATATATCATTGATTTAAAAAACGAAAAAATATTTTTACTGGTTTTTAAATAAATAAAGAAGATTTCAGTTAATTAGTTGTGTGATTATTTATATTAAATATCTACTTATAACATATGTGACAATAAGAATACATAAATTATCAGTAGTCATTGCAACCCAACGTCCTAAAAATGGGACATAGTATTTTCGCGTTTTTTCTACTCTGTTGGATGCTGTTAGTGATAACAAGTAACATAAAAACAAATGAAACCAGTATCATTACTTAAACACAGTTTTTTTTTACTCGGAATGTCTGGGCCTGAACGCTGTTGCCTAAAATTAGGACATTGGGCCGCTATTACAACTTATCAAAATGAACCGTGGGCCTTACGAGGTTAAGGTTCCTCCAAAAACTAAAATAAGAAGGTAATCGTTTTCAGTCGAATGGAACTGTGCACTTGCGGCAACTGCACCTTTTTTCGCGACAGTATAAAAATGTAGGTAAGGAAAGAGTCTGATTCTATTTTAGTTGCCTAGGTAGATACTTAGTCTGAAATCATCCGGAGCTACGCTGAAGTTCGAAATTTTCAATCAAGAAATTAGAGTCCGTGTTGTGCGTGCCTACCTAGTTCGATAAAAATCCGCCAGCGAAGTTTAGCTTAGAGGAGCATGCGATGCGATACAGTTGACTTGCGCAGACGCCGCGTCCACTGCAGCCTGCTTCGCAGAAGCTCGAAAGCTCAGTGTAAGATCGACCACGGCGATCGATAGTCGCGGCCCGCACACGACACACGGTCATGCGCGGAATATGGACGTGTGGAGCGGTCGCCCGCCCGCCTCATGCGTACATGGCCGTCAACAACTAAATATTGAAACAGACGAAGATTTCAGACAAAACTTTTTTGAAATCAAAGAAGAAGCTGCTACGCCGGCACCAAATACAAGACAAGGTGTGTTATGATTGTTACTGTAATTTTTTAAAGAATATCTATTGGTTGACCGTGGTTGGCTTTAATCAGAGAAATATATTTAAGCATTTTACATTTAGATGAAATAAAATTTTTACTTAACTCAATCAAACTGTTACCATAGGATTATTAGAAGGAAAGGTTTTGTTTAGAAATAATTCTTTAGAAAAAAAGCAGCAAAACAACACTTACACAAACTAATAACTTATTTCAGTCATGTATAACAACATGCATAAGATTATAATATATGCAGGATTTAAAATTTATATGTATATGATTCACGCAAAATTTCGAGATTACTATAGGTTATCTCAAATAATCCAAACTGCTAAAATTGTGGAAATTTTGCAATGAGCGTTAGTGATCGAGAAATAGGTAGAGATTATTCAAATGGTAAACAACAAATCTGTTGTGCCGGGAAATTTGTGTATTTGCAAAAGTATAGAGTAGGTGATGATTATGTTTCAAATTCAACGTAATAAGTATTGAAAAATTGAAATTTTGCATGGATGTCTCCTGTTCTGCTTAAGCAACGATTTAAGTTTACTCAGCGGACGTAACCGCTGGGCGGAAAGTTAGTTACATATATACGCCGCGTGAAGTACCGTTAGGTATTTACTAGCAGCCGGTCTCTATTTGTGCATAATCAAATTAATCGACTTGATGGTTCTGTGTTGATAGTGGTGTTGCTTATTCTATTTGCAATTTAATATAAATAGTGTAAATTCCTTATAACGACACTCCATTTATGACCAAAGTCCCTAGAACGTTAAATTACTCCACTTTGGTTGGTTTACCGTAGCCACAATCTCGAATGGAAAATGATAAATATGCAGCTGTTTTTGTTTTTTCTCGATTATTGCTTTTTTGTTTAGCGGGTGTTTTCTTCGACATTCGGCATCAAAATAAAGGTTTGAGGAGAAAATTGCCATTGAATTAAATATGATAGTCTTGCACGTGTTTATCTCAGCTGATAAAATTGGTACCTAGAAGTACCAACATGAAATTGAACAAGAACTGGTAAACTCGTTTATCAAAGGTTAAAAAAGACCCCCCTGTTCCAAGGTGTCCTTGCGATCTATTTTCTTCCAGGCGTACCAACCACTGCAAATACTTTTGAACGTTTGGGGAAAATCTGAAACAGTCAAGGATAGGTTCCTACTCTATTAGTTCCCACTAAAACCTTCTAGAATATGCAGGCATAATCTTAAAAAGGTCGGGAACAGCCTGGTATACTAATTCATTCTGGAAATTGGGATAACATTCTTAATAATTTTGCACAGAATATTCCGAAACAAAATGGAAAGTTGGGAGAGAATCACTCTTTGATCGATCAGTGAAATGTTTTGGCAATTAGGAATTATTTAAAGGTTTTTTAGATGAAATATAATTGTTATTATGTTGAAAAACCTAATATCGTTTAACCATTAGACTACAATTTTATTGTAGTGTTGTTGATAGGATACTATGATCAATTACAGTACCTCATACATAAGTAATTTCTATAAACATTTTGATATTTTATTTAATTGCCTGCGTAAGGTACCATCATCGTTATGTAGTTATCCAAGACCAGCTGATAAGATTTGTATAGGGACCATAAACCATATATATATAGTTTAAGTTTATTTTTCGAAACATTGTAAAATTTTGGTGTTCTCTCATACAAATTTTGTTGCTGCTCCTGTAATTTGGTATGGGAGGGCCAAATTTACTTCGTATTTCGAAAATAATATATTAAGATAATTGGTTAAGTTTCACGTCTACCACACTCCCTGAAAGTTTATACAGTAATTTCCCTAATACACTGTATATTTCCAAAGTACAGCGGCATAGTTTTAATTGTTTTTATAGCGGTGCGCACGAAGGATCGCAAGCGAAGCAAACGCAACAATTTGCATTGAAAACAGAATTGAGTGAGGTTCATAAACATATAACGAGCAAGGCGCATCATTGCATCAAGAGGTATCAACCTGTACCAATAGTTTGATTAAATGAGATAACACTTTACATTGCTCGTCCTCTTGGTCAGTCATTTTAATAATTTTGAACTCTACTTCATAGTCGTGAACGAATGTATTGAGCAGGAAATTAGGTATTTACCTAAGTACCTAGGTATGTAACAAGTGCCAAGTAATAAAACAATAAAGAAATATTTCGCAAAATTATCAATTTATGAATGAAAGGCGTAGAATAATAGCTGTCCAAACCTATCTACCCATAAATTGTAGATTCGAAACAGTTTTAGCTGACAAATCTTTCTTTATGTGTTGGTCACGGGCATTCTCAGGTTACTTGCTGTAAAGAAAACTCTACAATTATTACCAAATTACGATATTTCACTACAAAGGTGTGCTTATTGTAAACAGGTGGTTGTATTTCATTTCGTATTAGTGCTTATTTATTACATCCTGACCGTGGATACTGATAAATCAGGTACGTGTTATTTCGTTTATCAAACCACACTACAATACCGTTGTTTGGTTACCTATTTATTATCTTTTCGATTGACTGCCATACCTAGTCCCCCACCAATCAGGGTAATCTTATTTGTCAATGATATGAGAAAGTTTCACTGAGGTTTTCTCTTTTCCATAGTTTATCGTTGGTCATATGGTCCGAAATAGACCTTTAGACCCTTTTGTCCGAACAGAATCTAAACTGTATTCTAGAGGAAAATAAGTTAAATCCCTACGCAATAGGTTGAAAGTACATATTGCGTAACTTTCCTCTACACACCATCATACAGAAACATATCTTATGCTAAGAATGGTTTCGTAAATTGTTCTTAATTACTTATAATAATGACGAGTCAAAAAATTGTTATTTTTTAGGCATAAGTATGTAGAGAGTAGTTCAATATTACGGGCCCGGATCCAAGGATAGGCTAAGGGACAGGGGGGCTGTCGGGACAATTTTATAATTATAATGCCTCTAAATGAAAAAAAAATGGATTTTACACATATAACGCGTGAAGTGAGCCCAAATTTTCACGTTAAAACTGGTGTAATGCTGCTTGCATTATATATTGCACATAAAGGGAGAAGGAGAAAGCACCACATCCCAAAACAAATTGCGTGCGAAGTCAGCCTGACTTTTCTCGTTAACGATGACTTGGTGCAAGCAGCACTAATGGACCGCGATATACCATAATACAAGTATAGCAAGTTGCGAGCGAAGCGAGTTCGACATTTCACGTCAAAATAAGTGCGCGGCGAAATAAATTTTGTTCGGATAACAATAATGTTTATGTACACAAAATAATTATTGGCTCAATTTTTTTGTATGAGTGTTAAGGATTTTTAGAGGGAGGCCCCTTGTATCCGCGCCTGTAATGTTACTCAGTGTTAGACTACCTATTCAATGTGTTGCTAAATGAAAGATTCGTGGGTTTTCAAATGGGTAAAGCGGAAAGAGTGTAAAAGGCTCCCTTGTAAAGAGTCTTTTGACAATAAATTGAAGCCGTTTCAAAATTAAAGTTCAACTGAAGTCGCTAACGCGGCGCATCGAGATTGGGTAAAAATTCCTTGTTATTTCATTAATTTTTTCATTCACGTTGGGGTACAGTGGAACGAAAACTTATATTTTTTTTTCTTCTAAAGCGTTCTCTGTATTGTTGTAATATTTGTTTTGAACATTTAATTATATTTCATAAACTATCGATTGACTACGAAAGCGAGATAAAAAATCAATCTTAAACCTGATAAATTTGTAATCATGAACAACTTCCTTTGTATCATTCCGCGCCAGGTCTAGCGAATGAAACATCTACGAGCTGTACAGCCTCTTGTTTATACACTGTGTATGCCCTTATCAGTTCTTTTTACAAAATTTCACCAGGCACTTAAATTATTGTGATAATGCCTAATTATTGTGATAATGACACCCGTAATTTGTGGACGACCCCTTGCCGTTGTTGCACTGCGCCCCTTGTCCCATAAATCCCCTCTCTCTTGGCGGGTGGTGCTTACTACAAGAGATACATTGAACCAGCAGTTGTCTCTAACAGGGTTAGCAATAAAGACCTAGGGGAGGATGCGGAACCATACATCAAGATATAACTAGAAAATTAATTTAATTAGGTAGGTAGCTACTACTTACTTAACTAACATTATTATCTTAAAGCTATGAAAACATCAAAGACTAAAAAATACAAACTATAAACCAAAGTACAAATAAATATGGCTATCAAATCCATAAACAGATAGTTTTGAACTTTATTAAATCGTGTCAGTCCGTTATTGAAGGAGTTCTTTAAAGCATCTTTTCGTACAATCTACTTAGTTAACCTAAGTAGTGCCAGGTAGCGCAGCCATACCTACCCAGCAGATTTACGCGCGAAAAGACCATGTTTCGGCGCCATCGCTCAGACTGGATTTTCAAGCGTTTGGCACCATAACTTTTTCCCACTCGGAAGTTATTGCAAACTCGTGTAATGGTTGATCGCGATCGTCTGCAAGACGGTGGGAGATCAGGGAGCGGGGCGCGGGCAGGGAGGGTCGATGACCGCACACGTTATGCAATGGAGTGAGCCTCTGATAAAGACGCAACTGGTGTTGCACCTCCACTGTTTACTTGCCTTTTGAGCTTAGCTTGCACGCTAGGTTATGCTAGGTTAGGGTTCGGTTTGATATCCAAGCGCTCCATTATGTTCGAGATCCACTTTATTGAATGGCGAGTCTCGCTCTCGGCATGGTTCTAAGGAGACAATAAAATGAATGCAATTTATCAACGAGAAAGGTTGGCGCACGCTGCACTTATGAAGATAGGATAGAAATGCTGGGAATTCCAATAAGATCAATATTAAACCTATCCAGTAGGTCGAGTTTATTATAGGATAACATAGTAAGCCAACCTATAAATAGAAACCTAGTTAGGCGAAGATAGGTAGGTAACTGTATTTAAGACCTTATCTACCCAGATTTCTTGATTAGATAGACAAATTGAACTGAGATAGATGTAGCTATAGCTACCAACCTAACTACTGGTAAGTACTTAGATGTCTAATGCTTTGGTGATAAAATAAGTACGGAATTACAAGTTAGAACTGGACGACTCGGTGTCCCACACGAAAAGAAAGAAAGTTAGAACTGATAATTTAACAAAACATTACAAACAAACGAAGCTCTCCTTATTCATTTTACCGCTATTTTATTGTTTTAAAAATAATTGTCTACCTCAATTCTTTCTTTTTGTCTTTATTTAATAATGATTAACTAGCAAATACTCTAAAATGAATCACAAAACTGGTATTTTAGAATAGTGTTATTTCACCTAACTACGTAGTCTACTCATGTTTTACTACCACTATAGCCTTTAGCAAAATAGGTTCTCAGTCTGTTGTGTTGTGCAATGTCTGCCTACTTTAATTTTCTAAATAAGTATTACGGTCAAGCTCACGTGCACTTAGTCACTCCAACTGCCAATGTAATTCTTATGCGCGCGCCATAAGAACGGTCCAAACCAAAGTCCAAACTGTCTAACTCAGCCTGATCTTTACTGTACCTACGTCAATAGTATTGTAATATGATAGATAACAAATACCTACTTACACATTATAGGAAAGTCAAGCAATATTGCAATGTTTCCAATAGTAATACCTTATCAGAAGCGGAAAATTAGGAACCTACTTCTCTCATAGATTCAAAAATTACATATTCTTTAACATCTTAGCATTGCCCCATCATCATCAAATCAGGAAACTCGGTTGTGTGAGACTTAGTACTTAGGTACTTATGTTGAAACTGCTAGAACACGGATAGAACATACCTAATATGATACGAGTATAATTACAATACATATACATACATATACGATACGTATTGAATATTATTTTGTACCATCTATTAGTGCTATTTTCATAGACAAGACAAAAGAGTTTAGTTTAAGAGCACGTCACATCCATTAGCGCCCATGAAGGATAAATCTATTTGTGATTTTTCATTTTTGCAGCATTTTACAAAGGATAGGTACCATTCTTGGTAACATCCTCCCACACATTCCTTAGCCCTTTGCACCACAAAATAGAGGGTGGAAATATGATTAATACTCAAAGGGTACAAACTAATTAAATAAGTGAGTGATCCGCGCTTGAGCCTCTGGTGAATGCCAAAAATTATGTCGAATCACAGTCGTGTTTGATAATGCGTGCTAGCTGGCGCGCGCGGAGCTTTATCTGTGGTCGCTGTAATATTTGCTCTATGCGCCGCCAAACGTAAGCTTAGTCACAATCACAAGTAAGCAAACACGCAACGAGAAATATATATACACAACTATTAATCATCAACCATCATACGTATCATACATCATACACCATGTGCATCGATGGGATACAAACGCGTGCCGATGACGCCGTATCAAATAAACGCCGTGGGACTTAACACAATAAAGTTAGATTCGCGTTGAACGGTTGTCCTGCGTTTTATTGTATGGAGATATATTTATTTAAACACGCGTTAAATGCGCATCTTACTTTTTTTCAGTAAGGCCCCGTGTGTGTAGATAGTCCATCTAAATCTATTATACTTATGTATATTCGCAGTGCCCCTATGAAGTTAGCTAACGCCTAATCTGTTCTTAATTATGACATGGCTACATTATTTTAACGCAGATATATAATATTTGTGCAAGCTTAAGAGCAATGCAAGCAAGTCAATCTGTAATACTTACCTTTTTAAGGTTATCGACACTTATAAAAACCGTTCATATTCAGCACTATTTATAATCATGATAGCTTTTTCGATGGTTATTAACACTAGAAGTCAAAACCCTATCAGAAAGAAGCTTTTAGCCACTGTCACATCACACCTTTAGCATTAACGGTTCTATTTTAGAGAATAATGCTTTTCACTGATTATTATTGTCGTCAATGGGGGGGAGTTGCAGAAGACAATACAGATTTACTTTAATATTTTTAGACAATAATGGAGTTCAACAGAAACTGTCTGGTTAAGGCGGGGTTAAGTAATATCAGTCCCTAAAACTCTTGAGATCATCTCCTAATGCTTTTGTTCTTTTTTGAAATATTTTTGATAGGTAGATGTATCAGGGTTTGCCTCTGGAGATATGTTTTTACTAATACTAGGTAAGCTACTCAATTTCTGATTAACAGTGGGTAATATAATATACTTAAATATATTTCTCTGGGTACCTATTACATTTAGGTTCTACGGTCATTTACTTACAAAGACCCTTGTTCAAAATAAAGATTTTAATGTAATATCTAACATCCATTACATGGGATAGCGAGCGAAACGACCGAAGTGCGGATATCTACTAGGTACACTACATACTCAGCTGCTAACAGATACTTACATAGGCACAAGTTTACATGCAGCCACCTCAAAATTATGATGTATGGAACAGTAGGTCAGGTCTAATGGAATATATTCATATGGTTCAGGTTTAATAGGTTGTCCTAAATCCTATTTAGTCCAAAAGATAGGAAAGTAGGTACTTTTGCTTTTTGTGCTAGATATAACCATTATGGATTGTGTTTGTATAACTATAAAGTAGGCTCCTAGTTCAAAGTACGTTTGCCGGCATTAAAGATTACTTTTTGGCGGTCGTTCGAATATCTAGTATTTTTCAACATGAGAAATACCAATAGTAAAAAAGATTCTAGCAATACATTGAATTGTTTTTATATCGGACACCAGTTTCCATGAGAACCATAACATCAATGGAAATAGTTCTAAAAGGCTTAGTATGGGTTTGAAAGAGATAAAAGATATTTGAAAGGTATGTGCGAGCGAGACGTGATAACGGTCCAGGTTCAATGCTCTGCTCGTGCGCAGTTTGTTGAACTGCAATCATTACTTTGGAAAATTGTTAGGGCTGACTTAGACAAATAAAAAACTGACCGATTACTATTTGGCTTATTAAACTTAAATTTTAATTATAAATGAACCGATTAAGTCTGATATTACAATTTATTAGGTAGGTTAGGCAAGTAAGTACTGTGGTAAACAAAAACAATGTCCACTCATCCCACTATCTATGTCTGTTGATGCTTTATGCAGCATGCATGCAAATGACAACTTCCCGAAAAGTTTCACCTCGTCACAACACAGGGTCCCACAAAACGCCTTTCATACAATGTTCCTTTCGTCAACGGGTGGAGTATCTCCGATATGTAAATGTTAGAGTACCTAAATAAATAATATTTAAAAAAGAGTTAGCAGTTTAAGTATAGGTAACTAGTATAATTTATTTGTTAAAAAAATGTGTTTAAGTTGCAAAATATTATTAGCTTAGTTTAGATAATATCTAAACCCCTTCAGGGTCTGCAAAGTTTTGCCCCGAGTCCCTTTTTAGAGACTAACATGTATCGGAGCCAAGGCAGTGGCCTCAGCCAAGTCGAGCAAGTAGGGCACGGGCGGCGGCGGCGGCGGCCAGCCAAATCTGTACCATCCATTTCTCGGCTTTAATCAACCGCCAGTATTTTCGAATTTGGGTGAATAAAACCATAGACATTTGGTTACAAAGTTTCACACCCATACTCCTTGCGGGGAAGGCAGAATGCCAACGGCCTAATAAAAGCTCATTTCAGCCAGACTGACGAATGGCTATATTTAGAAATACTATCATTATCACACACATACAGCAACCATCACCAACTGTTAAACAAGCTCTCTGATCTGTGCTCAACTATTTGTTATGGGATAATTTATAAAAAAACACCTAATATCATATCGTTCATTTATGTGCGCTTGCCTTATATTATTTACACGTTACCTATAAATTTGTGTGCATAAATTAAACTTATCTTCCTATAAAATGAGTTTCACCAAACAAGTTCAAATAAACATAAACATTTCATTAACAGCCACAACAGTCCACTGCTAGACATGGGTTTCCTCCTATTGGGGGTTTTACCATACGCACCACGCTTGGCTGGCGGATTGGTGAGCACAGTGCAAGATGTTGCATTCACAGGGATCGCTTCAGGAAAGAGGGGTGATGTTATTCTAAGCCGGCATCACACGGCAACATGTAATCATTTTTTAATTGACTGCCCAATAATATTCAAATTTTCCACATAAAATACTGACTGTACTCCAAATCCTCCAGATATGTTGCTACACAAATGTGAACGCTAGGTGTTTGTGTATTATTGTGGCAACTTGAGCATGTCTATTATGTTTGTAATCAGGTTGAACAATTGATTTACAATTGTGATGGGTGATGTGTTGAATGGTCTCTGACCAGCTTTATCATTTTTTGCATTTATTTGTGGGTAAATTTGGATTCTGGCATATGACTTTTGTTTTTTTTTTGGTTTCGAAGACTTGGTCCTGTATCACTAACATAAATTCCTCCGTCTCTAATATGAGACCTAATACCTAGGAGTCACCCTCGACTACAGACTTAACTTCCGTAGCCACATCATGAAGGTTCGCAACCGCGTGGCTTTCGTTTTGGCCAGATTACATCTGATGTCAAACAAACAGAGCGAACTTTCCTAAGAAATAAGGTGTAAATTTACACCACCTTCGTGAGGCTTGTCATGACCTACGCCACCGTTAACTTTGCTCACATTTTTGATACGCATCTAAGAATGCTGCAGGTCATCCAAAACCGTTCCATGCGCAATGCTACCGAGGCACCCTGGTACATCCGGAACGTCAACCACTATATCGACTTAGGCCCTACCATTAAAGCCTGTATGAAGGAACCGTCTCGTCGCAACTTCGACAAAGCTCCCGATCATAAAAAGCCCTTAATAGTTGCCGCGTCCAACTACTTCCCCCATCCAAACTCGCGTTTTAAACACCGTCCGGGACACGTCCTTTCGGAAGAGTAATACGAAATCACAGTAGCCGCTGCTGCAGCCATTGCGAGTAGATCACACTACACAAGCTCCTCAAGCTCGGAGGTCCCTCATTTGTTCCTTATTTTGGAAACTACGGGCGCGATTGGGCTTGTTGTTTCAACAACCACACACATTTCTCCGGGTTAGCTTTATCTCTCCATCAAATAGTCAGCTGTAGATTGCAAAGCCCCGGGGATAAAATTTAAGAGACCAGACCTAATACAAAAACTAAAACTAAAGTATGACTACGTCACCTCTCACCGTAGGGATATTTCTATGTGTTTATCCTTCTTCACTTCTTCCTTCATTGGGATTTAATTGGCGTTTGAAAGAATAAATACACTTTGAAGTACTGTATTTGAAACAAAAGTAATAAACAATGCTACTTTAATAAATAGGTGTAATAGGTGAGAACAACATTTAAAAAAACATGTGGATACACTATACTTTGGAGTACTTGCTTGCTTGGTTTGAACCCTTAAATCCCAAAAATAAAGATTACTAGAAACGTGCTTATTATTGAATACATTACACATAACGGACAAATTTTGGAGCCCACTCAGTATTTTTGGGGGAAGAGAAGTAAAGTTTGATTGAAAAAACGGGAATGAATTGAGATACAGTTAAATACCATCCTCTGTAATTTGATATTTACCTACTTTTGCCATGTCACGATATTTCAATATCAAATAATCAAGCTTAGTTTTATTGAATAATTGTGAGGTCAAATCTTTTTATGGTTCATACAAATTCATGTTTTCGGTGGGAACAATTAATAATCATATATGAATTGACCAGATCATATAAGGCCATCCCAATAAGCCGAATGTGACAGCTGTCAGTTCTATACTAAAAAAGATGTCAAAGGGTAGGTACCTAATGGACCCGCTACCATTGCATTAGCACGAATCTGACAGCTGGCAAACATAGCTTATTGGGATGGTCGCAGTATAGGTATATTACGACGCTATAAGTGATAAGTACGTAGTACGTACGTTTGCGCTTTTGTAATAATAAAATAAGCAAAATAGCTACCAGCCGGCGCACCCACGTTCTGGAGAAGCGACCAATGCTGTTAGAATAACGTTATGTTTGAACATTCATCTAGTTAGCTCGGTGAGGTATTTAGTTGATTAGAATGTGTCAACCCTGGTGCGTAGTGCGAGGGAGCGCAGGTCCGCGTTTGTGCTTGTGCCGCGCTGCCGCAAGAGAAGGACAGCGCATTCGCGGAAGAAAGCAGATATTACGTAACTCCTCGGTTTATCGCCCAACGTCCATCGCCACTCGCCCATACCAGTGCCATGACTATATACCTTACTATTACGAATCACGACTCAAAGTTCTATTTAATAGATATAGACACTTGCTTAATAGTAAAGTCAATGATGGTCTTCCCATTGTTGCATAATTCTTTGTAGGGAAATTGAATTCGTACCTATACCTACTCATCTCAAAGTTCAGTGCAAAAATTGAGACTAGCCAAATAACCTTTTGAGAAGAAACTTAGTAATGTCCTAAGCAACGTAATAAAAAATAGGATATCTTTATTGGTAATTTTTAGCTTGGAATAGGAAACTACCCATTTAAAAGCCTCCTTTTACTTAAATAAGTAGATTCCAAAATAATTATGTCATTTATGCAAAATTTTGCTCTAATTAAATAATCCAGGTTTTCAATTGATAAGTAGTTATTTAAAACACATTATTTTTTAAAATATGAAAGAATAATTGAACTATATAAAAATACAATAATTTAATAATAATGATGAATGAAGTACTTATCTATTTATTGCGTTCTTCGAGAAAAATAATATACCACGTAAAAAGCATGCAAAAGCGTTACATTGACATTACGGGCGCGTTGATGTCTTTTGTATGAAAAATGATTTGTGTATTGTAATCCACCAATTCGTTTTTTATAAAAGGTATTATATGGACACAGTGTAAAATCTCATGTAGTTTTACTCAGCCCATGAAGCTTAAGAATTTGTCTGCAACAACTTTCAGAAAATCGCAAAAATTAACTGACATTAATTTGCAAGACGTCAATAATGTGCGAAACCGACTATAATAAAAAATAAGTTATTGCATCTCGGGGCATGGAACACATTATTTAATTAGGTAAGTATAAATAGAAAGATTGATAAAATTGGTCGGATAAGCGTTTCTTGCCTCCTACGATGTTTTGGAATTTGAAAGTAAAACTGACAATAAAACCAATAAAACCTATTCTATTTCTTTTTTACTCGGTATTGGCACAGAATAACCAATTAAGTATGTAGTATATAGGTTGTAAGGAACAGAGCTGAACAACTACCCATAAAAAATTATGCAGAATACGATATTTTTTTTGCTTTCTCATAGTAAATTCATTCAGCTGATGGTCATTTTGTATGGGAGTTCGTTTTTTGTCGTTTTCTGACATATTTTTCTAGGAGTAAGTTGTTTAGTTTCATGGTCTGAAAGCACCCTTTCAGTATTTAAAGGGCTATCGTTTACACCTCGTATATTACTACATACAAAATGGACACACACCTCACCGCACCCCCGCTCCCAACCCGCCCGCACCCACAAAATCATATAAAATCCGTGCACCAATTAGCAAAGCCTAGCGCTAAGCTTGTGACCTGCGGGTTTCACACCGCGCGAGCAACTAGATTCTTAATATTTACAAAAAATCTTGTTGTTTGGTTATTGTTCAATTGTTGTTCAGTTATTGTACAGCTTTTGTTTAACTGTTCAGCGGTTGTTGTTCAGTTGTAGATCGGTTGTTCTTTAGTTATTGTTGTATAGCTGTTGTTCGGTTAGGGTTCAGTTGTTCTTCAGCTTACTTTTTTTTGAAAATTTTCAAGCGCGGGCAGGATTTCAACCTGCGACTTCCGCATTACTAGTGGCGACGCCTCTTGCATCTGGGCTACCGCAGCTCGTTCCTTGCCCGGCAATTTTGCAAGTGTATTTTAATGCCAGTTACGCATGGCACGGCTCCATCTACCGGGTTAGTTTTGCAACTGATACCCGGCGACTAATTCTATCTTTACCGTGCCATATTTTTAAAATATTTTGTTTATCCAGCATAGTTATGTCAGGTGGGTCAAAATTGACGGTTCGGTTGGTTATTACAGTCCTATCCCAGTATATTTTGTCGTTCTTCTCAAATATTGTTTCAGGTAGGTAATTATAATAGGCAACCTTTTCTGTAATTCGTTTCTGTTTTACCGCTTTTTTATAGGTGTTGGTGTATTGTTGTGGCAACTTGATCATGTCTATGTTCGTAATCGGGATGAACGATTGATTTACGCCTTGATGAGTTGAATGGTGACTTCTGCATTTATCTGTTAGTAAGTTTGGAATCTGGTATAATGAAGTTTTGGTAGTTTTGCGTTTCGAAGACTTGGTCCTGTATCACAAACATAAATCCCTCCATCCCAGGGAAGAGTTCTCTTCGCTGCAGCCAAGCGATCGACGCACTTTTGTTGATATGAGATTGCTGCAGGTCGTTGAGATCTCTCCCGTGGAGGGATTTACGCTCCAATATGGCGATCTTTATTTGATATCAGTGATTTGCTCACTCCGGCTGTAGAATACTAATTGTACACTTAATGGTAATACTCAAGTGTACAACTGGGCCTGCGGGGAAATATTACCGTGATGTCGTTCCAGTCCGTTCAATTCCGTAATGTTATTCCAGTGACGATACTGTAGTTCGTTATATTGCAGTCTGCCGAAAATAATACGTTCGATCGTGGTCCGTGTGTAGGTTTTACAATATATCGGCGAATTGTTATTTGGCGAGATACCTTCCTAATCTAGCGTTGTTAAGAAAATTACGGTAAATATATAGCAATATACTACTTTTATAAAAAAATATTGTAGCAGAAGATCACATCAGCTACAAATCGATAAACTAACCTATAATATCGATGTATTTACCGTATGTTTTAGATCGATAATCCAAACAGAATGGGATAGTTCTTGTCAGTTGAGAGTCTGTTCATTCGTACAGAACCCTTATAGAACTAATGTAAAATGAATGTTCTCTATCCAGAAACTCTTCACGAGGTTTATAGAATATTCATGAAAGCGCTGCGCTTCCTGATTTAGATATATGTACTTAGTTAGTAGGTAGTTATCTATGGTTGCAAACTTAGCAGACTGCAGAAACATTTCTTAAGTATATTGCAAACTAAAAAGTATTTTTTATTAAGTTTGTCTTGGGTTGGGTTTAATCAATATTAATAGTGTAGTAATTATTCGTTCAAGTGTGGTAAAGACCGGCTGTTCTCGAGGATTGTTATTTAGCACGAGTACTACTAGCATGTACTTAGAACATCACCTAGTAGCAGTCGGTGGGTTCCATGACCTGAGTGATAACAAGCATAATAAATTTTAAAAAATAACAACACGACTGCTTTCCGAGATAAAGCCTAGCCTATGAAAATCGGGATAATGATTATTCCGATACATAATTCCCATTCGAATCTGTTCAGTGGTTAAAGAGTTTCAGTCCTTTAAAGAATCGCACATACCTATATACATACATACATGAACTCTAAAAACATTATTTTTGTTGGGCAGTCGTGAGAACTAAGAAGTTTGCCCAAAATGAATAAATAGTTTAGTCACTATTGGGTAACTAATACTACAACAAACTAAAGATATTTACAAACTTACGCGCTGCCGCCGTATTAATTTGTGGCAGTACGGTCATTAGACTGATACAAGAGGGCGGCGGTCCCGGTGGTGCACACAACCGTGTCTGCGAACAAATCATAATGTTATTCATCTAGTTCGCATTGGGAATGGGAAATTTCCTAGGAATTCTCGAGTGTCATGTAGAGGGCGCTGAGCTTAATTGAAATAACGTTTCCTTACACATAAATCTGTACCAGTTTAATTTTTTTTTGCTTATTCAATTGTTCTAAATTTTTTATGAATAATTTGTTCGTTTACATGCATGAGCATGACACTCAATATAATAGCAAGACGACACATTTATTTTGTACCAAATCAAACTAATAGAATAAATTAGTAACGAACAACGTAAGTGTAGTGAAACGGAACCTGTGACAGACCCAGCAGCCAGGTTGAAACCTCAAATTTTCAGTTTAACACAGCGCCCTCTGGTTTAAACTTCAGTACTATCAGCAGAACTGTCAGCAGAAAACTCCCATTCACGACCACTGCTTAGGTATTTTATGTAGGTACCTTTCGTTCTATTTGACTTTTTCATTCATGGTTTAGTGATTTCATTGGGAATCAAATACTTTCCCGTGGTAAAAATAGCTTGATATAGATGTGGTTTGATTATTTTGATTTATCCACATAACATTTTAGAGTTATTGTTAGAAACATAGGTATTTTGACACTTCCGTTTGACAGCTTCAAATTTCATGGCAATTTTCTTTGGGTTCCGTACCTAAAAAGTCAACAGGGCCCTATTTCTAAAACTTGGCTGTCTGTCACCAGGCTGTATCTTATGAACCGTGATAGTAAGACAGTATAGAATTTTTCGTTGATAATGTATAGAGAAAACAAATGCTGATAACTAAATAAAATAAGTATTTAAGGCTTCTATGCAAAAAAACAGCTTTTTTCTTTTTTTTTATAAAGAAACGGAAGCTGTATCTCAAGAAGCGTGTAGTCGTAACAGTTAGACAATTAAAATTTTAACAGATTAAGCATTTCTGTTGCCGCTATAAAAAGAAATTGTGAATTCCAATAAAACAAACGTAATAATTTTGTCATTTTTATGAAAATAGTACGAAACCCTTTTTGTGTTGTCTGACTCGTATTTGGGCGGATTTTTAATAAGTACCTATGTCGAATGATTTTTTGTAATAACACGAAATATTATTATTCTTCACGGTTTGATTTGAATAAATTCCCGTTATTTGGTGATGTTGCAATCGATGAGTTCGCGGGACAAACTGAGATATGAGGAAACCGTTCTTAAAGTAATTCAAGGCCGATAATGGTTCTATCCTTAAATTAATTAAGGTTGATGCTATCAAGTGTGCCACAAACTTTATGAAGCTTTCGCACACTCGAGCTATGGGCAGGTTACTCATGCTGCTACTCGTCATATGCCGCTGCCACTTCCCGAACTGCCGCGAATATCGGTTTTTCATGCGCGTGTCAAAGAACGGCAGCACGAGTAGCATGTATTGCTATCTCGCTCACTCGCCTACTGCGAGAAGAGTATGACGGCAGTGTGTGAACACTTACTCGCGTTGGAAGTTCCGCGGAACTTTTTCGGATTCGCGGCAGAGCGGCAGCGGCAGTAGCAAGAGCAGGAGCATGGTGTGAACGTAGCATAAAGTCCACTTTTGAGTAAGTAGTAGTATACAGGTGTCCGGCAGTCTGAATTTGCTTTTTCTAAGTTTTATTGATGTCATATAGCAACATCTAGTAAATTACAAAATAAATATAAAAAAAAAACAAATGTAGGTATCTTGAATTTTTCCTGTTGATAATAAAAACGTTTCCGATGCCGATATGTAAAAAACAAGACGACTTAGTACAAGAATAACCCTTCATATCATACCTTAAAATTACTTCAGCAAACTGATGCAAGCCGCAATAGGTAGGTCTAATACCGTCGCGTCGAGACGTTATTACCTCTATAGGCCTCCAGCTCTCCGCCGGAGACCCTGTATAAGTATTTTTGTAACAAAGTTCGATATATATCTACCTACCTAGGATGATTTTAAAATTACTGTTTACGAGGGTACACCGAAAACATTACCCTTCGCTATTACACAGTATGATCTTATATTCGATGAAATATCAGTTCAATCGGGAGTTCGAGGCGTTTGGCGTTTAATTCCGTTTTTAATTTAATTTCTCTATAATGTATATTATATTGCACAAGTAGTTCTTAGGCACTAAAACTACTGACGGGAACCCATTCCGGCCATTTGGCCACATGGTCTGGGTCGTCACACTTCCATGTGTTCTGTAAATTAGTAATTAACCTGGCACATAAGCAGGTAAGTGGTAATCTAAGCATTTAATTTTATTATAGTACGAATAAGTTCTCTGATTGCATCGTGACAAAATGCTCTGTTCACAATTTTTTTAAACGTAGAAGTAGAAGTTGAAATTTGGTTTTTGTTAGAATATAGAATTGATCAAGTGCACGTGGCTGGATAAAGTTAGATTTTATGTATTCGCTGTTGACTAGGCTTTATAGAAACATCATGCATGCTTTAGTATCTACTGCTGCACTGATTAGAACGAACATCTCATCGATCCACCGAAGAAGATAAATAAAATATTTATTGTACGACAAATCTTTAAGAGGATTACCGGTCAGCGGAAGTGTTTTAAATACGGTAACCTACTTTCAACAGTGTTCAATCTAAAACCAGGGAGAAAATGTAGTGCAACAGGGAGGTTCGATTTTCGGTTTATTTTTTATTGCAAGGGCTGTAACCTATTTAAAGTGTCGGTGTGCGTCCACAGAGCAGCAGTTCGGGGCAGACATCGCGACCGCCGGCAGCGGCAAGCCGGCCTCCCCGTGCAAGGTGTGCGGCGACAAGTCCTCCGGCTACCATTACGGAGTTACCTCCTGCGAAGGCTGCAAGGTAATTCACATACGTACAAACATATATCCCTTGTGGGTAAGACAAAGCGTAAACGGCCGTAAAAATCGGTCATTTACACCACGTCTGACAAACATTTGCGGGTCATTCAGAAAATTGTGTGCGCCTTTGACTGAAATTGCAATACACACACATGTAACCCTCGAGTCCCTTAGTCGCCTCTTACGACACCCACAGGAAAAAAACCGGGTGATGCTCTTCCAAGCCACATCACACGACAAAATTTCCACTTTGCTTGTTTCTTTTGCTTCGTTTATGTACGTAATCTGTAAGCTTCGAAACTAATGGGCTTGACTGGACTGGACAGATTAGAAAAATTCTTTGAATGAGAGGGTATATTGTAGTAAGCGTTATATAAGTATAATATTACTATCAAGCGTGAGCACTGTACAAAATCACTGGACGGATATCTACAAGGGATATGTTTGTGGTGTCAGTTGTGTATTTTCTATCAGTACGGCGGCGGTTAAAACCATTGTAGAAATTCGTGTGATATTGGATGTTAGACCATTACTAGCCGCCTGTTGCCATGAACATAGCAAAAAGTTTAGCAATAATCGTGGCAATACCTATGAATAAAGAAACTTACAATGTTGTTAGTTCAGTCATTCTTATTTACCTATTTACCCGACTGCCTCAGAAGAAGGGTCATATTTTTCAGTAAGTATGCGTGCGGGTATGTGCACAAGTAAATTCAATTTCACGGACTGCAGCCTAGACACTGGCTATATGAAAATAGTATAAATCAAAATAGCAGATTGTAGACATATATAAGATGCTTTAAAATAATTTACAGACAACCTTCGAGCAACGACGGCCTTCCGTTCGACGGAAGACCGTGTTGCTCGAAGCAGACAACAGTCAAATTTGCTTTTTTTTATTGATTTTCACATGTGGGTTAACATTTGATTCCTCTCAAGAGCGCGATTGAAACTGGGTAGGTACCTATATTAAAATTTTACTTAACTTAAAAACGAAACTTGTTTCAATAATCAAAATATTTTTCTTTTATTGGGTAAACTTCCAAAGGCTTGTGTTATACCTTCGTGTCGCAGAAATATGGCAAAATCATAGTCTTCATTCTACCGTCGTCCTTACAAAATCCAAGATATCAACAAATAATGGAATTTTGACTGAACTCCTAAAGTTGTTCAGAAATATGGTAAAATAAAGTTTTAAAGAAGTCACTTATTTTCCAATTGAGTGTCGTCATTATTATTTTTGTGTTTACTTTCATGGATATTCCTCGTTTCTTAATTCACATAGAAATAATAATTTACGAAGCAATTAAATCATGAAGTTACGATGTTTCTAATTCTCGATATCTGCGACATTTACAGGGTGTAAGGGACATCCCTCCGAAAACTTATAGGGAATCAGACCATGGAACTGAAAAACTGCCCATGAAAAATATTTCAGGAAACGCCAAAGAAAATTTACTTCCAATAGTAATTGCAGTCAGCTGATCTTGATTTTGTAAGGGAGGTTATTTTTTTTGTCGTTTCCTGACATATGTACCTAGGGGAAAGTTGTTTAGTTTCATGGTCTGCATGCACCTTATCAGTTTCCTTTACACCCAGCATAAGTCATATTAAGAGGGAAAGATTAGAGAAATAAAATAAAAAATCACGCCTGCACGTTAAGATTGGGAACATGACACCAGTACCAAATTTTAGTATGTACATTAGGAAAGGTACACTAGAAAAACTAGCAGGAGACAATCTGATTGGTGCTTTTCTCCCGCGGAAATGACGTCATCAAGGTGACAGCCGCCGCATTTAGAAAAGTGCTAGTTATTTGAAACAGTTATGTCATATTTAACTACGAAGATGAAATTAAACGAAAAACTTATAACTATTTACCTAATTTAAAATATTTTTACAAACGACATTAGGGTGTAGGTATAACCCTGCCTGCCTTAACTTGCAGGCGGGTGAATATTTTTATAATTAGTTATTTTATCTACTTTTGATAAGCAAACCTGACAATTAACAATCATATATCACGTCTTTATATCCTGCTGGGTAGGCAGAGCGAATACGGACGTAAAAATCGATCATTTAAGCCACGTCTGACAATCATTAGAGTCACTCAGAAAATTGCGTATTGCCATAATGACAAGTTGTCTGCCCATCGCCTAAAATTGCAATACAAATGTAACCCTCGTGTCCCTTAGTCGCCTCGTACGATACGACACCAACGAGAAATAAATGGGGTTACCTGACATCTTGCAAATTTGTACATTAACAAAACTCTCTCAGATGGTCAATTTAACGAGTGTAAAAAACCAAATAAAATCAATGGCCAGGCTATTTTGACTTATTAGGAACACGTGTGGCTTATAAAGTTGCGACGGCAGAAAGTATTAGGTACTATATAAACCCGAGACTTTTATTTTGCTTTGAATCAGAAAATTAAAAAACAATATCGACTTAGGGTGTGCGTCAGAATGGCTGGTTGCCTGTGGCGTTGATCTATGAAGGTTGATTCAATATTTGCTACATAATTGCTTATATTTGCTACATATCATAAAAAATTGCTACATAGGATTTAAATTTAGTAATAAAATATTATTTTTGACCTGCCATCCTGACGTTTGATTGGTTGGTCGCCTCCTAGTTCAACGTCGAGCATGCGGAGTTTCCCGAAATGCATTGCGTCAATAATTGCTACATATTTACTTCATCGATCTTATTTTGTCGTAACTATAAACATATGTTAAATCAAGGATGTAGCAATTATTTAAAATATCACAAGGAAAAGTGCCTAATAAAAAAATAAAGGCAAAAAGTTGCAGTGAGGCTTTTCTCAACAGCAGGCGATTTAAATTGTAAAATGTTATTTTGTGTTGCGTAGTTCAGTGGTTAGTAAGCACATTATCGTAAATTAAAACAAAATGAAGGTAGTTCATAAGATTAAGTTTAATAATATTACAATTTACTTTAGAATAGAATAGAATAGAATAGAAAGCATTTATTTCAGTGCAATACAAAACTTAAAAGTATACTTCTTATTATTAACAGGCTTATAATTAATATAAAGTAAGTATTACACCAAAAAAGGCAACCACTCAGCATTGTGCTATAGCATAATATACTACAGCGCTGGTCTTCCGTGGTACCCTAATTGTGCTGTGCAGCACCAGCGAGACAACACGGTAATAAAAAGTTATCTAATAAAATTTTAATAATATAACGAAATTGACAACAAAAATCAAATAAAATAACGATGACATTTATGGAATTTATCAAAAGATAGGAAAGGAAGTAAGAGTAAAATTATTTGAATGAATGAATTTACAATTTTAAATTAAATTAGGTTAAGTAAGCTTTAACGCTATAGAACGACTAAGTATTCATCGAATTAAAATATTCAATTATGCTTTTATTATTTTATCAGGCACTTTTCCTAGGGATAACTTAAATAATTGCTACATCCTTTATTTAACATATGTTTGAAGTAACAACTAAATAAGATAGATGAAGTAAGTATGTAGCAATTATCGACGCAATACATTTCGAGAAACTCCTCATGCTTGACGTTAAACTAGGAGGTGACCAGCCAACCAAACGTCAGGATGGCTAGTCAAAAAAATCACTTTATTTCTGAATATATATCCTATGTAGCATTTTTTTATTATATATAGCAAATATAAGCAATTATGTAGCAATTTTTGAAACAATCCTCATAGACCAACGCCACAGGCAACCAGCCATTCTGACGCACACGACTTAGGTTTAACAACAAGACAATAAAGATATAATTTAAACTTCTACGTACGCAGCTACTCACAAGAACTTGTTAATTTGTGGTAGGTACGTACCCACTTGCCTAGATGCTACTAAGGCTGATTTAGACTTAGACAAGTGCATTAACGAATTAAGTGGTTCTGTCTTCCTTTCGCTCCCGACCTCCCGTTTTAAAAGGAGTTGTTGAAGTATTGAAGCGGGTAGAATATCTGTATCTGTTAACTTTGGATCAAAATTATTTTCGTATATCGTGATGACGACGACGACGGCCCGATACACCGTACTGTTGTGGCAATTCTTTAACCACCTACTTATGTATCCTCTAAAAAATGCTGGGTAGTGGAAGTTATAAAAACCTGTTTGATATTGTGCGGCAATTTAAGTTGCCTGTAGTGCTTGCCCATTATTCTACCGGCATTATCCTAACTAAATTGGAAACAATCTCATAGTAATAAATTTACAGTAGGTATCAATACTGTTTGTTTTTGAGTTTTTGGCGAGTGATTGCGCACTTTTTGTATCTTTCCCGTGGGTAGACAGACTGACAGACTCAAATGTCCGAAGACTCGGGACATTTAAAGTCTAGACCATAGAAGTCCACACAAAGATAAACAAATTAGGCTGGCCTAATTTCTAAAGGGACTATATGCCGATAAACGAGTGCCGTGTCTAGACTCTTAGCATATCTTTATCCTTTCCTGTACGCCTTGATGCTGTACACTTCAGCTTTACCTGCAACCAGAACTAATGCCACTGCGGTTTCGATGGAATATGAACACTTTTAAAACATTACGACACGTAGAGTGGACCGCCTAGTTCAAAAGTTCTCCGTCTTTTAAGTATACTTTGGCATCTTTATATTATAAGTATTTAATCACCCAATGTATTCTACATAAAAAAAAATATTTACAGGGTTTCTTTAGACGAAGTATTCAAAAGCAGATTGAATATCGTTGCCTTCGGGACGGAAAGTGCATCGTGATACGACTCAATAGGAACCGGTGCCAATTCTGCAGATTTAAAAAGTGCCTTGCTGTAGGCATGAGCAGAGATTGTAAGTACTATGTATACCACTTTAGATTAGAATAAAATCTAACATACCGACCAAAAAGTGAGGGCAAAAACAGGTATACCTATCAATAAGCGAACGCGATACACCGACACATCTATTTTCCAATTGAACGGGCGAACCCCAGCACGAGCCGCATTATGCAGTCAGATGCACCGACCCAATTCGTTCGCACATTTAGTGGTCATGTTTGTGTTATACTAATAATGTGACAAATGGAAATTTTTACAGCCGTAAGGTACGGTCGAGCTCCAAAGAGTGCCCGTGAAGTTGCTCACAACGAGAGTATGCCAACTGACCTTCCCAAGACCATCGACACCACTCGCATCACACCCCTGCCAGGAGCGGATAACATGGACGCTGACAGCTTGAGGCTCGGAATGGCCAAGGAAATGATCAAAATGGTGACTACAGCCCACAAGAACAACAACACATACACAGAAGAACTGAAACAGACTCTGCAGCACCATGCAATCGTATTACAAATTGACGACTCCGATAACGAAGGTAAGTAATTTTTTTATAGTTTAATTCTTTTTTCGCTGATATTGTCTAATAAACTAAATGTGTGCGGGTATTTTCTACCCACGGCAAAATGTTAGGCAGCCGAGCTATTTTAAGAATGAGTAAGAACATAATTCCAAAAAGTGAATTACTTTTGCCTTTAAGTATTGGCCAAGTGTTTTCCACAAAAATACTTAGTAGTGTTTTTTTTTATTTGAACCTGATTTGACAAGCGATGGCCACTTTTTTGCACCACAACATTGTTTTTACTAGTCAGTATCATTTATGCTCTACTGGCTAGCTTCAATTTTTTTTAACTTTAATTTTGATTTCCCAAAATATGCGAGCTTGATTGACTCATTTTTTCTACTGCACCATTCGTAGAATCATCCACGCATCGAGATTATTTGATCGTAGGGGATCAATCGTGAAGAGATATGAATCGTGTGACAAATGGTGGGTCTTTGTGATTGATTTGTGCGTTGCGGGCGGTTCGTGCAGGTAGCGGCAGCGAGGAGGCAGCCAGCTCGACCACGGACCGCGTGACGGACGCTCGCTGCGTGCTCTGGTACAACATCGCGCTGCGCATGACCCCCGCGGTGCAGCAGGTCGTGGAGTTCGCCAAGCGGCTGCCCGGCTTCAACACGCTGCCGCAGGACGACCAGCTCATACTCATCAAGGTAACCAAACCAAAGGGCGACGATAGTAGCTAGGGGACTGCGCTTAAGATGGCATACCTACTCTGATAAGACAAAATTCCAGAATACAGAGTTCGGCTTGTGCCGTCTTGGAAGATACTAGAATGAAGATTTGTCACAATAAATCAAATACGTATGTATTACCTTTTGGGTAAGACGACATACCAGTCTGGTGGGGTAAGGTGGTGTACTAACTTGCCCGTACAAACTATTAATAAATGTTTTAGTACTTTATATGTTAAATTTCTGGCTGTATTTTATATAAACAATTTTAGCAATATAATGATATGATGTATGTCATCTTAACATAGGGCTATGTCGTCTATCACTGGTCGGAATGGTGTAGTTTTTGGTTCACAATCTTTTGAATTAATTAAAAACTTATTGTAAAACAATCTTCATGCATATAAAATATTTCTATACATACCTACATTAGATTCTGAACTAACCATGACTTGGTCAAGTAAAATGTATACCAACTTTGAATCAAAAAGTATGTCATCTTAAGTAAAATTCCCCTACGTCCACGAAAACTAACACTACATTCACCAAGACTAACATTTGAAGATTCTGAAGTCAAAAGTCAAATGTCAAAACTAACTTCCTTGTAAATAATTGCAAAGTGCTAAGAAAAAGTAAAACTTTTTTTAATGTTGCAATACCCTTCCAACACATTACAAAATACCTAAGCAATAGCTTGATGTTCTTCTCAAAGCGACGTGTGGTGGGGACACTAGAAATTAAAGTAGTAAAATTTGAAATAGAACGAATAATATAATACATTTATGCAACTTTGTTTTTGTTTTTTGAATTCTTAACGAAAATAAGAAATTGAAAAAGCGCTACCTGACTGAATCTATTACAATGTGGGAAAGACACATCGTGGTAACAATATCAATCTCCTCGTTTCCTTTATAGAATAAAATATAGATAGCCGATTTAAAAAAGTAATGATTATTATCAAGTTGGAGTGAAACTGTAAAATGTCTAAGAACAATTTTTTTTTCACGAAAATGGACTCATGAAACTTAACACGGGCTGGTAATAATATATGGAACAACTTTCCTAAAGGAACAAACATCGAAAGAAAAAAAAAATTTGGACCTTCCATACAAATTTACCGAACAGACGATTTGGGTGACGGTTTTGAAGCTTAAAATATTATTGTCATATTTCGACCTATATTCCTTGGGGAAAGTTGTTCCTTATCACCAGCACGTCCTCTGATTTCAGTATCAGAAACTAGTAAAATTTCACCCGATATTTTCATTCTTTAATTGTATTCCAAATAAGTAGGTACATCCAAAATTGTGCAATATGAAACTCATTTAATTATATTTAATTAACTACACCTCCATATCCTACTCCACCGGAACTCTACGCTTGTTTTATTTGCCTTTTGCGAATTTTATTTTATGCCGAGCGAAAATGTGTTATCATTTGTATTTAGTTACACACAAATTCAAAGATAGGTACACTCACATACACATATTATAACAGGTCAATGCAGCGCGACTTTAAAAATATAGGGCATGTCCCTAATCATAACTTTGTCCCCATTTACAGCTAGGGTTCTTCGAAGTGTGGCTCACTAGGGTGACAAGGCTGTCCACATCTGAGTGCATCGTGTTCGACGACGGAACCGCTATAGCGCAAAATCAGCTCGACATCGTATATGATGTAAGTGAATTAACTTCCGCTGCTCTGAGAGACCCTCACTTGCACTCTGCACTCTACGTCAGGGTTGCCCCCGGCTTTGCCACACGGACGGAAATTGCATTAAAAGGAAGGGAAAAATAAGTAGTGGCATCGCAGTAATTCCGTTAAAAGGAAGGGAAAATATAACTTAAACTAAAATATGTTGTTTAGGTATGTAGTCGCACCGCAGTAACCCGGTTAGACGAACTAGGGCAACTTTTAGTGGCGAACACACTTTACGTGTTTTTTGCGCTTTTTTATTATTTGTTTAGCTTTGGTTTGTTTATTATTATTTATTTATTTTCAGCCACCTTTCGCGAAGTCGATGCTGGCTTACGTGCGAGGTTTTCTCAAAATGCAGTTGTCGGAAGAGGAGATGGCTTTGTACACTGCGCATCTTCTGCTGTGCCCGCAGCGCACTGGACTGAGCGATCAAGAGCGCATCACTGGACTACACCGCGCCGTCCAAGACGCCTTTCAGCATGCCGTATGTATATTCTCTTATTCACGATGGAGTTCTTAGGAACATGCTGCTGTTCGCGCACTCTGAATCCCAAAAAAAAAACGCATGTCCTTAGTATGGGCATCGATTTTGAGACGCAATTGCTGTATTTAATTAAATTTAATAAAAAACATGAGCATACTTTGTAGTAACACCGCAACGTTCTATGTGCAGGTCGTAAGCAGTGGTAGTAGCAGTAACGTGACGGCGCGCCTGGAGGCGTTCGCGGCGGCGACACGCGACGTGCGCGCTCTGGGCATGCGCCACAATGAGCTGCTGAACTGGTGCCGCGTCCACTGGCCACGACTCGCGCTGCCGGCACTCTTCTCGGAAATCTTTGACATCCCCAAGTCTGAGGAAGACTCCGGCGAGGCTGAACACGCCTCGGGTACAGTAACACAGATACCTGCCGGCCCTAAGTAGACAAATGATGCGAACATGCTCATAAGTCTTCTACTAGAAAGCAATTTCAGTGTAGAAATGAAACTCCTTTGTTTGGACCCCAAAAGCCGCGCTTTTAGGTAAATACCTACTTCCCCGTCAGCCCGTTACGCTTCGCGGACACCAGCGTCATAAGTCAGGGCTGTCATGAGTTGTTTTCAAGTAAGGTTTTTATATATTTACCAAATTCAACTTTATAAAATAAATTACAGAAATAATTTAAAGTTTAATAAGCTGAAATAGCTGTGGCATTTTACCGAGTCACTTTAACATACGAAAACACCAAAGTAAATTAACATCACTTAATCGATTGATAGCATAGAATGCTGCTGGCGCTGAGTATTCACGCAGCGAGGCGCGGGCGCATCATGGCTGAGCTGTTCGCTAAGCGCCAGCCAGAAAGTAGGCAAATATAACGACCTTGAGCGCGTCCGGGGCGGGAGTATCGTCTCTACTCTGTGCCTCTACCCGCAACACATTTCAATGTATTGCATTATGCAGGATATAATATCATATACCCTTAGATCATACATTATATAGCACATATTTGTTCCTGAATAATAATTTGCATGCCTTTAGTATTTAGAGATTAAGATTAGATAAGGATATATTAATTATTTCAAGTTCTGTAAGAAATGTTATAACTTTAAAACTAGGCATAGATAGCTACTACTTACTTTCTGAAAGAGTTTTGTTACATTATGGGTGATTTTAGTGGGAGCGTAGTTTGACTGGCTCAGCTTATACAGGTTGTCTTATTAAGTGGTTCAAAGATCTTATCTAGATTCTGGACATCCTAAGCTACCAATGTAGCAAAACAACTTTTTAAATATTTAAGCAAAAAATTGGACCTCACTTACTTATTTTGCTGACTGATTTGTATGGCAGGTCCAAATTTTTTCTTCAATCATGGAACCTGGAAGTCCAGAAACTAGTTATTTTCATTGGATCACTTAAATCGTGACACCTGCCTGTATTTAAATGTTAGTTGTAATAGGACTGATGCGCTGACCAAACAGTACCAGCGAAATGTAGGTAATACCAATGAGCATAATTCATGCAAAAGTTTAACTTCGTAAATCTAGAGGAAGTGGTTATGATTTTAACTTGTTGTACAAAAAAAGTTTTACGTACATTATAAACGAACGTTACAAGTTATAAAACAGAGTTTTCAATAAATAAAGATCGTGCATTAGAATAGTTTTATACAAAAAAGGCGTGGCGGTCCTGATCCTCATACCTTTCCATTTATCTGCCATACGCAAATGAAATGAAATGTTGTATTGGTAATGAAAATTCACAGACAAGTTTTCAGCAGGGATAAAGTAAATAGTAGTATAGTGTTAAATGTTTAATACAATAGCAGATATCAGGTAGTGTTTCATTTAAAAGTGACCAGTCTCGATTAAATTTGCGTTTGATTGGGTGCAAACATTCATGTTCCAAATTCTAACTAGGTACTTTTTAGTCCCTCGGGACTAAATAACCTACACTTAAGGCGCTCTCTATGCGCCTTAAGCGCAGTTTTTTGAGTAGAGGAGATGTGAAACTATTTTTTTGAATAAAGAGAAAGATAACGTATTATGTAATTCATATGTGTGCGCGCTGTTTAAAAATTAATTGTGATTGGCACGAAGAATATGAATTTATTAGCTATTAATACATGAATTTATTTTGTTATGTAATCCTAATGTTTAGAATAGTGAACGTTTGTCTTGGCTTATTTCTATTTATGTTTTCGTTGTTACTTAGTACTCTTAACAAAATTAAGAGGTGTAATTTTATGCTAGTTTCCAGTCAAAATGTAAAATTTATTAATACTATAAGTACGAAGGGCACAAATTGTGATTGAGCTGTGTCATAATCATAACGGAAAAATTTAATTAAATTATCTCGATAGGGCGGGGTGCCTGGATGTGAATTATACATAAATATAATAAGTATATCACATTAAATATAAATCATGTAATGTATCCCCAATAGTCCGAACTCGGCCTCTTGGGCCCACGGCCCTACGCGGACCTGGCCGCGTGGTTTCTGCTTGAAAAAATGCACTAGTTGAGTTCATTCAGTTATGCACCTATTTTATCCCTGAAAAGTGTCAATATTGAACCTAAATTTCTTCTACGTCCAGGCTATAACGATACAAATTAAACGGGAGAAAATTACTTATTATACTTGTGCACCCAGCAGGTACATACTTATTATAACAATACCATAAGAATAGATAATAATACTGCGTATAGAAACGAAACTCCTTTGTCTGGGCCCCAAAAGCCGCGCTTTAAATACCTACTTCCCCCCGCAGCCCGTAACGCCCCGCACTCTCCCGCGCTTTAAGTCGGGGCTGTCACGTGCCAATAATTTTATTCCAGACTAGCGGCCAGTCAAGCGGTTGCGACCGCTGCTAACAGTTTTCCCGTGGGAACAAAATATTTACCCGTTTTAAAGTCTTACCTTACCATGTTATTGTTAATAGGTAGGTACAGAATTTTAAAATAGGTGCAAAACATACCTACGATACGAATGTGCTTATTTATCATTATCAGCTAATAATGACTTAGGCACCTAGGTAGTTTAAATTAGAAAATGGAAACTAGGTACCTACGTAAGTAAAAATAGGAGTACACACAACAATTACGTATAATAACGAATGGTAGGTACCTAGGTATTTACTGTAAAATCATCACTTACCTTGGCTCATCTTTAGGCAAATTAAAAAAACTTACTTTTGCAGCCATACACACCACAATAATTCGGCATTGCTAAATTTTTCACAAAAAATTAAAATTCGACCCGCACGACGAACGTTTTCGCGGCGAAGCGCACTCCCGACTGAATTGTTCGCTAAGAGACAGCCAGACGGATTGACCTTGAGCGCGTCTGGAGCGGGAGTGTCATCTCTATGTGATTTCTACTCTATGACAATACTAAGTTATTTTTTAACTGTATATTTTTCCTATGATTGTAATGATTACGAGCTTGTTCTTTGGCGATCACTGGTGATATTATAAGCACATACATCCTAGGCAAACACGCGACACATAATAATATATTTGAAATATTCTGATTCTTGTCGAAGCGGGGCTACCCGGCCGGGTCCGGGCAGGATCGGAGGCCTAACGGTCGGACGCTACTGAACGTCCGGGTCCGGTAAGGCAGTTTAATCGCTGCGTTCATCGGGTCGTTCCTCGACTCTTGTCCTACTCGAAAAGGAAGAAGATCGCTAGCCAAGCATTGAGCTACTAGAATCACTTTTTTGTAGTAACAAATTCAAAGTAAACTAGAAATACGAGATATTTTTTTTAATATTACGATTACTAGCTGGTAGAGAAAGAAAGTAAGTAAAGAAAGTTATCAATTAGTTTCCGTCTTTGACGTATACCTATATTAAAAATATTCTGTACGCCACCGGCTGGGCAAGACTGTGGCGCCCTCTATGCGGTTTATCAACATGGCTGGAATATGTGGAGTATTGGAAGTAGTAGATTTAAACCATAGAGATGCCCTTCTTATAAACTCGTGATATATTATCAATCAGTCTTACCTAACATGTTTTCCAGAGCGCCCGAGACTCATATTAATAATAAGCAAAAGTTTAAACCTTTGGGTTTCATCCACACACTCATAAATATTTTATAATTGTAATATTTTATTTACAAATTACTGGCTGCTATGTTGGAGATTTAGACTAGTTTCGCGATCATCGGAATCCCTTCTCAAGGAGATAAATAATAGGGTTTCATAATTATTAAGGAAGTAAATTGACTTAAGTTTAAACAGTTTAATTTTTATATAAGTAATTATAAAATATATTTGGCCAACTGGCCTTATTATTATAAATTACTTTTGTAGGTAGGTAGCAGGTATATTATTAGGTAACTGATATTGTTCGTCGTTACTCTCACGAAAAAGCATGTATTGTATAAAACAAGTTCAGATTGTGCACGGTATGTTCTTGATGTCTTAATTTGCATGCAACTTATACTATTCCTACTTGTCTCATATCTGGTCTTATATTAACGTAAATCATATTAGAAGTAAGATTATTAAAGTATTCTATATTTTATTTGCATTGCTTAAATAAAGCATTATGTACGAGAGCAGAGACTGGGAACTCACTATGCCGATGGTGTTAATCGTACTTAGTGCACACTTATTTTAGAAGCTTTTAGGCAATGTGCACTCTTGTTTTGCTCAAAATTTGTGTTTTTGTCGCTTTGGTTTCGCTCCATTGTTTTTTCATGCCAAATGTAAGTTGAAAAGAAAATGTGTTGCAGTTTGTATGATTTAACCAAGTTGTAGTTTATACGTTAGAAAGCTTTTTAAATATAAAGAGTTGAGGTTTTCTTTGTGTGTATGTATTTACACTGCACTGTAGAAAATATTTACGGCCACGTAACAAAACTGAAAGCCATACCTTCTTCATGAATCGTGATTGCATTTACTCAGCATTTCGCACCCTCGAGGTTTATAGAAATATTTATAAGTATGTAACTCATTACGCGGGCTTAATCTAAACAAACGTTGTAAGTACATAATTGCTTTAAATATGTAAGGTAGGTGCAGTTTGTTTTTTATGGAATATTTGTAAATTTTGAAAAAGTGGTTATTGTGTTGTTATCAAATAGTAACTTTCTTTATTTTATAATCTTTTGTCAATAATATTACTTGACGATTGGTTAGCTTTGATCAATTTAATTATTTTGTTATTCATAAAGATTATTTTAACGATACATGTAAATCATCATAAGTGAATATCTAAACACGTAATAAATATATGAAGTACATGCATAGTGAAAACTATATTTTTATTTCACCCATATTGAATTAGGTAACTTTATTAGGGATACTATTTTTTAAGCCTGCACCTAATATCTTAGGATATACCTAAATATGCCCGCCTCATATCCATGCAATACAAACAAGCCACGCGACGCCAGTAGGTACCTTTTCTCGAAGTGCTTCGCCTTTTTTTTAATTCTCATATCTTTTGTGCGTTATTTTGACACGGCTACCATGGAATACCATAAGTTTGATGGTGTAAAATAATCGTCATCTAATTGACGCACATTGTAAAAAAAGATAGGTGGCCGTGCCAAAATGACGTTTCTGTGGCACACCATTAAAGCAGCCACTGGCAGAGATCTGATTATTCCGAAAATTTTAATTTAATTTTAATTGTCTATTCTTCATGCAAAATTTCATCAGTCTTCGAAAAGACTTTTCAGAGATATTTGATTGGTTATGTGGCCGTGCCAAGGTGACGTTTCTACAGCTGGGCCACCACCTAAATCGTCACGTAGCGAAGACATATCTATTACCAAAAATTGGCCATTTAATTGACCATAACTGCCTACTCAATCAAATTAATTGTCTCGGCTTCGTTTACGAGAAAACTCATTTTTGACCATAACTGCCTACTCGACTCAACGCAAGTCTCGGCATCGTTTACGAGAACACTAATTTTTTATTTTGTGGGTAGACCAGGAGTCTAAGTTTCCTGACCTCTTTCACGCTAAACAGACTAAAAATCATTCATTGTGTTGAGACCGGGGCGCGGCGGATGGTTAAGTGAAAGTAGTTTGCGCTGCGTTGTGTTCACCTTCCGTCGGCCGCCGCGGCAGATGCCATTCCGAAGGCAGCGGCCGACGGCCGACAGCACATGGCAGAGTATAGTTTTCAGGACTTAGTTATTATGTTTATTAGGTTATTATGGTTCATCGGGTTATCATGGTTCATAGGGTCGTTGGGTTCATCTTGTCGTTAAGGTTCATCATGTGGCCAGAGTTCATCGGCTTGCTACGTTGGTCGGGTCATCATGGTTCATCGGGTTATTATTTTTCATACATACATACATACATAAATCACGCCTATATCCCTTACGGGGTAGGCAGAGCATTAACGGCCGTAAAACAGATATTAACACCACTTCTGACAAAAGTTTGACGGTCAATCAGATAACTGTGTATCACTATAGTGACAGGTTGTCAGCCCATCGCCTAAAATTGCAATACACATCTAACCCTCGAGTCCCTTAGTCGCCTCTTACTACACCCATGGGTAAGAAATGGGGTGATGCTATTCTAAGCCGGCATACTAACACGGTTTTATTTTTCATCGGGTTATTATGGTTCATAGGGTCGTTGGGTTCATCTTGTCGTTAAGGTTCATCATGTGGCCAGAGTTCATCGCCTTGCTAGGTTGGTCGGGTCATCATGGTTCATAGGGTTATTATTTTTCATCGGGTTATTATGGTTCATCGGGTCGTTGGGTTCATCAGGTCGTTAAGGTTCATCATTGGGCCAGAGTTCATCGGTTCACTAGCTTCATCGGCTTATCATGGTTCATCGGGTTATCATGGTTCATCGGGTCGTTGGGTTCATCATGTGTCCAGAGTTCATCGGTTCGCTAGCTTCATCGGCTTATCATGGTTCATCGGGTTATCATGGCTCATAGGGTCGTTGGGTTCATCTTGTCGTTAGGGTTCATCATGTGGCCAGAGTTCAACGGTTTGCTAGGTTCATCGGGTTATCGTGGTTCATCGGGTTATTACGGTTAATCGGGTCGTTGTGTTCATTTTATCGTTAGGGTTCATCATGTGGCCAGAGTTCATCGTTTCACTAGGTTCATCGGGTTATCATGGTTCATCGGGTTATTATGGTTCATCGGGTCGTTGGATAAAGCCTAACGACAAGATGAACCCAACGACCCGATGAACCATATTAAATTGATGAAACATGATAACCCGATGAACCTAGTGAACCGATGAACTTTGGCCACATGATGAACCCTAACTTCAAAATGAACCCAACGATCTGATGAACCGTAATAACCCGATGAACCATAATAAACTGATGAACCATGATAACCCGATGAACCTAGCGAACCCATGAACTCTGGCCACATGATGAATCCTAACGACAAAATGAATCCAACGACCCGATGAACCATAGAAACTCGATGAACCATGATAACCCGATGAACCTAGTGAACCGATGAACTTTGGCCACATGATGAACCCTAACGACCCGATGAACCATAATAAACCGATGAACCATGATAACCCGATGAATCTAGCGAACCGATGAAGTCTGGCCACATGATGAACCCTAACCACAAGATGAACTCAACGACCCAATTAACCATAATAACCCGATGAACCATGATAACCCGATGAACCTAGTGAACCGATGAACTTTGGCCACATGATGAACTCTAACGTCAAAATGAACCCAACGACCCGATGAACCGTAATAACCCGATGAACCGTGATAACCCGATGAACCTAGCGAACCCATGAACTCTGGCCACATGACGAATCCTCACAACAAAATGAATCCAATGACCCGATGAACCACAATACCCCGATGAAGCATGATAACCCGATGAATCTAGCGAACCGATGAAGTCTGGCCACATGATGAACCCTAACGACAAGATGAACTCAACGACCCGATGAACCATAATAACCCGATGAACCTAGTGAACCGATGAACTTTGGCCACATGATGAACCCTAACGTCAAAATGAACCCAACTACCCGATGAACCGTAATAACCCGATGAACCATGATAAACCGATGAACCATGGTAACCCGATGAACCTAGCGAACCCATGAACTCTGGCCACATGATGAATCCTAACGACAAAATGAATCCAACGACCCGATGAACCATAATAACCCGATGAACCATGATAACCCGATGAATCTAGCGAACCGATGAAGTCTGGCCACATGATGAACCCTAACGACAAGATGAACTCAACGTCCCGATGAACCATAATAACCCGATGAACCATGATAACCCGATGAACGTAGCGAAACGATGAACTCTGGCCACATGATAAACCCTAACGACAAAATGAACCCAACGACCCGATGAACCGTAATAACCCGATGAACCATGATAACCCGATGAACCTAGCGAACCGATGAACTCTGGCCACATGATGAACCCTAACGACAAGATAAACTCAACGACCTGATGAACCATAATAACCCGATGAACCTAGCGAACCGATACTCTATGGCCACATGATGAACCCGAACGAGAAGATGAACCCAACGACCCGATGAACCATAATAACCCGATAAACCATAATAACCTATACATAATAACTAGTCCTGAAAACTATATTCCGACCCAACCAACGTAAAGCCGCCGCGGCTATACTGGTCTGCAGTTATGTGCCGTCGGCCGTCGGCCGCCGCGGCAGATGCGCGGCGGCCGATAGCATGTGCAGTCGCCGCTCGGTTCGGATAGTATCCCATACAAGTCCATACGAACCAGTAGTGCTGCGGCGGCCAAGGACGGCCGCCGCGGCATATGCTGTCGGCCGTCGGCCGTCGGCCGCTCGGTTCGGAACAGCACCTTTACAGTAATAGACCAAATAGCGACTCGGTAAGGCTGGACAAACCTAGGACATACTATAAAATAAACTTCCCGGTGGGTGGAATCCCGGACGGTGGTGTTCCTTAATATGCTTTAAAATTTAGCAACGGAATTTTTTTTATAGATTGAGTGATTCAAGAGGAGGGTTTTTATGTTTAATACATACCGGTCAAAGGTGTTTTTTCCGCGGGAAAACGGTTAGTACCGGGTGAATCCGCTGGGTGGGCTGGTAGTACTTACTACAAGTGCGACAGACACTGCCGCGATGAACGTTACCGCGTCAACACTTTGTTGCAAATCTCATTGCAAATGAACAGCAGTGCGACAAACACGTGTTCGACATCGCATCACACCGTTGACGAGATCTACATTTATGTTGACAGCTGTCGAACTTTTAAAGTCGTTATACATGAAGACTATGCATGTTAGACTACCAGGGCCCCGATTCTCTTGTTTTTAGCCGTTGTTATGAAAGAGACACTCAACTGTCATTCTTTTGCCACTGTGATATTCTACTCGTATATTTCTAACTGTTAGCGGAATACTAAACGACCACAACCATCTAACTGACACGCTATCGAGTTGTCGAAGACACTATGTATGATTCTGCCGTGTTCATGGTGCCCCGTCTATTTACAAACGAAAAGCTATTTGTATATTGCCATCTACCGCACCATTATGTCGCCATTATGTAAGTATACCACAAAAACATTGTAACTGCCGGACACATGTCACAGTCAACTGGTTGAAAAAGCCGTTCAATTCAACTGCACAACTAGCTCTGTAATCAAACACCGCCATTAATGATGATTGATGGTGGCGATGTTAGCCAAGATTATGACAGCTTGATGATGATGATGACTTTTGTTTATAATTTTTACGTCATAATAACAAAAAAATATCAAGAACGCGGTGGCCGATCAACGTTTAGTCGTTACGTTGAATGTGTGGTTCGGTCTACCAAAAAAGTAACTACTTACAAAACTAGGTGTGAGGTTGAATGGCGCTGTTTGATGAACGAGCTGCGACACGCACATTGCCAACGCCAAACCAATGCATTATGTACCGTATGAAATTGTAGGTCTTGTAAATCTGGGCCCAAATTCCGAAATTTTAAAAACATCAAAGTTGTGTCTGTCGAAGCCACTTAGATATCACGTTAGTTACATTTTACGGTTTGGACCTTTTGTGTGTGACATGTCGCGCTTGTGTTTGTTGCTGTTACTTAGAGTGAATCGCAATATGTATAGTAACGTGCAGTCGCAGCTGTAAGCGTTTGTCGAGTACAAGTAATGTTGCGGTAACTGTAATTGCCGTAGCGTTGTCGCTTTTGTGTAGTGAACTCGTTGTGCTGTTGTGTTAGGAAGGATTCGCTTTAAGAGCCGACGCTGCGTCGAGCGGGCTGCACGCATCGGAGCGGGACCTTTCGAACACGACACCTTGCCGCATTATAGCTACTTAGGTACGATGCGCCCTCTAAATTCGGATGGATAATATTGTCAAGACGCGCGGGCGGCCCGCGCGTGCAGCCCGCTGAACGGAGCGTCGCCACTATATTTTCTCTCTTACTTATCTTTTTCTTTACTTTTCCTATAATGTATTTTAAATGTGTTTTTACTTGTAAATATTTTTCTCCGATTTGCTCGGAAATGGCTTCATTACTTTTAAAAAATAATACGTCAATGGGCTCATTTATGTAGTCAAGGCGCAGAGGACTGTAATAGAAATTTCCGGACTAGGCCGGAAAAAAAAGGTCTCGTTTACTTTAGAAGGCCTCGACTTCGTCTCGGCCTTCCAATGCCACTCCACCAGAAATTGCTTTATACTCGGCCTGTGACGTAATGTACTATTAAGTTTCAAATTACGCAAGAACTCATAGAGACTAAATAGCGTCCCCGAAGGCTACGCGTTGTAGTGTCATGTTTTCATGTGGATGTGGTGTTAAAAGCTTCTGGTAGTCATCGCGTAACACATGTTTTACTAGTAAGCGGTCAAAAAACCCTGACACTAAAGTTCATCGGGTTGTTCGTCGACTCGGTGTGCCATAAATTCTCGCCAATATGCCTACGAAGTAGACGAACCGAACTAGGGTCGACCTTCACACATCAGTTAAATGGAGATATAACGTGTTACATTTTGTGGTAACTGTATCAGACAAAACGCGTATATTGCAAATGCGTCCAGCTTGCCTAGCGCAGAATAACAAATACTCCCAAATATGAATATTGTCTTGCAGTGGATTTTGAGAGTAGCATTATGTATGCTAGCTTCAATCCAATTAGATGATGATTCCTTTCTCCATTAAGATGCTTACCATGAGGTAAATCTTGTCATGATGTGGGTTTGTTAGAGGCTGTAGTAGAAGTGTAAAAGTAATGGTTACATCAACAACCTTTTTTATTTAGAATTTCACTTATTCTAATAGTACTGTTTCGTCTTAGAGCTACACGGTTTTCCGTCCCGTTTAGGCCCGGGCGGAAGGCCGTGTTGCTCGAAGTGTTTTTTGAATGAATAGTGTTATTTTTATAACTATTATGAAGATCAAAATTAATTAATGTAATATCTCTAGGTTAGATGTCATAACTGTTTTATCAACTAATATTGTAAATTAATCGTACGACTATGTGCTTCGGCTTTTAATCACTTAAACTTATTTAACAATATTATTATAGAAGCCATCTGGCTTGTAACTAAATGACGAACTAGCATTACATTTGTGAATAGAGATGGCGAACAGAATGTACTATTATAACGACCAATAAATATTGAAAAGGCAGTTCTTGTATCCACGCCTGTAATAAATAATATATACAGGTCGCAGCCAATTAGTTAAAAAGACGTTTAGTTGCACAGCTAGCTCGTTAATCAAACAACGCCATTAAACTATACTATCTAGTTTTGGAGTTAATATTTTTATTTTATCAATCATTCAAGCGACTGAAAAACCGCATCTTGATTGAATTAGTATCTCTCTCGACCTGCGCAACGCTAGCAGTGTCATCTTGTTTACAAAATGGCGGCGCTAGCTGCTAGCCGCAGCAGTCATTGAATGTATTTTGTTATACTTATTATAATTGAACAGTAGTCATCACTATCACATCATCAGCATCATCAATATAGTTATCATAATCTCATTGTCCTCATTATATCATCAAACCGTGGAATGATAAATATGATAATGACGACGACGATGATGATGGGTTGATGATGAGGTTGTTAATTTTTTTGTGGTAGGATGACGAAGATTATAGTGACCGCCACCACTCTACCACACACTACATCACCGATGACCACCTTACAAATTGATAATCGTCGTTGAGTTGTAGTGTAGAACGTTAACTTCAACCAACAAGCTAATGGAAGTTTGGTCGTGGCGTTGAATGGAGTTGTTTGACAAAAGATAGCTGTTCAGTTAAACGGCTTTCTCAACCAGATGATTGCGACATACATACGACAGGAATTATTAGAGTTGGTACGTATAAGCAATAAGAGCAATAATTAATAGGTAGGTGCATTCAAAGTTGAAATTGAAACTCCTTCAAAGCACATTTTCCTTGGCAAGAATCGCACTTATAATTATTTTATGACGTACTCTCGACTTTAGACTGATATAAGGCTGTGACAGAGTCGAAGTTAGAGCGAGCTCACCCAGAAAGTTAAGACTGGGTAGATGCTTTCCCACATAACGACAGAACAAAGCAAGCTGTTAGACGCCGGACTTCGAAGTGACGGTAGTCGGAAGTCAAGCGGTCCCATAATTTTAAAACAACGTTTCCCCATAAATAGTAATACTGAACCTGGTTAAAACTTTCGGTGGCGATGCAACTTTGTATTATAACGATTACCACCGATTTTTTTGGCACAGATGTAGAAGGAAAGGTAGCCCTCTTGAATCAGTGTTATTTTTAAAGCTCCCTTGGGATAAGCTGATTGCATTACTAAACAACGTGATCTTTCAAACGAAAATCAGCTTAGTGAAAGTTCTCAGACTAAAGACCAAAATTATTTAGTCAAGATCGTATGAAATAGGGTTACTGATAATACGTCCCAATTTGTTTTTAAAGCTGTATAATATTAATTCCTCAAAATCACGTCAAGGGATGAACCTGGGTATGAAACTGAACCATTTTATATATATACAAGTTTAAGGGACAGCCCTCCGAATACTATTAGGGTGCATGCATACCATGAAACTAAACAACTTTCCCCGTGGAACCTATGTCAGAAAACATCAAAAAAATTACTCCCCATACAAAATCAAGATTAGCTGACCGCAATTAATATGGGAAGTAATTTTTTTTGGCGATTCCTGAAATATTTTTTCATGGGATGTTGTTCAGTTTCATGGTCTGAATGCACCCTATGAGTATTCGGAGGGCTGCCCTTACACCCTGTATATAATAATTCTTAAAAATTTACGTCTTTTAACTGTGCCAAAAACATTTTTTTATTACCTCTCATGCAAACTGTATTGGACAGAGTCATTTGTATAGGAGCCCCAAACAATTTTAAACTTTTAGAAAAAATTATAGCATACTTTAGCAAAAACTGTACTTTTAAAAATATTTATAACATTTTTTTAATTTTATTAATGTTTCTCAATAAAACAAAAAATAAAGCCTTTCGTACCAAATAAAGAAGTGAAAGTTGTTAAGTGTCATGCCCTGTATGTCTAACATGCGTGCTACTACATATTATTTTGTCGCCTCATGCACGCAGATCTTCAGGATGAATAAAGTGCGGACATTATTCACAGTGTAGTGAGACGCAAACGATATAATGCGGTGACAAAATTATATCGTTGCATGCATGTTAGCCTAGCAGCGTGTCACGACACATTTTGTCGTCTCATGCACGCAAATCTTTAGGATGAATAAAGTGCGGACATTATTCACCCTATGAGTATCAGTAACAAAATTATATCGTTGCATGCATGTTAGCCCAGCTGGTTCACCGCTTAACAGGATCGTTACATACTACCAGGAACCCTGTATATAATAATAGCTTTTTTAATAATTCGCCATAAATATTCCCAAATATTTAAAAATTATTGAACTATCCATACAAAATTTATTTTTGCATCAAAGTTGTGTCTGTCGAAGCCACTTAGATATCACGTTAGTTACATTTTACGGTTTGGACCTTTTGTGTGTGACATGTCGCGCTTGTGTTTGTTGCTGTTACTTAGAGTGAATCGCAATATGTATAGTAACGTGCAGTCGCAGCTGTAAGCGTTTGTCGAGTACAAGTAATGTTGCGGTAACTGTAATTGCCGTAGCGTTGTCGCTTTTGTGTAGTGAACTCGTTGTGCTGTTGTGTTAGGAAGGATTCGCTTTAAGAGCCGACGCTGCGTCGAGCGGGCTGCACGCATCGGAGCGGGACCTTTCGAACACGACACCTTGCCGCATTATAGCTACTTAGGTACGATGCGCCCTCTAAATTCGGATGGATAATATTGTCAAGACGCGCGGGCGGCCCGCGCGTGCAGCCCGCTGAACGGAGCGTCGCCACTATATTTTCTCTCTTACTTATCTTTTTCTTTACTTTTCCTATAATGTATTTTAAATGTGTTTTTACTTGTAAATATTTTTCTCCGATTTGCTCGGAAATGGCTTCATTACTTTTAAAAAATAATACGTCAATGGGCTCATTTATGTAGTCAAGGCGCAGAGGACTGTAATAGAAATTTCCGGACTAGGCCGGAAAAAAAAGGTCTCGTTTACTTTAGAAGGCCTCGACTTCGTCTCGGCCTTCCAATGCCACTCCACCAGAAATTGCTTTATACTCGGCCTGTGACGTAATGTACTATTAAGTTTCAAATTACGCAAGAACTCATAGAGACTAAATAGCGTCCCCGAAGGCTACGCGTTGTAGTGTCATGTTTTCATGTGGATGTGGTGTTAAAAGCTTCTGGTAGTCATCGCGTAACACATGTTTTACTAGTAAGCGGTCAAAAAACCCTGACACTAAAGTTCATCGGGTTGTTCGTCGACTCGGTGTGCCATAAATTCTCGCCAATATGCCTACGAAGTAGACGAACCGAACTAGGGTCGACCTTCACACATCAGTTAAATGGAGATATAACGTGTTACATTTTGTGGTAACTGTATCAGACAAAACGCGTATATTGCAAATGCGTCCAGCTTGCCTAGCGCAGAATAACAAATACTCCCAAATATGAATATTGTCTTGCAGTGGATTTTGAGAGTAGCATTATGTATGCTAGCTTCAATCCAATTAGATGATGATTCCTTTCTCCATTAAGATGCTTACCATGAGGTAAATCTTGTCATGATGTGGGTTTGTTAGAGGCTGTAGTAGAAGTGTAAAAGTAATGGTTACATCAACAACCTTTTTTATTTAGAATTTCACTTATTCTAATAGTACTGTTTCGTCTTAGAGCTACACGGTTTTCCGTCCCGTTTAGGCCCGGGCGGAAGGCCGTGTTGCTCGAAGTGTTTTTTGAATGAATAGTGTTATTTTTATAACTATTATGAAGATCAAAATTAATTAATGTAATATCTCTAGGTTAGATGTCATAACTGTTTTATCAACTAATATTGTAAATTAATCGTACGACTATGTGCTTCGGCTTTTAATCACTTAAACTTATTTAACAATATTATTATAGAAGCCATCTGGCTTGTAACTAAATGACGAACTAGCATTACATTTGTGAATAGAGATGGCGAACAGAATGTACTATTATAACGACCAATAAATATTGAAAAGGCAGTTCTTGTATCCACGCCTGTAATAAATAATATATACAGGTCGCAGCCAATTAGTTAAAAAGACGTTTAGTTGCACAGCTAGCTCGTTAATCAAACAACGCCATTAAACTATACTATCTAGTTTTGGAGTTAATATTTTTATTTTATCAATCATTCAAGCGACTGAAAAACCGCATCTTGATTGAATTAGTATCTCTCTCGACCTGCGCAACGCTAGCAGTGTCATCTTGTTTACAAAATGGCGGCGCTAGCTGCTAGCCGCAGCAGTCATTGAATGTATTTTGTTATACTTATTATAATTGAACAGTAGTCATCACTATCACATCATCAGCATCATCAATATAGTTATCATAATCTCATTGTCCTCATTATATCATCAAACCGTGGAATGATAAATATGATAATGACGACGACGATGATGATGGGTTGATGATGAGGTTGTTAATTTTTTTGTGGTAGGATGACGAAGATTATAGTGACCGCCACCACTCTACCACACACTACATCACCGATGACCACCTTACAAATTGATAATCGTCGTTGAGTTGTAGTGTAGAACGTTAACTTCAACCAACAAGCTAATGGAAGTTTGGTCGTGGCGTTGAATGGAGTTGTTTGACAAAAGATAGCTGTTCAGTTAAACGGCTTTCTCAACCAGATGATTGCGACATACATACGACAGGAATTATTAGAGTTGGTACGTATAAGCAATAAGAGCAATAATTAATAGGTAGGTGCATTCAAAGTTGAAATTGAAACTCCTTCAAAGCACATTTTCCTTGGCAAGAATCGCACTTATAATTATTTTATGACGTACTCTCGACTTTAGACTGATATAAGGCTGTGACAGAGTCGAAGTTAGAGCGAGCTCACCCAGAAAGTTAAGACTGGGTAGATGCTTTCCCACATAACGACAGAACAAAGCAAGCTGTTAGACGCCGGACTTCGAAGTGACGGTAGTCGGAAGTCAAGCGGTCCCATAATTTTAAAACAACGTTTCCCCATAAATAGTAATACTGAACCTGGTTAAAACTTTCGGTGGCGATGCAACTTTGTATTATAACGATTACCACCGATTTTTTTGGCACAGATGTAGAAGGAAAGGTAGCCCTCTTGAATCAGTGTTATTTTTAAAGCTCCCTTGGGATAAGCTGATTGCATTACTAAACAACGTGATCTTTCAAACGAAAATCAGCTTAGTGAAAGTTCTCAGACTAAAGACCAAAATTATTTAGTCAAGATCGTATGAAATAGGGTTACTGATAATACGTCCCAATTTGTTTTTAAAGCTGTATAATATTAATTCCTCAAAATCACGTCAAGGGATGAACCTGGGTATGAAACTGAACCATTTTATATATATACAAGTTTAAGGGACAGCCCTCCGAATACTATTAGGGTGCATGCATACCATGAAACTAAACAACTTTCCCCGTGGAACCTATGTCAGAAAACATCAAAAAAATTACTCCCCATACAAAATCAAGATTAGCTGACCGCAATTAATATGGGAAGTAATTTTTTTTGGCGATTCCTGAAATATTTTTTCATGGGATGTTGTTCAGTTTCATGGTCTGAATGCACCCTATGAGTATTCGGAGGGCTGCCCTTACACCCTGTATATAATAATTCTTAAAAATTTACGTCTTTTAACTGTGCCAAAAACATTTTTTTATTACCTCTCATGCAAACTGTATTGGACAGAGTCATTTGTATAGGAGCCCCAAACAATTTTAAACTTTTAGAAAAAATTATAGCATACTTTAGCAAAAACTGTACTTTTAAAAATATTTATAACATTTTTTTAATTTTATTAATGTTTCTCAATAAAACAAAAAATAAAGCCTTTCGTACCAAATAAAGAAGTGAAAGTTGTTAAGTGTCATGCCCTGTATGTCTAACATGCGTGCTACTACATATTATTTTGTCGCCTCATGCACGCAGATCTTCAGGATGAATAAAGTGCGGACATTATTCACAGTGTAGTGAGACGCAAACGATATAATGCGGTGACAAAATTATATCGTTGCATGCATGTTAGCCTAGCAGCGTGTCACGACACATTTTGTCGTCTCATGCACGCAAATCTTTAGGATGAATAAAGTGCGGACATTATTCACCCTATGAGTATCAGTAACAAAATTATATCGTTGCATGCATGTTAGCCCAGCTGGTTCACCGCTTAACAGGATCGTTACATACTACCAGGAACCCTGTATATAATAATAGCTTTTTTAATAATTCGCCATAAATATTCCCAAATATTTAAAAATTATTGAACTATCCATACAAAATTTATTTTTGCATGGTAGGTCACATATATATTTTTTGCTGTTTTGGATTATTATACGATATTTCTTACTAGCGGGACACTGTAGGCTGATATAATAATAATAATCCGTTTCCAACAAAAAAACTTTTAAACTACTGAGCCAATACTTAAAACAAAGGCAATAAAACTAACTTAAGAAATTTTTTACCGCGGGAAGACGTGTGGCTGCGGGTTAAACCGCTGGTGATTCTTCAGTCATTAACAGTTAAATAGGGCATTTAAGAAGAAAAAAAACTTTGTAAATATATGGAATTTGATATCAGATTTCATTGGCATAGCTTCCGTCGATTAACAAAAACAAATCATAGATAAACCAGAGTTCATCTTAAGCAAATTAGTTAAAGTGTAGTTTAGTTAATTTAAAACGACATTTGTGGCGTAATATAATAATAATGTACTTTACAATAATATTATTAGTGTTATAGGTAATTAACCCATAAAAGTCTAATCCTTAATGGTAAAACAATTAGGTGTAAATTAACATCATGAAAATTATACATTCGCCTTTCATAAATTAATAATATTACGTAAATAATTTTTAAGTTATTATTATAAAGTCATGTAAGACTACATATAACTTTTACATAAATAGTTTAATTTTAAGAACTTACCGATGATTGAGTGCTTTTTATAAGAAAATATACGTATTTCTTCACAATGTTAATTTATGATAGGAGCCCGCCGCCGATATTGAGCCCAAATCACGAAGCCCCAAGTAAGATTACAAGTAAAACCTGTCAGACGTACCTGCATCCGCTTTATTGCTTGGCAGACTGAGTGCCACTTGTCAGTATTTACTTGTGAACTTGTAGCTTCGTGAGAGGGGGTGGTAGCGGCCGGGTTGGGGAACAGGGGTTAGGGACGTGTTTATTTCTTGGTCGGCGTGCCGCGCTGAGTGAGTCCTTCGAACCGCTTGAACGTGTAGTTGATGAACACCCAGTCCTTATACGCCACCTCTCCGTCGGCCGGAGCAGCCGCTGAAAATTCCCAAATCAAATATTATAGATGTAGATTTAAAGCCGTGTTTCAGCATCAGCCCATTTCTTTCCCGTGGGAGTCGTAAGAGGCGACTAAGGGACTTGAGGGTGTGTATTGGAATTTTTGGCGATGGGCTCACAACCTGTCACTATGGCGATACACAATTTTCCGGATGGCCCTCAAATATATGTCAGACGTGGCGTGAATGTCCGTTTTTTGCGGCTGTTTGCGCTCTGCCTACCCCGCTAGGGATGATGGGCGTGATATGTGTATGTATTGTAGATTTAACGCTTAGCGACAGTGTTTAAGGGAATCGGATGTCGGAGTCTGACAAGCTAACCTGTCGCTTAAGCAGTTGCTGCTCTCTCTCTACCACACAATGCTTTTTTTATGAATGATGGGTTTGCTCTTGACTCTAGTCTAGGTCATAGGACAAAGACAGTCTAAGATGGAGCGAGCTCACCCAGAAGAAGCCTGTTCACTCTTACTTTGAAGAGATTAGGATTGTATGCGATTGGAAACACAGACGCAGGTAGTGACTTCCACTTTTTAGCAGTGCGCATTATAAAGATGACTGGAAGCGCTTAGTCTGAATAGGTGGAATGGCAACCAGGTTTGACGGTACACTTACGTATCTCGAGCTTGACATCTGGGAAGTCGTCGAAGTTGGAGGTGTCGTCGATGGAGCGCACCTCCACGGTAATGGCGGCAGGGCGCTCGCGCACGTGCGACCAGTCCACGCCGCGGAAGAACGACACCGACTTCACGTCCTCGATGCCGCGCTGCGAGCCCAGTCTGAGGCAACAAATTAAATAAATAAATATCCTGGAGAGTTCACACAGCGCCATTTAGCCCCAAACTAAGCAAAGCTTGTACTATGGGAACTAGATAGCTGATATTAATACTTTAATACTTTCTTTTTTATAAATGCATATTATACATAGAAAGACCCAGACTAAACAGAAATATCTGAAAATGACTTAACAGACATTTGTGAGTTGGGGGAATCGAACCCTCGTATCGGCGTAGCAGGCAGGGGTACTATTCGCTACACCATCGGGCCAGTCGTTTGTTTCAATCAGTCAATCATTTGTTTATTTTGCTACCCTCGGCGCATTTCACGTCAAAGATCAGTTCTCCATAGTTTAAGTCAATGGCACTAAGCATGCCAACACTTTGCCTTATCTGCGGCATCACCCCACATTGCCGCACCATATACGAACCTGCGATCTGGCTCCGAGCAAAAGCGAAGTATGGTTTCCCTCGCCTCCTCACTGATCGGTATCTCAGGCGGGAAGGTCAATGACTCCCGCCATGACATCACTTTGCGGTAAGTCTCTTGCGGAGATTCCGAACAAAATGGCGGATATCCGATAAGCATTTCGTACCTGAAAATGAGATGGACGTTAAAAAAAATTGCAGATAATAATATATACTCCGTGCATGTCGTGCAACAAAATAATATCATTTAGCCGTTTTTTATTGTTGAGCACGGACTACAGAGCGAATCCACATGTTTTCAGCCTGATGTGGGCTAAAAGTTCGCAAAGTGCTGTACTCTATGTTTCTAAATGAAAATTTCTATAACACTGATAAGTAATTTAAAAAAGCAAGTATAGTGGTAGGTGATTTTATGTGAATTACTTGCAATAAGCGCTTTTCCTTTTGACACACGCATGTTGTCATACATAATTTCCACACAATACATACAATTTTGCTAGTGTGTGTAGTTAGTTGTCTTGAACTTATTAAGAATACAAACTAGAACTAAATAACCAGTTTGATCAATCGCTCAGGAGCATAAGAAAAGCTTATAAAAACCCTATAACTGTCTTTTGTACAAATAAAAGTCGAATGTTTCAAAATAACAAAAAACATAACCCGGAAGCTTGGGATACTTCATTCTACAATCTTCCTAAATAAATCCAGAAGCTTATCACGACGACATTATATTTGAAAAAATATATTTTGAATCTCGTTTTAACATCTTTCCAAATAACTTTAGAAATACGTCCAAAATAATAGGAATTTCTCCGAATTCCTAGATCTGTTTAGGACGATGGCAGAATTAAGTAACAATTTTATCACATTCTGGCTTTCGGCTAATTGGGGGTTCGGCTGAATTCCTGATTTAAAATGGCATTTTACAGCGATATGCCCATTCAATCATTCGCAGAGTTTTAAAGGCAGTTGCATATTTAACTAGGTGTATTGTTCACGGTACAACCATTAGACTAAAAATTTGTTTATTTTTGGTTAGCTTTGAGTATAATTGATTGACTTTGTTACAAGGAAACCTTCCCTTGATTTCACAAGACCTATTTAACAATATCCCGCTCAAGTCAGTAGTAAATTATTGTATGAACTCCGTCGAACCCGTTGCGTTGCTGTGTTTTCCTGTGAGAATGAGAGACTTTTCTAAAGTAAAATGTATCCTAAATGACCCGAGTATTAAGCTATCATAATACAAAATTTTGTAGAAATCCGTCCAGTAATTTTTACGGGAAACGTGGACAAACAGACAAGCAAACATATTTTTTACTTTTGTTTTGAGATCTATAAACATGAATTGAATTAAAAGCAAAATCTTTCTTTAAAAATATTCAATGTACAGATCTGTTTTATTGTTTTAAGGAGAAAATACGTAAACTTTAAAAACGCAGTATTTTTTTATAACAGTCATCTAATTGCAATTTGAACAAGATTGATTCTTAATTCTTCGCTACTATGAAATTGTTCGGAAGTTACACTTTGCCGAATGTTTTAATATCAAATCGATAAAATTTCGCATAAGGCCTTTTAGCAATACACTCGCATTAAAAAGCAACTCTTAAAAACTGAACTATCCACCGAGCCATAGTCAGTATACATGGCAAGACTACAGAATTTTACATTTGTAATAAAATTAAATATGTTTATTACATTAAATAGGGTCATAATGTAGGTGTTATATATAAGTCAATGAAATTCGCACAATTTAGCTTACTTAAATTAGCATGCACATTATTATTTGTGAATTAAATATAATTTTATTAAATACCAAACTTTAAAACACTTCACGTGTTATCCCGCCCGCGCTTGAAAATTTTGTAAGTAAATAAAAAAGTTTTGTTAGTTCATTCATTAAATTAAATGTTACATTCCGAATAAGATTTCTGTTGTATGACCGGGAATCGAACTCATAAGTTTCAAAATGTAGTAAGCATGTGCGTTGCACTACCAAGGTTAAAGTCACACTGAAATAAATAACTTTCGCGTAGCTTATTTTAGTAAAGGTTTTGTGTTTAGTTTGGATAAGATGTAAATATTAATACAAGGAGAAAATATCTCTTTTTTATTTGCACTAGTATTCACGGTAAAATGAATGGCATTAACGTAAATACTTGCAGACCATACTAGAGTGATTCATTTTTCCTCATTAAAAGAACGACACAATAAAAATAAAAGTTGAAAAAGAGTAGTTAAAAGAAGTGGAGGTACTGACATGATAACTCCAAGGCTCCACCAGTCGGCCTGCGGCCCGTAGCCGGTCTGCAGGAACACCTCAGGCGCGATGTAGTCGGGCGTGCCCACCGTGGAGTAGGCGAGCGCCCGCCGGTTGCGCTTCCACGACTCTGCGCGCCGTTTCGAGTCCATCGCCGACGACGACGTTGAAACTAAAAACAATATCAACCGTCAACATCATGCCACGCCACACAATTCTGATAAATAACACTTATAGAAGAAGTACTAACAAAGGTGGTGCCACGACCGGATGCTGCCCATGCCATTCTCAAAAGATGTCAGCGTTTTTGCTGTCAAAAACGCAATAAATTTCTGTACAGTTCACATTAGTAATAGGAGCAAAAGCAAATATTCATTAAAGGCGAAGAAAATGGATCTTGCACAGATTAAAAGCAGCATATAATTTAAGCTGTATTTCAAAGTATTATAAAATATGTCACAAGCCAGTGCGACAAATCTTTTATTGGACAAAAACAATATATTATCACAAATTATCTTATACCTTACCCCTTGAAGTAATAAACCATAATATGGTCATGACTCCAAGTCTCCAGCTAGAACACTTACGTCCTCTCTCATTCCCAAACCTCGTGGCGGTGTTGTATGGACTTACTGAAATCGGACGGAGTGGCGCGCGAAAGGTCGCGGTAGAAATCAGTGCGGTGGCTCTTCTTCAAACCGGTGCACAGACCGAAATCACTCAACTTGATGTGACCACGAGCGTCCAGCAGCAAATTATCCGGCTTTATATCTCTAAAAGTTGTATAAACACACGCTATAAAATATTGATGTAGAAAAAAAACCATTTTCTAATTGTATTTAGATCTACAAAATACTAGATAAAATGTTTACATAGTTAACCTTCAGTGACAGTTTCAGTAATAGGGCTATGATGACAATTATTGCTATAACTATAATACAATAACACATCAAGCGAATAGATAATACGTACCTGTGTATGAAACCCAGTTTATGTATACTATCGATAGCCAATGCTGTTTCAGCTACATAAAACTGCGCGCATTCTTCGCTCAGCGTGTCTTTCTTCATGAGCAACGTCATCATATCACCACCGGGCAGGAACTCCATGATGAGGTACAGGTTCATGGGGTCTTGGAAACTGTAGTACATTTTCACCACCCATTGGTGATCCGCTTCCACAAGTATATCGCGTTCGGCACGAACGTGAGCAACCTAAAAGTACCGAAATACGTTTCAGCCCAATACATATTATTATCATCAAGGGTTAATATGAGATAATAACTAATTCGAGTCATTGACACGAAGAAGATGAAATCAGATGACACACTCGCCTAGGCGAGGCCTTTTTAGCTTGAGTTACTGCCTATTAACATGTTCTGTGGCCATGAAAGGCTTGAAATGTATGTAATAGCGTAAACTATTCACCTGTTCTTTTTCCAGCATATCCGCTTTCCTCAGAATTTTCATTGCGTACACGTGGCCGGTGTCCTTCTTTTGCACTAGTCTTACCTCTCCGAAGGCGCCTCTACCTATCACCTGCAAACATGGTTCACTTTGCCAAATTGTGTGGAACAGATAGTTATTGTTATGAAATGAATATAAGGTGATAAAAGTGAAAAAACATGTGGGGTAAAATTTGTTTTATCAAATCATACACCTACCTTTAGAGGTTCAAAGTCCTCAACTCCTAGCCTAGATCTTTTTAGCCTGAGGAATTCAGTTTCTTTCTGTGCATGTTGCTGTCGTTTTTCTTGCTTTTGGCTCTCTGACAAACTTTCATCTTTGAGCGTTTCTTCAAGCTTCTCCAATCTAGTAACATCATAAAAAATTAACATTATCTAATAGAACAGCACTGTAATCTTAAATGTGATGTACTCCGTGCACTTAAAAGTCACTCTTCTTCCAAGCGTTGTGGAATAAAAATTGCACAAACCTCTGTTTCCTCTCATAATGCTGGGATATGAGATTCGAATAGAAGTTTTCTAGGGTGACTTTTGCTTTGGTGGCCTTGTCCAGCGTATGTCCGCTGAATCTTATGTTGTCGGCGCCCGTCATTTCCAGCACCCCTGCAACAAATTACATGCAACCAGTGACTTAACGCACTGTGCCAACCAATTAAGAAGGCAAGTAAGCGATCGCTCTGCTCATTTATTAAGCCCTATCGCAATAAATGAAATTTGTGACTGATTTCGGTAAGTAATTTTTCCAAATAAAGTGCGTTTTAATGTATTCATATTCAAGCATCTCGAAAATTTTACTTATAATGACTTAGCCAGGTTACAATGATTTGCGTAATACTAATGAAACTGTCAGACCTGAACATACCTACTTATATAATTTATCTCAATGTTGTTTTGTTGTAATTGTAACGCAAAGGAACCTTTTCGAAATTTATAAGTATTTACGTAGAACATTACGAAGAAGGTAATACCGTTACAACCTAGGCCATGTTTTATCATGCTTTAATTTTTTTATTATGTTATATAAAATCTACAATAGCAATCCACACGCGTCATATCTTAAACGGAGTCATCATCAACAGCCGCAACACTCTTGCTGGACATGCACCTACCTCTACTGTGTGGTTATTGTCGCCTTTCACAACATCCACAAAATGACGTCCTTCCATTACCCCACTGAACTTACACACATAATACACACACATACATGATTCACCTAAAAAGAACTGTATGCACTGTTAAATTAAAAAGTATCCTAGCCTAAGCAAGTATTAACATTATACGAAATGCGGTAGAAATCCGTACAGTACTTTTTGCGTGGACAAACAGACAAAAAAGCTTTTTTCAATCAAAAAGAAGAAGAACATGAATCTACAGACTTGTTTGAGTTTCAGTTTTATTAAATGTACTTATGTATAGATAAAGAATAAACAAGATATTTTTGTGTGTATGTATTTTTGTAAAGCATTTGCTTAAAATACTTACAAAATAAAATATACACACAAATACAATGAGTATTATTTATTATTCTCTAAACTATAATAAGTATAGATAAGGATTAATAAACCAGGATCCCGTGGCTGGCTATGATTCATCATTTTAAAAAAGCTGCAGCTTTAAATGTTTATGTGCACTAAAATAGGCAAATATGTTTGAGTATTGGTAACTTGGGTGCCAGCAGTTGTCATCAATGGAAAATATAGTTGATGTACATTAAAATACATAGCCTACGTATATATACATTGCCAGATTACTAAAGCAACATTGCAGTTGTGCCATGCATTATGTGACATTCCAATCATGATGTTGTACTGGACCATCTAAAATTACATGCATTTCATTGTCCTGTTGTGAACTGACCGACCCTAAATAAAGGTCTTACATCATATAGGCATGACACACGCAAATGTTTAAATTATTTACTTACTTAATTCTCATCGACAATTTTCAACATTGTCAAGCTATCCAATGAGTGATTCTATTATATACTATCAAAACCTCCATGTAACAAGCTGTTGTTAATAATGTCATTATTAAGAAGGCAGGCATAATTTACATTACTTACTGTATGTCAAAGTTATAAGTAGCTATTTTGTAGGTGGCTATGGCTATTAAGTGGAAAAATTATGTGATTGACGTGATTTTGATTTTTGAGCACTAGAATTTTAGAGAAATAGTCTCATACATAGCAATAAAGTTTTATTATTAGGGAGTACTGTGCTTAAACCAGAGCAGTGTGATGATCAAAATTAGCACTGTTATGAGTATAATGCAAATTGCCTAATTGGATAGTACTTTATCAGTACAGCATATTTAATATTTTTAATCTTTATTTCAGTATATAAATAACTGTTTAACCAAGAAGTTGTTCAATGTAATGGGTTTTTGAAGTCCTATGGCACCCTGCTGGTGCAAAGAACCCAGAGAGATTCTTCTATTTTGACCCTTTAATATAATGGGCAGGCTCAGTTTATCAACCTTTTTTTGTGTTATTTCTAACTATGCTTTTCTTCATACCTGGAGGCTGGGGCGCTGGAGCCGGTGTATCTGGGGCCACCGTAGTGCCCGAGGTGCTTTTGCCCCAAGACACGGCTCACTCTGAAACATAATCAATATTATTTAACATTAACATGAAGACTGTGTGTCAGGTCAGTTCTATATTGCATTCCATTCAAACAATGCCTAATGACATATACTCCAAATTCTGTTAAAAAATTGTTTATTCTTAGAAATATCCTTGAAGCAGGTGTGAATCATTTAATTGGTAATATGTTGTTCCTTGATTCAGTGTCTCACAGAAAAGAAGAATCTTGATAAGGTTCTTAAATTGAAAAAAAGCTTTCATTTAATAACCCACCAGTCAGTAGTAGTAGGAATTTAAAGTAATTTAGTACAAAGTTCTGCAGGATAACAAAGTGCCTATGATAGTGATGAAGATAGAAGAATAATAACAATAACCTATCAGCAAACAATACAGAGTGATGTATGTGATGAACTCATAGATCAAGGTAAATACATTTCAAGGCTAATTTTAAGAGACTCATGATGTTATATATGAACTCCATACAGTACACCTCAGAGTAGCGCGCAAACACTCTTCAGCACAACAAAATAGAAGAAGAAAAAATAAGATCGCACTAGAATCGCACGATATTTGCGTCACATAAAGATGGACTAATGCAAGATAATGAATACCACCCGACACCGCGGCCTGGGGCTCTCGTTTCGCACTTACCTTGGGTTGAACTGTGACAGGAAAATCTTTGAGCTTGTGCGTATGCTACTTCTCTACACTAGGAAATACACAGCATGAAAATATTGTTGATATCTCACGAGTCCAAAATCGATAAGCAAAAGATCAAAATTCAGTCGGATTGTGGCACAGTGTAACTATACTCTTGATTCTATTATTACACCTATTGGATTTCTGATAGAAGCTTTTCGTTAGAAACAGTTAATCCCTTTGTTAAATGAATTACGAAAGCGATATAACGGGATTTTTCGTGAACGACCCGAAAAATTGCACAAAGGAAAATGTCTGTCAGTCAAAATCTATACTCTTTGGACGGACGAACAGACTTGACAACGGACTCGGTTTCGACTCGTGCGCTTATACAAATTATACTTTACATTGCTGCTAAACTTCTAAGCTGTGACTGGATTCACAGAACAAAATTAACCTCAAAACGGCAATGCAAATACTCAAAATTGTAAACGCACAAGTGAACAGCAAGCCCATCGAACGTAACAATCTTGGTGTATATAAAGGTTGATACACACCGTTGGTAAATTTGCCGTTAAACGTCTAGGGCTTTCTCAACCAACCCCGCAAGGTAATAAATTGTGGTTATTATGTTGTCATCTAATTTCTTCTCCGTAACCTTGCTGGCGCATGGCGTTCCTTTTTCGGACTCGTAGTCGTTATTCATTATTAGCGATATCAAAATACGCTTTAATAAGTGCCACTAGCGCACCAAACATTAGGTTCAAACAACTGCAATTACCTCATAGTAAAGAAAATCACAAGGACTTTCATTGGGCTGGTGGACGACTCGGAGTTCCACACAAAAAGAAGAAGAATCAAAGACTCTAGCAAAGATGCTTTTCTAGATGATCAACGCTTTCTGAGTACTTTTTCTTTTTTTAACATTTTTAAAGGTCTTGGGTCTTGGCGCGGATCCAGGGGGGGGGGCTATAGGCATTGTGCCCGCTCCTGTTTCCGTCGATTATAAAAAAATGGTTAGATAATATTATAGATCCCTTCATGTTAAAAAAAAAAACAATATAGTTATAGGGGCAATGGAATCCCCGCTGCAATGCTGACACTCACACTGCAAAATAGAGCCAACGATATTGTTTTTTTACACGAAGATACCTATAATGCCGGTAGTGGTAGATGTTCTGGATGCCAGTACCGGGGCAGTGGAGGCATCCGGAACAGTTGCCGGTACCAGTTGCAGTGACGGTTGCCGTAACCGGCTACTATGGTACAGTTGCTGTAGTAGCCTAAGACTGGGAACAAATTCATAAAGTGATAAATATCAACTATGTGTTGATAAAAATCTGCATGGGAGTCGAAAAAGTGACTAACGGATAATTATTAAGGGAATGGGCAGCAACGGTCCTTGTGAATGTAATTGCCAAGCGTGGGGAGAATGGCAATACCCCCATTAGAAGGCTCACTTCTAGCAGTGGATTGTTATGTTGTGTTTTGAGTAGTGCCCCACCGAGAATCTATTGATAACACCTGTTTTGAGTGCTACTATCTCATCTTGCTTGACACTGTTGGGAAATTTTAGTCACGTCAGTCACAGTCACAGTCAGTTTACGCTCAATGGTAAAAAAAGGTATGATGCCTTTGGCGTTAAGTCCGCCCGTGTACATTTTTGTACACGTACAAGTTTGGGGTCGCTTCGCTCGCAATCAGTTTTGTGTTTGTGTGGTACCATAGATACTATAAACTAAAGGGAGATTTGTTACCGAGCGAAATTTGTTCGAGTCCCGATGTCGCCACAGAAATTTACACCTACATGCGCATAGAAATACGAACGCGAGTTTACACTCGTACATTCACAAAACTAGACCAATCAAAAGACGCGAGCGAGACACACGCACACATTCAACAATTTGAATTTTACGCTAGTGATTGACAGCGTCGATAACTCATTGTCGATATGTAATAGAGCATGGCGGGACATTGTAGTATGGAGAGGAAAATTAAATTACGTAATTTTTGCGTTAGGAGATGAAACATATGTCAATCGGTAGTGCATAAAAATACAATCAGAAAATACTCTTCGTAAAAATGTCGTCAGTGATATACTTTAGGTTAGGAGTAAATAAAGGTTGAAAATATTATTTCCTATTTTATTTTATGTTTATAAATTCCTGAACAAGTGGAAGTTAATAAGTAAAAGTAAAAATAAAATACTCGTATTCTTGAGAATCATTTACTAGTGATTTTTGATTTATCTTCTTAGCAAATATGTAAAGTAAGTAAGTAAGTAAAAACACTTTATTGCACATTTAAAACACAAATAAAAGACAGGAAAACTTAAACTAAAAATGCGCAAAGGCGGCCTTATCGCTGAAAGCGATCTCTACCAGACAACCTTTGGGTGGAGGAGAAATCAAAGGGAAGAAGAGAGTAGTGCATAAATAAAGGTAAGATCAGACAGTGTAAGTACATTAATAAATATACTAAATCATACCATATTATAATATACTAAAATATATAATATTATAAATAAATACAGATTATAATACATAAGTATAAATACATATTTATATATATGTATATATATATAAGTTAGATAGGATTGTAATCTAAGAATGCAATAGGATACAATACTAACTAGCGAACAGACTTTGTCATAAAATGTTGATGTACCTTAATTTTAAAGGTATCCAAAGAAGTACAGTGACGTATTTCTCGTGGCAACGCATTCCAAATGTGAGTGGCTTGTACTGTGAAAGATTCCTTGTAATAACCCGATCGCGTAAATGGAGCCTTCAAAACATTATCGAATTTAGAACGGACTGTTCTGTTGTGCTCAAATCCAAGAAAATTGAACCGTTCAGTTAGGTAAGCAGGCGTCAGAGGATTGTGTAGAATGTTATACACGAGAGCTGCTGTATGTGCATCCCTACGCAATCTGATCGGTAACCATCCCAGCTGAGCACGGAACGCAGAAATGTGATCGAACTTGCGCAAGCCGAAGATGAACCGGATACACAAGTTCTGCATACGTTGGAGCTTATCTAACAGGTCCTCATTAAGATCCAGGTAGCACGTGTCAGCATAGTCCAAGATTGGTAGGAGAAGTGTCTGCGCTAACTGTATTTTGGTCTTGACTGGCAGTAAGTTTTTCCATCGCTTCAGACTTCCAGCAGCAGCAAAGATCTTACGACTAACCTCGGACACTTGCTGTGACCATGACAAGGAGCTGTCAAACAATATACCCAGATTTTTGACGACTCTGCAGTATGCAAGCACATCATTGTCGAAAACTACAGGTGGGAGACTATTGGTATTAAAGCGAGCTAACTGTTTTGATCCACCCAATATAATCACTTGTGATTTACTGGGGTTTACAGCAAGACCATGTGAACGGCTCCAGTCCAGAATAGTGCATAGGTCGATGTTGATTCGGTCTATACCAGAGGCAATATCCTCGACAGAGCATTGCGTGTAGATTTGGAGGTCATCAGCGTAGAGATGGTATTGGCAATGAAGAAGCGGAGTGATAAAGTTAATGAAGAGGGAAAAAAGGAGAGGTGACAGCACTCCACCCTGGGGTACACCAGACGCAATATCGCAGAAAGACGACGTTTGATCGTCCACACGAACGCACTGCCTGCGACCAGTCAGGTAACTGCAGAACCAATCAACCACCGCGTTGGAAATATTAAGTGACCTTAACATTGCCAGGAGAATGTCAAAATCAACTGTGTTAAAGGCGTTGCTAAAATCTAATAATACAAGGATTGTGACCAGTTGATTCGACATCCCCAGGCGTATGTCGTCAGACACCTTTATTAAAGCAGTGACTGTACTGTGTCCAGGGCGGAAACCGGATTGGAACGGACTAAGGATGGAGTTAGAATTTAGAAAGGAACAGAGTTGGTGGTGGACTAGTCGTTCCAGGACTTTGGAAAGGAATGGGAGAATGGAAATAGGACGGAAATTTGCTGAAATGTACATACAAATAAGTTCCTTAAACCTTCAATAATGAAACAAACTTTACATTTTTTTAATGAAAATTAACATAATATGTACATATTTAACAAATACTATTTGTTTGACAACTATAATTCAATAATCAAACAAAACTTTACAAATAATTGTAATCAAACTTAACACATATGTGCATATAATTACAAATACTATTTGTTCTATAAGTAACTATTCAATAATCAAATAAAACTTTACAAATAATTTTAAATCAAACTCAACAGTTATGTGCATATATTTATAAATGCTTTTTGTTCTATAACTATTCAATAATCAAATAGAACTTTATAAATAATTTTTAATCAAACTTATCAGTTATGTGCATATATTTATAAATGCTATAATTGTTTTATAACCATTCAATAATGAAATAAAACTTTACGAATAATTTTTAATCAAACTAAATAGTTATGTGCATATATTAACAAATACCATTTGTTCTATAACTATTCAATAATCAAATAAAAATTTACAAATAATTTTTAATCAAACTTAACAGTTATGTCTATATAATTAAAAATGCTACTTGTTCAATAACTATTCAATAATCAAATAAAATATTACAAACAATATCAACCAAAAATTTAAACATATCCTATGAACAAATATTAACGTGTTTTATTAATATTTAGTAGTTAAACAAACATAATATGAAATCTTAATTCAAGAAAACATTTAAGGTAGTCATCTACCTTAGTAACCAAGATTATTTATATAATTATGATCTAGTTTTGATTCGGTTAAAATTTACTGTCCGGTAAAGTGCAGGTATTTATTTAAAACCTGACGTTTAGATAATTTCCATTTGCCACCAATTAGGTCCTCTATTTGTGGCATTAATCCACTCCTTTTTTGTTGTAGGATCTCGTGGGAACCTAAAAATTAAATGTTGCCTATAAAAGTCATGTAAATCGTATGCGTAAAATGGCTGTCTATAATGGCAAACGATTACCAAAAATTCAAATTAAACAAATAAATATAGCCAAAATTGGCTCCGCTGGAATAAAATAAAATGACAGTAGATAATTCTACCTGCTTCGTCTTTTAAAATTTAACTTTATATTTGAAATTATATCCATGGCGATTTATCTTACATATAATCCGATAATTTATAATATCCTTTACTTTACTACAGTTTTTTTTAAACAACTTTAAATACCACGTGGCTGAGTGTAGATAGGTGAGTCATTTTCCTGTGCGCTGCGCACCGTACCTACGTAATTAAATAAAAAAACAAACCGGTTATTGACAACAGATATTTCTGTCTCTTTCGCACACGAGACAAAAGAAAATAGGAAGTAGGCCATGAATTTTACCTACTTCTGTGACAAAAAATCAAATAAGTAAATTGAATTAATTTACTATGCAAAAGCTAAGAAAAAAATTGTATTACATCACCGGACGAGTCATGGTCGCATTAATATTACTTTCAATGCTATTTATTAATCGTGCCACACATGGATTTAAATAATTAAATAAAAAAAAATATACCCAATAGATTATGATATTGATTTAGCTATATAATTGTAATTATAACTTTTTTGTAAACATTGCAATGTTTCTATTTAAATTTTAATATTTATTGACTTCTATATCCTAATAAAATCACGATGAATACTTTTGCAAAATAAATCAAATCTATCGATACTTTACACAATCGGACTACAAACACTAACTCACGACTGCGAGGAGCGGCGGTACTATACAACTTGCATTATTTTGTAAACTTTGATGTGTTCACTGTCCATTGCGTTACGGAAACGAGACATTTGAACAATCTTCTGAGCAGAGTAAGCATTGTACACCGTTTGCTTATAGAACTGGGACTATCGCTATGGTTCGTGGTGAATCTTAGAAAAATATTACTACAAAATTGATTTTGTTTATTTTTGATGTAAAATCAATAATAATGACTACTTACCGATGGAATGTGACTCCATGAGACTTGAAGTTGCACTTATTGCTTCGATTTTTGCAAATTACCACTGAACAACACGGCATTTCACTAAAAACGTCGATCGCGACTGAACTGCGACTGAGCACAATAATCACCCCCGGAAGCAAAGTATGATCATTCTGCACCAACTAGTGTCGCACCGGCCACGCCCCCTTTTCACATCTCCCTTTAGTTTATAGTATCTATGTGTGGTACCCTTCGCACTCTCTTAGTGCTGCTCACAGCAAGCCACTTTTAAGGTAAAAGTCGAGCTCGCTTCACTTGCATTATGGAATTCCTTTTTTTAAACTCTTCTCTCGCCCGATAGATGGCGCTGTGCTCCTCGGTACATCAACCTAAGGAAGGGAACGTCATATAATTTAGATTTCTTCATGAGATCGGAAATTAACTTATCATTACATCACTCGCATCACAAAAATATTTACTTTCATGGGTTTCCCTTTCCCTGCATATTAACGAAAACCACAACAAGACAGAGTATGAATTGATAACATAGCGCGAAAAACGAGGATAGATTCAGAAAGAACAATTACTTTTTTATGCCTTTTGTGTTTGGCATCTAAAGTAAGGCCTTCCCAATAATCCATGTTTGACAGCTGTCAGATTCGTGCTAATGCTATGGCAGAAGGTAAACTTCTCTTTGTTAATATATCTTGTAGTATGGAGATGACAGCTGTAAAATATGGCTTATTGGAATGGCTTTACTTTAGTAACGTAATCAGTTCAACGCCAATCTACAGAGTGCTTGAAATGTAAAACTTATTTTTTAATTCTCAAAAAGAAAGAAAGATGTGATACCTATCTCAATTTCCCTTAGTGATGCTCATTCTACACCTGTGTAAGCGTCAAACATTAGGGTAGCTTTCGCTTTACTCGTTTTAGTTTTGTGTTGGTTACTCTAGATGCCACCACCACCCCCTTTCCAAGCCAAACCTTGGATCCGCGCCCTTTCGTTTCAAGAGTGTTTAAGCGCTAGGGTTTTTTTGCATGGGTATGGTGTGAAAATAGCGATACGCACGCAGTGTATCACACATGCACACGCTGCTCGCGACGCTGCCTGTGCCTGTGGTATTTTAACAATGTGTATTAAGTTTATCGCGTAGTTGGTTAGCAATGGGGGTTTTTCTGTTGACAGTTCTGCTGATAGATTTTAACCAGAGGGCGCTGTTGAGACACTTCAATCTGGCTGGCGTCAGCCATAGTTTTGGTCACAGGTTCCGTTTCACGTTTTGTTCGTTACTAATTCATTCTGTCAGTTTGATTTGGTACAAAATAAATTTCGTCTTGCTATTATCTTATGTGTCATTCATCTTAACAGACAAATAAGAAATTTAGAACAATTGAATACACACAAAAAAAATTTAAAATGGTACATATTTTTGTGTAAAGAAACGTTATTTCAATATAAGCTCAGCGCCCTCTAAATGACACTCGAGAATCATGAGTCATGACCATGTCGCTGGCACCGCTGGCACCCCATAGTATATATTTTTCAAAGCTGAAGTGTCTGTTTTAATCTAGGGTCCACAGCTTATTTCAAGATTCTGCCTTCACAAACCTTTTTTACCGTTGATGAGATTGCTTATTTTGGTAGTGAGAACATTTGTACCGCAAAGATTTTAGAAATATCGCCATTTTACAGTGTCACAGGGTCCAAATGATTTTATAACCTCAAAATTGGAAAAGCTTCAATATCTCTGCAAAGGATTGATCTACAAACAAAATGATCGCATGGATGCCGTTACAAATCGCAAATCTTTATTTGTACCGCTTTTTTATACCTTGTAAATACCATATAGAGGAATAAAAGGCGATTAACGCTCATATGGCATTTGGTTGTTGGGCTTTCGTATATCTCCGTAAATATAGCGGTACAAATGTTCTGAAAGAAATCCCAGTAACAATACAAGCGGTACATTACATAGCTACAACCAAAAAATCCGTATCTGCTCTAATTTACGAGAAAACAACACTGTAAAATTTGCAAGAAAATGATATGTACATGACCAAAGCTCGGCCACGGCACAGTATAATCAATAGTACTAGCATACAGTATGGTCACTCCCTGCCTACCCCTAAAAGCGCCGCCCACCCGCGCTCTGAGGACGCTCAGACACCGGCTAGCAAGGACGTGACGACGACTTGGTGCAGCGAGCGAAGGCAGCGCAGCGTAAATTATACTAAACTAATTAATATTAGAAATAATTTTGTGATCGGTGTGTGTTGTGCTATGTACGGTTGTTTGAGCACTGCAAACGACAAAACTAAAAGAAAATTCTACCGATTCTACCTGTCTTTACAAATCTAAGTATTTTTAAAGAGTTTTATGTTTTAGTAGCAAAGAATAGGCGCTTATGTTTTATATTTATTTGACATTATCCGTTTAAGACCTTATCCTATCAGTTCACGCTGAAAACAAAACAAATTCTATAAGAACAAAAAATCATGTTTTCAACTTACGTAATATTTTGGTGACCGTCATTTATTTACAAAAAAATTGTTATTTCGTTTATACTATTTGAAATGGGAAACTACTGTAAAAATTGAGCACAGACATCCACCTTACAGCATAAGTACATTATGATTCCTATTTATTCCTAATCCGCGCGCAATAAGTTTCGAGTAATTGGGGTCATCGAACTTGAACTGGCCGGGCAATGGCGGCGGCCGGCCAGCCATTTTTTTACAAGCCCGCAAATCAAATTCAAACCCGCTATTACAAGGTCATTTCATATTGACGCACATTGTATTCCCGATTCGCGAACGCACAACGAACAAATTAAGGTAAAATGGCGGCAACCCTGACATGTCTTATCTCACACACACAAGCATTTTATCGTAAGCGTTCATCTACGCGAGCTTAGACTGTGTGCGTAGCAACGCGTTTGTTTCATACATTTGAGCGCGAGTGTCCGAGGTGTGGCCACGGTGTTCACTTTTAGACTTTTAGCAGCGGTAATATGCGGATTTGGATTTTGATGCCGATATGCACTTTATACCGACCGAAATTTATTTCATATTCTTCAAACAAGTAACTAATACATAGATGGACCGTCAAAGAAATAAAGTTTGTGTAGTGAAGGCGAAAATTGAAATTCAGTCGCGTCAGTTACAAACCTTAAACGTTTTACACACATATTGCCTTCGGTAATCGTTCCTGTAGTTTCGGAGATTAGCCCGGTGAAACAGACAAACAGACAGACAAAAATATTGAAAAATATAAATTATGAAATTTGTTCTAATCATATTTTAACATCATCTACGATTAGTTTTTCGTAAATTTGTTCAATACACGGGTTTTATTGTTTATTATATGTATAGATTGGTCCTCTTATTTTTTTAAATTATGGTCACCCTACGAATTGACCATAATGACAAGTTGCCGAAGATAATATGAGTGTTAAACGCTTCTCGTTGGTAAACTGACGCAGCATAATGTAAATAGACGAATAATACTATATTTGGCCTGCACCATACAAACTTTATTCCTTTGACGGTCAACCAATTTATTAGGTACTTGCTTGAAGAAAATGAAATATATTTCGGTCAGTATGAAGTGCAAATCGAAGTCCAGAATCCGAAATCCGCATTAATCCGCTGCTAAAAGTCTAAAAGTAGAACACCGTGGCCGAGCTTTGGTCATGTACATATCATTTTCTTGCAAATTTTACAGTGTTGTTTTCTCGTAAATTAGAGCAGATACGGATTTTTTGGTTGTAGCTATGTAATGTACCGCTTGTATTGTTACTGGGATTTCTTTCAGAACATTTGTACCGCTATATTTACGGAGATATACGAAAGCTCAACAACCAAATGCCATATGAGCGTTAATCGCCTTTTATTCCTCTATCTGGTATTTACAAGGTATAAAAAAGCGGTACAAATAAAGATTTGCGATTTGTAACGGCATCCATGCGATCATTTTGTTTGTAGATCAATCCTTTGCAGAGATATTGAAGCTTTTCCAATTTTGAGGTTATAAAATCATTTGGACCCTGTGACACTGTAAAATGGCGATATGTCTAAAATCCTTGCGGTACAAATCTTCTCATTACCAAAATAAGCAATCTCATTAACGGTACAAAAGGTTTGTGAAGGCAGAATCTTGAAATAAGCTGTGGACCCTAGAAAAAAATAGACACAAGCTGAAAGGCTCAAACGTTTGTGAAATAAGGAATCTTATTATGAGTACCTACTAAATGCATGTCATCTCAGCTTCGAGCAACACGGTCTTCCGTCTCGTTCCGGGACGGAAGGCCGTCGTTGCTCGAAGCATCTCAGCGTAAAGAAATATGCTTGTCTCCTCCTTTCACATGTTTAAAGTTGTAGCCTGTATTTTCATGCACTGGGCGCAGGACAGCACCAGCACAAAGTCGCACACACGCAATTTATGGGGCTTAGCCTTTATTTTTGAGACTAGGCTGCATGTGCTGTGTGCTTCTTTGCTATACGTCACGTCAATGTCATGTCATTCATACTTCAGTTAAATGTCGTAAAGCGTGAAGAATGGTGGATTTGAGATCACTTTATTTGTCCATTCGTAGACATAGTTTTTATTTATTTTAAGCACGTGAACAAAGCACCATAATGAGACACAAGTAGAATAAAAAGTACTCGTCAACCTGTGATATATCAAGCAAATACCGCTCACTTTCTACGCTTTCACTTGCAATAAAAATCTTGTCTCGGCCAAAGCAGCACATCGGTTGAACTTGAATTTATAAAACTGGTAAAAGAATCCAGCGTAAGAAAATGGAAAACCTTAGAAAACGCAGTATGGATGAAAATAACAAAAATGTAAGAGAAACACAGAAAAAAGAGCAGTGTGACCTGGAATTGAGTACTAAGAAGGAACCTCTCTGGATCTTTGGATACGGCTCGTTGTGCTGGAACCCAGGGTTTGACTACCAGCAGTCGGTGACGGGGTACGTGAGAGGCTTCTCCAGAAGATTTTGGCAGGGCAACACCACACACCGTGGAACAGAAAATAAGGTCAGTGACTGCATGGATGATGATGAAATTTCACACAAAATTTCTTATTTTTTGTGTATATTCTAATTGTGTATAATCTGAAAAGACTGTTAGCTCACAGCTCCTCAACCTAATTCTATTGTTTGTTTTTTCTTTTATTATTTGTTAGGTATTATTTTATGATTGTTGTTTGTAAAGTAGTGCAAATTATTTTTAATGATATTTGTGGTGTTTATTGTTACAATAGACAGAGAACATCTATCTTTCTTCTGACTTATGTACTTATTAGCATTATATTTTTGCTCTATAAGCAGGAGGGCTTGCTATACATAGGCAACCATCCCACTTGGAGCATAAAAGTTGCAATGCGGTATTTATTACTGTGCATGTTTCCTTAGGGTCGATATAAGGACATTCGTGCAGACTGATGAAATAAGTTTAACATGCATACGTCAACCTATACATATAATAACTATAACTATAAAAACTATTAAATTTCTTATTTTTGTGTATTTTCTAATAAAAGACTGTTAAAAAGTTATAATAAAATACTCTGAGGGGTGGTAGCTCCTAAACCTAATTCTATTGTTTGTTAGGTGTTGTTTTATGATTGTTGTTTGTAAAGTAGTGTAAATAGTTTTTAATGATATTTGTGGTATTTATTTTTACAATAGACAGAGAACTTCAATCTTACTTCTGACTTATGAACTTATTAGCAATATATTTTTCTCTATATAATACAAGTGAAAAAATAGCAAGCCCTCCTGCATCGGCAACCGTCGCACTTGGCTAATTAAAAGTTGCAATTCCAGACTACCGCCGATTTGTGACCGTTAGTTATCTTTTACAATTAAGCCTTCCGCCATCTCCTGTGTGGATGCTTAATGCAGGTTACACTTCTCAAACAGTTGCTATTTAATCTTTTTTTTGTAACTTCTGCAACCCCTCTGTTTCATAATGATGTGGATGGTTGATGCTGGTTGAATATACGATTATTGTATTATTTTCATTTCTATGTTTTCCTGCAAGCCAGCCCCTTAATTCCACTCTTTGTTTGTTGAAGCTTCTTACAGATGTCATAACAGATGTTCTTTTTCTGTGAGTCCGCCCTCCTTAACTCTCCGGTATCGATAGTTGATGCTTGTATTAGTTCCGAATTTTTATTCACTTTTCTTTTTTCTAAATAAAATTGTTTCATACAAATATTTCTTGTTCACTGCCAAGCCCCTTAAGTAAAAGTGTGATTTTTTATGTCTAAGATGTTACAACGGCCTGTAGCCACATGAAACTATTGCTACGTAGACATTTCTTTATCTCTTATAGTTTACCTGGGTTTAATCTAAATATACGCTTATCGTATTCCATGTGGGAAAAACAGATACATATCATATCAATAGAACCATTGAACAGCCTTTCATGACCCTCGTCAGCTTGAACACGCCTTTAGATTCTAAATAATAGATCGTTGACAGTGTCCAAGCTAGCTCGGTCAAGTAAAGATATTTTATGTACTTACGTGTCAAATGAACCAAATGCGGTGGAAGTGAAAGTAACTGGTATTTAATGTCGCCCCATTTGACATGGCTATTTGACAATATTAAGCTCTGCCGTTGAGCCACAGTTGCCGACGTTTGCGATTTGGATTTATATTCGCATTTATTTTACAAAATATTTTTTTATTATTTATTAGCTTTTACCCGCGACTTCGTCCGCGTAAGATAGTTTTTTTAGGCAGAAGTTCTTAAGTAGGTATGTATACATAGTAAGTTTGACAGTGATATTAGAACAGTTCTTATCTCTACTGTTTAAGGATGACTTGCTTGCTTCTGTTGTTAAAGGGCAATTCAAAATTTGCTATCCGGCCTGAGAGATCAATATTTATAACCAATGAATACAAAAGTCAGTAGATAACAGAGTACTTACTCCAGAGGTGCCGATTTGAGCACACTAAAATGGTCAGCATAAGTAGACAAGACGGATAAAAAGGTAATTTAAGTTGCTGTTATACATTTTTATACCTCTATACCACATTTTTTGTTTTTCTGTCCTCGGTAAAGTAAGCAATGTCCTTTCTCAACTAATTTCCATCATACTGAACAACTTTTGTTCTGGAACCATGCCTGTATCTCTAATAGTTTAGCTGGGCTCCTGGTGGTACACCTGGTGGTCTACAAAAGGTACTCCAGATCCTCAATGTCCTTGTGAAAAGAAGCGGCCCATCATACTGAACAACTTATGTTTCGGAACCATGCCTGTATCTCTAATAGTTTAGCTGGGCTCCTGGTGGTACACCTGATGGTCTACATAAGGTACTCCAGATCCTCAATGTCCTTGTGAAAAGAAGCGGCCCATCATACTGAACAACTTTTGTTTCGGAACCATGCCTGTATCTCTAATAGTTTAGCTGGGCTCCTGGTGGTACACCTGGTGGTCTACATCTATACTCCAGACCCTCGAATGGTAATAAAAAGTAGTCTATGTCCGTTCTCGGTATGCTAGCAATCTCTGTGCCAAGTTTCATGAAGATCGGTTTAGCGGTTTGGCCGTGAAAGCGTAGCAGACAGACAGACAGAGTTACTTTCGCATTTGTAATATTAGTGTGGATTAGTGTGGATATTTTATGGTTTAAAAAAATAATGCTGTGCAAATTAACCTTCCCTTGGTTTATCAACACCTATGTAACGATACCCCACTCAATATTGTTGACGGCAAAATTTATTGAAAATTTTATATGAACTCCGCAAAACCCCTGCTGTATTTTCCTATGGGAATGAGACTAGCTGGTGCCCGCAAACTTCGTTTCACTAACCGAAAATTATGTAAAGCTTACTCGTACCACTGCCAGTACCAGTGTTTCTTGCTTTTGACTTTAACTAAAATCCAACCTGCGTTTAATCGTATTTCCCGTGGGAATGAGCAATTTTCCCGCGGTAAAAAGTACCCTTTGTGTATCAAAGTCGGTTCAGTGGTATAGGCGTGAAAACGTAACAGACAGACAGAGTTACTTTCGAATTTATAACATTAGTATGGGATGAATGACCTAATGACCCGAGTATTAAGCTAACAGCCAGCAAGAGAGTTTCACTCCACTGTTAAGGTATACCCGCGCGGCCCTTTCCTATGAGGGACAAATGCCGGTTGGGTGGCGCGAGCGAATTGTATCGCACCGATCGCACATACGAAATTCTGTAATATTGATTAAAAACACTGTTTTTTCTCCTGTGAAGGGTCAAAAGTGAATAATATCATTAAAAATTAGTAGTACTGGACATAATAGATACTGTTGCGTGGATATGTGAATGAATAATAATAAAAAGAACCCGGAATTAGTTTTTAGAATTGTATACCCTAAAGAGGTAAAAAAGGGGAAAGTTACATGTTTGTATGTATGTTGGTGGTCTTTTGGCTATTTTTTTAAAAATTTGGGATTGGATTATGGAACCCAAATTATCAAAAACGTGTTTCAGGGTCTTCAAAATTTTAACCCCCGAAAGGATAAAGTAGGTAAAATATGTGTATGTCAGTTGTAGTTAGTGTGGTCGTGGTTAATATATGCAATCCGTTTTAGAACTAGTAATTAGACTTAGGAATGAAAATTAATCAATCCTTCTCGAGTAAGATGACAACCCTGTAAGATCGCGTGCGGCCGGCTCATTATCCGGCGGCGGCGACGAGTGAAAATTGAGCAGTGCGCGCGCTATAATAAGTTTTAATTTTGCTTGAGGGCGCTCGGCTACACCGAGAGTAGGTATATTTTTATATCTAAATATGAATATTGTTACGGAGTGAACTTTCTGTACTTTAGTACTCTTATTTATTCTATGCTATCAGTACATAAAATTTGGTAGAAATTCGTCCAGTACTTTTTACATGAAACGTTAACAAACAGAAAAACAGACAAAAATATTTTTGGATAATGTTATGAGATAATTTGAAATAAATTATAAAATAATTTGAACTGAATCTTATCAATTATCTTAGAAATTATTTGAATTAGAAGCAAAAATCATATGTTTTAAACTTTTTAATGAACAGACTTTGTTTAGTTTCTGTTTTATTATAAGTATAGATAGATAGATGGTTATGATTTTTGTAAGGACACAAATTTTAAAATTTAAATTTTTACTAATATTTGGGCCATACATTGAATTGACTGCTAAAAACTACTACCTACTACTAAAATAGTTTATAAAATAATATATTAATTTCTTGTCTAATTAAAGGTACAGAAACTGGGTAATTGATGTAGATTTTTTATGACATCATGCGAATAAATTACGAAAAAACGTATATACATAAAATGATAAAATACAGCGTGTTCCAAAATAACAAGAAAAGCCGAAAGGGTCTGAAAGAAAACTCCTGTAAAGAGTGTTCTAAAAATAAATAGAAGCCGTAGTGTCGATTTTTAATTTACTTGTTTCTTTCAAGAAACAATAACTTACAAAGTATACATCATCTTTTTTTTTGTATAAAATATTCTACAAATTGATTCCTAAATTCAAGTTAATAGTAAATTATTGCCGCATAGTTCCAGATGAATTGATTTTCTTCGCCATATTTCTGTCAATCTTCAAAAACTACAGAAAACTCTTTAACAATATTTGCAAACAATCACTATTAAATATGACGTTTCTAAACATTCATTTCCTTTTTAAGATTTTTTTTAAATAAACACAAAAATAGATATGAAGAGGGTTCATTCGATAAAAGTTGATTTGGAATGTTTGCCATCTTTCTATTTCTATGCAGTATTAGGAATTCAGACAAAATTCCAAAAAAATAGTTTAAATATATCGTTGCTTTTTTTAGCAGTGGTAGGCTTCTGACTTAGTAATATTCAATTATAGACACGAAGTACCCAAAAACCCAGGTGTCGAAGAGATTTTTGACCACCTCTACAGCACGTACTATCAGTAGATTTGGTAATGTTCAGTTATATTCACGAAGTACCCAAAATACCAGGCCACTGCAATACTACTAGTAGACTTGTTAATTTGCAGTTGTATATAAACACGAGTGACCCCAAGAACCCTGATGTCAGAGTATTTAAACCGCACACTACAGTACCACTAGTAGGCTTCATTCAAACAGTGTAGTCGCTAAATCATCAATTTAGAAGCTTGAGTTATTAATTCAGACGCTTAATTGTTTTAATAGCTATTTGAAAATTATGCTGGTTCTTGATTTTTCTGTTACAGTAGAAAAGACGATGTTTTGTTATTATTGCAGCTGAATCTGGGCTTCGTTTTATTTAATTATAAAAAAAACACGAGATGCAGGTGCTAAATCAAGTTTGAGAGGCTGCACTTATAACCTTCCCATAATTATATTTTAATTACTTTTTATTGCGTATTTCTAGTTTACAAAACAAGTAATTTTAAAATAAGTTTTGTAACTATTGCATGGATTGTAGTGATTGTGTTGAATCATTTCCTCATACATACATACATACATAAATCACGCCTATATCCCTTACGGGGCAGGCAGAGCGTTAACGGCCGTAAAACGGATATTAACACCACGTCTGACAAAAGCTTGAGGGTCAATCAGATAACTGTGTATCACTATAGTGACAGGTTGTCAGCCCATCGCCTAAAATTGCAATACACATCCCTCGAGTCCCTTAGTCGGCTCTTACGACACCCATGGGTAAGAAATGGGGTGATGCTATTCTTAGCCGGCATCACACGGCATTCCTCATACATTGCGGAATTAAGGTTTGTTTGGTTAAAGTTAAAGGTTAATATTATTTTTAGTACTTTTTGGGTACTGTAGGTAGGTAGATGATTCAAGTTCTTCAGACATTAGGGGTTTATGTATTAGACAAAAAATTGGTGCAACATACGTACCTGCTGAAGATAACTTAATATTATCATTCCATATACCATTCAACGAATTTGATGCTAACTGGTCTTTAACATCAATCAGCCATCATCTAATCATCCTAAAGGAAGAAAAGAGGCTCAGCAATGGGACATTTGAGGCAAAAAATTGCAATAAATATTATGTTACATTAAAACTGCTGGTTGTCAATTGCTCAACTTGAGATTTGTATTTTCACATTCCAATTTTTCTTTAGCGAAATTTTACGTCGATACAATACATTTCCATCTGTTTTAAATTTGTCTTGTCGGCAAAATGCGCGTGTGTAGGGACGAAATTGTCAAGGGCAGGGATTCACCAATGGTCATGCCGAAAATTCAGTAGTTTAATTTGATGGTACCAGCCTTTTTTTTGTATAATGGTACTTATCTACTCCATAAAATATCCCCTTAGGCTATAAACTTTACGACTTTAGCCTTAGAGTAAAAAAGTACTAAATAATATTACTGGACGAGACCGAATAGCGCTCATCTTCATACGCAATGAGACGGGCCTATGGGTTGTAATGCCTGTAATGTTCTACGTATATAGTGTATTTCAATAAAAAATAACAATATCCAGCTAGGGATTTATTTAGATTGATGTTAATATTGCTAGTCTAACATTATAACTACGCCCGTCGTGAGCTATATAGGCGTCGGTCATTGCATTCGATGTTAATGACACTATGACATTGCTTGTGAACACATTGGCACACACTCAAGGCTTGCACGAGATGCACTTTCACGTCACATGCCTACTTGCCTACCAAGTTCATTGTTAATATTTTCTTTGCCACTATTCGCTAGACTATTGATAGATAAACATTCTACAGTACAATAAAATTTCAACTTAAGTACCGCCGTTTCACTAAGTCGTTTTTGTCAGCTGTCAGATTCGTGATAATACTATGGCAGAGGATCTAATTTCCTTAGTATGGAGATGACAGCTGTCAAATACGACTTATTGGAACGGCGGCGGTACTTTAGTTGATGTGAATACAAACCTTTTTGGGTTTAGCGATGTCTTAAAATATTTTGTATTCATTTAGTAAGAGCAAATGGTTAAAAAAATTGTAAGTTTGAGGAGCATTGCCTGTATCTTGGAATTATAATTTGCTTACCTATACATATAAAACAATAATAATCAAGATCTTTGTTTGGACTTGTAATGAGACAAACAAACTTAAATACCCCACCCCTAAAAGAAGACTCAAATATTTTGTCTTGACAGTTTTTACCTATTTCCGATGGTAGTCTAGCTACGAGCTCCAAAAACAATAGGAAATTCGTCTTTTAACCAGTGCCGATAACCCTCAAATTAATTTGACTTTAGATGTTCGAGTGTTTTTGACATAAGTATAAAATTTCAGTCATCTACCAGTCGGTACATACATTAGTTCATACATAATTCCGTTTTCAACGGAATGTGGGTGATATCGGACTCGGTGATACCTAGAACATAAATTTGGACAGTTTTGGAAAATACCCTAAGGTACCTGAGATTACTCACATCTAACACTTTTTTATCTAGAATTTTTAAATTCTTGTAATGAGTTGGTCATTTAATGCTAACGGTGCAAAAGATGAAATTTTAATATCAAATTTTTGAAATATATTGCGAAATAGGTAGTCACTTCGTTTATTTAATTAATGACAAAAAACTGTTTCTTATTGTTGACGAGTGCGCTCTTTCTGTCAATATTTGTAAGAGAAGCTTGACCCTCTTGAAATAAACTGTCTTCTTGGATATTTGAATATCCTGGATCATTTTAATATTAAGGAAATATTCTAGTGTGAAGTTTGAGAGAAAAATGTTTGTCATTTTGTTTTTATACCTTGAATTGTAATTTGATGTCGCATTTTCTGCCAGTTGCAAAAAAAATTGAATATCGGGTTCCCTAGGGTATTTTCCAAAACTAGGTAACTTTAGTTTTAGGTAATCGTGTTATCTGTCACCCACATGTCGTTGATCCATTATTAATGGGACAACCTGTATATATTTATTATAAATACACTTTAAGCTTTAATAATAAATATATTTTGACCAATCTGAATCAAATGCATGGGAAATAGGAAACTAATATTCGAGTTCGCAAATGTTGCGGAGTTGAAAAAAGGACATTTAATAAGCTCGAATTATAGAAGGGTATTTATTTATTGGTCGTTGTCTAGATGACCTACCTCCTATTGCACATCATTTGGCGCTCCGTAAATTACTTTTGTTTTTTTTATCTATCTTGGATTAATAGCAATATTACAAATTATGAAAAATACTGTCAAAAGCAAACATGTAGAGAATGTTACATAGCCAAATAATCTTCTTTGAACATCTATCGATTTTAGTATGTTTGTCAACAGCAAAGAAAGTTCCGTCGTTCAATTTTACGCATCTAACTTTTCCGTTTAGACCCCCATACTAATTCATAGACACAAGCTTGAGGTGTGCTGCCGTTGCCCGGGATGGAAAAACATCTATGTAGGTGAACATGAAAAAACACTATCTGGGACCTTCTTTAGTCTTATCTGGTCAGATTAGAAAAACAATTATGCTGCTTCCTGAATAAACTTAATCTTATACTTTTGAATGCTGTACGCATTGTGCTCTTTGTCCCAACTTTGGCTCGTCTGGGTGCAGTAAGTCCCTTTCCTGTCTAAATATAAATAAGTTTTCACAACACACGGAATTGTGAAAATATGACTTGCGTAAACTTTGCAAGGCGAATCTACTGATCAATATGAATATTTTCTTTTATAATCGCAGTCACCGTCTTCAATTCAAATACACTGGCTGATGGCTGACTGGTTGAAATTTACATATTGGAATACCTATCTGATAATATTAGCTGGTCAAAGGAAATTTAGTTTCGTCTTCGACACTCAAAGAAGTAGAAGCGCAATATTTTTTTCTTATTCGGTTCAAAAAGTATCATGTCTTTACGAGTTATTTTCCTACAATCAGCGTCATACAGGAAATTGAGTTTACTATTTTCCATAGAACCCCACGCCTTCTATTTTTGGATTTTGACGTCAGAAGTATTCGCTTTATCACGATCGGCTCGCGTGGCTAGGTGATTAACGTTATAAGTATATACAATGAATACATCTCTTTTAGCTAGGAATATTGAGGTACGAGTGGCCGAATTCTGGGCACGCAAAATTTTACAAGATTGCCATTGAATCGACAAGAAGAAGAAGAAGCTAGGGATTATTCGGTCGACGTCGTCAATTAATAATTTACGAGTAGTCGTTTCATAAGGTACTGTATGGTGCCGGCTTAGAATAACATCACCCTATATTTCCCCTGGTTGTCGTAAAAATCGACATGGGGAAGAAGTCCAGGAAACGAGCTGCAACGTTCTCTATGAATTAGTTGCACTTCGCTTACCAATCCGCCTGTCTAGAGTGGTGAGTATGGCAAATACCTCTTATAGGGGAGGCCCATTATTAGCAGTAGACTGTTGAGGCTGTTATAGTTACAGCAGTTATTATTATATATATTCGCCTAGTCACCGAACTGCTGTACCAATTTCACTATTTCCAATTTCCTTTTTTTTAATTTATTTGATAATATTTTTGTTTACTCGTATTAAAATAACATTTCCTTGTTTCAGCCTGGAAGAGTCGCTACGCTCATAGAAGACAAAGAAGTAAGTATTGTGATATTGTTTCTTAATACTAATTTTATCAGTAAAAAATACAGGTTGGCACTATGTTTTTAGTAATAAGCCAGCCCACGTTTCATCACAAACTGTTGCGGTTGGATCACAAAACCGCATGATGACAGTACAACATTTCATAATCAATCCTTTTGTGCTTTTAACCCCAATTCGTGCGCTTCTAATTATTGAAATTTGAGGCAATCGATTAACACAAGGCCTTTCTAATTGACCCAATCATTTAAGTAGACTATACGGCATTTAATCTACCGACAAGAGTTTGACTCTTAAGTTTGAAGAGAGAGAAACGTCAAATTATATTTTTCATTCGTGCACGGAGTTTAATTATAGAAACGTGAAATTTTTAAAGTCTACGCGATTATAAAAACTGGCCTACACGTCGTCATGTTTATTGAAATAAACTAACATATAAACGGCATTTTGTGTCTTTAACAGTTTGCGTTCTAAATAAAATAGCAATTAAATACCTGGACAATATGATACCTAGTTCAACACCCCTGGTGACTGCACTCTTTAAAAAGCATCCTAGTCGCGCGCCGCGGCCCGTTATTCCCTTGGGATACCTGATACCTTCAAGTGTTAGTTACATGCCGTGTGATTAACCTGATCAGCCCCGAGGCAGGGCCTTTATATTATATTTTTTATCCCGCCCGAGTAATTAGGACAATAGAAAATTGTTATAAAAAGAGTTGATACTTGCGATTGTTGGCGCTTGGTAAAACTCTGTTTAATTAATTTTGACAAAAACACTTGTACTCGTTTCACAGTTTTATTGCGGGGTAACGGCGGTTTCGCTCACATGACTATTTTAAGGATTTTTTAAACACAAAACATTGTTTAATGTGATGTTCTTTCTTAAACAATGTTTTGTGTTTAAAAAATCCAAGATTAATTAGTTATAAAAAGAAGTTACAATGACAGATCATGACATCAATAAGTGATGATGAAGAGGCGTCGCCACTAGTAATGCGAAAGTCGCAGGTTCAAATCCTGCCCGCGCTTGAAAGTTTCAAAAACTGTATACCCAACACGAGAAGTGTTTTAAAATTTTGTATTCAAGTGATGATACTCTTCTACATTGAATGAAGTTTATTTCATTTCATAACAAAGTTAATTTCATTTCTTCGATTGTAGTTTGCTATATGAAAAACAAACAAAGGAACGTATTTGATCCAATTACGAATTAGTTTTCTCCCCACGTCGTGTGTGCTTGTTGCGTAGTTGTCCCGCAATAAACAAACAAATATGTCGAGAATTTCGGTCATCGTGCTTACGGTAATGCAACAGTAGCCGCAGTATCGTTCGCAACTTACATACATACATACATAAATCACGCCCATATCCCTTACGGGGTAGGCAGAGCGTTAACGGCCGTAAAACGGATATTAACACCACGTCTGACAAAAGTTTGAGGGTCAATCAGATAGCTGTGTATCACTATAGTGACAGGTTGTCAGCCCATCGCCTAAAATTGCAATACACACCCTCGAGTCCCTTAATCGCCTCTTACGACACCCATGAGTAAGAAATGGGGTGATGCTATTCTAGGCCGGCATCACACGGTTCGCAACTTCGTGACATATATATAACACGATTACACTCTTAGCCATCCTATTATATCCCATGTCAGTCAGGATACTATTGAGGCATACACAAATATATGTACAAAGGAAACCCAGGTCTAGCGCCTCGGTTGAGAACTAAATTCATGCGGAACCATCGAAAATCACACCTTTTATCGATCACCAAGTGAAACAAGCTTGTAAAGTCAGAAAAATAGCAGTCAATGGAGACGCCTGGTGCCGGAAGGCTATGACTAGCATTGACCGTACCGTCTTGTGGCTGTCTGTGATGATGCTAATGGCACCATCAGCGCCGAGAGACGACGCACTGCCTACCACTGCGCCATTTGGACGTTCGTCTATTCCAGTCCTGACTGTCAAATGAACTATTGCGCACATACACTTGCACTCTGCCGAATTAGGGCCGCCGCAGACCAAACGTACCTTTTGCGAGGGATAACTCGAGCACTTTTCATAGAGATCCGAAAAGAGAGTCTATCGTAATTGAGATAAATGGCAATGGCAAGAATGACAAACTTTCACTGTTACCCGGCAGCGCCCGGCGAAAACCGACGGCGTTTGCCATTCTAGCCATTGTCACCTCTATTTCGAAATTACGTACGGTTCATTTGCGGATTTCTATAAAAAGCTCTTGAGCGACACGCGCGCATAAATACGATTAGTCTGCGGCAGCCCTTAGCTATTATTGACACGTGTAAGTTTATATTACAGCACTTGTCATTCATACTCATCGGACTCGGATATACTCTTATACTCGTGTAAACATTATACCGTTGATATTTATATAAATAATGTAAACAAATAAAGAAATACGCTTGAGGTTCGCAATCGTATCTTATCTATACTTAGGCGAAGTAGTTTTTCTCACACTACTTTCCCTGTAAGCAATTTAATCACGGATTACAAAATTATTCTAATTAAAGAATACCAAATTTTAAACACTTCCCATGTTAGGTACCTACACAATTTTTAAAAACTTGAAAAATCCTACCCGCGCTTGAAAATTTTCCATGTTTAACAAAAATATTCTCCTTCGTCGAGTCTATGGCAACAGTAATATTTTCCGTGACCAATATTCGGCTACTGAAATGCCCCTGGGACTCGTCTCTTGCAAGTCCTGGAGCGTAATTGTTACCAATTGGGTATGCTAAGATAGTCGATTTCAAGAAAAATCTCAATATCATTTCATGTTTTAAGGTGGTTTTCCACCGGCAGAGCAAGACGAGACTCGGCGTGGCGTGAATTGAAATCGTACTGGCCCTTTTCCACAAAAAATTGGCATTAATTGCAAGCTCGCGCATAACTGCCGTAGAGTGTAGGCTTCATAAAAATATGCAGTAATAGCTTGTATCATCTCATTCGCTGTAGAAAAGCGTGTTTCTGTTGCAGAGTTAATTTATACTCTATGTCGGAAGCAATACGATTCAGTTTTACACAAACTGATATTTCAATTCAAGTCTCGTACATCCTCTTCAATCCTTTTCTTTTCCACCGAAGATGCGTTAAGATTGACTTTAAAATTTCCCATACAAATTTCAATTCAATCCTCGTCACACCTCGTCACGCTCTGCCGGTGGAAAACCACCTTTATACTTTAATTTTCTGTATCTACTTAATAAAATAATGACAGAGTGTATTCAATAACATTTCTTTACTCGACCTTTGTATGACGCCTTATAACCTGAATATGAATAAATGCTTTTGCAATAGAAAGATAAAAAAAACAGAAATTTCTTTGCTAACATTTGTTTTATCTATGAATAACATTTTCTTTGTGCAAGCATATTAACACTTTACCGAACATTGTGACGTCACAAAACAAACCATAAAAATGTATATTCAGAACGCCGAAGTTCAGTAATTGCTTTACGCTTAACATTATCATTTATTTTTCTCTGAGTAATATAATTGATTACTGATTTGAATATGATCTATACATTGTATATAACAGTACGACTGCGATTAGCAATTCGATCCGATCCCCGGTATTATCCGCTTTGACTTGTGGCAATAAGAGGTTTTCAAGAAGTAAAATGTACAAAAAATTTGGACTTAGATTTTCTGGTTCTCTAATGATTGCGGTGGACTATTCAGAACTATATAGCACTACCTAATTCACAGCCATAATATAGTTCTCGTAATTTAATTTCTAATTTGATAAAATAAGTACTTCGTTGTTATAATCACATTAATTGGTCCTTGTGATTATATAAGAAAGAGATATTGTATCTTTCAGAACAAATACATTACTATTTTAAAATCTCAAAGGTCCCTTAATGTTATTGTTAATAGTACAATGAGGGGATCGTGTAGGTATAGGCGTAGGCAGTGACTTATGTAAGTCATTTAGACGAACAGAAGTTTGTTTTGATCCAATTGTCATTGTTCTTTTATATATAGTCATTTATCGATATCTATGTATGGTTTGTGTAGAGGTTTGTCATACGTAGACATCCGTTTGACTCAATAGGTACTACATTTGTTTATAGGCCTCAACAGTCTTTCATTTTGACAACAACACCTAATATTTTTAACTATTTATAGAAGGTTTCGTTTCGTTAAGTTGGCTATTTGTTTTCATTCAGCTAATGGCTCTTAGAAAATATTACAAACACTTTGTGATCGATGAATGGAATTCGTACGCCGCCGTTACATTTGAAAATTTACCTATAGTGCAGTCCATTACGTATGTGACCCATTTTTTCTGATGTACGTATGTGCTTCATCTGATTCATCTCATATGTTCCTTGAGTAATTAAAAGCATTTCAAGATGGTATATAGAAGACTGATACCGGGCGGGGAGGAGCAGGTACCTACAATAATGCCACAGCCAGCCGTGGTCCTTAAAAAATCAATGGTATGAGGTGGCTAGTAAGGCAAGTTTAGTATCATTTTCGTATAATCCAAAGATTGGAGTCCCGGAAATAGTTTGATGTAAGCCCGTGGTGGGTATACTTAGTACAATGCCTTATTTTATTTATTTCATGTTTCTTTCGTTTACATAATAAAAAATCATTTGAATGCTATATATTTTGTGAGAACCATTGTGACGAGTATACAAGAAAAGATACCACCACCATTATTATTGGATTAGATCATTGTTTCATATTGATCGTGTTTGTCTTCGTATATTTCAAAAACTAAATGAAAAATTCTTGAGTTTTCGCTATCGGTCAATAGCTAAATTTGGCCTTATATATTGTTTCACATAAACAATCATGCAATTATGCTATCTAGAATTTATCATTGTAGGTAAATATGTCTGGTTTTTATCTGGTTTCTACGCACTTTCGTACTGTCTTCTGACTTCTTTGATCAGATAATAATATGAAAAATTACGTAGGAGTCTTAAGTGTCTATGCATTCATTCATATTATGTGTGACATCGAGATGACAAACGAACCTATGTACTTAGTAGGCCTTTGACATGGTTTATAACAGCGGTTTTGTATAAAAGCGTCGTCGTAGAGTCGCAAAAACCCTCGAATAAACCATCGAATCCCCTAGTCGCCTCTTACGGCACCCGCTGGGATGAAATTGAGTGATGCTATTCTAAGTCGGCATCAGACGGCAATACAGTAACTTCAATTATAGCCTTTAATATAAATAATGACACATAATATACCGTGTGATGCCGGATTAGAATAGCATCAACCCTTTCCTTTCCCGTGTGAGTCGTGAGAGGCGACCAAGGGACTCGAGGGTGTGCATTGCAATTTTAGGCGATGGGCTGACAACCTGTCACTAGGGCGATACACAATTTTCCGAATAATCCTCAAATATTTGTCAGATGAGGCGTGAATGTCCGTTTTTTGCGGCCGTTTACGCTCTGCCTACCCCGCAGGGAATTATAGGCGTGATACGTGTATGTAATATAAATAATACTTACTTAATCTTTTAATAACATTACCTAACTTGCATTTATTTGTCATTTTCAGGGTGTCACGTGGGGAAAAGCATTTCTGGTAAAAGCAGGCGATACTGCAGCATTACCCTACCTTTCTGCGAGGGAATGCCAGCTGGGAGGCTACAGAACGTACATTGTCAACTTTCATCCTCGCCCTTCATTGTTTTCTCCGTCATCTAGTAATAACAATGCTATAATTGACAAAAAAGACGCCCTTCTATACATTGCCGTTCCGGAAAATCGGCATTGGCTGGGCGCCGCTCCTCTGCCCGATATAGCCAAACAGATCCTGGAATGCCAGGGAGCGTCTGGATCAAACGCCGAATACCTCCTCAGACTAGCAGATTTTATGCGCGAAGAAATTCCAGACGCCTTGGATGATCATCTGTTTTCTTTAGAACGACTGGTTAAAAAGTTCGCAGCTGACATGAAAGTTTGTCTGAAGACATTAATGGGTGAAATACCAGAAAAACAAGAAGAGAGTAAACCCGAAGCGAGGGGTGTGGTCTCCAACTACCAATTTGCATCGAGAGTGCCTGAAAAGAAACTACGCTGCGTTAACATGTGATCGATACTGAATTGGATCCTGTCAGATGCGATTTTATTGGTAACACGTCACTTTTATGAAAATATGAAACATTTGACAACTTTAGTTAAAATTCCTCTAGTTAAGTACGTATTTACCTACTAGTTATTTATGTTAAAGTAATTGTGATATCTTTATTATTGAGCAAAGCTCTTTGATGAATTTAACATACCTGTAAGTAATTTTTTGACTAAATGGGATGCTATGCATTAAATTTCATACTTTCTATTTAGCATTGTGCCGCGTACAATAGTTAACAACGAATTTACAATAATTATGACTTGTTTTGATTATATGTGGATGTTGTTTCACAACATAGCTGATTTACCTACGGATATTTTGATAATGATTAAGTCCAATAACTTTAAGGCAGCTAGCCATGTTATGTATTATGATTATGATTTGCAATTTGACAAAAGCAATGTATGAATGAATAACAAACATTCGACAGTCAGTTTATTTAACAACAAAGTAATCTGTGAGGTTACTTTGGTTTAATGCTTTTAACGTTACGGTATAGCTACCTACTGAAAGTTAAGTCTACTGGCCAAATAATTTTGATATTGACAAGTATTATATATTAAATCTAGGTTAATTTTATAAAACAGTCTTTATTTTTGTGATCAATTAAGTTTTTACTGATGTTTTAGTCCGAGAGTTACTAACGCTGTTTCTGTATTATAAATGTTCAGTTTGATTATGTCTATTTTGATAAATTAGAATTTTATGGTAATGAATTATGCTTTCTATTGTTTTTGTAAATATAATTTTATTATGAATCGTTATCAGCGTTGAGGAGCTTTAATAAGTATTGCTTTATATTAAGCTACCGCAGCCGCAGAAACACTGAAAAATGTGTCCGACAAACTAACAAAGTTAATATGGTTTGATTGTGACTTAGTACCTAGATAGGTAATTTAGAAGTTTTAGTTTAATTCAACACTGTTTATGATTTTGTCTACCTAGTAATACACGATACACGACGTGATGACATGAAAGATACAACTGCAAGAGACTTGCTTAACTATTATGTTACGAAATCAAACTTAGATGTAAGTGACGATGGTGAAACAAAAGTTTGAATAAATCTGTTGATTCATCTAGCGTAATTTTGTATGAAACTTTTTATGATGACACGCCAAAAATATATGTAATAAAATGCGTTTTAAAAAAATCCTTTCTTTTTTTCTTAAATAGCAGTATGACTTGACCCAAAAGGTAGGCTCAGCCGGTGCTATTTTGCTGTATTTCCGTCCGTCACGTCGCGAGTCACACTTCAAGCCGGCCGTGACGCCGCCGCCGCTGCGACCGTCAGCCTGGCACGTCGGACGCCCATGGCATGTGTGTGCATCCCTCACCAATTTTTATTTCACAGGTCTAAGTGGCTATGTCCAGAAAATATGAAGAGGGCGGCGCTCATGTAATTTTTTACTAGAAAGGGACTGAGTCAGGCGGCCGACCGTACCGCTGGCGCTACAATGGATTCAATTAAATATTATGAAAGTAAACTACTAATCTAATAACAAATGCTATTTCATTAATCAATGGATAATATCGATTCCTTCATTTAAAGATAAAATGTATGCTATCCGCGTCGAAGTACCTAATACTTATTATCCATTCTTCATTGGATTATTATAACGCGATTTTTTAAATAAAATTGTGTTCTTGCCTTAAATAATTAGCTTAGCTCATAATTATGTTCAAGATAGTCCTACTCGACAATCAAAATCCAAAAGTTTGTGGATCTACCAATCTAGCGATATTTTAATTTAACCCTAATTTTCGAAAGAACCCTAATCTAAACATAGCCTGTGAAACACTGCTTTCACCCTTGCATACCTTAACATAAACAAAATTTCAGGTACCTTGATCTGTACATAAGATTTAATTAGTAGATTACCTACTAAATTTCGAACCTTGTTATATATCGTGCGACTCTGATGTAGTTAGCTCTTCGACTTAAAGTGCCTCAGACTTTGATACGCGAAGTGCGGCGGAAGAGTGAAGACAGATATGACCGGCGGTCGAGATTGCTCTATCCCAGCCCAACCGCGACAAATTGGATAAAGATTAAGAACTGCTCAATTTTCCACTTGCGCCAATTGGCTCTGATAACCAGTGACGACAGACAACCCAATCAAAACTATTTGCAAATTGGCGAGCACTTAACCCGTTGTGCCGGCGCTGGAACGTTGCCTGCCTCGTGCTGTGCAACAATGACACAACTGCTGTCATTGTTGCACAGCCTGTCTGCTGCCATGGCCCTTGTTGCAGGTGTAACTTTAACCTACCTATCAATCAATTTAGAGTTGAACGAAACAAGAAATTAATCTAAAGAAAGGTAGCCGACTCACGTCTCGTCATGGCGTTTTGGTGTGGGCTACAGCAATGTACTACCTACCTAACCCACCGTATAATTGGTTTACTTAAATCCATCAGGTACGGTAAACGCAGCATGTCGAAACTCGTGGTCAAGACTACATACGTACATATGTTTAACACCCTACCTACCTAGTACCTACCTATTTTCTTTATAAATATATCTATTACTTGCACGTAACCTACTACCTCTGGAACTAGGTAGGTACCTACATTCCTGGGTACGCAAAGCAAAATCTGAGGGCAGCAAACCGACCCTCACTCTTTCATTTAGATTCATTTCAAACTTATAACTAGCTAGGCCTTTTAGTGGAACATATAGAAGTTAACAAAATTACCAAACCTACAATGTAGGTGTTTTCTATGCATTGAAAAAAGAATTGAAAAATCTTTATTAGGCAAGCATGATAAAAAACATGGAGGCTGAGTCCAAACCCAGTAAGTGTCTCAAGACTCAAGACACCTGTGACGGGTGAACCCGCTCTTATAATACAAACATTGATAACTTTTAATAGTAAGTATGACAACGTTAAACATATATATATATAATAAACTTGCTTTTACCCGCGACTTCGTCCGCGTTAGATAGTTTTTTTAGGCACAGGTTCTTAAGTAGATATGTATATTCATAGTAAGTATGACAGTGATATTAGAACAGTTCTTATCTCTACAGTTTAAGGGTGACTTGCTTGCTTTTGTTGTTAAAGGGACAATTCAAAATTTGCTATCCGGTGTACTGCCCTGAGAGATCAATATTTATAACCATTGAATACAAAAGTCAGTAGATAACAAAAAAATCCTCTACCTCTCAACTCTACTCCAGAACCTCAATATCCTTGTGAAAAGAAGCAGCCCATCATACTGAACAACTTTTGTTTGAGAACCATGCCTGTGTCTCTAATAGTTTAGGTGGGCTCCTGATGGTATACCTGGTGGTCTACATAAGGTACTCCAGATCCTCAATGTCCTTGTGAAAAGAAGCAGCCCATCATACTGAACAACTTTTGTTTGAGAACCATGCCTGTATCTCTAATAGTTTAGGTGGGCTCCGGATGGTACACCTGGTGGTCTACATAAGGTACTCCAGAACCTCAATATCCTTGTGAAAAGAAGCAGCCCATCATACTGAACAACTTTTGTTTGAGAACCATGCCTGTGTCTCTAATAGTTTAGCTGGGCTCCTGATGGTACACCTGGTGGTCTACATAAGGTACTCCAGATCCTCAATGTCCTTGTGAAAAGAAGCAGCCCATCATACTGAACAACTTTTGTTTTAGAACCATGCCTGTGTCTCTAATAGTCTAGCTGGGCTCCTTATGGTACACCTGGTGGTCTACATAAGGTACTCCAGATCCTCAATGTCCTTGTGAAAAGAAGCGGCCCATCATACTGAACAACTTTTGTTTTAGAACCATGCCTGTATCTCTAATAGTTTAGCTGGGCTCTTGATAGTACACCTGGTGGTCTACATCTGTAGTCCAGACCCTCGAATGGTGATAAAGAGTAGCCTATGTCCGTTCTCGGTATGCTAGCAATCTCTGTGCCAAGTTTCATGAAGATCGGTTCAGCGGTTTGGCCGTGAAAGCGTAGCAGACAGACAGACAGACAGAGTTACTTTCGCATTTATAATATTAGTGTGGATGTGATAGATGAGGTTACATACAATTGGCGATGGAAAAATATAGAATAAATAAAGAATTTAAAAACAGAAAAAAGTGTGTGTGCGTGTGTGTGTACTGTGTCTAAGCGATGATTCTAATATCTCATGTAACTCAACAATACCTCTGTTTCGTTATAATTTAATGTTTTCAAACAGGTTATAATCTTTTTCTTCTTCTTTTTCTTAGTCTCATGATAGTGCAGTGGGTAGATATTTAGTAGTTTGTTAACTTTGTTGTAGAGATGGACTGATTGGTGGACAAATTGACGCTTGACGAATGTAGTTTTACACTTTTTTGTTTTAGCTACTCTATCTTTTCTCCTTCTGTTTGAAACAGATGGATCGTTATCGAATACACGGTGTTGTTTTCGGACTGCTGATAGTATGTATAATTTTCTAATGGTCAGTAAGTCACATTATAAGTACAGAAGCTCAGTATAGAATAAGAACGGTTTGAAATTCATTATTTGAGGAGGCTCGCATTAAGCCAATTACATACTTTGTTAAGTCCAGCCTGAGCAGCCAGAAAAACAGAATCTACCTAAAAACCAAGACAGTGTCGTCGGCATAGTAAAACACTTGTCCTTCGTCAAACTGTATATCTGTCAGACCGTATAATATGTAATCATTTACAAAAAAAGTATCTAGGTATGAATTAATATCAGCTATCTTGTACCCATAGTACAAGCTTTGCTTAGTTTGGGGCTAGATGTCGCCGTGTGAAATGTCCAGGATATTTCTTTGTTTACTATTACGTACTTCCAATAAAATGCTGGTTTAAGTTAGAATACGCTACCATTTAAGGGGGCGGTTACCACCCGGTGCACCCGGTTGGGTTACGATTATGAAGGAGAAAGTTAAATATCCGCTATATTTCCAATGTCATGCAACAGACTGTGTAAGTACAATCGGTTATAGCACGAAAGGTACCAGGGGTACTGCAAAAGAACTGAATTATTTTTGTACGCAGCAATATTTTTTTCTTGACATGAATATGCAAGTATAGGTAGAAAATGACTTCTTTTATGAGAATAAGTTTTTTTTAATGTATTTATGGGGATGAAAATAATTCAGTTCTTTTGGAGTAGCCTTAGTACCTTATGTGCTACAACCGACTGTAATTTGGGTCAGCCAAGAGAGTTGATTATCGCACACACAATCATTTTAACTCTACACACACATTCACAAGTGCAAAGCCGCATGTATTAATATATTACTTATAAATTTAAAGTACAAATAAATTAAAACATACAGCAATACCTACCACGTTTTGAATACCAAATTTTAAAACAGTTCCCGTGTCAGGTATACAATTATTGAAAACTTGCAATTTATTCAAGCGCGGGCAGGATTTGAACTACCGACTTTGGCCATTACTATTACGACGCCTCTTCCATCTGGGCTACCGTAGCTCGTTCCTTGCCCGCGAATTTTGCAAGTGTATTACGTAAAGAAAGAATTAGTCGCCGGGTATTAGTTGCAAAACCAACCCGGTAGATGGATCAGCCGTGCCACGCGTTACTGGCATTAAAATACACTTGCAAATTTCGCGGGCAAGGAACGAGATGCGGTAGCCCAGATGGTAGAGGCGTCGCCACTAGTGATGGCGAAAGTAGCATGTTCAAATCCTGCCCGCGCTTGAAAATTTTCCATGTTTTCAAAAAAATACTTCGTATTATTCAAAAATATCGACGACTGTACAAGAAAAGCACTGGTTACTGGTTAGTTTAGTAGAGTGATATGCGTAGATTGGAAGATACCTAGGAAACAGAAATAAAACTATAGGTAGGTATTTCTTACATGAAGAACTTTTATTCCAACAGATTTGACATTGTAATACTGAGATTTATCGAAATACAAAAATCTCATTTAAATTCATACTTCTCGTGTATCCACGGTGTATCAATTTGCATTGATAAAACGTTATTTGTTTGACAGTATGTTTAATATCCATCCTTTTTGAAATTTTAGGAATTTCTGAGCTACCTTCTAGGTAGAGATCAGCCCAGCGCAGCGGCGGTTTTATCCGCAGCTAACTATTTTATCTAAATCAAGATCGCAGCGAATTCAGCTAAATAGGTACCTACACATCAATCAATGAATAACAAATTGTCGCTCAATTTGTGAGAGCAGTCATTTTCGTATTATTATGTTTGGTACGAAGGTACTTTACAACACTGTCTTAAATTTATAATAAATCTTACAACTGGGAGATTTAACGCAATATTCCATTTTTAAACGATCAATTTACAATCATGAAGTACCTATTATACTTTTCGCATATTGATAATAATAAATAATACTTACATCGCTATCATTAATTCATAATCATAACTTGGGCCAACCAAACAACTTTGGCAGTGGGATAGTTAGCTCTTCTAAGCTTTAGGTCCCTTCTTACTAGGTACCTATGTAACAGTCTACTACTTTCATCTTAGATTAATCTTTGTTTTTAGTGCTATTTTATCCCATTGCCAATATCTTAGCTAGCCTTGCCACGATCTGCCTACGTACTTATTTACTTTAACTTGCGCTACCTACTTAGATATATTTGCTACATCAAACACATAAAGACTAATTAAGTACAAATCAAATTTGGTGGTAAAATGCATTATTGCTTACTTATAATTATTTTATAGTAAAGATACCAAGAAAAAATATCAACAAAATTTATACACCACATAGACCAACACAAAATACATACATGGTATTATTTTCATTTACCTAACTTTAGTTTGATCCGACTAGATCATATTCCTACAACACGTAGGTTCCAAATGAATTCCTTACTAGGTCTCTACTTCATTTTCGTAATCAAAGAGCTGTAGACCTAAACTATACATACATAAGGATATGTACATAAATTCATTTAGTATGAACCTAATATGGCAAAAATAATATTTCGCTACTGTGCAGCTTACCCGGTCTATTTACAAAAAGTCACTATTATGCGATTTTTGGAATTTTTAAAAATAAATTACAATGTGTATGATAATGACATGACTTTATACCTACTTAAAGCATAAATATATCTAATAGATACACACTTCTCCCATTCATAATAGCCCATCTTTTTTAAAACTTGACTGTCTATTTCAGTGTTCGTATTCACAGCTTCTGTACTTCATTTATATATACTCATAATTCTAACACAAAAAGAACGATCGCTTTTGACCCAGCCCCGATACAAAAAAGTAAGTGTCCTAGTGTTCGCGTTATTTAACACAACGTTTAACATACTTACAGTCGCCTTGGTGCGTTAGAGATATAGACGTGATACATGTATATATTCATGCGGGTTTGGTTATTTCAATAATGTACTCTAAATTTCTACTATTGAGTCGCAAACTTTTTTTAAAACTAAGCCTCATAGGTATTTAGCGAAAACTCTAAATATATGTTTCTGGCGAATGTAAGGTTACGTTGCAAGGACCCTGGAAGCAGTGGCGTAGCGTGCCTTGTTAGAGCCCCGCATAAAAAATTGTTTAGGGGCCCTATAAACGGAAAATATTCCTCATAAAAAAATGTTTTAGCTTCGAGAGTGGTACAGAAGCCGGGTCCAAGATCTTTGAACAGACTATTAATAAGTATACGTTTAAACAATGGACGCTTTTGGTAAGGCGTTGTACTGCAAGCAAAACATTTCTACTCGACTTTCTACATTACAAAAATAAAAGGAACATGAAACAACAACGCGAGCACAGTGAGCGCGAGTATTACAGTTAATACAGGCTTTAGCATCCATTGATATGTAGCGGTTGGCTAGGCCGCCTAAGGCCAGCTGATATGATTCTATCTATGATCACATCGCAATGCGAGCTCGACATTCTACGATCTGTAATGTATCGCGAGCAAAACGAGCCAATAGATGCTACGAACTGGCGAGAAGCTTCAACACTAGCACGCAACTGTAAAACAGCTTGCTGCCGATAAGTATTGATATTTTCGCTTCAATAGAGTGAATAGCCTTTCCATTATCCTGAGACAGAAAAGTGATAATCACGAGTGATACGAGATCGATATTTCATGCTACAAACGGGCAAAGAACGTTAGCACTAGAAGCAACTCTAAAACAGCACGCCAGCGACACGTATAGCGAGCAAAGCGAACTCGACATTTCACGCTATAAAAGGGCGACGATCTTAAACAACACAGCCGTAAACAAAAAACCTCAATAGCTACATACGAACTAACCGATGTCGGATGCTACTAACTTTTAGAAGTTTTTTGTTACCTTTTGTCATTTCATATTTCTGAAATTCCGACATAATGGAAGGCAAGTTAGGCGGTTCACTCAATTCTCGTTCGTTCGTCGTTCCCTTTTTTAACACAACGTAACGCATGCGTCTGTCAGACGAAAGGAAATTGTGAATTCCAGTCAATAAGATTGGAATTCGCAATGCAAATACGGCTACGGTGAGTTTACACACGCGTATTTGTATAGGAATATTTTATTTGCGATTGGAATTCGCAATTTCCTTACGTCTGACAGGCACGTTACGTTGCGTTAAAAAAACGGAAAGACGAACGACAAGTGAGTGAACCGCTTTAGAGGACATTACTGATTTAGAAACTTATTCCGCATAAGTACACACTTTATTAGAAAATGCTTATTAAAAATTATGTAATGATTATTAAATTTATTTAAAAAACATAAAAAATAATCTGCAACCAGACACCCAGTACTTAGGAAAAGTGCTTATATTTTGCATTGGACTTTGAGTTTATTGTATGGAACTCAGTCGTTCTAATACGTTATAAATATGAGCTTCTAAACGCAGCTTAGATCAGGAAATAAGACCACTTCATTAGTACTCTGTTACTAATCATAATATCTAACCTACTAACGAGTATTTTTTAACCATCCAGTTCAGTTCTCTATAAGATTTACTAAAAGTTCGTAAGCAAGCAATATCCATTATTATTTTGATCATCGCAGGATCCCTGTCTCGATCTCTCTGGAGATCAATAAATCTGGTTAGGAACGCTCACTTTATACGTATGTATTAGAAAGATATCTACTGTAGATTTTAGGGACAAATAACACCCCAACAGACATACTTCCGTGTGTCTACACTACGGCATCCTCTTTTTAAGTTCTAAGGCCACCATTTTTCGAGGCCTGTCACAATATGTCCTCTGACGAAGAGTTAATAAACGAATCGGTACACGGTTACTTTATGAACGGGAATTCGCTGTCGCTCTCGTCTCCCGACCCGTCGTAGCTCGAGGGCGGGGTGTCGAGCTGGGGCAGACCCAGGTCGAGGTACTCCTGGTTCGCGGTCACTGTCAGGATCTTATCCAAATCCTCCACCAGCTCGGTGAACGAGGGCCGGTCGCCCGGGGAAAACGACCAGCATTCGCGCATTAGCATGTAACTGGAAACATTAACAAAATATATATTAGGTAGGTACATAGAGTAATAAATGCTGTGTCATATTTCTTTGTATTTTGTATCACTTATTGTACATAGCCGTAATAGTAAATTATATGATAAAAATATCCTGGACAATTCACACAGCGCCATCTAGCCCCAACCTAAGCACAGCTTGTACTATGGGAACTAAATACCTTTTTTTTGTAAATAAATACATATTGTACATAGAAATCATATAAACATGTATTTCCAAAATGGCAATGCAACCCCAATAGCTTCCTTGTTTAATTAGATAGATACCTCGTATTTTTATACTGTTTTAAAAACCAGTACTCACATTTCAAGACTACAGCATGGAGGCTTTTCCATGCGATGTCCAGCGCTAAGGTGCTGATACATGTACTGTCCAGGCACTGTCGGGTACGGGGTCCCACCCAGCGTCATTATTTCCCACAGCAGCACACCGAACGACCAGCTAAAAGTAAACGCACCATGCCATCACAAATATATTGTACAAACGCAAATATTATCGCGTAGCAAAAAAAGAAAATATTTCGCTATTGCATTTTAAAATCCGCTTGGCTAACACAATGTTTCGCTCAGAATTGTTCTTAAAAGTGGCCACTTTTATGCTTAAGATACCACTTACACATCCGTTTGCGTCGTGAACACTTTGTGGTAGAGTGACTCGGGCGCCATCCACCGCACTGGGAGGCGTCCTTCAGTCTTCTTCCTGTAGTAGTCGTTGCTGTGAACGTCCTTGGCGAGTCCGAAATCTGCGATCTTGAGCACGCAGTCGTCAGACACCAGCACATTACGTGCTGCTAAATCGCGATGGATGCACTGCAAATGGATATTTAGTAATTTCAACGCGAATTTACATTTGACCCGATTTTTTAAAATGATCTTTCTCCTCACTGTTTTCGTATGAGAGACGGAGACTGAGTCCTATTTAGGGAATTTTTGAGTAAACTAAGTACTAAGATAGTCTCGTGGTTGTGTACCCAACGACCGCCATCTAGGTATTAAACTAGGCACGTAGGTAGTTAATTTTAAAATCTTACCCTTCTGGAAGCTAAATACTCCATCCCACGAGCGACTTGATAAGAGAAGGAAACTAAGTCCTTCTGAGTTAATGTTTTCTTATCTTTGAGGTCCTCGGTAGGCGATTCATATCTGAAATTTTTAGTTATTTATTTGCAATAATTTTAATAGTTCATACATAAAGAAGACAAGCTACCATTTCAAAAAACTACAAATAACTTACCTATTTCCAGGGCGATGATTTCTGAGGAACTCCCTCAAATTACCATTTGGTGCGTATTCCACAATTACATAAAGAGGGCCATCTTGGGTGCAACAACCCAGGAGATTGATGATGTTGACGTGCTTGCCAATCATCTTCATCATTTCCATCTCGGAAACCAACGCCATCATTTCTGCGTCGGTATGACCCTCTGCAAATAGGATTTGAACGCATTATTAAAATTGGAAATATTTCATTGTATACTGGAATGTACACATACACATATCACGCCTATAATCTCTTGTGGGATAGGCAGAGCGTAAACGGCGGCCGCAAAAACAGACACTTACGCCACGTCAGTCAAGTTTTGAGGGTCATTCGAAAAAATGTGTATCGCCATAGTGACAGGTTGTCAACCCATCGCCTAAAATTGCAATACACACCCTCGAGTCCCTTAGTCGCCTCTTAGGCTTCCCACGGGTAAGAAATGGGGTGATGCTATTCTAAGCCGGCGTCACACGGCAAAATATAAAACGATTTATTTTCGTTGGCCTACCTTTTAACATTTTTACGGCTACAACAGATTGTAATCCCGGTTTCAAAATTCCCACGCATTCTGCTTTAACAACTTTTCCAAATTCTCCTTCACCCAGCACCTTGCCGAGGAGTAGAGACTCTCTGGGCACCTCCCAGTCTATGTCGACCGGCAACTCGTATTCCGACATCATCGCCGAGTCGCTTGTGTTGCTTTGTATTTGTGATAGCTTCTGTTTTTCTATTTTTACTACCGGCATCAACTGCAAAAATATTACGATTATTATTATTTCTATTTGTATATGATTTAGAGTATCTAAAATATTTGCGCATACTAAAACTTCACATCATACAGCGTGCAACGTGGAAGTCCATGTACTCATTAACTGAATAACGAAGAACATTGGGGCTGAGAACTGAGAACCATCTTTCATATTCCGACAATTTTAGTATAGGAATTTAGATATCTACTTCAGTTTCATGAGTTCACCAACTTTCAGGTTGTTGTAATACATTGTAAGTGGATAAGGCCACTCATCTTACCAAGCCCTCAGTAATATCAGTGTTTGATCCACTGATCTGCGGCTTCTCAACCACCACCTTCTTCGTCCAGTGCGTCACAATCACTGCTCTCGCTGTTTCTATAGCTAACTGTTTCTTAATCTTTTCCCGTTTCAGTTTCTTGAAAATCATGACGACTATAATAGCTGCAACGAAGAACATCGCCCCGAGAACTGCCGTCAGGATATTGATAAGGAGTCCATGTTTCCCATGATCGACGTGCTCCTTGTCAGGAAGTGCTGTAAGTGGACAATAAGATATGTCATTTCAGGCTTGGATGGAATAATAATACCTGCTAAAGTAATATAGCCGTGTGATGCCGGCGTAGAATATCATCACCCCAATACTATCCGTGGGTGTAGTAAAAAGCGACAGATGAATAAATTTATCCAGGGAATGTGCAGCAGCGTTCCCGTTGCAAGCAGTATCTTGCACTGCACCTGCCAATCCGTCTTCGAAGCGTGGTAGATACCTACCATACGGCAATACCCCCAATAAGGGAAGGCCATGTCCACAGTGGACTGTTCTGGCTGTTACTGATGTAATGTAAAGTAGCATAGCACGTATTGTACTCACATTCAAGAACAGTGAGATATCCTTTCGCTGTGGTATTACCCAATGAGTTTAGGGCGACGCAGACATACCAACCTTCATCTTCTTTTGTCACATTGTACAGAGTGAGTTGCTCAGGTTTATCAGTTGCATTTTGGCTCTGAAAAAACAAGTTATAAAATATTAAGTAGGCATTAATAAGAATCTACTTGCTGATGCATTTAAACACACGTGCAATTTAAATCATAAAACAATGTTAAATATTTTACCTCGATCATTTCGAAAAACGTTTTTAGATTTAACATACCTACGATAGTAGGTAGATCACAGAGGTAGATGATGCCAAATTAAATTTATTTAGCTAATTATTCTCAGGACTGAAGCTAACAGCTTTTAGCCTTATAATAGGTGCATTTGTCAGAATTTAAGCAATACATAACGTATTTAAAAAAAATTACATGCAGATACATGCCGTCGAACAAGTACAATTATATCCCACACTCATGCATTTAGTTACACTAACCCTCACCGATTTTATTTTACTCTTGTCAGCATAAATGACTAATTCATCCTTCGAAGGGTTTACTTCGACAGAGTCAGTATCAGTACCGACATCGTGGTACAAAAGCTCGTCTTTAGCAAAATACATCCAGAATACGTATGGATGCATGTCAGATAGAAATCCACAGCTGAACCTTGCTGTTTCCCCCAACACCACGGTTTGGTTGACTGCACCATGGGTGAGCACAGGCTTCGCATACAGACGTTCTATAAAGTTTAAGGGTTAACTTAATATAATAAGTTTACATACCTTTATTACACAGTAATATAACATGTCTTATTCAATCCGTCACCATCCTAAACCACTAACGATTCCATCACCAGTTATGCAGATGCATTGTATTCGATATGTAACTTTTTAGATAGTAGGTAACTATTCCATAGTTTAACCTTTATACGTTGTACATAGTAAATTTTTCACAAAGTTGGAAAATTAGTAAGTACCTATTCGTTTTATAATTTTTAGTTTAGTTTGTAAAGATAAGGGTTAATAGTTGTTCCAACATAATGTGATTATAGTCTTAGACCCTGTTTAGTGACGTAAACATGAACCTCCACCTCATGTGAATAGGTTATAGACCTCAATAAGTATTCCTGCTGGTATAGGAGCGTCGCTTGGCCCAACTTCAGCGTCTTTCAGGGAATAGTTCAGTGGCCTTATCCAATACAAATAAGGCTCTAAGTCCGATACTGGTGGACAAGATAGCTGTACTGTGCTGTTTACTACAGTTGTTATGTTACCAGGATAACCCTCTTTTATATACGGCTTCGACGGATATCGTTCTAAAGAATTCACCACAGTGATTAATATTAATATCGGCTAATTAAAATTAGATCAAAAGATTTTATTATTATGAAGATAATAAAGTAAAAAAATCCAATGATTGTTAATATTTAAGTATAATATGAGATATGGTACCTTGTATGTGTAGAGCGACTGTGTGATTAATACATCCTAACTCGTTACACACGAGGCAGGTATAGTTTCCATCATCAGCTTTCGTCAACTCTTCAAGTTGAACAGCCCATTTGCCGTATTGAGGTGGAAAGTACGGTCTCGTAATAGGCTGGCCATTATTCTTATACCATGTTATATTCGGTGAAGGATTCCCTGCAAAAGTTTACGACCATAATAAAAATGCTTTTAGTTATTCTCGTTTTCTTAACTAAGCATGTGTTCATATTAAGTGACGTTGTAAAATCTTATTTTAGACGGCATCTTGCAGAGGTGAGAAAGGAGTTAATTCCTGTGCTATCGCTTGTTATTTGTCGGTACGCTTTTTAGCATGAATATTTGAATTTACCTTCAGCTGCACATTTTATTTTGATAGAATTCCCGGCAGGCTTCATATCCATGTTGTACAGCTTTGATGGGTGTTTAAACCGCGGTGCGAATTTCACATCCGGTCGATTGTTAACATATTGATATTTATCAGAGTGAGTTTCCGTGGCTTCATCATCATCATCGTCCTTTGGACTATCATCTGTAGTTTGATGGTGTTTTTTAACGTCGTTGGTCGAGTTATCTGTCGTATTTTTTTCCAGATGATCAGCTTGCTTTTGCGATAATGCTTCTGGCATAATTTTATAACTTTCTTGATCAGATTGATATTCTAAAAAAAATTATGTAATAATTTCTAATTAATTCAGTAAAAAACAAAATAAAACAAAACTATTCGATAACAACGACGAATAAATGTTTTTGGTTTAGTGTTACTGGTGTTAATCAATCGCTTGGATGAACATAGTTCAGAGTTTTGAAAGTAACTGGTTACCTAAATAAAAAGTTATGTAAACTAGTTTTACCTTCCAATTCTGAATTTATCACGTTCTTATATTTGAGAATGACACTCATTTCTCTGTTTTTCTCATCCTCATACCGACACGTGTACAATCCAGCATCGCTTGGTTGAAAATCTCTAATTCTCCTGAAAACCAAATAAATATAAGTTAGTTCATATTAGTATATTACTTCTTGTACAAGCTTTTATATAAACAGAGTATGTTTTGACACCATAAATAGAAACACATAACTAACTTTAAGATTGCATGGAGCATTGCTTATGAGTTAATGCTCTTGGAATACCGACTTACGTTTATGTAAGTAGTATATCCTCAAAGGGGTTTAGTAACTATCTATATATTCATTTGGACGTCTCATAGGTCATACAAAATATCTTTAGTTTTGCAAAACTGTTTATAGCGCCATTCCATGTTATGGATCGAAACTTATCAAAATTTTTGACTACAGGTAACTATGCGGTGCGATATGAGTTATGACAAACTGCGCTAACATTTTTGATGTCATTTTCAAACGCAAATATGCTTATATGAAACACATAAGTAGTTTAAGTAGGTACGCATGCGTTTTAACATGAAATGAGGTACGACTTCGCCCAACGTATTTCGAGCGCTTTTAAAAATAAGATACATTACGTTTTTGATTTCGCTACAAAAGTTTTTGATGTGTACAAAAAAAGAAAAGCAAAGACGAAACAGATTTTTTCATCCTAATCATAATTTTCTGTACTTACATAATATTCTTCTGTGTTACTTGTTTTTTATTTTCCAGTAATTTTCCGTCTTTGTACCATCGTATAGTTTGTACTTGATTTTTTGGCTTCAGTCCGCAAAACAGTCTCAGTTTCTCATCGGTTCTTGCTTCTATGACGGTGTAGGAGTTGTCTGCAAACAAACGCAAAGAAAAACGTTAAACAACCGAATGCTATGCTAAATTACTAGGTAGAAACATACAATGATACAACAGAATAAATTGATCTCTTAAGTACGAGTAGGTAACACGAGGAGGCACTGACGGTACACAGTATGTGCTTTCTGAATATTTTGAAGAGTGTGTTAAAAAAATGCATGTGGGTACCTACTTATTCAATTACTTAATGGCTGGTTGTATTCCCAGATCATAAAGTTGTACTTTACGTCAGCACTCTATGAATACCAATGAGAGCAAGGAAATAATTTTGCCATACCCTTTTGTTTCACATGATTTAATGTTTTCAAATTTACTGGATGTTGTGTGGGGAGTTGTGGTTAAATTACAGAACATGAGCGGTACGTAGATCGGTCCAAATCAGCTGATATCCGAATATCCGTTTAATTTTCTTTAAAGAGTTCATTTATGTGTTGTATGATATGAATATAGTTCCAAAACTTCAGTTTTATTTACCTAATTATGTGCACCTTTCCAAATGGCAACTAATCCACGTTTAGCGACAAGACAACCAAATTAAAAACTTTTAATATGACATAGGATTTCTGTATATTATACCTACTGTAATAATTTTTATTATACATTGATTTAAATAAGAACGTCAAATGGATATTATGTAGGTGTTAAGTCAAAAGAAGTACGTTCCTAATGAGAGTGTAGGGTAGAAGTAGAGATGAGGCTAGGCGAAGCACGTTTAAATATTATACGACTAAGTATATTTATGGCTTTCAGGTGTGCGGTTGCGAACTCGGTTTGATATTTTTAGCTTGAAGTCGAACATAAAAAGATTATCCAAAGAAAATAAATAAATACGTAATACGTCTTTACATTGTAAATTCGTGAACTTCCATTGAGCTCGAACCTCACATGGATATGCTTGCCGTTTTTATTGTTTCCAAAATGTCACGTTCCAAATAACCCAAAACGGTCAGGTTTAATGGTTGTTCCAGAGACGGCATTAGTGAAACTTACACTTTCCACGAAATGCGCTCATATACCTACCTAAAGTTTTTGTTACAGCTGCTGTATGTATTAATAATTATCAAATATGTTGCTCCGGGACCAAATGCAAAAAGTATAATTTTCGATACCTGTACCTAAGTAGGTTGCCATCATCCCTTTAATTCACGATTAATAATTATTAATTCATGAACTCATGAATCCCAAATATTACTTAAGGATTCAGGGTTTGACCTCAATTTCCAAAATTAAATCGACATGGTCGAAAAGCCCAAGCCCCAGCGGGTATAAGTCTTTGTTTGGAGTGGTCGCGGTGAAACTTTAATGGACATCCAGATTTGTAGCCTGTTGAGTATGTATGGCCGTAAGTAAGACAGACGCGCGTTGTTTGCTGTATTGTCGATACCAATCCTCAACAATTTAATGCATTTTCAATAGTTGACATGTTGTTAGTTATTAGGAGAATTAAAAATTCCGCAGTTTTAATGACAAATCCACAGAGTGGCCCGTAGTGTACCTATGGGAAACGTTTCTAGTACTTGGTATACGGCTATAAGTAGTATACTACTAAAATATTCTTAAACTTTGACTTTTAGAAGTATGTATGTAGATATTATTCTCAACACATAGGCCGTCTCTGAAAAAAAATGGATTGAGTGTTTGTACGATACACCACTTTAGATTGATATTTGCTAAGTTACCTATCGATAATTATTTCACAACACTAGTCCTGCTGCAAACTTTTTAAAGATCAACTTTGGGCCTACATGTGTCAAACAGATGCAGCCCTGTTGCCTTATCCTTGGATAAAAAAAAGGTCACCTTACATTTCAATGAGTAAACTATGGTTGTTCTTAAAAACAATGTGCAAGCTGGACTGTCTTTCTACCTGTTTGTTACAAAATCGCTCTCAGTCGCTCTGCCTGCCAAATCAAATACGGAATTCAGATATTATAACAAAATAAACATGATTTCACAAAACGAATACGCACTGTTAATAAAAAATATCTTTCGTCATTGACTTACAATTTTGATTTTTATTGTGAATAGTAGACGTGGTCGATTATGACCTCAACTGGTCGGAAACAGACAAAGACCGTAAACCCTGGAAAGAGAAGGGAGGTCTTTGCCCAGCAGTGGGTCACTATCACTACATAGTATAAAATAAAGTCGCTTCCCGTTTGGTGTCTCCTTATATCTTTAGAATTACCCAACGGATTTTGATGCGGTTTTTTTTATTAGATAGAGTAACTTGAGAGGAAGGTTTATAAGTATAATTTATTCCGGGAAATTGTCACGTTCCCATGGGAAAACGGGTAGCCCAACTGGTAGTAAACTTTTGACCCTCTTTTGACACCTTTAAGGATTAAAATTTCAAAAATGCTGAAACACGTATTTAATTATTTTAAGTTATGAGTCTAATCAGAAATTTTTAAACAGATCACATTTAAGATAAAAAACTTTCATACAAACTTTTAAACCCCTTTTCACCCATTTAAAGGTTAAAATTTCAAAAATGCTGAAACACGTGTTTAATTATTTTAAGTTATTAGTCTAATCACAAATTTTGAAACAGATCACATTCATTTAAAAAAACGAACTTTCATACAAACTTTAAACCCCCGTTTGATCCTATTACGGGTTAAAATTTCAAATATACAGAAACACGTGTTTAATTATTTTAAGTCATATCTTAAGTCTAATCACAAATTTTGAAACGGATCACACATAAGACAACGATGATCTTTCATACAAACTTTTAACCCCCTTTTCATCCCTTGGGGGATTAAAAAAAACGGAATTTAAAGTAAAGTCGCTTCTCACTTCTGTCTCTGTCTGTTTGTTTGTTTGTATGCTTAAATCTTCAAAACCACTTAACGGATCTGGATGAAGTTTTTTTAAAAGATAGAGTGATTCAAGAGGAAGGTTTTTATGTATGTATGTACCTATGTATAATTTATGTCGGGAGAAGGTCTGTTTCCCGTGGGAAACCAGTTAGCAGCGGGTGAAACCGCTGGGCGGGCCGCTAGTTGGCTTATATAATAATAATAAATAAGAGCGAAATGACAAATTTTGACATAGTTAATTATAGAAGTCGACTGACTTGTAAGAAACTGATGTAAACAAAATGTGTGAAGCGAACGACCTTCCCATCAAGGGCTGCGCCGCCTGCGCTGTGATCATAAATACAGACCGATTTTCAGGTAGGTAAGGCATTTCATACTTGATCGTATAATAAACTAATTACTACCATCTACTACCAAATCGCAAAATCAAGGGTAATTTCTTTTTTCGACCGAATAATGTAAATTGTTCAACCTCCTATGATTGTTTTGTTGATAGAAATCTTAAATCAATTTAATACCAAGACAAGACCAAACGCCGCAATCGTTGTTCAACTTTTTCGGAATAAATGTTTCTTTATTAAGTACCTATCTCTTTTAATGTATTTCTGTTTTGACTGATGCTGTTTATTATTCTCTTTTTCATCCATACACACTCTTTGCAGTTAAATACGGTAAACATTTTATGGCCTTCAATAACAAACCCGATTTACTTTAGTAAGTAAGTAAGTACCTCAATTTGGATTCATATCTCGTTCATTCCTAGATTTACATTCATTAGTTTCGTTCGTGCAGTATTTAGTATCGGTCCAGCTAACTCGTCAAAAACCTGTTAAAACGTAGGAGTCTACGTCTGTTTTCTATCACGCAGTATTTCAATAACACCCTGGCAGAAAAATCACGTTGGAACAGTTCCAAACTATCAAATAGCAATTCAACGCTGAATATCAAACTGTTCGTTTTCCATTTCATGCAATTGTATCTTTTATAATCACCATAAATTATAGCTATGTAGGTACGTATACATAATTTTTTTTGACATTCAAAATTTTCATGCGCGGGTAGGATTTCAACCTGCGACTTTCGCATTACTAGTGGCAACGCATTTCATCACTTGACTACATTCAATCTGTAAAGATAGAATTAGTCGCCGGGTATAAGTTGCAAAACTAACCCGGTAGATGGAGCCGTGCCACGCGTTACTAGCATTAAAATACTCTTGCAAAATTGGCCGGCAAGGTACGAGCTGCGGTAGCCCAGATGGAAGAGGCGTCGCCACTAGTAATGCGAAAGTCGCAGGTTCAAATCCTGCCCGCGCTTGAAAATTTTGCAAGTTTTCTAAAAAAATATACTTAACACAGGAAGTGTTTTAAACATTTGGTTTCGGTATACATAATACCAAATTAGTAAATATAGTTGAGCTCAGCACAGTTAAACACCTTGGACTTAGCACGGTTTTTATGCCGCAACTTACAAACAAAATTTCGATTAAAATTACAGGCTTATGAGAGAAAAGATCCCAAACATATAATTACAACCAGAAATCTCAAATCACAATGTGTTATACAAAGAAACAATTGGTCCATTAAAAGCCGTCAAATTTTCACTTAGGTGGTCTTTGATTCGAGTTGCATAATTTATCATGAATGAAAAATAATAGTATGCCAGTATGATTTGAATGAATTTTAGCGTCGGAACGCCAAAAATTACTTAGGTAATCAATAGGTTTTATTTTGTTTACTTTATGCAATATCGATGCACAGGAAGTAAAGCTATTTTCGTAACGTCATACGCTAATAGTCTGCGACGTGTGTCATATGAATGGTCATATGATATCCGTTAAACATGAAGTTTACCAACTTTACCGATAAACAGCGCATACACTCGAAATTGAATAGCTTGGTAGAACGTAGTATGGGTTAGTTTCAAATGACACATTATTTTGACTGCTGAAATAGTGAGCCAAGTCCCTTGAATGCATGTCTAACACGCCAAGTCTCAGTATTGCTTGTGGAACTGACATCGATACCTGACGCTCAAGTTGTCATCTGCAACACCCAGCGTTTTTTTGCTGAGTTAATTTTTTATTTTCGTATAAGTAGGTAAATATAAATTTTCCCTCTCCTCAAACTAACTCATAGTGTGGGCGTCACGAAAGAAACATCAAAAAGAATCCTTAGAGATTTAGGAATCTATTACAATAACTAAAGTACCTACTTGTGAGTTGTCGACGCAAAGATGAAAAGAAAATTTATTTTTAATCACAACAATCTTGGCCACGCGTGGCATATAAAATAGAATTATTAAAAAAGCGACACCGACACATCCGTTTCCTCTCATATTCAAATTTCGAATCTCGTATATTCGACGCGCCCTTTTCTCAATTAGGCAAACAGCAGCTGCTGGAGCCGTTACGTTGACAGAGAAAATATTTTGCTAAAAATTAATATCTGATCATTCTATTTCGCTACTTCTATATTTATACTATATTACACTTAGAATACACTAACTCAATACAATAGCTATGTATGTGTTTAACGTTTTATATTTCTATTAGAAACTTAAATAATTTGTATCGTTTCGAACATCATATGTTGATCCCTGTTACCTTGATTGTTTTATTGATTTAAGTTCATAAAAGAAATGTTGAAAAAAGCTCAAGATTTTTTTCTGTGTACGGCACATGCTCTGCGCCTTTGCGTACCTCTACACTACGAAGGGTCGACCGCCATATTGAATTTATTTATAGAGATGCGCGTGCACCAGTTTTTTTAGTTACTTTTAGTTAGTTTGATTTATTGGAAATCGAATTCATGGAATATAATAGTGTTTCTTCTGTATGGGGTGTTAGGAGAAAATCTAAAAATAAAAGTCTTTTGACTCCTATATCAAATTTCAGTCCCTACTTTTGAGAACATTTTCAAGTATAATCTAATATTTTAAATAAACATGCAATTACAATGATATAGCGGAACGTTCGAGATATTATTTATATTTTTTTTTACCCGATTACAGCAAAGCAAAAGGGACCCTCTCTTATGATTTTGACCTGTATGTATGTGGAAACGTTTGTTCCGTCCTAACTTTTAAAGTATTATAGAATTTTACAAATGAGGTACTAATAATTATAATTATATATGCGATTGAACAGTCCGCTGGTTATAAGCGAAATTATCTTACAATAAAATGATTGAGGCGCCAATATCTAAAGTGCATTAAGTTACGAACTAAAATTTTATATTCTTCTAATGGTATTGTGTTGGGTGACAAATGAAAGGGTTTAATTAGCTTAGTCCCAATACGCACAGCATTTTCGTTTAAGTACCTAAAGGCAATAAGTGAATACAACCATTCTATCAACTTAAAATCACTATGAAATTATATTAAACACTTATACATGAAAAAAAAATTGTTAGATTCCTATATTTTTTTTAGACAAGAGGTTTTGAATTCAGTGTACATGGTTAATATTGCAGATTTCTTGTTTCTTACTTTTTAAAGTGTAATTACTTAGCAGTTCAGGTTTTAGTTTCTAAACTTCCACTTTATCTAATGTAAACATGACGTACGAGTACTTACCTACTTGAGTGAATATAAGTAAGCTAAATAAAATTAGCTGCGATGATAACTGCGCACACTTACGAGTAGATGGTAGGACAATCAAATAAATTGTGAGTGAAAATGGAATTAGAAAAAGAAGCATCCAGGGTTGAGGATGCGTTCGGGACCAGGAAGTGGGAGCCGTGACTAATGACTTCCCTTTGCCCGTTATTTAGGTAGCTGACTGTCAAGCTTGTCGACAGCTCAATTAGGTTTGATAGTACTATCCGGAAGGAATATCTGGACGATATTTGAGTTAGCAATCTATTTCCAAGATTGTTATGTACACACATACACATATCACGCCTATAATCCCTTGCGGGTAAACGGCCGCAAGAAACGGACGTTTATGCCACGTCTGACAAATAATTGAGGGTTATTCGGAAAATTGTGTATCACCACAGTGACAGGTTGTCAGCCCATCTCCTAAAATTGCAATACATACCCTTGAGTCCCTCAGTCACCTCTTACGATTCCCACGGGAAAGAAATTAGGTGATGTTATTCAAAGCTGGCATCACACAGCAAATTGTTATGTATATTCACGAAAGTACCTGCGTAGGGAAGGTTAAATGCAGCCGCTAATACTTACTTTGTGGTTAAAGCGGAGGGAAGGTTAAATGCAGCCGCTAATACTTACTTTGTGGTTAAATGTACGCGCGCAGGAAGCAACTATCAAATATCAAAAATCTGCAACTTGACACATAATTTCTTATTTTTTTATGGAGATACTTTACAATTATTAAAAAAAAAACTGCAAGAACATAAATTAACTCCATCAAACGGTAGATTCTTAAATTCAATAATGTAGTGAACATACATAAGGAACTTTAAGCTTCTAAATATCGTCGCACATATTAAGTCCCCGTAGTTACCTGAATGTTACCCACACTTGTATCTACTTCAGCTTCTTACCTACATAATGTGTTTCATATACAAGTAAGCACAAATGCAGGTAGATAGGCTAAGGTACTCCATTGGCGTAAAAGTAAATCTTACTCCTGAGTGTCAGAGTTTCTCAACCGCCTACTCTACTCTGACACGGTTGTGTAACGACCGCCGTCTAAGTAATAATAGACAGCAACCGGGACCAGCGGCTTAATGTGCCCTCCAAAGCACGGAACCATCTTTATTTTCTGACAATCAGATATTTCAGCATGAAATGTCCAAACTATATACACTGAAAACAAATTCCCAAGTGATAAATACCAACTTTGTGAGTGTCCCACCGAGAATCGATCCCGGGACCCTTGCGTTGCAGGCAGTCGCACTACCACTGCGCCACATCGGCCGTTATTTAATCCCGAAAAATGACTGGATTTTTTGATTCGTTGTCTAGATTAATAAAATTACGTACTCTCTTAAATCTGGATAAAACGAGTGTTAAATTGAACGCGCCACCTACACGAGCAGGAAGCGTCTGTGTCTCGAGTTTAGTTGTATTGCAGTATTACACTACCCTGCCAACAGGAACATATTACGCATACACTGGTTGGGTATCTTGAATGTAAATTAATGCCACCCATAAAATGGCCAGCAACGTATGACGAATCAGGCCCTGGTGGCATGTAATAGCAACTTTTTGCGCAGGAGTTAAGCTAATCTGACGCCGGCAATTATGCGACGAGTGGATGAGTAACTTACGCCAGCCAGGACGAGACAGTATTGACAACTGAAAGTTGTCAATTCTCTGGTAGACCGGCAGGTAAATTAAATGTTTCGATGAATGTTTAAAATCATCAATTCAACTGGAAGCAAAGAATTGACTAACCCATCGATCGCCGGGTATACGCAAAAGTGTGCTTAAAGTTTTCTAATTACATTTTAATTTAATCCTCCTGTTACCCGCTATAAGGAAATTATCGCACAGATAATGGTAATTGAAACTGCTTTTTATACATACCTTAAGCGCCGCGTTATCGAAAGTAATTATCATAACATAAGTTTACTATCTACAGTAAATCCTGGAACCTGATCCTAATGGTTATGGGCCATTTCTTGCAATTACTGGCTCTGCAGATTAACGCTGTAATTTTGTAATGACTTTCAACATAGCTAGATAATAGTATTAAATTAGCTTTGCTCAGTCCCCGCATTTCAACTTTCCACACGTCCCCTTATAAAGGCCTGAGTCCCCCGGGGTTAAAGACAACACATTCTCTGAATACTCCCAGGTACTGTCGGTATTTTAATAATGCCACACGGATGGAAAAACTTGCTCCAGTAAAATGGTCTTCTCTTTGAATTTGCACTATTAATAGTCACATAGCTTTTGATTATTACTTGGCATGCGTCGTGAGATAAGATAGGATGTATCTACCTGAAGGTTATCTGGACACAACTGGGGGTATCTTTGGGTATAATATTTGTGCCTAATACGACGTAAGACGTTACTTATATTAAAAAAGGTCACAAATAATACGAAATAAATAAATAAATAATGCATAAATCTAGTAATGATAAATTATAACTAATCGTCATGTCATTAAATAGTTGTTAAGAACTGTTGTAACCAGAGGACGCCCTTTAGAATGTCCGTACTATTTAGTGTGTACATATTTAACTTTTAGAAATATAAATTTATTTATGACAAGTGGATTAAAAAACAAAAATATGTATTATTAGGTTTGATAACTTAATTCAAAATCAAAAATTAGTGCTTTTAGCCTTTATCCACCATTTTTGTTGTGATCGATGAAATCACATGTGTGAACCAGGGTAGTAGGTATAAATATTATGATCAAATGACGATCAGTCATTCTTGGTTCCTGGGAACGATGCGCGCGCGCACCGGCCACGCAGAGTTTGCGTCAATCGCGGTATTATGGCGAAGCGATATGGGCGGATTTATTTATAATGCATGATTGTTCAGTATGCGGGTTAATTCAACACTCTGTTATTGTAAACTGTTTAATTCTGCGTCAATTGATGCATTTAGGTTGGTGCAGGGAATGGCTATTATTTATTATTCCAGCAAAGATCGATTATATTTTTGAAAATATTCATCATCATCATCAGTCACTGCTGAAAATATTAATTAATTTAAATTTATACAGTATCTTTTATATAACTACTTTGAATTGCGGAATTTACGAGTATGTAAATGACATCAAAGATTTTCCGTGCAATATTTTATTTTTATGAATTATCAATAATCCCATATCTTTCCCGTGGGAGTCGTAAGAGGCGACTAAGGGACTCGAGGGTGTGTATTGCAATTTTAGGCGATGGGCTGACAACCTGTCACTATGGCGATACACAATTTTCCGAATGACCCTCAAATATTTGTCAGCCGTGGCGTAAATATCCGTTTTTTGCGGCCGTTTACGCTCTGCCTACCCCGCAAGGGATTATAAGCGTGATATGTGTATGTGTATGTATGTGTATCAATAAAAAGAAATATATGAAGCGTATCAAATAGCCCGACCAAACTGTTGACAATTAATAAAGGAAAAAAAATGTATAATTATTATATTATCTAACATTTATTATCCAAATCGCGTTAACAAGGCTCAACTAAAATGCCGTGTGATGCCGGTTTAGAATAGCATCACCCCATTTCTTTCCCGTGGGGGTCGTAGGAGGCGACTAAGGGACTCGAGGGTGTGTATTGCAATTTTAGGCGATGGGCGGACAACCTGTCGCTATAGTGATACACAGTTATCTAATTGACCTTCAAAATTTTGTCAGACGTGGTGTTAATATCCGTTTTACGGTTGTTAACGCTCTGCCTACCCCGTAAGGGATATAGGCGTGATTTATGTATGTATGTATGTATGTGAGTCATTTTCAACAACTGCATATTTTTGTCAATTTCGGTGGATTTTTTAATTTTCTGCTTTTTGGATGTTTTTTTGTAGCTGTATAGCAAAAGATACTCATTTTGAATATAATATATAAACAGGGAAATATGTAACAATAGTATTTAGTGAGTTATTTGGGTCACCGAAATTGCCTTGTCACCGAAATTGAATTCATGCCACCGAAATTGGGTTTGTGCCACCGAAGTTGCAATTGTGCCTCAGATCCTCCAATGCTGAAACCTGATGGATCGCTGGCTCACTCTGCAAGTGAGAAAGCAAATTTGTTTGCGTCCCTGTTTGCAAGCAACTCACGTCTGGACGCTGGCACCAAGAAACCACCTACTGTACCTCGTTGCGATTCTTCGATGCCGGAGATCGCAGTACACACTGAAGAGGTTCGAAAAGTATTGTGCAGTCTAGAAGTGAACAAAGCCAGCGGACCTGATGGCATACCAGAGAGAGTGTTAAGACTTTGTGCGCCTGAACTGTCTCCTGTGTTGACACGTTTGTTCCGCCCCTCTCTTAAAGAAAGAACGGTGCCGGGGGCCTGGAAGCTTGCTTATGTGCAACCAGTTCCCAAAAGGGGCGACCATGCTGACCCTGCCGATTACCGTCTAATTGCCATTACCTCCATCCTATGCAAGGCCATGGAGAGGGTTCTTAACAGGCGGTCTAATGGTGATCTTGTCACGCACTGCTGGGGCGAAGCCATCGAGGAAAACGGCGAAGCACTTGCCGTTTCACTCGATATCTCGAAGGCCTTTGACAGGGTCTGGCATGCAAGTTTGCTCAGTAAGCTTCCTGCTTATGGCATCCCAGCTGATTTTTGTACTTGGATTTCAGACTTCCTTAGTGAACGGTCCATCAGAGTAGTTGTTGATGGCTGCACTCTGACCTTATGGCCATTGATGCCGGAGTTCCTCAGGGGTCTGTTCTCTCTGCAACTTTTTTCCTGCTGCACATCAATGACCTCCTTCAGCATGGTATTGTTGGATACGCAGATGATAGTACCGCTTCAGAGAGATACTTGACAGGTGCAAGAATCAGTGGGGATGAAATACGTTCGTTAAGAAAGGCCATGGTAGAGCGAACAGATCTGACCTTAAATCTTGTCTCTCAATGGGGCGACGACAATCTGGTCTCATTCAACGCCACCAAAACACAGGCGTGTCTTTTCACTGCAAAAAGGAGTCCTTTCGACTGGACACCTACTTTTCGGGGTACATCTGTCTCTGTCACTGACAGGCTTGAGCTTCTAGGCATGGAGTTGACATCAAATCTAAACTTTGGCGCGACCATCGAGTACAAAGCTCAAACGACGACTAAGAAGCTGGGCATTCTGAATAGAGTGACGCGATACTTTACGCCTGGACAGCTTTTAACTCTTTACAAAGCACAAGTTCGATCCTGCATGGAGTATTGCAGTCACCTTTGGTATGGTTCAGCCAAATACCAACTTGCCGCTCTTGACTCGGTGGAACGCATGGCCAAGAGGCTCATAGGCGACAAAAGACTGGTGGAATCCAAGCTACATAGCCTGGCACATCGCCGCAAGGTTGCCTGTTTGTCGATTTTTTATAGATCGTACTTCGGAGAGGGTCCTCAAGAGCTTCACGACCTTGTTTCACCAGCTCCCTTCTACCATCGGACATCCCACCAATTCGGACTAAGCGCTTCCAGTCATCATTTATAATGCGCACTGCTAAAGAGTGGAACTCACTACCTGCGTCTGTGTTACCAAACGCATACAACCCTAATCTCTTCAAAGTAAGAGTGAACAGGCATCTTCTGGGTGAGCTCGCTCCATTTTAGACTCTGTCTCTGTTCTATGACCTAGACTAGAGTCAAGAGCAAACCCATCCTTAATAAAAAAAAATGCCTTGTTTGGCTGCTTACAAATGCTGGCATTGTGTTGAAGATAGCCGTACACCCCGCTGTTATCGGCATCCGTCCACACATGTCAGCACCTGCCGGTCGACAAATCAACTGATACCTGCAACTACAAATAGTAGCCACGTCTTCGGCTATCGCTGACGGGTGTCAATGACTGAGCAGGAGGACTTTACGGCCACGAGGGATCGCCGGGCAGGAGGACCTCGCGGGAGCACCGGGCTGGAGGGCCACGAGGGATCGCCGTGCAGTAGGACCTTGCGGGAGCGCCGGGCTGGAGAGCCACGACGGATCGCCGGGCTGGAGGGTCATGAGGGATTGCCATGCAGTAGGACCCCGCGGGAGAGCCGGGCTCGAGGGCCACGAGGGATGGCCGGGCTGGAGGGCCACGAGGGATCGCCAGGCAGGAGGACCTCGTGGATGCACCGGGCTGGAGGGCCACGAGGGATCGCCGGGCTGGCTTAAAAATTCGTTGCTGGACATGGGACTCCCCCTATCAGGAGTATTGCCATCCTCTACACGCTTGGCTGGCGGATAGGCGAGCGCAGTACAAAATTTTGCATTGAGAGGGTACGCTGTTGTCCATTCCCCTAAATTAATTTTTCCCTTACGTCTTCTTTTACGACGCAGATTATAGTTTTTCTGAAATAACCGCAATTTTTGTCAAACAAACGACCTAAAGCGACCGCAATTTACAGGCTTTTTCGATCTGTATACCCCGCAAGGAGTGGAAGCGTGATATTTCTAAATATGTTTGTAATTTGTATCAATTGAGCAAATTCGGTGGAGCATTGCAATTTCGGTGGGCTTCTAGCAGCCTTAAAAACCACCGAAATGAGCCCACCGAAATTGCAAACTAGTCATTTATTTAAAAAATATACAAAAGTATCAAGGTTATTCCAGTTTGCAACTTATACTTCAAAAGTGTACCTAAAGGCTATTTAGAATGCATTACTGTAATATTTTTAAACTTTGAGGAAACATTTTAATCCTGAGCACCGAAATTGCAAAATTTTGTTCCGAGTAAACGGAAATAGTTTACTAACACCTTTGGCGGGAAGACGCAAGGAGGTAGTGCACAACCGTTCACAATGCGCGTGAGTGCTCGGCTGATCCTAGCGGGGAAGGGGTTTTAGGTCTGGATATACTCAACAGTGTTAGCAGGGAGCGTCGAAACAAAATTGCCACCGATATTGCTATTTTTGCTGGGACAAATCTAGTTTTGACATAGTTCATAAACTTTTCGTCTAAAAATTCAATTTTTTATAATTTCTCGTAGGGTCACTAATCCTTAACATAATCAAAATTAATTTTCCTTAATATGTTGGACATAATTTTCCTGAGAGATGCATATGTTGTGAAAAACGGATTGGGGACAAGCCACCGAACATTGAAATTCGACACTTGCTATTTTTTTTCTAAAAACATAATAACTGTCCAAACATTATTTATATGGCTTCATTTCAGAACAAGTGTCTTATATTTTGAAAAAAAATATCATAGCCATATCTGCAAAGCGTCACCTCGTTTTCAGCGAGGACATGAAAAATTTCCGCTTGAGAAATCCACTCATGTACTAAAATGCAAGTAGGGTGTTCGCAGAGGACCGATTAATAGAGCAATGAAAATTGAACTACCCTACATTTTTTAATTATTTTAATATGCACTAAACAACGCACGCGGACGCGAATAAAGTCCTCCCCTGTAACAAACAAGTGTGTTTTAGAACAATTTTGATAAACTTTTTGTATTTCTGTGTATTGGTGTCTATTATCAAGATAGCTTTTTATCCATTCATAGGCAATATACCTCTTACACCATATTGATATAACTTAGGCAAAATAATTCTGTGATCAACGAGGTCACATGCTCTATACTCATGTCCAGATATATAGAGACTACAGCGACTTTTGAATTAAGACTCTCAGTGACATCCTTGACCAAGTTAAAACATGCAAGTGCTGTGGAACTGTTCTTCCGAAAACCATATTGGTTTTTGTTTAAAAGTTTGTGTCTGTTAATAAAATTTATAAGGCGTTTATAGGTACATGACTTTCTCTATGATCTTTGAAAAGCACGCACCGCCGCCATTCTAACGATACCATTTTAAAAATTTCGTATAAAATGTAATGTTCGAAATTCAAATCACTTTGCCTGACTCTATGAGCAAAAGTGACTTTAACTCCCTGTTAGTTAACGGGCCTACTTCCATGAAGTGAGGTGAAAACGAGCTACGAGAATGCATTTTATGCATAATCTAAGGCACATCACTGTCAACAAAATTTTGTTTTTTTATTCTTCAAGATATGAGGAATACGCCAGGGCAGCGCAAAATCTCATTTTATATTTAATTACGGAGAAATTAAAATTTGAAGTTACCTCTATTTTTCAGTGATGAAGCGTGGCGTAATAGATTTCTTCCGCCAGTGCTAATCGAACTGTATTGATCTTAGTATGATTATTAATGGCAATTTCACGCTGAACCCGCCCGGGCAGCTATTTTTTGACAAAACGTCTTAGTTATTATGAAATTTAGCAAAACACTTACTGTTTCCGGCTGATTTCCTTGGGAATAAAAGGTTTTTGTTTTGATGTGTTTCCTCTGCTGTCAAAACTGACGTGGAATTGATCATAGATAAACGGAATATGATGCAGACGCGACACACACTACATTTGTTCGATATTTTGACCGTGAAAAATTATTGTAGCTAGAATTTTGCCGTAAAATATATCAACTATCTACAACAACGGCATTCTATCCGCTATGGATAATTTTGCCAATGTCAATACTACGTTGATTGATACATCGAACGAAACGTAAAATATGAACCGATTAGACGTAGGTATTAAAAAAAAATTTACCATCAAATAATAGGATGACGTGGTTGTTAGTGCAGATTAGTATGAAGTAGTAAGGTTCGATTTATATGCAACACTAGACGGCGGCACGGCGGCACAAAAGCAGTTTTTTAACCGCGGCGGAAATTTTTAATTGTAAATATGGAGCGCTGCGCATACGGTCACCACCAACCACAGTTTTAGGATAAATTATAAGAAAGCAAGGATAATAATTATGTACATGTACTTACGTACATACATACATACACATATCACGCCTATATCTCTTGCAACTTGCGTACCTAGTATACAAAAGTATTATTTATGTTGTAAAAGATTTTTGTCTGATTTCAGTTCAAGAGTGGGATCAATTGATTCGGAAGGTTTTTAGTGTTATGGGGTAGAAGGGTTCTAGAGTGGCACTGGGTCAAGATGTTCATGCTAGGGTAACACTGGGTTGAAAGTTTCTAGACTTATACCTAGCTGGAAAGTCCTAGAGTGTCACAGAACAAAATGCCAATACTAATGTTAAAATTTCGGGAAGGTCGAGGGTATCATTATATTAAAGGTTGTGGTCACCCTGGTTCGTTGGTAACACCGAAATATACCAAACATTGTATAGGGCTATAAATCCCTTTTCTAAAAATACCAATTTCAAGACCAAAAATTACAGGATTATCCAGATAGGAATGGATTAAAAACCTTAGTCAAAAAAACAATTAGAAGCACCTTCGATTTTAAAATTTTCTTAGTTACTTTAATATATATCACCAAAATGTATGATAATTTTTAACTATGAAGCAATTCAACTGGTGTCGGTGATTAAAGGAAAAAGATTGTAAAAGGTGTTCGAAGGTTTGAAATTTTTAAGGCATGCGGCTCTGTGTATGTCTGATGGTCAACAAATATTGTTCAAAACCTAATGAACGGTGCGAGAATGCGACCGCTATATATTATCATATCATAATATCATACTCGAATATATAATGGCCGTCGCTTATTGGTTTTTGCTATTTATATTTTGAACTTACATCTATGTATACTGATTTATGCAATAAACGTTTAAAATTGAAATTTAAATTTAACAGTATTAGTTGCGCTTAAGGTGCACGCAATGACGAAAATGACAAAGAAATATCCAAAAAAAGTTTCTTAATGTCGAAGTTCGCAAAAAAATTTACAATACCAGGATGGACAAAAACGAAACAAAAATATGTTCGCGCAAAGTGCGTAACATGATACTGGCCACTTGCATTTTTAAACCTGAACTAATAAGTTGGCTTTATTTAGTTTAATGACTTTGCTTCTTCTGAAATAACGTTAAACTAAAAAGTTGTAGGTAAATATGATTTGAGATGTTATGAAGATAAGTGTTTTGTGAACTGATTAAGCCCTTATTTTTAGATGAATTCTTTTCATGTACTGAAAGTGTAAGAATAACAAACAAACAGACAGTACAGTTTATAGAGTTCATAATTAATATGGATACTATGCGTTCAGCTAAGTCTTGGCGAATGGTTCAGCTTATTTCAAAATATGGACCTTATAATATAATGTAGGTTAATATTCCTTCCAAGTTATAATATCAACTTTGTGAGTAGTCCACCGAGAATCGAACCCGGAACCTTTGCGCCGCAGGCAGTCGCACTACCATTGGTCGTCAAGTATTGTATCAGTACCAGTTAGACTAACATTATATGAAATGGTGACACCTCTATAATATACTCTTTGACATGACTTCCGAATTTCATTTGAATTTCGTTCCTTCCGGCGAAGTAGGACTCTTAACAACCTTAGGCGGTAGGATAGTTCTTTTCAAGCTGGTTAGGGGAAAGTAAATTTTGTTGGTCCGGTCTGCATACACTCTATTCATAGTCACGGTGGCTGCACGGTGCGCATCCTGCCGATCCGCAGCTCGCAGGTGCTTACCAGGGCCACCTCCTAATTTGGCACAATCAGCACTGCGCATAACTGTAAGCCAACGTGCAATAACTTCATTATTCCCCGCCATTTGTATTCAATAGACTCTACCTAATATAACTAACCGTAATTATGGACAGCGGGCCAATGCCAACCGTGCAATCTGTTATTGGATTAAGATCTTTATTTTTTATTCGAAATGTAGTACGATTACGAAGTAAGAACCTACACTTTTATAACCTCGAATCATAACCTGTCACGATAGACGTTATATGCAAATAGGATGTTTTTGATATAGATATTGCGTCTAGAAGGATATTTTCTATATCTACTTTAGGTTATGTAAATCGCATACCATATGTATATTCTAAGCGGTAAGGAGGTACAATTTTGAGTCTAGATTCTAAAGATAACAAATGTCCCTTCAATTAAGAGTGTAGATCAAACGATTCTTAGATATTTTCAATAAACACTCCTGCTCATTATTACTTAGGGTTATCCACAAGTGTTAAGTGCGAGCAGGAGACTAATTCAAAGATTAGGTATTTCCGTTTGTCTGTACTCCGCGTGTATCTCAAATATTCTTTGTGTGAATCATTGAGATCCTTTGGGAAGTAGACATGTCTGCACTTGGGCCATTTGTAGTTATGGGAACATACAAGCTGGTAGCAAGTTAACACGTCTTATTTTAGATTGCGTGAGTCTGAAATCTTCATTGACAGGGAAACGAGATTGGGTTTTCACTTGTGTGTGTGTTTAGACTCGGGGTCTAGAGAGTTGGACAAAAGTTTGTATTTAGCTGTGATCTACCGACATTTAGACTTGAATTTTTTTTAGCTAGCACTCTAATCTACTACTCCTCATCTCAAAATTAATTCATTTTAAGGTACTTATTCCATAGTATTTCAATTATGTTCAATCCATATCAAAACATGGTTTAATGACTACAAAACCCTTTATTTAAGCATGTTTGACAAACTCCCATCCAATCTTTAATATTTTACAACCTAGGGTTCCAAAATATTTGCCTATGACTTAGGGTAATGTACGTATAGGATATATTCTGTGGTATAGGTGCGCTTTCTGCGAATTTCAGTACTCCCGCTCATTTGAACATGTAGCTCTTCCATTGATAGCCGGATTGCCATGCGAATTATTGGATAAGTTGTAGGTACGCGAATGAGTGCGCCAAAATCTTCGGTAGCATGATTAAGCCGGGCGTCGATGGCGTTTAGGTAGGTTTGTTTCCGAGTATCTTTATACAATTGCAGATTCGCTTACATTTTTGTTTCCTCAGGAGATTTCGCTCTATTATACCACTTTTTTCTATGCTGTGATCCAAGAAAACTATTGAGGTTATTGTTATGTTTTTTGTTCATAAGTAAATTTAATTAATTCACTTTAATATACCGTCATTATTTCAAAAGGCTATCGCTTCGGTTAATAGTACCGGTACGTTTAATTTTACTGCAAGATTTCCATATTGTACTTTGAGATTTACAGTAAAAATTGCGATAATGTACTTAATGTTTTATTAGAGATTAATAAACAACATTCATATTTTATATTCATCTCCTCCCTTATATCAACTAATAACACTCTTCTGATAAAAGATGTATGTTTCAACTAGAAATGGAATATACTTATAATATTAAGGTAAAGATGTTTTTTTCTGTTTATAAATACGCATTTGATTAAGTTGATATAAAATTGGTTTCATAAAAAAAACCCTAGAAGGGCAAGTATATTCATCTACCGAGTTTTTAGGATTGCACGACAATTCGCCCTAGTGCGCAAAAAGGGAAAGCCCTTGTTCAAGAGGTCAAATAACAGTGAATTTACAACAAAACTTTCATAATTGTAAGGCATAGGGTATAATGGAAGATTTAATATCAATCATCTATATGCAATAAGTTTTTTATAAATGAATATATTTATTTATAAAAAACTTATTGCATTACGTATAATTGCCTAATAACAGAGCTTTAAGCGTAAGCAGAGCGAGACCAATATTATGTAAACCATCAACTATTATAGTGTCATCAGAATTATATGTAAACTATTCATTCCAAATGGAGGCCTGAGTATTTACTAACTCGTAGGATTTGTTTGTTTTAGGAAGCACTTATAGCTTTTTGTAAAACACAGCTAAATACTGTGGTCGCGTGCAAAGCAAATAGAGAACACAAAACTCTTTTGCTCTTTAACTCTAGACGCTGAGTAAATATAATTTATGACGACGTTATGGTGTCAGTACTCCCAGAGTCACCTTACACAAGTCAAGGAACATTAGTTTTACATTTTTACATGCATACATAATATTGTATAGTAATGGTATTGTATAGAAACATGCTTTACTGAAAAACACGGCGCGAAGATATTATGTGGTTATGATGAAATTAGCTGTAGTTAAATTCCATCTCTCTTTAGGTATAAGTACGAACTTGGCCTGCATTATTAATATTTGTGGTTTTAGTCGCATAAATACTGCTTGAAGGTAACCGAAGCGTCGAACCAGGATGGCACGCACTTTATACGATCTCTAGTGAAGAGACCTCTTGAGGAATCTTGACCTTTCTCAGTTTGTTGACCACGTAGACATAGAAAAGGACAATTCTGAATTGAAGACCACGAGTTGTTTTTCTCGCTGAATGAATTTCCACTGTTACATCTCGGTAGATTGGATGCGTTGGCGCAAATAAAAATATATTCTTGTACTCAATGAATTTACAAGATAAAGTACTCCAAAGTTATCTTATCCGTACAAAGGTTGCGATATGGGCTTTTTAATTGGGTCGAAAAATATACATATTTATATATTTGTAATGGATAACTATGTTGTGTGTAAATTCCCACTTTTTTATATGTTTGAAATTATGTTCGAAGTCCCTTTCGCGGAATAAAATTAAATGAACGGTGAGCAGAGTGGGGCAAATCCTACTTCCTATGTAAACTATCTTTGAAATGTTTAACCTCATTCATTACAAATAAATCTTTCACTTACGCTCTGTGGCTATTTCCAGATCTGCGGAGTTTACCCCTCTGCAGGGTCCCTGCTGGTTCTGCCTATTACCAGGCTTAAGTTCAAGGGCAAACAGAAGCATGTATTTGTACAAATATTTATTTTGTAGCGCGCTCATGCAGCCATTTCAAGCTCGGTTGCTGAGCCATATGCCTAACACTGGAGTATAATTTAATACTACTTTTGTTACGGAATAGTCTGTTTGCTGTTTCTTCTTTGTCTTATAGTTGCTGATTCCTATTTTATAATTATTAGCTAGTAGAAGTGTCTAATACTTATTATTTACTACGCAGATCGTGATCTAAGCTGCACTTACATAATTTATCCATAATATAGAAACGAATTAAAGTTTTTGAGCCACCTAGGTATAAGTATTACTTGTTTATCTTCAAGATCACTGTCGGGTCACGAAGACAGAATTAAATATGTCTAATAGAAACAACGCTACATTTTCCTGTTTTCGTAGTAAGACAAACTGGCCAGTAACACTATCCCTGGTGTTTATTGTAACAACAAGGGCTCCCGGTAAAACTACCAGATGCGACAGGAATGCCTGTGACGATTTTTCACCTTGGTTCCTCTAACATTTACTTACATTTTTAATGATGACTTATATAGAAGAGATAGACTTTTGCTATGGGAAAGGCTATGATATCATTCTTGTTTCAATAATCAAATGATGGATAACTTTGCAAAAACATGAATTTTAAAAGTAGGTATTTAGCAGACATTGACATTCTTTATTAATTTATTGGCATATTCAGGTTTATTTATATTTCAAATACAGGTTCGACGTATACTTATACTGTTTTTGTAGGAATTAATCGTTTTATTTTAGTAACTATATCATCTGTTTGTGTTATAATATGTTGAACCTTGTTAAAACTATCTTCTAGTACCAAAAAAACGGCATAGCAAAACCTTTATTTATTTTTTTTGTTTTTTTTTACTTGACACCATGCTATTTAACGTAAACAAAAAGAAAAAGTCGAAAGTTGTAAATCTGCAGGTTTGAAACTTGGTAGATGGAGTAGCTTAAATGCAGTTTGCGTTATTAAAATGTTACTAAGGCAATACAGACAGGTAAAATGATAGTAATGATAATATATATATATATATAGCATAAACTTACTATTATATTATATCCATTAGGCAAAACATGCACCTAAGGGTAGAACAGGGTCTTGCGTAAATGCAGAAAGTTCAAATAAGTTAAGGCCTGCCACTTCAATTATGGAACCTTAAGTTTACAGAGGTAGGTAATATACCTAACCTAAACTAGCAATAATAGGCACCCATAATAGGTTAGGTACAAACTATTAAAATTTTATGTATGTGCGAGAACTAGCAGGTAACGCTCAGACCATTCTCTAAAACTATTAGGATTCAGAAGACTCCGTTGCATTCTTGTTTTAAACATTTAGCATGCCATATGTGCTCGTGAGAAAAATCTTAATATACACACTGAGTTTGTTTGTGCGCCGACCTCTGCCGGTGAGGGCGAATAACAAAAGCGTTCATTTCTAATTTTCAACATATTTTTGTATGTAAATGTAGAGTCTTTCTCTACGTAACATAAACATGTTATATCGCCTTAGGTTCAAGAGCTAGCAAGCTTTTGCAGTTATAATATCTCAGGCGATTCCCACACTATGATGGAGAGACTAGTGTGTCATGGTATCCTTTTTTGTATGGGAATCCTAAATTTCCTTTTTGGATGCGTTAAAATTCGTCACAATTGGAGAACCGCCTTACATTGACAGACAGTATTCAGTACATTTACCAGTACTCGTTTTACTATTTTTAAGTTTTGTTTACTAATATTTGACAAACCTTCTCGTCATACGACACCAAATCGAACATATTGGGCCATAGTTAATTACCTGCAATGATTACTCATTGCACTATAAATTAAGTTCAAATTCAGCTCATAAAGGACACAAAATAAAACAAAGAGTGACAGGCTAATAAATCCAGACAGATGCGGCCCAAATCGAAATAAGACGACAAATTTGTGCATGCATATCTTACCCCTTGCTGAAAATTCTGCAAAACGAACGAAAAGAACGACCGTTTCGACATCTGGGCACCTGCACCCAAAATACACGAAGATACGGTGGATTATTATTCCTAGAATAGCGGCAGACGGTAAAATGAAAACGGAGACACCATGCCTTCAAAAACTCACACAAATTTATTTTTGCTGGCATGACACTCAGTCACAAAACAAATGCAACTTTAGTAGTTTGAACATTAGGACGATTTTCGTTTTACAAGACTTTCCAGCAGGTAAAGACTATAAATATTGGTAGGTAGTAAGTGAATAATTTGTCATCTGCTTTGGACAGCGTTGACGTTGTCGTTGCGATTCGCTTCTTTGCTAATGTTCATTTAGGGAGTCGGTAGAAAGCTGTTGTTCATTTCAGTAGAATAATACCCAATAAATAAAACTGTTTTGAGGTAATAAGAATAATGATTTGGGAGCTTGAGAGGTAAACTTGCTGTCAGTAAATTTCAATTCCAACAAATTGGAAACATACAAATATGTAGATACTTTGATGGCCCGAAAGCATTAACCGGCAGAAGCTACATTAGAAACATTAGTGTTTCCTTACCTAGGATCTCAAATATAGATCTGCAAGCTCAATGAACTGTGGTATCATGCCGTGCGTGGCGCACGAGCAGCAAATATTTACAGAGGGCAGCTGCGGCTGCGCAGGCGCAACTTGCCGCGAATACATCAGTGACAAACACCGAGACTGTAATATACGAGCGCAAGTCCAATTACGTTGGCAACCGTTCAGATCAACATGCTCGAAAATTAAAATATCACGTTTGACCATACGGTTAAAATATTAATGTTTGGTAGTAAACTGTATATTCTATACAGGGTGTAAAGCACGGGGACAACTTCCGGAAATGTCTTCAAGGTATATGAAAAGGACAAAAACTAGATAGGAAGGAAACATCTGCTGAAAATACCTACCTACGCCATTATTATCTACAAGGTGTAAAAATATTTTAAGGGGTGAACCAGTCCATGGAACTTAACAACTTTCCCCAAGGATCACAAGTCGAAATATGAAAAACAATGACCTCCCATACAAATTGATCTAAGTATTTTGTGTGGGAGTTGAGTAAAGTTGTTCAGTGTCATACATAGGCTGGTTCAACACGTGAAATAAAGAGTAGATATAGGATTGGTACGAAAATAATAACTAAGACACAATATGCCCTTTTTAATGAATTATTGAAAGCTAAATGAAAATTGAAAAGAGCTCACGCTACTCGTATCGTACCTTCGTAAGTGAAATTATTCGCCGCCGCTGAATACTTTATTGCCATCTTACAATTTATACCACTCATCATTTATTTATAGTTTGTATTTACTTCTATACAAGGCGCGTTGCACGAGTAAAATAATATCAATTTATTCTTTACTATTCAACTTAAGGCGAGTGTCCCTGTACGACGACAGTGGAGCCACTTCACAAAATATATTTTCTCTTTATACGAACAATCTATCAGAATGTCCGTTGCCCAAGTTTTTTGTATTATCCGTAAAATTAGAACCAGCAAACTTAATGAAATGTTTGCTGTAATTAAAGTTATGGCAATTAATGCCAAAAGTCGCCCTTTTTAGGCACTTTTTTTCGTAACTTTAATTGCAGCGAATATGTTATTGAGTTTGCAGGTTCTAATTTACTTCAGGATAATACTAAAAACTTGGGCAACGGATATTCCGCTAGATTGTTTGTACAAAGAGAAAACTTTTTTTGTGGTGTGGCGCCACTGTCGAGATCGTTGACGGCTACACGAAAAAAACGGTCACCTTCGATTATTTACCAAATGTATATATGCATTCAAAATACACACAACACAACGCTGATATAACTACGCTGGGAAATTTTTCTTACATCTGATCATACTCTACACTATTATAGGTTCTTTATTTTTCAATACATATAAAGGATAAGTTTGTTACTATTTTTATTGCTTGTCGATCGAATATAAGAGCCTATTCGAAAATTACTGAATTAATTTAAAGTGCTTTCATCGTTAGGAAGTTACATTATCTGGAGAGGCCTTTACCGCTTTAATTCGAATAGCAACGGGTATATCGGGTGCAATTTTGAAATAAACCGACAATTAATTTGGGTATTAAACTATCAGACATTACGAGTTGTCCTACGGCCCTGCTGCAGCTATTTCGCGTGAAGCTGACGAATATCCCTTTTATCATAAGTGGTTCGCTTATTACAGCACAGCCTGTTATTCTACGCATATTTTGGTGTAAACAAACATCAGCGGACTAGCTTTATTTACAGCTTACTAATACATATTTAGCAGTCACAGCTTAGATTTAATTTATAATCTGCATTGTGAAAGCATAAATAAGGAATAAGTTTATAGCAAAGCTTATACTACAAGCTACTTATACTAACTTATTTTTAAGTGAAACGCCATATTTTTATAAAACGTCGTTCACGTTAATCTGACTACGAAACGCAACTACGCAACTAGTTGTAGGAAAAATGAAGATCGGCCAGAAATGTGTTAATGGTCATTTATTACATGAAAGAGGTTCAGAGGCTAATAAATAATATTAAATATTTGAAACTGGCATTTGAATACCTGCTCGTGCCAACACGCGTCGCCGCCGCTGAACACGATTTTCTAGATAACTCTTAAATATTCTCCTCATGACAGTGGCCACTATGATGATTAGATAGGTAGGTAAGGTAGCTCATCCTTCTAACAGATGGATTCCACGTTACGAAACACAAAGCTATTTTCTTCCAGTTGTAAACATTTTATATTGTAACTCTTAAATGGAACACAGCGAAAAACTATTTATTTTCTTTTGAACTGTAAAATTTTTACGACATTTTAAGCATCATCTCCACTTTGGAAGTATATTCCGTGACTATTCACCGCTGGCGGGATAGAATTAGTGTTTGTTTTGGACTTAGTGGGGTTTACTGAGAATGTGAAACTTCCCATTTAATTGCTTTTTGGGGGAAGCTATCAACTGCGGTAGGGTAATTGACTGCCAATGAATGGGTTGTAAAAGTGTGACATTAATTTCGGGATGCAGCAAAGACCAGAGAGTCATTCAATTTCAAATTAGGTGATCGCTCACGACGTTTCCAAGGCTGAGTAAGAGATCACGATTGTATTGGCGATAGCGGGTAATCACGATTTTCCCAGCAGGGACATTGCATATGCGCGGAGCGTTCCAAAGCTACATGTTGATGAAGGATGCCCGCGCGCTGCATCCGCGCCCGCCCGATGCCCGCCAAACGCCGCTAAGATTGCAGTCCGCTTGAATAAGATACCGACTTTCGACGCGTTATTTGTATTCAATGTAAAATCGTCATGTTCTTCATATTTCTGATGTCCAGTATTCTGTGTCTACAAACATTGTGACGTATGTACGATATAAAACGTTTTGGGCCGAATTCAAGGAAATCTACGCTAGTTTCTACATGAATTAAAATAGCAGCTTTCAATCTTTGGTTTCCGATTTCATTATTTTGTACTGACTGGCATATCCTAAATAGTATAAGTAAGTAGGTACAATTTTCTTAGGTAAGTACAAGTACCTACCATACATTATTTATTCATTAACTAGCTTTTACCCGCGACTTCGTCCGCGTTAGATAGTTTTTTTTTAGGCAGAAGTTCTAAAGTAGGTATGTGTATACATGGTAAGTGTGACAGTGATATTAGAACAGTTCTTATCTCTACTGTTTAAAGATGACTTGCTTGCTTCTGTTGTTAAAGGGACAATTCAAAATTTGCCATCCGGCCTGAGAGATCAATATTTATAACCAATGAATACAAAAGTCAGTAGATAACAGAGTACTTACTCCAGAGGTGCCGATTTGAGCACACTAAAATGGTTAGCATAAGTAGATTAGACAGATCAAAAGGTAATATAAGTTACTGTTATACATTTTTATACCTCTATATACCACATTTTTTGTTTTTCTGTCCTCGGTAAAGAAGGCAATGTCCTTTCTCAACTTATTCCCATCATACTGAACAACTTTTGTTCTGAAACCATTTCTGTATCTCCAATAAGGTGGGCTCCTGATGGTAGACCTGATGGTCTACATACGGTACTCCAGATCCTCAATGTCCTTGTGAAAAGAAGCGGCCCATCATCATGAACAACTTTTGTTTCGGAACCATTTCTGTATCTCTAATAGTTTACGTGGTCTCCTGATGGTACACCTGGTGACATAAGGTACTCCAGATCCTCAATATCCTTGTGAAAAGAAGCGGCCCATCATACTGAACAACTTTTTTTTTGGAACCATTTCTGTATCTCTAATAGTTTACGTGGGTTCCTGGTGGTACACCTGGTGGTCTACATAAGGTACTCCAGATCCTCAATGTCCTTGTGAAACGAAGCGGCCCATCATACTGAACCACTTTTGTTTTGGAACCATTTCTGTATCTCTAATAGTTCACGTGGGTTCCTGATGGTACACCTGGTGATCTACATTATGTACTGCAGATCCTTAATGTCCTGGTGAAAAGAGGCGGCCCATCATACTGAACAACTTTTGTTTTGGAACCATGCCTGTATCTCTAATAGTTTAGCTGGGCTCCTGATGGTACACCTGGTGGTCTACATAAGGTACTTCAGATCCTCAATGTCCTTGTGAAAAGAAGCGGCCCATCATACTGAACAACTTCTGTTTTGGAACCATACCTGTATCTCTAATAGTTTATCTGGGCTCCTGATGGTACACCTGGTGGTCTACATAAGGTACTCCAGATCCTCAATGTCCTTGTGAAAAGAAGCGGCCCATCATACCGAACAACTTTTGTTTTGGAACCATGCCTGTATCTCTAATAGTTTAGCTGGCCTCCTGATGGTACACCTGGTGGTCAACATAAGGTACTCCAGATCCTCAACGTCCGTGTGAAAAGAAGCGGCCCATCATACTGAAAAACTTCTGTTTTGGAACCATACCTGTAGCTCTAATAGTTTACGTGGTCCCTGATGGTACACCTGGTGACATAAGGTACTCCAGGTCCTCAATGTCCTTGTAAAAAAAAGCGGCCCATCATACCGAACAACTTTTGTTTTAGAACCATGCCTGTATCTCTAATAGTTTAGCTGGGCTCCTGATGGTACACCTGGTGGTCTACATAAGGTATTCCAGATCCTCAATGTCCTTGTGAAAAGAAGCGACCTATTATACTAAACAACTTTTGTTTTGGAACCATACCTGCATCTCTAATAGTTTAGCTGGGCTCCTGATGGTACACCTGGTGGTCTACATAAGGTACTCCAGATCCTCAATGTCCTTGTGAAAAGAAGCGGCCCATCATACTGAACAACTTTTGTTTCGGAACCATGCCTGTATCTCTAATAGTTTAGCTGGGCTCCTGGTGGTACACCTGGTGGTCTACATAAGGTACTCCAGATCCTCAATGTCCTTGTGAAAAGAAGCGGCCCATCATACTGAACAACTTTTGTTTTGGAACCATGCCTGTATCTCTAATAGTTTAGCTGGGCTCCTGGTGGTACACCTGGTGGTCTACATCTATACTCCAGACCCTCGAATGGTGATAAAAAGTAGTCTATGTCCGTTCTCGGTATGCTAGCAATCTCTGTGCCAAGTTTCATGAAGATCGGTTCAGCGGTTTGGCCGTGAAAGCGTAGCAGACAGACAGACAGACAGACAGACAGACAGAGTTACTTTCGCATTTATAATATTAGTGTGGACTAGCGGTCAGCCCAGCGTTTTCACCCGCTGCTAACCGTTTTCCCGCGAAAAAAAGACCTTTTCCCGGCATCAATTATACATTAAATTTTTCTCTTGAATCACTTTATCTACTTGTATTTTTTTAAAGATACCCCGCTAAGTATACACTACATTTTATACTAATTTTGTGATAGTAATTAGCGACGAGAAGTAATTATTTGGTAAACTATTTGAAAACCTTGACAAGGAAAAATAAACCAGCAAAATAATCAAATGGTCAGCAAATAAATTATTTTAGTAGCGACATAATTATAGAAGAAGCAAAATCATTTATAGGACGGCAAAATAAATTATTTAGGCAGAATATACAAAGTTATTTGGGATATAAACGAATCATTCGTGAAGCAAAATTATTATTTGGGAAGCAAAGCTCTACAATTCGGCAGCATAAAAACATTTTTATTTGTTTTGTTTGCCATGAAAGCACCCCTAGTGGCCGTACTATTCCGGGACTCGGGATTATTAATTCGAACTATAATAATAGTCCGCGAATCATTTCAGCCATATCACAAATTATTCTGCATAATCTGAAATAAAAAGTAAAATTTGTTGCTTTTGTCGCATATGTTCTATGACCACACAGAGTTAAAGCACATTTTTGACTCGTTGCGCGCTTTGTTCGTTGGCATTTAGCTGCCACCCGCTTTGCAAATAGCGAATCAGCAGCTTATGAGAGCATTAGAATTTTGAATTATTCGGTACACCCCCAATACCTAGCGTTTTAGGATTGGTTAGAACTGTGACCAAAGCGCACAAGCCGAGCGAGCGGAGCGAGCGTGCCGCGGCAGCGTCCGCCGATGTGCCAGAACCGACTATGGCACCAAATTTTACTGTTGTTCAGAATGATTTTAATTTTTTTCTTACCAAGGGTTGCTTGCTGCTAAAATAACAATTTCAACTTACCACATACATTTTTTAGTTTAACAAAATACTAATTCTTTGCTTACAGTTTAAGTAACACCCGCTTAGAACCACCTAATCTTTGATTTTGTTCTTTCCTCCTAGGGAACTATGCACTCTCAGTTATTTACTCGTGCTAATAAAAAAAATCTAAGATAGGTCGTAAATCTTTATCAACACATTGAATTTATGAGTGTTTATTTAGGACCGACCGTGGTAAACAGGACACAACTTTCGCAGAATGTCATCACTGCAAGCAAACTGATAAAAATGTATGTACTTAATGTTAATACTGTTTGCTAGAAACTAGAAAACGATAACGAGAATAACATTGCAAAAATGAGAAAGACATCACTTCGAAATCCGACATATGACACCAACATAAAAAGAGCTCTCCATGCTAACTAAAATAGCACCGTACGAGCGTTATGAAAAGAAAGTTTCAGGCTCCTGTCTCATTGGTCATTAAAATAATTGTCTATGCATCCGGTGCGCCTCCTAATGAGAACCAAATGAGTGGGTTGCAGTAGGTACCAATCGATTTGTCCCCGTGAAGTAATAACCCCTTCCTTTTCAAAATCTTTATTATCTGTGTAATCCTTAGGGGTCCGTACCACAAAAAATAAAAAAATATCCATCACTTTGTTGTCATATCAAATTGAAATTAAAATTCAAGTCTTCACATGCCTACTCAAGTCTATGGCCAGCTGTAGTTATGAAAAAAACGAGCTCCAAGCATTACTAAAAAAAAACTACGGTCATACGGCGGTGTGCGTATTTTTGCCCTCTCAAGGGACTCAAAAGTCATTGATAGTTATGTACACGGTTATGTACCGTGGACCTAGAAGCTGCAAGCTTCGTTTGAAGTACAAGTTAGGGGAAAATGAGTTTTTTTTTTATTATTATCTTTTTAGGGACTTAAAAAAGAACGAAGAATTTAAAAATTTACGTTATTACTTTAATTGGTGTAGGGTATCATAAGGAATGAAATTGATGTACATGTTACGGAACCATCAGTTGGCGAGCCCGACCCGCACTTGGCCGGGATATTATAAGGATTTATTAACTCTAAGACAGTGTTACTTATCTGTATGAAAAAAGAATAAATTTTACTTAGTAAGTTGGAATTTTATAAAAATATATGAGGAAGACTTGATTTGGAAAAAAAGGACGTCGTTTAACATCGACATATTTTACAAAATAAGTAAGAAGGCATGTACTTATAGCAAACTTGTACCGTCAGGACAAAATTATATTAATAAGGTATACATTTCATTATTTTCAATAATTACTACAATACGCTCAATTAAAGGATTTCGTAGTGATTAGATATCATCATCTGCTTGCCCTTATCAGCCAGTAGCCATTAGATATATTGAACCTCATTTCAATTAAATAAAGAATGTCTCATTTTGACAAGTGTGGTACATTTTTGAAAAACGGGTTGTTTATTTGTATTTCGTAAACAAATTAGCGCTACGATTTAGCGCTTTATGTTTTCATGGTAACTACAACGTACGAGCTATATGCATTTATGAAAATTTGTAACTTTTATACAGGGCTAAAAATCGACACAAATTCCAAAGAAACCTTTTGAATTTACACGACATATTGAAACGATACCCTACTCGATATAATAGACGAGATATTTACCTCTTTTCACTTGTATTGGAGGTGGTCTAAAAAATCGCGTCAACGTAATCTATCCTCCTAGAAAACACGTGGCTAGATCCAATACTTACGAAGTTATTAAGGCGGAGCATACTAACAGACAGAGCTGAAGAAATAATAATGGTTTGCAGTAGACAACAAGATGACTCACCCAAAACAATATCCCTTGTAGCGCAAACAGTAGTCATAATCAGGAACAGGAGAGTGACAAGGATTGGCGTTTCGCGCCAAAACACGATGGCGGCTCTCATGTTTCTCGCGCTCAACTTCTGTTGGGATCCATTAGCTTCTGAAACAAATAAAACAAGTAAGTACCTATAAATCAGCATTCATCTGGAAAAAACCTAGGCAAGCAAAACAGATAAAGAGATTTCACTATCATCCATCACATTAAAGTAAAAAATCGCTTCCCGTGTCCCTGTGTCCCTACCCATGTGTTTATATCTTCAAAACTACGCAACGGATTTTGCTGCGTTTTTTATCGATGGTGTGATACAAGAGGAAGGTTTTTATGTATAATATCTAAGTGCTGGCGAAAGGTCTTATAAGCAGTGGGTGAAATCACTAGGCGGGCCGCTAGTAGATAATAAGAAGAAATTCAGAGAACATTTGACTTGATAAAATGATAGGCAAAGTAATAAATTTAAACCGCAGCTTACAATAATAGAGTTTGTACGAGTAACTTTGCTATCTGCACCTACTCTACTCACATTTTAAATAAAAACTAGGAAAAAGAAAACAGAGTCGCTAATGAACATCCCAACCAACATACGTTACAGAGTTGCTGAAGCCGTCACATAAGTAATTTTAAATTTAATTTGAACTTTCTTCGTTCCAGTACATGAAAGCGCGGTCGTTGGCACTGTATAAAATTAAACATTAAAATAAACAAGCATATAAAATAACACGGTTTAGATTCATTCATTTAGGTTCGTATTCCCGTGTTTTTGGATCGGGAAACATCTTGAGGTTATAAAGAAAAAGTTTCACGTCACTATAAAAACTAAAAACTAATACTTACCTATATTACAATGAATGTGCAAGCTAATAAGATTTATTAGGTAAGGATGTACTTACACACAGCAAAGTTTTCAAGTTTACTCACCGCTTTTCACGGAAAAAGTTGGCAACTACGTACCTACTTGTACTTATGAATTACAAACTATGTAGTTTCATCGTTTGTACTTAATCAGAATGGGTAGGTACACACGGAACTACCAATGGCTTGGTAGATTTATAAAAGTGAGACAGATGCAAGTTCTGTTTATGTTGGTTTTCATTAGATTATATAACACGTGCCTTCAGCTCGTATATCATACCGTTGAAGGGTTAACCTGGGCGTGATATTTAAATACGGATACATCAGACTGAGGGTTAAATTACTTTTTTATTATATCTCAGCCCTTGGGCAAAAATAGACCTTTCAACGAGCGGTTATAGTTACTTGATTTATTTATATCAAAAAGGGTACCATGAGGTGTAACAAACCGACTCAAACAATTCATTTGATATCTAGCTAGATTAATGTGTAATCTTGTTTATGTACGTTCTTGCATCTATAGGAATTTATGTTGTCGTGTAGTTTGGTTAGATCGTGGTCCGGAGGATTATTGAGTTATAACCAAATTGGTGTAAAGGACTAAAATTATGAAAGTACTGTATCGCCTTAAGGTCATACCTTAGTTAAGTAATAAGGCCAATCCTTAATAATGCCGCCATACATGCGAAACTGTAGTAGGTTTGTACGTACTATCTACCAATTTGAATCAGTCCTACAGTAGTTATTTTATTTGTTTGTATGTGATCACACTGATCACTTCTTGAACCACAGAACATAATTTACAATAGTTTTAACAGTAGTTTTTTTTTCACTTATGTTCTTTTGCCCACTAGCGATAAAATCTGTGATCACAATTAAGTACCTACCTTGGTCCAATGAATTCATTTAGTCAGACACCTTATCAGATTCACATCTCTGAGCAAAACAAATAAAAATATTCTACACGATTTCTTACCTTTTAATGGTTTAAGTTAAGCTAATAATGTGTTAAAAAAGTTATATCACACAGCCACAGAGCCAGCCAGATGGCCGAGCGCGGTGTTTTTAATACGAATATTAGTAAACATTGTTTTATGTACGAACAAGGCACGTATAGGATGTATATATTTTCAAATATTAAGGTATTCTTATTTAATGTTTTTCTGATATACGTTTTTATTGCTTACTTATTAAAATAATATTTGTAATATTGACAACCACAGCCACGCTGTAGGTACAAATAGTAGACGTAAAACCTTTTCTCCTGGATATAAAGCGTTTTTGGCGGCAAAAGGGAACTATTCATTGGCTGGGCCGCCTAAGGTTTATCTGATAGAGATATCGAATGAAACAAAAATATATTTTTTGTGGTTTTTTATTAAGTACCTTAGTACGCCTTACTGAAAAACTAATCTTCCCTTTATTATACAGGCTGAAATTTTACTAGTGACCGATAGCAAAAACTCTAGACGGCCTAGTGATATGAAACAACCTTTCCCAAGGAACATAGTTCACTTGTAAAATTTCACACTATATACTTATATAGCTGGTGCCCGCGAAATGTTTCGCCTTAGGATGCCTACTTGTGTGCCAACAGGCACTTCATGCTTAACAACTTTTGGCATAGAGCTTCTTTCGTATCTCTTATAGCTGAGCCGTACTACTCCTGGCGTTCTACGACAGGCTCTCCAGACCTTCAAGTGCAAAATCGGTCTTTTAGTGACGAATTTTTCGATTTCATACAAACAAAGAAAAACGTATCATTATGTATAATATAAGTATAGTGTGACAATACTTATCATTGGTTACTTACAATACCTACTTGTTGAATGAAAAAATATATTGCTGATCGTGACCGCAAATAACCAAGTCCTAAACCACAGATCGCTTGCAAACGTAACCTCAAACTGATATACGAAGATGTAATGACTGGCGTGGTTTGAATATAAATAGTCATAAATTTAGCGGGTAAAGTAAGTTAAAGAATTACTGCCAACGGTACGATATTAAGGTTATTCTTATAGGAATATAATATGAAAGGTTCTATGACATAAAGGAAAGTAGCTACTGTATCGTTAATGTTTACATAGCCTCAAAAACTACAAAATTCATGACGTTAATTGTTGTTATTTTTAACAGTATTTTTTTTGTAAATGTATCTCATTTGCTATGCTGAAAATGCATCCAAAGTTATAGGTAGGTAGGTACAGGTACGCACATAAACAGCTTCCCGTTTGAATTAACCACAATCGGTGGTGATTCGCGGCGACCATTGTGGGCTTTGTGGGCGAATTCGCGTTCGCATTTTAAAACATCCTGTGTGAGGAAGCGCGCACGTGCTCGGTAAACTTCCTGCCGAGCTGCGCGCGCGCACTTTATAGCGCCGGGTATGGCGGCGGCGAGCGTAGACAAAGCTGTACTATGATGAACACCAGAGAATTGGAAATTATAGTCTTAGTACATAAGGTATGAAGAAAGATTTCACACCAACACAGAATTCTACTAAGTAGCTACTCGTACACTACTTATATAACAAATTTATGTTTCCAAATACGCGTGCAGATAAATATTCCATATTTATTGACAAAATTGAAACCACGTTCGTTGGTATATCTACACTAATATTATAAAGAGGAAAGATTTGATTGTTTGTTTGTTTGTTTGTTTGCATCGAATAGGCTCCGAAACTACTGGCCCGATTTTAAAAATTCTTTCACCATTAGAATCCTACATTATTCCTGATGAACATAGGCTACATTATATACGAGAAAAAAATAGGGATCCGCGTGAAAATTTCGATAATGTAACCCAACGTGTGAGAAATGTACCAAAAAAATATCTTATATCGCGTACGCTGTGGAAATTATTGACAATAGAGCAAAGTGATGTACTACAGTTTTATAGACAACATCAATATCTATAATAATGTCCAAGATAATATATGTCTAACTATTACAGTTATGCCACAATAACTACTTTTTCATTTAAAAATGTACCAACTACGCCACATTATTCGTACCAGTGAAATGATTACATTTAATTATTACTGTATTAAAGGGTGTCAGGGATAGCCCTCAGAATACTAATAGGGTACATGCAGACCATGAAACTGAACAACTTTCCCCTAGGAACATATTTCAGGAAACGCAAAAAAACTGACTTTCCTTAGTGAATGCAGTCAGCTGATTGTGATTTTGTATGGAAGGTCATTTCTTTGGCGTTTCCTGGGTCATATGTTTCTAGGGGAAAGTTGTCCAGTTTTATGTTTCATGCACCCTATCAGTATTCGAAAGGCTGTCCCTTACTCGGTATAAAAAGACGACAAAAACATTAAATAATGCATTCAAAAAATCTACAGTAAAATAATACATACATACACATATCACGCCCATTATCCCTTGCGGGGTAGGCAGAGCGTAAACGGCCGCAAAAACGGACATTTACGCCACGTCTGACATATGTTTGAGGGTCATTCTGAAAATTGTGTATCGCCATAGTGACAGGTTGTCAGCCCATCGCCTAAAATTGCAATACACACCCTCAAGTCCCTTAGTCGCCTCCTACGTACGACTCCCACGGGAAAGAAATCGGATGATGCTATTCTAAGCCGGCATCTCACTAAAATAATAATTATATAATCTACACTAATATTAGAAACAGGATTTTATTTATTGTTTGTTTGAATTGAATAGGCTCCAAAACTACTGGACCGATTTAAAAAATTATTTTACCGTTAATTGAAATTGAAATTCTTTATTCAATGTAGCATAGTATTATCACTTATTGACGTCATGAACCGTCATTCTAAAAAAAGAAATTTACATACATACATAGGCATATCACGTGTTATCCCTTATGAGGTAGGCAGAGCGTAAACGGCTGCAAAAAACGACCATTTTCACCACGTCTGACAAATATTTGAGGGTAGTTCGGAAAATTGTGTATCGCCATAGTGACAGGTTGTCAGCCCATCGCCTAAAATAGCAATACACACCCTCGAGTCCCTTAGTCGTCATTTACGACTCCCACGGGAAAGAAATGGGATGATGCTATTCTAAGCCGGCATCACACGGCATCGAAACGGCACGGCAAAGAAATTTGTATCACACAATTTCCTTTTTTTATTACAATTTTGTTATGACCTAATAGAAAACCGGCTCGGGTGGGATAAAAAAATATGTATATAAGCACTGACATGGGGCTGGCCAGGTTAATCACACGGCATGTAACTTTACGCCACCACCATCTGAAAACGATATTTGTTTCAAATTGAAGTCAAGATTTTTAGAATCCTACATTATCCCTGATGAACATAGGCTATAATTAAACTGTCTTATTCCCGGGGGGAAATTGTTAGCGGCGGGTGAAACCGCTGGGCGGGCTGCTAGTATAGTATAAATACTACTCTACGCAAGCTATTATTTTGATTGGTACTGCAGCGAACATATAAAACTAGAATAGCAACGAAACGGCGCCGGATCTTGTTTTAGTTAACTGTCTACTCGCGATCGACGTTGAAATCAGCTTCAATCTATCCTTACATATCGTCAGTGCCGATAAATCTGAACAGATTAATATAGAATTTGTAAGATATGTAAACTTGGTGGTCTGTTAGCGTTCAACGGTACATTAACCTAACCGTTTGGGGTACGAGAGCTCTTGAGGTGGTTATTTATAGACACCCATTAGGTACACCAGGTACCAACTGCACCCTTCATGGTACCACTGGTCCGATATAAGCTTTTGTTCCGAGGGTTAAGATAAACAGCTATCAACTCAGGTACCTATGAACTGCAGTTTCTTGAAAGCCACACCATACTTGAAGGTTGCAGCTGAACTTCAATCTATTTTTATGATCGTATAAAAGAGAAGGGTTACAACTTACCGCATCCCACTTGTAACTTGCGTATTGCAAACTGTCCACTAATAAATACTAGAAAGTGTAAATTCTATCTTAATTTATGTTCGTATAACTAATGTAAAGGGGTATAATTCAGTAAATTTTTTACCTTTTACGAGAATGTTAGCATAAAGTAAGGAACGGAATGCATTGGTACATCTTCATTGGCAAACAAAAGATCTTTCTTTCTTTCTTCGTCAAAACACCGAGAACAATAACATAAAGGTATTTCACCTCATAGGTAGTTTACCTCATTTTTTATAATAACGTTTAGTATAAACAAGACAGCGCAGCGGCTATGTTTTCTGTCTGTCAGTGCGGTCTGCAAAACCGTAGCCTGAATACGCCGAAGCCGCGGTTATGAGCTGAAAATAGCCTGAGGTGTAGTAGAAACCAAAGATCTAGTAACTACTTACTGGGCCAGCTTCAGAAACATTGCAATATCAGAGTAATTCTTCTCTATTAAACTAGACTGCAGCACCCTGACTGCTGCGCCAGTTACTCAAATACCAAACCCACGACAACTATACTCACTATTTTATGATGTGCCTGCTGGATCCCACTGCTGGGCTAAGGCTTCCCTCGCAATCTTCCATTCTTTGCGGTCTAATATCACCGCCGCTATACTTAATAAAACAAATAATTCCCGGCTCATAAATACTAAGTCCTTATCGTTTTCGCTGGTATAAAGTTTCTCCTAATGCCCTATGTGGCCACATTATTGTGTTGCATCAGTTAGATCGTAACGATTAGTAGGTGAATTATTGAAAACATATAATGACTGGACGTCTACGTCTACATATGAGGAAACGTTCCTGCAGGATACCCATGATTGTATGGATTACATAATTCAGATTACATGCAACAGACACAACAGTCCACTGCTAGAAATAGGCCTCTCTTTATTGGAGTTTATTTGCCATACTGACCACGCTTGGCAGGCGGATTGGCGAGCGCATTGTGAGCGCAAAATTTTAATTTGCTGCTGCAAATTTTTTGGATTCATCCCTTAGTCGCCTTATTAGTAGTATAGTAGTCCTTAATCATTGCTAGCGATATCAAAAACGCCACAAGCACCGCAAATATTTTCAAACTTTTAATCAAACTCCAATTTTATCTTCTTTATAAATACATTTTCAAAGACGTTCATTGGGTCGTTGGAAGACTCGCTGTCCCACACTAAAAGGATAATTATTAAACTCTCCAACATATATGACCCCCAAATGTGGGGTTGAGCCATCTATCTATGATTCTTAGTACCTTTATTTTTTAAACGGCTGTCAAAAAAGGCCACAACAGAGCATTCCATTTCGAGTCACAACGGCCACGGCTATCGAGGACGTGTTCCGAAACATTAAGTTTGATAACTGACAAAATGCGCAGATAGAATGATTTAGTTGCCGTGTGCTGATTTCGACACATTAGACAATTGACTAATTTCTGTCTCAAGAAAAGCCGTTTTCATATTCTTTGAATCTTTGTCATTAGAACAAGTTAGTAAGTTTTGGAGACTGAATTAAAAAGTATTTTCTGAAATAAGGCAAAATTATCTTAAAGTTATTACTGGTTTTAGTTTCGATTATAATGATATCAAATCTGGCATATGGCAAATCATGATTGAGTTTACTGCGTTCCAGATAATACATTTTTGCCAACTTACAATAAATCATACAAGTAAGTAAGTAAGTAAAAACACTTTATTGCACATTCAAAACACAAATAGATAACAGGAAAACTTAAACTAAAAATACGCAAAGGAAGCCATATCGCTGAAAGCGATCTCTACCAGACAGCCTTTGGGTGGAGGAGATATCAAAGGGAAGAAGAGCCTACAAGCCTACTTCGTTGCGTATACAATTTCATGGTAGTTGTTCTGTCGTACCTAGTCAAAGTCATATAAAATATTTTGTAATTTAACAGCGTTTTGATACCGCGACTTAATCTGTCTATATATATTTTAATTGATGTCTTCTGGATCCGATCATAAGTTCTTCCCCGAGACCTCCCCGAAAGTCGACCTGTTGTCTGACCAACAATTTTTATTCTAATCCGTTTAATTTGGCGGAGTAGCGTAACAAACATACACGTCGTATTGAGAACATACTACTTTTTGAAGTCGGTTAATAATATAGAGCATTTATTATTGTATTTACGAAGCTACTTTACCTCTCATTTGCTTCTCTCGCAAATCGCTACAGGGGAGACGTCACATAAATTGGTTTCACTCGCCTATGTCAACGTAATTACGAATAAAATGTGTTTATCCGAGTAGTACTTAAGTAGTTACTCTGTCCTCGCGACTATAAATAATCAGGTAATACATCCCATAGAGCATTAGCGTAAACATTGCGCGTCTGACTGAATGACAGGCTTTATTTCACCACTTTAATTAAACATATATTTTAACTGCAAAATAGTCAAATAGATCTCCAATGAGTAGTATTAATCATTAATTCTAATATTTGAATGTAGCAACAGCGCTTATTCATACATTACTTACTAATAACTCAGGTATAAAAAGCCGTGCCACATAAACTTTTTAGCATTAGCGGAATAGACATAATAGTAGTATTGGGAGCAGTAAACGCTCTATTCAATTACAAGGCGATGCCAAATTTATTTCTGGTGAACATAAAACTGATCTCAAAGAGTATCCGCGATGTATGTGTTTTTCAGTTCTAAATCATTCCCAGATGATAGCAGATCGGAGCCAAGGCTAAAATCAGAGCTTTGATGAATTTTGTTGTATAAATTGATGGATGACTATTCTAAAAGAGGGAATATCCACACTAATATTATAAATGCGAAAGTAACTCTGTCTGTCTGTCTGTCTGTCTGTCTGCTACGCTTTCACGGCCAAACCGCTGAACCGATCTTCATGAAACTTGGCACAGAGATTGCTAGCATACCAAGAACGGACATAGGCTACTTTTTATCACCATTCGAGGGTCTGGAGTATAGATGTAGACCACCAGGTGTACCACCATGAGCCTAGCTAAACTATTAGAGATACAGGCATTGTTCTAAAACAAAAGTTGTTCAGTATGATGGGCCGCTTCTTTTCACAAGGACATTGAGGATATGGAGTACCTTATGTAGAACACCAGGTCTACCATCAGGAGCCCACCTATACTGTTGGAGATACAGAAATGGTTCCAGAACAAAAGTTGTTCAGTATGATGGGAATAAGTTGAGAAATGACATTGCCTTCTTTACCGAGGACAGAAAAACATAAAATTTGGTAAAGAGGTATAAAAATGTATTACAGTAACTTAAATTACCTTTTTATCTGTCTTATCTACTTATGCTGACCATTTTAGTGTGCTCAAATCGGTACCTCCCGACTACTCCCGAGTAATATAATATAAAATATTGATCTCTCAGGCCGGATAGCAAATTTTGAATTTTCCCTTTAACAACAGAAACCAGCAAGTCATCTTTTAACAGTAGAGATAAGAACTGTTCTAATATCACTGTCACACTTACTATGAATACACATACCTACTTTAGAACTTCTGCCTAAAAAAACTATCTAACGCGGACGAAGTCTCGGGTAAAAGCTAGTAACATTAATATATTGAGAATACACTGTTCATTACACACATACAATGTAAATTATGTACAAATTAACTAAGAATGGCTTTAACTTCCTTCAAGTTATATTGAAATGTTTATTATATAAAATAGAAGTTAAGTAAAGATCCAAAATAAGCGGATAATTTGAACCAGATAAATCTGGTGATTCATCGGCTTTCATATCTATATATTGTTTGATTCTGCACTGAAACTCACTACAAAGTTGTTAATGAAGCCAACCCACATGCGATTGGGCAAATACAAGCACTCCGTCAAAGTCGGTCAAAAATTTGAAACGTACTTGGTAGTTCGGTCAAACGTGGTTTTAAACAATAGGGGCGTTGTATGTGGGCCAGTCAATGTGCTAGATTGGTTAACTAGCCTGAACAGTAGTGAAGAACAACTTGTCCTGTCCGAGCACGAACGCATTCATGTTCAAGATAATTTGATTGTTCTTGTTAAACTTTTGACATTTTGCACCGACGGGTCTTTTGCATGTATAAATTACACGATATCTATCAATCGCCAATATTTACATGCAGGTAGGGTCACGAGAAATACCAATAGTAAGTACCTACCTAGCTACCTACCCGTGGGCAGCACTGTATGCAATATGCAATCCTCGTATCGCAAACGAGCATACGCTTTACGCGCTTCGACACATTTTTTCCAAGTGAAGTTTCCAAGAACAGAGCATCCTTATTCTGGATTCATCTCACAACCTTCCTGGGGAGGACACGCAGCCGCGCGGCCTCTTGAATCGACAATCGTAAGAGATAAATATCTCCGAATGAACAATAGAGGGTGCAACGTTTCACACCTCATATAATACGAAAGATAGAGAATAGATACATGTTAAGGTTTGGTTTAACATAATTTTGTTTCGTTGTATATTTAGCTTGTTTTGCAAAAAATAAATTCCGCCTGCAAGCATTCACGAAGATTTGTTTTTACTGTAATCACAGCGATTGCAATGAGTTTATTAGATTACAACGGACACAATTACCTACGTTACACCCGTAGGTATGCTGCGTATGAAGAGATTGTATACAATACAAGGAAAATAGACATTGGCGTGACTAAAACAGGGATTGTATAATATAAATTATTTCGGTACCTATAAACGATAAAGGATATGACGTTATACCGAAATATTGCGATACAGAAACGTTTCAGTACTTACAGAAATTTTATATTACTAAGTACATCATTTACAAAAGGTATCAATCAATAATGTACCTCAAACGGGTTTAGGGACTGCAATTTATTTTTGGATATCGAATTTTTGCGATACCGCTGCTATTTTCTACCTGTTTTCTACCGGTAACATAACCTATATCTTAAACATTTTCCATCTACCTTTAAAACGTATACCGGTACCGATATCAGGAATACCGGTAGCTTAATCCTGTGCCTTTAAGCCCCGATTCGCCTGACAAGTTGGTCCCTTTCATTCGCGCTGCGCCAGAGAGAAACAGCCAATCATTTTGCGCTCAAATTTCGCGTGATTTTACGAAACTAGAGAAATACCGTTACAATGTCTATTTTAGGTATTTATACAAAAAAATATATGTACCTTAATTAAAGTATATTTTTTGTAATATATTTAAAACTTTAGACATTATACTTATTGAAATCATGTTTCAAATAGGAATTTCCTTAGTTTTTTTTCTATGAAGTAAAGTTTGTCAAATTGTGTTACTGATAGGTATTTTTTATCTGTGTGTGTTTTATAGCTGTAATTGTGTAAATAAAACTGGTTTAAAAATGTTGCTCGCGCTGTATCCCCGCCTTAACCGAAAACGATTGTTGGCCCAAAACAAATGTAAATCGTGGTAGTGGTGGGCCCAATTCCAACGAACACGTAAGTAACCAGTCGTCAATCGTGTACAAATGAGACGATTTTACGCGACAACTACCATTAGCATTCCCGCGGCTTGTTTTGAATTCTTCTATGTTCTCGCGACGAACGATTTCACGCCTTACGAACAGGACTGTTACTTGTTACTCTGTCTCCTATAATATGTAAGTGCAACAAACTTTCTATAACGAAATACATAGGTACATTTGCAGATACTTTTGTTCCTATTGAAAAGCCAATCAAAAAGGCAGCTTAGCAACATCACAATTAATAAAATCTATCTATCTAATTAGCCTATATTACCCCACTGCTGGACTTAGGCCTCAACTTTACATCATATATAAGTTATTGTCACTTTGTGTATTGTTCCCATTTGGCTAGGACATTGCAGGTTGTACTACCTAATTGTTTGTAAGAAAAGTGTTTCCGTTTTTTGGAGAGCACGTTAAGCTGTCGCGTAGTCATCGTGTTTACTTAAGATTTGACGACCAAAGGAAATGTTCACCATACACTTGACAGTGAGCTCTCTTTATTCTCACATAAAAACCGCTGGGCGGGCCATTCAAGTATACCTATATTATGAATATTGTTTTCAAAAAAGTTCTGTGGCTGATTATGTGATCAGGATCAGATAAATTAACTATCTAAATTATCGATGCAACAGGCGTGACATCAAAATTAACGGCATGCTAACGGCGTATCGTACACTCTCTATATGAGCAAAGGAAGTTAACATTTTGAACACGTATGTATTGGTTACATTGTGTGTACTTATGGCATCCAGAAGTTATGTTTGTGGACTGATCTGAGATACTCACTTTACAGCTTAAAAGTAAATAATAAATAATAATTCGGTTCACAAATTTACCGCATGTATTCCCGGTTTTATGACGGATCCAGTTGTCAGATAGAAGAAAATTACGAAATATCACACCTACAACATCAAGATACCATAGCACACTTAGCAGCATCAAAATTGCGGGTGTCACAAGTTGTAATTTTGTATTTAGCTGGCTGTCACGAACCGCAATATCGTCTGCTCCGTTCAATGTGCTATTCACCTTAAGGTCGTCCTATCATCGTTACATAGTTGATTTGAGCATGAAAAAACTGGAAAATAGACGTTTAAGATGTTTGACCGCACTAGTCCGGGTTTAAGATTACTACGCCCGACACTTATTTGTATTGACTACAGGCAACCATGGAGTTGCTTAACCAAAAGAGCAACGAAAATCAAGGATATTTTTGTTTAATTTGTATGTAAATACATATATCTGCTAGAATAGAACCGTTGGCTAGACAGAAAATCTCTGATGTCATAAAATACAAGGATAACGATAATTCAATAGAATTTGCTCCTTTACGCTTTTTTTTTTAGTACCTAAGTAATGAATTTTATCCTTAGTCGTACTTTTATACAGGATTCTTTAAGTTAACTACCTAGTACCTACTCTCTTTGGCAGTTTGTTATTTGTTTTTCTCATATTTAGGTATGATACGTTACCTATGTAAAAATTATCAAAATTTTAACATAGATAAATTGTTTCAAGCTGTCGCTATCAAACATAATTCAGCCATTTAAAGGAAACAAGTATCGCGGTAAGAACCCCTATTTGTAGTATTTAGAGTCATTCATTAATCATTACATTTTAAAAACAGGCAAAAAGTGCTACGATTATAAAATTCAAAGTTTGGGCTGATTCACATTCCTACAATGACTTTTAATTACTTTATGAAAATAGTAAGCATTGCGTGTAATATAAAAATAAAGTAAAGAAAGTACAATCTTTAATTTATTTTTATGCGACTCTATTGGTGGTTTCGTCTTTGAAGAAGTAAGTACATTAAAGTAAGATACTACGGGGAGTAATAAAGCGGTTCCATTGTGCGCCGGGCCGAGTGGCCCAAGTGCTCGACTGCCTCAATCGGGTATACAGTAAAAGGACCTATGAAGTACGTAAACGTCTTCATGTAAGTGCTTAGGTACTGGACATTTAGCATGTCTTATTGTGGGTATCGTACGGAACTACTAGTGTTACCAAGTAATGGGCAGCAATTACACGAATCTACGACTGAGTGTGCAGATTTTAAATGTGGCGTAGTCCAGCTTTGCGTTTAACTACTGTGATATTTCTTGAATACATAAAATAATACAATTTATAATTAAAAATGTGAAGTGAAGCCGATAGGTTCATTAGGTCGTTCGTCAACAAGAGAGAGTGCCTCTCGACAAAGGTAGAAAAGAAGAAAGAGACTATGCACTGTAGGTACTCGTTTTCTTACTGTGTCTTGTCATTTTGCGCCTTAGACCCGTGACGCGCATATTGTCGTCAAGTGCACCGTTGTGTGTTTTGGTGTCCCCATCTCAAACAATACGCTCTATTGTTCGATCAACACATGGCCGTCTGCGCAGAAGAAACAAAAATTGCAGACTCTTTGTTAATTATGAAATTGAAACGTAAAGGACAGATGCCGTAACCAGGCAAAAACCTAAGTAATTAGTCCTTTCTCTACTCTACATTGGAGACTTGATTCTGGATAATTACCTACCTACTTACTTGCTTAAAGATTATAAATGGTATTGGTGTGCAAGCTTTTGCACAAAAATAAGAAACAGGTAGAGAACGTACGTATTTACTTGTAGGGAAGTGTGGACAGCCCGTTGCGAGTAAAGTACCTTACTTTGAGTCAATGACTTAAGACAAACGGAAGTTACCACAATATTCTACTGGCCATCACGAATATAGATGATTGACTGCAATAAGACGTTCGTCTATCCCTTACTGGTTTGAATACATTTTGTAAGAGAGAGCGAGAGGCGACATCTAATAAAATGCACTTCACGTTCAAGGAAGCGGGAATGATTTCTGATGTCGGCATAGAAATACTAATCGGGCGGGCTCAGCCCAATGTGAACGTGGCTTTTTGAATGTTATTATGTTATAAGAATAAAAGGTTAAATTTATACATATGTGGTAAAACATTCGCATCAAAAAAGTATATTTTCATTTGCAACATTCTTGGTACGTTGTGATTAAAATACATACCTACTTATCTGCTTAAATAGATAATTTTCTTGTCTTACTCACACTCTCGTGGTCATGCAAAAACACGTAGCAATAAAACTACAAAATGTAGAGAGTGCTACACGCACGACATGGCTTATCAAAACAAACTGTCGTCGTAGCGCTGCGCTGGCGCACCGTGCACTCACCGGGACATAAATTACTTTGCGAATTGATAATCCAACGACATTTATTTCCATGTAAATCGAATAAAAATTACCCTCGTCTGCCATTTAGCAATGCGCTTCATGAATACGTAGAGTACATTAAATAAATTCATGACATCAATTCTTTGCCGTTTATGCATCCTTGCACATTTAACGGACTTTGTTAGTTTAAAATTGTGATTTTGAATTATTTCGACAATTTTTATCTTGCTCTCGGAATATCTTTGTGGCAGCCAAATCTCTGCTGTAAGAGAGCGTCGTGGAGCCTGTCGACGGCAATAATTGAAATTTATTGCTTCTCATCTTCAAAACGGAACGTGAAATGACACTTGCTGCCTACGTCCACCTACGCGACTTTCAATCCTAATGCATAGATGACACCGTTGTATTCGGTACGAAATATTTTGACGTCGTCGTTCCGTTTCGTTATTGTGAATGTTAATATTTATTGTCGCTGGACAATCGAAGATAATGCTCTGCACTCATGTGATTTGAGACAATCGGCCGGCCGCTTTTGTTTCATTCATTATAATTGTGTTTAGGGAGCCTTTTGGTTTCTTAAATTGAATTTACTCCTTAAACGTACCCCTCAAAAGGATGTAATGTAATCGTGTATAAGTATGTTTATAGCTTTGTTTCGTGGGGATTTATCTTAAGTACCTACTCGCAGTAATAAAAGAGTAAGAATGTAGAAAGATCACGATTTTTCTGTATCAACAAAAAAAGACCGTTTAAGGGCATTAGGTGCTGCGACTGAGCCATTTAAAAGGTCATGACGTGTGGTCCCATCAGATAGTACTTACATATCCCTAATTGTCGTGATATGTGTGGAGCACACTATGTCCTTTTGGTCACTTAATTCGCAAACATATTTTTAAATTTTCTCATTTTGTTAACATTTTACTTTATGTCAATATTCCATAAATTACCTACATTCCGTAACTGCTACAGACTATATCCTATTGTGAATCTAGCTTAATGTGTCAAACATATCATAATCATAGCTACGTCCTAATAATGGCTCCGTGGTACCTTATCATGCAAACAGCGTTCGTTTGAGGAAGCTAATATGGGAAGCTATCATGTATTGGCGGAAATAGTGCCGATATTGCCGACAGCTTGTCAACAGTCCAGTCTAGTAAACCTACCTACAATACTATCAGCAGCACCTAGCGCGATACCTTGCACTATCAACAGCAATTTGACTTACCTATTGTAGGGATAAATCTACACTGGTTATTATTAATTACTGTATTTAAAACCAGTGTATGTCGATGTCGAAGTGCCACTGATGTAACATGTCGTAAGCTAAACTGGCTTTATATTTCTACCGCGACATGGGTATATTTGAGGTAATGTAAATAAAATGAGGCCTAAACTACCGATAGCATGGGTCAACCTATTTCATACTTTATCAGCTAGGGAATATAAATCTTTCTGAAATAGTTTTGAGGACGAGGCGCCATTAGCTTTTCGGTTATCTAAGTAAGACACCTACTTTTATGTATTATTGCATGCATGCTTGATGAATGTAAAATAGAGACTTCCTAAGACCCCATGGGTTTTCTTAGGTACGCAATATCTCCACGCGGTAAGTAGGTAGGTAGCCATGTATATTATTAGAATAAAACTTAGCGTTAGGTACACCACAACGCACATACACATAAATTTATCACTACATTAGGTAATTGTACTAAAATACATGGCTTTAAATTAAAACAAATCTTGAATAGTTGTTTATTAAGTAGGAATAAGTAGTCAGTATATACGGTGAAATTTTACTAGTGGCCGATAGTTAAAACTTAAAACTGGCTGGTGAAAAAGAAACAACTTTTTCCATATGGAACATAGGTCGAAATACGAAAAAGAAATGGGACATGCCATACGAAATTACTAATCAGCTGATATAGAGGTATGTTAATATGGATACAAAAATAATTTTGTTATATTTTAACCTATGTTGCTAGGGCATAGTTGTTCCTTATCACCAGCCTGTCTTGAGATTTTGTTATCGGTTCACTAGTAAAATTTCAGCCTAGGTACCCACTTACTTACTCAATTTATTCATTCATTAATTTTGTACTTTCGATGTAGGTAATTAGCGTCGGAAATTATGTGTGCATAGTACAGATAATCATTGTATTGATAAATGATAAATATCTGGACAATTCACACAGCGCCACCTAGCCCCAAACTAAGCAAAGCTTGTACTGTGGGAGCAAGATAGTTGATAATCTGCCATCGCTTCACTGTACATAGTGTATCTAAAAATAATATAATTGAATTGTACCTGACTGCCCGACTTTATCTACTATTTTTTTGCAAAAGATCTGTAGTACCTATCTGTATATATTCTTCATAGTAGTGTGTTTGTGAATTGAAGACGATCAAAGGCGGGTGGAATTCAGGGCGCCGCCTGCCGCTGCCCGTCGCCGCCGCCGCCGCCGTACACAGAATAAAAAGCTTTTCACATTTCCGCGGAAAGAGTTCATAAACCCAATTTTTTATTCGGTTAGGTTTATTTCGCTTTCGCCTGTTGTTGCAGATTTGAATCCGAGCCTAATATAAAATTATCGGGTAATTCGAGAATTGAAAACTATCAAGTTAAACCATGTTTATAAATAGTAGTTTCTGACAGTTAATCAATTTACTTTTATTAATATTTTTTTTGTTTTCTAGGTAGGTATAATTTTTTATCGACTTCAAAACAAAAAGTTATCAAATTGACCCGTGTTATGAAACATTCTCAGAATTTTAAAATATTTTGATATCTTGGTGTTTTGAGAAAGTGTGCAAAATTTGATAAGTGTAAGTATGTTTATATTTTGGTCTCACATCGGTAGGTAGAGCCAGTTAGAAAAAATGGGCGGAAAATTGACTTATGAAAATGAAAGCTAGCTATATCGATTTATTGCCTGCAAACATACAAAATTTCGCGGAATACGTCGTCGGAGCCATTTCTGAGATCTAGATTATAAACCTATGCATATATCACGCCTATATCCCTTTTGGGGTAGTCAGAACATAAACGGCCGTAAAAAACGTACATTCAGTTATGTCACGTCTGACAAACATTCGAGGGTCATTCAGAAAAATAAATCTGTAATAAAGTTAAAGAGGGACGAAAGGATGGGAGATATTCGAAAAATAATGTTAAGAGATAAGTACTTAAAATTGATAACAGAACACGTTTCATATTTTTTTTGAACTTTTGTCTGTTTAGTTTATTATATGTGAAAGCTTCACGCGATAATTTATCTTTACCTTGGGGAATTTTAAAGTAAATCAGTAGAATGTTAATGAGTAGGTACAAGTAATTAATGCGGTGATACCATGTTCTAAAAATGAACATAATGATATATTAAGAAAGACAGGGGCTACTTTTTCTCGGCGCTCGAGGGTCTGGAGTACCTAATGTAAACCACCAAGACCCCACCTTAACTATAAGAGATACGGCAATGACTCCATAGCAGAAGTTGTTCACAATAATGGGTCACTTCTGCTGGCACATTGTTACCGAGGATCGTGAGTTCCTAATGTAGACCACCAGAAGCCTCGCTAGACAATCAGTTGACACTGTTTTTTTTTTTGACAAACTACTGGGCCGATTAACATTTTTGTTTTTAAGAAGTACCTAATCCCCAGGTGGTCTTATCAGAACAGGTATGATGAGGGGATTATAGACGAAGAAATAAAGGACATTTAAATTTCGTAGGAAAACCTTGAAATCAGGGAAAAGTTAAATTTTAAACGAAATCCAACATTTCCATTAAAATATTCGAAACTCTATTTCAACGCAGTGTAAAGTGGCATAATATGTAGCTGTTCTACATGCTCGCAGTTAGATTTACACCATGTGTGAGTGACTTTTTCACTCATCTCATTACTCATCATCATCACCAAAGCTGTTATATATACATTTTCTTTACTACTTGTAGCGTAAAAACTTATGTAATACTTCGTTTGTGAAATTATCAGCTATACATATACCTAATAAATTGCATAACTCATCCTCTTACGTAATGTTTTTAAACAAAACCATTAGTCTTGCCGTTGTCGATGTGCCAGAAAATTATTCGAAGTTAATAATTTGTCAACGGTTTTTATTTGTTTGTTTTCTAAAAAAATGTTTACGTTTTATGTACCTAAGTACATATTTCGAAGGTATCTACCTAATCTACATACATACACATATCACGCCTATAATCCCTTGCGGGGTAGGCAGCGTAAACGGTCGCAAAAACGGACATTTACGCCACCTCTGACAAATATTTGAGGGTTATTCGAAAAATTGTGTATCGCCATAGTGACAGGTTGTCAGCCCATTGCCTAATTTGCAATACACACCCTCGAGTCCCTTCGTCGCCTCTTACGACTTCCACGGGAAAGACATTGGGTGATGTTATTCTAAGCCGGCATCACACGGCATACTTCCACGGGAAAGAAATGGGGTGATGTTATTCTAAGACCTAACCTAACCTAATCTACCTATAGAATAATGGTGAAGTATCTATATGAGTTAACCTAATAAATACTCTGAAATTCTCGTCAGTTTAATTTTCCTAGGATAAAGGCGATGAAAGAGTTTGATGAATTACGAATATGGCCAAATTTGAATGTCTGTGAGGACAAAAACTTAAGTCTACAATAGAATAGACAGATACACGAAAACATCTTCGTTGCTGTGTTTTTTTGCTTCAGTTGTTGTACCACGTGTTTGGCACACGTTATTGGTAAACGGAAAGAAAAACTTTAAACCGAACAGAGAAAGATGTAGAACAGCAACAGAAGATAAATCAGTTGTGTTTAAAATACAATTTAGTTAATACAAATTATTGATAAAAAGGTATTACTAACGAAAAATGGAGTGACTACTTTTAGGTAGTTATTCAATTGTAACCTGTGTCCTTGAGAGCACAGTAATATATATTAGCACCAGGTGCTGGTTAAGAATAACATCACCTTATTATTTTAAAACCAAATGTCGTTAAAAACCATATGAGGTCTATTTCAATTCCTAAAATTGTTGGAATGTTGCAAATAATATATCAGTTAGCAGTTTAGCAAGTATGAAAAACAGGATAATTATTGTAATAAGCGGTGATTAATATGTTTAGTAGTATTATAGTAATTACCCTGTAAATCTATAATAGATAATTGGATAACCTATTTGTACGTAATTAACAACAGTACCTACCTAAAATGGGGAGTTATATTTCTGCCTACAAACTATTGTATAGTTTGGCGGATTTCAGTATGAAAACTTGTGCTGATTTTGAAATAAAAGTTCATTTATTATTATTATTATTATTATTATTAATTATTGTATGTTCATTGATATGATGTAAACTAAATAAAATCATAATTTTATTTTAATTAAATTTTAACACTAAACTAGACCACCGTTATGTTAAGGAAACTAGTAAGTAGATTAATTAATAATACAATGAGCCTATAAAAGCTTTAAAAAATTCTAAACTTACATAGTCTGATATGATAGGAGCGAATTAGCGTACATAATAAAAACAGCTTGCAATATAAGTTCAGATTCTTTTTCTCCTTAACGAATGGTATCACCCGCACATTACTCGCTAAGACAAATTAAAAATATATACACAATACCTACTTAGATTAATACAATGGTATATATGTTAAAATAAGTAACACTATGCTTTTTAATACAATTTATATAATAAGATACCTTGAATTACCTGTAACCATAAAGTACATCGCAGACATGGTATGGAAAAAGCTCGATAAATTTCATTTATTTTATGTTTTCCTTTGACATGATACCTAATAAAATAGAGAACGATGAAATAGAAAAACATTTTATGTCTAGTATTTTTTAAATATTTGAGATTGCAAGTATGTGATGTGTGTATTTATGATCAAGTAGCGAGGTATACTTGCAATCTAAAATATATATAAAAAATACAACATAGAATGTTTTATTATTTCAAGATTTTTATTAGGTTTCAAGCTCTACGGAAGTCTTGTTCGCTAAGTAACAAAAACATATTGTTTGCCACGTGTTATGCGTTAGGACGACCAATGGATTCCTAAAGGGACGTTGGTTTGGTTCCTGCTTGCCGAAAACCTTAAGCATAGGGATTTTTTACGATAGCTTAGTGAATCTACTACCTATAGAGAAGAAAAAAATCATACCTTTATACTTAGTTATATTTTTGGTAAAAAATGACGTACTAAGTATGTACCTAATAATAGGGTCAACTATTAAGAATACCTAAATTTAAGTTTGTAAATTATTTTCGATTAAAAAAGTTATATAATCCGGATTATACACTTTGACCCGAAAAACTGAAGAAAATCCGTTAAATAGATTCGCAGTTAAACGACCGTATGTCGCAGTGTTAAGGCTTTTAATCTCTTTAAAGCTCTACCTAACCCGCAAAGGATGAGGACGTGATGTGTGTACCTAAGTATATAAATAAATATTTTTGTTTTATAAGTACTTATACTTTCTCCTATTCAAACTACAGCAAACTCAAATTTAAAGAGCCTACTTTAGCTTTCCGCGTCTCAGAAAAATACAAACAATAAAAAATTTAAAAATGTGTATCTAACCTAAGCAAACTACAATTTTTAAGAAAAATGATTCATGTTGAATATGAAACTAATTACGTGTTCATATATGCCGCCGTTCTATATTTAATTATATCTTAAAATAACACAAATCAGCTTACCAGCTTCTCGGAATGAACACTATCCCCACAAGGGGCATCCGCGAAACGCAGATCAACTCACACGGGGACAGTCTGAAAAACTGAAATAAAGTCCCTGAAGGGGCTACACCACAATCACTTCAGCGCGGCTTAGTCCTAACCCGTCGAAATGTCGAAGACGATAGCCAAGTTTCAGGAAAATTCGCGCTATCCCTGACGACCGCTCGCCACGAGCTTTAAACCTGAACTATCGAAGACAAACAGGGAGCTTTCAGCGGGCGATGCGCGTGCGCCCCGAGACGAGCCCAGCCGCGAGAAATATATCCGTCTCTGTCTCTTGTCATATATATTGCAGCACATTACGAGGGAGTTGTTTTATGCCTGTCTCATTCTTGTTTAATGTCAGTGCGTGGAAATTAAAGGAAAACGTTCGCGTAGCTTGCACGTTTGGATATGGGCTTGACAGGGCTTCACTGTAATTAATTATTTATTCTGCTTCCGTCATGGTATCTTTGGCGCACGTTCAACATAAAACTGCGTCGACCAGTACAATTATCTAATTAATAACGAGCACACTTTTTGATTGTATACCAGGTAGATATTCTTTTTTTCAATATGCGTTTTCTGATAAGATGTTCTGTAATCCATAGTAATTTGGTAGGTATTTCTTTAAAATCTTAGAGGTACTGCTTGCTACTGCTGCTAAAGGTAAGCGACCAAGAGTTTTGATATTACTGTTTGATCAAGTGTGTTTGAGCAATATTTTACTACATTTTATTTTATAATAATGGTATAAAAATATCTACCTACTTAAATAAAGAAAAGCAAGCTGCTTAGGAAGAGGGTGTTTTTATCCCCATAGTACTTATGGGGATAAAAACTTATTCATATTTCTAGGGTACAACCATAAATAATTTTATTGACACTCGTCTCATCATGTTCGGATTACAAATAAAATCAGTTGTAAAAAGCTTGATGAATTTTGCCTTTATAAATTACTTTTCTTCTCAAACACTGAAACATTACTAGTAAGTATTAAGGATGTATTAGGCCTTTCGATAAAATGGAGAAAAGTAAGGAATTGTCCTGTGCCAATACTCGAATTAGCCGCCATCTTCCGCCAGTTGCGTAACCCGTACCGTGTTGTGTTGTGTGCTTAACTTTGATTATTTTAATCAAGTTTTTGTCTACTTCATTAAAGTACTTTTCTCATATTTTAATAAGAAAATTAAAGTGTTAAAGACATTTCCGCGCATCTTAGACGTGGCGTTTGATCGCCGCGCCGGTGCGATGTCGGCTTGGAAAAGAATACTAGAGATTTTTTGTAGACAGTAGAAAAAATTGTGTATGGAACTGCTTATAAGATGTATAAATATTTCAAGAGCCAGCCTATGAAACTAAACAACTTTCCCTAAGGAACATAGGTTGAAATATAAAGAAAGAAATCGGATCTCCCATACAAAATGTTGCAGCCAGAGCAGGTCAATTTGTATTGGATGACAATGTTTTTTTTACTTATATTCCTTGGGGAGAGATATTCAGTTTTATAGGCTGTATACCCCTTAAAATATATACAGATAATATTTTTACATCCAATACTTAAGAAGGTATTATAAAGGCCGTTCAGTAACATGTCGTCCGTACTTCAGTTTTTTTAACGCAACGTAATGCATATGTCTGTGAGATGAAAGGAAATTCCAATCTTATTCCCATACAAATACGGCTACGTGGGGTTTACGGTGTGTTACAGGGTAACGGAGGCGTCTGTCAAGTCGTTTGACACATGCGTCCGTTACGTTACGCACCGTAAACCCACCGTAGCCGTATTTGTATAGGAATAAGAGTAGGATTCGCAATTTCCTTTCGTCTCACAGACGCATGCTTTAAAAAAACGCAACAACGGACGACAAGTGAGAGAACCGCCTTATATGGCAGTTGCATAATCCAGAAATTCAGTTTAATTTATAATAATTTTAGCTGAATTTCTAAGGAGTTTGTTGAAACGAAGTTCAAAATTTACTTTATGATTATTCCTTGAATCCAAACAAAAATAAATCTTACGAAGGAAAAAGGAAATAAATCAAGATAGTAAAATATATCTTTATTAAGATATAGGTATTCCACGAATTAAGTAATTGGCGTATAGACATGTAGTGAAAGGTTGATTTTCATAGCTGTATTTTCGAAAAACTTACCTATAGGATATTCCTATTAAAATAATACCCTAACCTAATATCATTAGCAGTATACTGTACTTAGTAGGTACCTACCAGGATACTTGTTATGTGTTTTTACATATTAATAGGTAATACTGCTCCGAAATAAATGCAATTTAATAATTATTTGCTGATATCCAGTATCCAGACAGAGGGCATGGGTTGGGTAATCGTAAGAAATATATTTCGGGACAAGGAAACGAATTTCCTTTGGCGTTCCGAGAAGATAATTTGTGACTGTTCCTCGCATCGGTGCGCTTCCTCAGTCAAATGTAGTCTGAGGAAAAAAGGCAGACGGAGCACCACGAACAATCGTTGGCAGTTCTCCCACTTTTTATCAATCGCTGCGTTTTTAACGCACTGTAACGCACGCGTCTCTCAAACAAAAGGCAATTGGGATTTCCTATCTTATTCCCACACAAATATGGTTGGTTATAGTGCGTTTATGGTGTGTTACGGTGCTTAACGGATGTCAAGTCGTTTGACAAACGCATTCGTAAAGGCACCATAGCCATATTTGTATATGAATAATATCGGAATTTGCAATTTCCTTTCGTTTATTAGACGCATGCGTTCCGGTCCGTTAAAAATACGCAGCAACGGACGACAAGTGGGACACCCGCCTTTCATGATACCGACTTTCGTGTACTCACTTGTTATTTTATGAATGAGGAACTGACACTTTCTTCTTCTTTTGTATGGCTCACTGAGTCGACACACGACCCGGTCGCGTTTTGTGAATATTGCTCCACTTAGTAGCTGCTTCGCTGATGTGGTAGCGATAAGTGGCGATGTTATGCTCAGGTTTCGTAGGAACCATCTATAGCTGAAATAATAATCTGTTTATCTGGGATTTCAGGTCTTTGGAGGAGATTTTTAGATGTCCATGTTATTTCGTAACGCAGAGCTCCGTCTTCTTTTTCCTTCTTCTAAAAATGTACACTGTCAACATACCTACTAGACTCAGGCTTTCCGGCTTACAAACTATACTTATTTAATGGCCTCATAATTAGTATAACATTATTTCCGATAACTTCCTATTATGTAGTAAGACATTTTTTATACCTATTTTGATTTTCTCTTTGTTAGAAATTATTTGAACGAACAGTGTATTCATATGAACAGAATTTACATGTTGGTTCGCCATCGTCGCCACGTGCCCCCCGGCCTTTGCGCAGACGCACCCAACACACACCGGAAGCGTATACTTGTAGCAACTCGGGGAATCCAACTTAAGAACAAATTTGTGGCACGCTCCCTACCAACTACTTGCCGATGTATTGATTGATGGAACTAACAGAAGCACATCTAGTTACCCATTCAAGGGATCGATCTATTCCGATTATTACCTACTATTAAATATTAATATATAATAATTAATATTGAAATAAGATGTTTTGAAAAAAGGAAGCGCTACCTAGATACGTAGTGCACCGGTTGCTATATAGCAACTTCCTCCAGCTATGGCTGATCGCATCACCAAAGAAATTTTATAAATACCTACAGTATAAAATTTTATGTGTAATCAAGGTTTAATGCTAAGTTGTTTTACTAGTATGTTTTAGTTTAGTTATTACCTTTTCATTGTTTGTTGACTGTTCGTCATTATCTGTCAGTATCTAGTCTATACTAGCAACACAAAGTGTAAAGCGTTAGAAAAAAAAAGTAAAATAACAAACTGTCAAAGTTGATCAACCGCTTTCGCCCGTCGGAAATTTTTGGTGGATGATGTTTTTGGTGCTTTTCATATGAAAAAAATATGTATGTATAGACTAATGGAGAAATGTATAATTGCATCACATATTTATTACAGATTGTGCTAAAATAATTGAACTTTATCGGTACATCATATATTTTTCGTAATTATATTATATATTGCGACGTCAGCAAAATTTCTAGACATGCAACTTCCAGGCCCAGAAAATAAAAATCAAAACAACATAAACTTGCCGAAAATGTGTAAATAAACCGGTAATATATTTCCGCACTAGTATTTAGTAGTGGCTTGAATGTAAACCGTAAAAATTTTAAATAATTTATATTTTTGCAACCCTACTCCTTGCGAAATTAGTCGCCATTTTTGTTTGCGAAATATGACACCAGCGAACGGTAGCTGGGAAATGTCAGTTGTAAGTCTGAGAGGGCTAACAGCATAGTGCAAATAGATGCAAACTAATAAGAAGAACAACGTATAAATCGGTATGAATGAAGTCTATTAAAAGCTCGCCTATACTGGTGCTGGTACCAAAGTGGTGCGAAACGACACCGGCCAATGAATGAAGTGGAAATAGCCACAGTTATGATTTGCTATCGACCATTGATGTAATGAATTCAAACCCAAAAATCTGTTATTGTTTTTTTTATGATTTTTAAAATTATTTGTGTCGATGTCATTTTATCAAAAATTTACAAATATATTGTGTTAAAAAACAACAATTTGGAAGGAAGAGTTGAGAGTAAAAAAGAAATACCAAGATATCAACACGTCGATTAAAAACATTTTAGGTACTATCGGGTAGTAATATTATTTCGTGTCTTCTTCTTGTTTGTATGAGCCTTAATTTTTTAAATACATTTCTATATTTAAACAAATGTTTGGCTTTCCGGAACTGAGCTGTCATCGTCTGTTTCTCTCTTACGCAACAATAAGGAAAGGGACTTAGTTTTTGGTACAAACTTTGGTACTGATGCGGCCTTTACAAGTTTCCCAACTTTACCATACATTACTGGTATCTACCTGTACCCTGCTAACCACACAGCTAACCTTTCACCCTTGCCTGTCGTGTAGGTACTTCACTTCAATGCTTTATTTAAATGCAACAAGATGCAGTCTTTGACAAACGAGCGCATTTTTAATGAAATTTAGAAAACACGGTAGAAAGAAACATACAATACTAATATTGAAATAAGTATGTGTGGGATGGAGAAAATATAAAGACTTGCGTAAGGTTATGTGGACAAGTGCACATTTTTTTCTTACGTACATAATTATAGTACTCGTATGTATGGATACAATTTTTTATCATCTGAGACCGAAACCAAACTACCACTGACAGCATAATATTTTCAAATTTGACCTTAGGAAGTTGCTGCCGATAGTATTTCCCCGTTATATTTTCCATAAAGTGTCAATGATAGATAATTTATCTTGCTTTCAATGCGCGGTGAAATTTATAGGATAGGATTTGACAGGTAGCTACGTATGTCTCTATACATACAATATCTTGTACGTAAGTAACTATAAGATCTTGAATCCACGTTTGGAAATTCTCCTACTCAAACGCCTTGAAAGACGCATCCGTTTCGCACCGTAAACGCTTCGTAGCCATGTTTGTATGGGAATTAGATTAGAACTCACAATTTCCTTTCGTCTGACAGACGCATGCGTTACGGTGCGTTTAAAGTACGCAGCAACGAACGAAAAGTGGGAGAACCGCCTTAGCGGAGTAATTCGTATATTTTGACAAGGTAGTTCCTATATTATTAGTAGTAGTAGTTAGTGTTTTGTTTTCATCTGCAATGCATTCATTTAAAACATTCAAAAATTACAGATGATACGTATGTGTTTTACATTGCCGTAAATTGCCGCATAAAAACATGTGTATGTCACAATCATCAATTGTCATAGTGTCTTCTAGGCAAAGGTACCTTATAGGAATCGTCGTGGTTAATGACTTCCCTATTCTGCTGCCCGTCTGTCTGTCTGTCACAATATACTTATTTACTCCCATGGGTTGGTATTATAGGTGAGTTTTGACACAGCTCGCTAAGTATGGAAAAGAATTGCCTTGCTCTTATTTGCAACAATATAGGTACAGACATGGTGTTTAGAAAAGCGCTGAGTAAGACTGAGTTCCTACAATTTGAGGAGTAAACTAAACCTGTCCGTGATACTGAACAAGTTTCCTTAAAGGTCGAATTATTTGGAAAGGATTGGTAAGGAAGAAGCGTTCTTAAGTATCTTGTATTACGCCATGCAGCTTGCATGCCATTTCAGGAGAATCAATCCAATCCACCATACTCATTCAATAAATATTCAATTTATCTTACTCCATACTTCTTGTCCTGCAGGACGTCATTAAGCATCGGTTGGACTTAACTATTTCAACCGGCGGATACCTAGTTAGCCTAAAAAAAGACAACAACGCTTCTAAATGTGGACTTTGAAAAAACCGAACGGTGTAAGATTTTGAAGGACGGATGCGCTCGTGTCGCTCCCGCTTAAAGTATCTCTTTTTAACAATTAATCGCTTCCTTCTTCCTTGGTCCGATTGTGCTTCCGTTTCGGTACATGTCATAGTCGAAGACAGAAAAGAGATTCAGGAAGTCTGATTTCGAAATTCCGGCGCGCACGTCTAAACCCGTGCGTTTAAACTGAAAGAGCTGGGTTGCTACAAATCTAATTCTTCCCGTTTGATGCGTGATTCGTTTACACATAGCTTTGTATTAGCATTAGCTCATTAGGCAACTTCCGCATGGGTGGTAGAGTTGAAGAGTAAATGTGGAACGTGATTCGAAGTGGATATTGTAGTGGTTAACAATAGCTTTGAACAACAAACCACTTAGCTAGTGTTCTATGAAGTTCAGGTTTCAAGTTTAATAGTACCTACCTATTATTTACCTTTGAATAAGTTATCTTTAGAGTTCCGCACCTCAAAAGGTAAAAAACACTTTGTGTTTCCGTTTGTAGTTGTTATGAAAATCATATTTATTTATTTTTGGCGGGCCGAATAAAATCATTTTTTTTTAATTGATACTAGATAAAAAGGCTTGATGAGCAATAATGGAACCCATCGGTGAACGAGTCCGACTCGTACTTGGCTGGTTTTTATACTATCGATTCCTATGTATACTACGATTCCTCCAATTTCTTCCTACTTTATGTTTTGACGGTAATCACCTTAATTTCATTGTATTTGTTTGTAATAAATACATGAAATTAAATGTACCTACGGAATATCACTCGGCCGGTCGGTGATTGATTATCATCATCAGAAGTACTTATCTCACATGCTCCATTTGGGTAATCCGTACTAATATTATAAATCTGAGAGTTTGTGTGTGTGTGTGTGTGTATGTATGTTTGTTACCTCTTCACGCTCTAACGGCTTGACCGATTTGGGTGAAATTTGGAACACATGTAGAGTATAGCCCGGAATAACACATAGACCACTTTTTACTGCGAGAAAACAGCTATTACCACGGGATAATGAGTGGCAGCGGGTGTACCGCTGGGCGGATATCTAGTACAGAATATTTAAGTAAGTAAGTAGTTAGAAAAAAATTAAAACAATACATCGAAAATATTGTTTGTTACCACAGCTAGTATTTATTTCTGGGTACTATAAGGAAGAAAGTGGGTAGATGAAAACGGGTCAGCGGTGCCGACTGGCGTGCCTAATGTCACATGCAGAGAAAATGCTGACAGAAACAACAACGTTTAACTTTGATTTTAACGTAGGTAATTGCCGTGTGATGCCGGCTTAGAATAGCATCACCCCATTTCTTACCCATGGGTGTCGTAAGAGGCGACTAAGGGACTCAAGGGTTAGATGTATATTACAATTTTAGGCGATGGGCTGACAACCTATCACTATAGTGATACGCAGTTATCTGATTGACCCTCAAACTTTTGTCAGACGTGGTGTTAATATCCGCTGTATCTCTATCTCTGCCTACCCCGTTAGGGATATAGGCGTGATTTATGTATGTATGTATGTATGTAAAAATATGTATTGTAGTAGGTTGTCAAAACGTGTAATTATTAGTAAAAAATAAAGGTGCGTCGTCCGTCGCTGCGTATTTAAAACGCACCGTAACGCACGCGCCTGTCAAACGAAAGTAAATATTGGTCTTTTTATTAGTTTTAAGAATACTGTATTGATTGATTCATAAATAAATTCAATTCAATTAAATCAATTCAAAAAACGAATACATAGCCCAACATTTATATTTGTTTGACAAACGCATGAGTTACGTTGCGTTAAAAAACGGAACGACACGACGACCAGTGAGCGAACAGCTCATATAATAAAAAATCACAATCCTAAAACTTTGATTTTGTATGAGTTTCAACAACAACCGGAATATCCTATCAGGTTCATACATCTTATCCACAAAGTAAGTATTGGCGTCGGCGTCATACATATACACACATACACATATCACGCATATAATCCCTTGCGGGGTAGGCAGAGCGCAAACGTCCGCAAAAACGGACATTCACGCCACGTCTGACAAAATATTTGAGGGTCATTCAGAAAATTTGTTTATCGCCATAGTGACAGGTTGTCAACCCATCGCCTAAAATTGCATTACACTCCCTCGAGTCCCTTAGTCCCGTTAGAGTCGCCTCCTACGACTCTCACGGGAATGAAATAGGGTGATGCTATTCTAAGCCGGCATCACACGGCGTCGGCGTCATAACCGTAAAAAAACTTCTCACTTTCGACGTCTAGGTTGTCCGCGCTTACGTTTGATACCCAATTTCAGCTTGTGAACAAATGAAACAACCACATTTGCCCTAGAACAGACTAAAAATATTTCATTTTTATTATTTTGTATGATGATTGAGTTTTCTAATATATAGGTTAAGTACCCTCTTGAATACAGTTAGTAAAATGTCAAGGGATTATCAATTCCGAGAAGCAAGGCCGAGACAATCGCCTTCGATTAAACAGATCGCAAGTCAATTAATCGAATGAGTAGGTAAATACTATCTGCAGCATGTACTGTTAACCGTTAAAGAGGACCAACCGAATGGTGATTCTTCTTATTTACTGTATGAAAAACCAGAATAAGTTGATAAAATGGTACATACCTCCCAAGTAACATTTAAGCGGAAAAATATTATATTTTCCAGCGCATTACCAGCTATAAGCTTAGTAAATGATGTACAAGAGTGTAAAAATATATTTAGGCCTGTACTAAAGTATAACTGAACAACTGTATACAGTATAGCTGATTAACGGCTGTATAGAGCCTTAATTTTTACTTTTAGCTTTTAAATAGCATTGGAAAACGCTTAAATACAGACCGGGGTATAAAAAACTGCTTTCAGCAACTATATATGACAATAACTGTATATTGCTCTCAAATTATACTTTTGTATAACCAACTTCTGTACAAGAGAATTAAATATTGCTATAGACTGAATAGTGCTGTAAAATTACTCTATTGTTCAGCCTGCAAGTTAAGCTTGATAATAGCTGTACAACAGAAATCTAGGATACTCTTAGCAAGCAATTCTCTTTATCATAGTGTTATACAATTCTTTCTGATGTAGAAGAGTTTTGATTTACTCCTTTTTAAAGCCTTATTCAATTGGCGTACATTTCTCCCTTTATACAGTTTTTCGTGTTTTAGAAGATGAAAGTTAGTATTATAGTGTTGGCATACACAGATATCCAGCTTATCTATTAATTTGAAACTAATATAACCTAAAATCAGTCTATTCATTGGATAAGTAGAACTCATACTACCCGGAGTCATAATTTTGATTACAAGAGTTAAGATGGACATAAAACCGTGGAGAAAACAAAAAAGAACCGGCGCAATAAAAAAGAAAATAAAAAAAGCATATTCCCAACGTGAACTGACTAAATCAAATATAATTTTACAAGGAGTCGGACAACCAAATTTTAAGTTGGTATCGCCATTATGCAATGAGAGTTCCGTAGAATCAAAATTATTGGATCATGATGAAATAGCAAATATCTGTGCTGAAGATAGATCTGTTGAGTTAGTAATATGCGTTGAGAGTTCTGTACAAGCAGAAACGGATATAATGGAGCAAAGTATGGACAATTATCAAAACAGCGAAATTGTTGAGTCTGAAAGTTCATCTGACGAAGACGTAGGAAATCAAAATTTATTGTTTCGCGATAATATAAAAAAATGGGCCATAATTAAGAATATTTCTCAAAGTGCATTAAAAAAGTTAATCAAAATAATAAACGGAAGGTTTCCTGACTTATTACCTCAGGATCCAAGAACAATACTCCGTACAACCACTCAGGTAAAGATAAAATCAATTGATATGGACAGTGAATATTGGCACAATGGACTCCTTCATCAGCTCATTATTCTTTTTGATAATATGTTGGAAATTTCGGATATATTGAGCTTAATTATAAATTTTGACGGCCTTCCTATATACAAGAGTTCCAAAAACGAGTTTTGGCCAATTTTATGTGCCATTTATGAATATCCAGACTTACATCCGTTTGTTATTGGTATATATTACGGAAGTGGAAAACCTAAAAATCTTGATAAATATTTGGAAGATTTCGTTATAGAAATGCGAACGCTATTGGAAGATGGGATTCAACATGGTCTTAAGAAAATAAGTATCAGAATTAGATGTTTTGTCTGTGATTCTCCAGCACGGGCATTTATTAAAGGTAACTATTATTACTTTTTATGTCTCTTGTTTTTTTTTAGGATTACCTAAGCTAATTATTAATGTATTTTTAGGTGTATGCAATTTTAATGGAAAGCATGGGTGCCTTAAATGCACTACTGTAGGGGATTACTTGCATACATCGCATACAGTAGTGTTTCCAGAAACAAGATGTCCTTTACGCACAGACGATGGTTTCCGTAAAAAACTCTATGGAAATCACCACAAGGCTGATTCACTATTGCTCCAGCTACCAAAAATTGACATGGTTAATGATTTTCCAGTAGCAGATTCGTTACATTTAATAGACCTGGGAATCATGAAGCGGTTACTTACCGGTTGGCGAGACGGTAATTTCGGCAAAAACGTCACGAAATGGTGTTCATAACATATAGATATAGTACAGATGTTTTTGTAAAAATTTTAGATGCCTTTTGAGATACATAGGTCAGTTAGAGGACTTGACTCTCTAGCACATTGGAAAGCATCAGAGTATACAGGGTTATTTTTTATTCACCCCGGAAATTTTACAGGGCGATTCTACTCATGATTCTGAACAACTTTTACGATGGGGTCAACTGCAAAATCGCGAAAAAGAATATTTTTGGATATTTTTTCGCGATTTCGCAGTTGACCCCATAATAAAAGTTGTTCAGAATCATGAGTACAATTTCCGGGGTGAATAAAAAATAACCCTGTAGAACTTTTTTCTTTTACTTAAGTATTGTAATTCTACCAGACGTTTTACCAAAAGAAGCCTTTGTACATTTTTTATTTTTGTATTGTGCTGTAACAATATGTTCGAGCTCTAACTACAATAATATGTTACCTCTGTCACAAAATCTTCTACAATACTTTGTAGAGCATTACAAAGATTTTTACGGGGCAGATTATGTTACAAGTAACGTCCATAATTTAATTCATTTAACTAATGAAGTTCAAAGATTTGGACCTCTCCACACTTTCAGTGCTTATCCCTTTGAAAACAAATTGTTTTTAATTAAACGAATGTTGCGGACTGGACACAAACCTCTTTCGCAAGTGGCAAAAAGACTTGGTGAAGCTGCTCAAGATGACACTATTCACTTTGCTTCTAGAAAATCAACTAAAGATGATTTACCACGTATATCCAAAAACAGTAAAAACGTGTAAAAATACACTTTAAAGACTTTTTGCTTTCTACACAACATGAAAACAAATTTTTTATGACTAAAGACGATAAAATTGTCAAAATAAAGACTATCGGTGAAGATGGTGACATAATTTGTAATATTACCGCAAGACTATCTGTTGTTTTCGAATTACCTGTGAAGTCATCGTACTTTAATATATTCAATTCATTGTCTGGAATCATATTTCATACCGCTTTTACACACTTTGTGAGAAATAAAAATTCATTGATTTCATTGATTATTTGTTGTTTTATTTGGTCTCTTACAATAAGATTCTGCAATTCTTTTCATAGCATATTCAACAAAGTTTTGTTTATTTTACACCGATTGGAGTGACATTTGAGCTTTGAGGATTGAAGCGAGCAAAATAATAATCTAATTGTACAGATAAATTTTGAAGTTGCTGAATGTTTTTCTTTTCTTGGTTTGCTATTTCTTTCTGCGATTCGTGTCACAACGATTGGTTTTGCATGATAGAAACCTGGTTATCCAAGATTTGTTTTTGGTTTGAAAGCAACTTGTCAATATCTATTGGGTGTTCCGTATTTACAGCTGTTGCTTTTATTTTTCCTTCGTCATTAATTATCTCTATTATAGGATCATTAGAAGACTTTTCAGTAACACGTTCTGCTGCGAGTGAACTCGAGCCTGGTGTAAGTTTCTTCTTGCTTCTTTAACTTTGAAAAACGACATGTGCAATATCGAAAATAAAATCATTTACGGCATTTGCCAATCCGCTGACAAAGGGTAGTAAGTAGATATTATAGTTCCTCTCTTCCTATGACCCTATTTTCAGAAAGGGTTTTTCACTTACCAAATTTTCAGCCATATTGTTGTAGTTAGTGATGTTATTTGTACTCGTATTTATTATTCCATCATCATTAACGTCAGACGTGTCACTGTATTGCGCCATCATCTCAATTTCTTCTTCTGCTCTACTGTATGACGATATTGAAGACCGTTTCAGAACACATTTTATGGTAAGCCAATCAGCCTGCGGTACCGAATTTTCGTTTGTTACATGTTTATTTATGGCATATTTTTTAGGAGGCTATCTTAATAATCCCTTCCTTTCCCAGCTACTTGGCACGATGGATGAAGGAGGTTTCCCTTTTTCGATTGTCTCTACAATCTTGAATGGCATTTTGATCCTGAAAAAAGTAACATAGTAAAAATAGGTGGTTTTACGCTGTTTTTTGCAGCATTTGTGCCGTCAGAGAGAAAAGCTAAATCTTAAAGAAATTATATCGGGTATATTTGACAGCCTACCGAAAACTTCGCAGGGTTAATCACAACATGATGAACATTTTTTCGACCTCCCATAGTAACCGCAGTCAGCTGATCGGAATTTTGTATGAAAAGTCGAAATTTTTTAACTTTTCCTGATATATGTTTCTTGTGAAAACTTGTTCAGTTTCATAGACTGGTCAAGCCTGTGAAGTTTTCAGGCTGTCAAATACACCCAAAATATTACGTAGGGGCCTTAGTTTGGGCCATATTGGTGTTTTCTATATTTTCAACTGAACCCTAATTTACTGCATCAATGAATATGAGTTACACTTTAAGGCAGCTTCTACAGTACTTGAATACTAGTGTATAGACAATTTTACTCTTTAGGCTGAGATACGTTCTTAAATTACGACGCTGTTACGCAATAAGCTGCATTAATGGATACTAGAAGAGCAAGAGCTGTGTTAACTAAGGACGCCATTTTATCACAACCTATAAATTGCATTCAAATTTTACGAGATATGTTTTTGTTTTTTTTTTACATTTCAGTCCTAATTTACAGAAGATTTTAACTGTATAGTACTCACAATCACGTTTACTATCAATAGAACAGTCCGGGCTACTCTTAAAACTGTTTTCAAATTTAAGCGCATATATGTTGTTACAGATTTTTTTTTGTATATTCCTTATTTCAAAGGGGCGAGAATTTTGAGATGAAAACTAGTATACATATTCACATAGAAATATCAGTCGCAAGCATTACAACAACAATAAACAGGAATTTGTACTTACCACTTAGTTTTTAAATATTTTATCACTTTTACTTCACATATAGTGTCTGCCTTGTCACAAAGTAAATAAAGAAATAAAATCAAGAATGAATTCAACCACGAAGGCAATTGTAATATATTTATTCTTCTTTTAAGATTCTCATAAGCCCGAGTCTGTATAAACGAATAAAAAGGATAATAACAGAATGGAAGCTGTATAAAGGTATCCTAATAGTATATTAGCCAGCCAAATAGTACAGCTATTATACAGCTGTTATACAGCTATATCTACACTTAAAGCTGTCAAATTTTGGGGCCTCTTTCGGAGTTACAAGGGCTGTATAGCTTGCTATACAGTCTTTATACAGCAACGTTTAGCAGCCTGTAGTAAACTACTAGTTCATAATACAGCCTTTATACAGTTTAAAATGCTTCTTGGGCTATGCCGGGTGTCAGGGACGGTGTGCCGAAAACTTTGCGGGCATGATCCAGACCGTGAAACTGAACATTTTTAACAATGAGCCTATGTTGGGAAACGTAAAGAGTTTTTGAGTTTCTGTAAAAGTCAATCAGCTGAACGGAAATTTTAAATGGGAGGGGTTTCTTCTAGTGTCGTTAAGGCGAAGATTTAGCGCGAGCATGATTTTTAAACCAGTTTTATTTAGACAATTGGAGCCATAAAATTCCCAAACAAACATATGTGATTGTCGAGGATCTAACAGATAACATATACCTACCCGTAAAAGAATTTGACGAACTTTACCCGATAGAAAATAAATCCAAAAATAACCTCTATTTCTTTTTTTTCCTATATTATGTCTACAGTTGTAGAGTTATTAAAAAAAACTATAATTTAGATACATACCTTTTTTAGTACGAATACCTAAATGAGACATTGTAACGGTGTATTTCTCTAGTTTCTATGTCGGAAAAACCGTGAAATCTGGCGAGAACTTGAGCGAAAATTATTGTCTGTTTCTCTCTGGTGCAGCGCGAATGAAAGGGACAAACTTTTCAGGTGAATCAGGGCCTTAAGAGTATAATAGCCTCAATATATTTTTTGAAGTTTTATCGTCTGATCGTGCCTGTAAAATTATCGGTACACCATCCCTTACACCCCGTATGCAGGTAGCTGCCTCCTTGAGTTTTGCTAATTTTCTATACGATAGAGTTTGGCTGGGGCTAAACATATTTCGGTTTCATTGTTGCATCGTCACTTGATCACAAAGTAAGTATTGGCGGCTGCGTGACTTGATACAATGTTTCCGAAAATCTTCATAAATATGACTTAACAAAAATCATAATTATTAATAAATTGTAGTTTTAATGACAAGGGCCAAAGCGAGGGCACTATTTTGAATCAGGAGCGGAAGTAGGGATACTAAGTAGAGTTTAATCCCTCGCTACCTACATTTGGGATTTAATGTACTTCTCCTGAGCATCTTTAGGTCCAAGCGAAACATACACTTGTCATCCACTTTTATAGATTAGAAACATCTTAGAAGTATAATAACCTTTCTTTGATTAGTTGCAAGAATAAAAATACATATTACTTTTTATTTACTTTCTCGGTAGGGATAAATCAAATACTAGGTGGTGTTAAATAAAGTATTTAAAATAGCAAATACCATAAAGAGTGGCCCCTCTAAAGTAAATTCGCGTTTGCTTGGCTGCAGATGATGTTCCAAATTCAAATCACTTTCAGACCCTAGGGCATAAAATACCTTCTTTAGGCGCACGTATGTGCGAATAAAACGTACTTACTTTTTCAATAGATGGGATGAAAAAAAAAACAAAAAATACTAACGTATTATGAATTTAATGTAAATATACATAAGTTCCGGTGCCCAAAATGTATAGTTACATTTGTACAACAACTTAAATCCCCATTGTGAATGATATTTAGTATTCTGGAGATATATTGTCGATCGACAGTGGATGTCGATAAGTGCAACTGATGAAGACTTAATAGCAAGCATCCGCAGAATTTTAATCGTAAAAGAGTATCAAACCAAATATTGTATTATTTCACCTAAAGCTCGTCTTTGATAAATAGTGTTATTACTAAAATTATGCATTTCAATATTTATGAAAAATATATAGATTAAATACTTTGATATTTATTACAACAATATCATAAATTCGAACATTTTGTTTCCTCTTCAAGCTCAAACGGCTTTGCGGACTTGGTTGTTTGATACAAAAATAGAATATATTTTATATCTGAATAGAAATATAATAACGCATACATTACTTTTTATTGCGGGATAGTATACCATACCCACGAGAAAATCGAAAAAAAGCTGTGCGTGGAGACGCTGTGGACGGGGCGGAAATCTAGTCTGACATATATTGCCTAAAACATGATCAAAATTGTAAAAAACAACATAACGGTCATATCATACGGGCTGTAAGGGACAGCTCTCCTAATACTGATAGGGTGCAGACCATTCCCAGGAGAAAATAATTCATCTGTCCTATGACCTAGACTAGAGTCAAGAGCAAACCCATCATTAATAAAAAAAAAAAAAAACAAATAAATAGATTAAAATCAATGAAATGAAAATGAATTATTTTTCGTGGTAGTACGCACAGAACACTCATATTCAGCTCGAGGTTTGTGTTATTTTATATTAATTAATGTTATTTTTGGTACCGCACATACGATGTACGAAATAAGAGTTACAATAGCGCTTTGAACTTCGGGGTGTAAGGGACAGCCATTTGAATACTGATAGGGTGCATGCAGACCATGAAACTGAACAATTTTCTCCTCGGAATATATGTAAGGCAACGACAAAAAAGTTACCTCCCACATTTCACGTTTCCTGAATTATTTTCTCCTGGGAATGGTCTGCACCCTATCAGTATTAGGAGAGCTGTCCCTTACAGCCCGTATGATATGACCGTAAGTAAAAAAGTCAGCCCACCGATCACGTTGTGATTTAACGATTCGCAGAGTTTCGGCGGATATGTAAATGTCTTAAAATATCAAATAAACCTTGCAGGCTACGTGAACATTTTCTTTATTAGGAAGGTACTAGATATTCTATTGATGTCGTATTATACCTACTTAAAAGGAGGGTTGAAAATTGACAACCTTACTACTTGCTAAAGTGAGTTTGATAGATTTGTGGTATTTTATTAACATTTATGTATTTCTTCTATTATATTAAAAAGCACATTATACAGGGTGTAAGTTACGGTGTACCGAAAACTTTGCAGGCATGATTAGACCATGAAACTGAACAACTTTTACTGTGGAGCCTATGTTGGGAAACGACATTTTTTTTTCGAGTTTTCATAGAAAGTCAGTCAAATGATCGGGAATTTTGTATGGGAGGTCGAAAAAAAATTTCTCGTTTACCAACATAGCTTCCATAGAAAAAGTTGTTCAGTTTCATGGTCTGATCATGCCTGGAAAGTTTTCGGTACACCGTCCCTTACAACCCGTATATTAATTTGTGAAAAATTATTAAAAGAAAAGACATCTCTTAGATTGTGATATAATATAAATGGGGACAAGATTACACACATTAACAGTCACAACAGTCCACAGCTGGACATAGGCCTCCCCCTATTGGGGGGTATTGCCAAACTCACCACGCATGGCAAGCGGATTGGCGAACGCAGTTCAAGTTTCACAGGAAACGCTGCTGCTCCATCTCTGGATGAATTTATCCCTCAGTCGCTTCACCCTCGGGTTGTATAGGGGTGCTGCTATTCGAAGCCGGCATCACACGGCTACATTGCACAAAGAAAATAGATATACCTACCTGTAAAAAAAACATTTAAAATACATTAAAATTAACAATATAATATATGCCGTGTGATGCCGGCTTAGATGCCGTGTGATGCCGGCTTAGAATAGCACCATCCCATTTCTTTCCCGTGGGAGTCGTAAGAGGCGACTAAGGGACTTGAGGGTATGTATTGCAATTTTAGGCGATCGGCTGACAACCTGTCACTATGGCGATACACAGTTTTCCGAAGAACCCTATATGTCAGACGTGGCGTAAATTTCCGTTTTGCGGACGTTAACGCTCTGCCTACCCCGCAAGGGATAATAGGCGTGCTTTGTGTGTGTATATAATATACATACTCAAATAATAATGTATATATCTACTTACTAGTATATGTAATAAAAATAAACATACAAAATATTAAAGTAGTTGAGAGACACAGTGCTGGTTCAAAACTTTTTTAATTGTGCTTCTTCCAAGGTGGGTGTGTAGCTCGAACAAATAAAAAGTTAAGGCGAGTGTACCCGTGAACGACCTCGACAGTAATACGTGATAGCATTATCACAATAAGTGATAATGCTATCCTACATTGAATAAAGTTATTTCATTTTCATTTTCAGTGGCGCCACTTCACAAAAAATAGTTTTCTCTTTATACAAACAATATATCATAATATCCGTTGCCTAAGTTTTTAGTGTTATCCTTAAGTAAAATCAAAACCTACAAACTCAATGAAATATTCTCTGCAATTAAAGTTATGGAAAAAAGTGCATAAAAACGACTACTTTTGGTATTAATTGCCATAAATTTAATTACAGCGAATATTTCATTGAGTTTGCAGGTTCAAATTTTACTTAAGGTTAATACTAAAAACTTGGGCAACGGGTATTCCGATAGATTGTTTGTATAAAGAGAAAATATTCTTATTTTGTGAAGTGGCGCCACTGTCGAGGTCGATTACGGGTACACTCGCCTTAAACTGAAATTAGGTATTGGCTCTAAGCCACTCAAGAGGTGATCCATGCGCGCCTAGGTCGGACACAGGAGGTAGAAAATCATTGGACATTATTAATTATTATGAAATTGATAACATTTAATAATAAACTAAATCTAATCCAATGTGTTATTTTAACAACTGCATAAACTCCATAAAACTTCAGTCGACTGACGCTAACGACCTCGTCGAAAAAATATTTTCTCAGTTGCAACATCGAATAGTTACATAAAAAGTAATGGGGCCGTATTTTCAGGGAAATCCCTATCAAACCATTAAACTGATACAGTAGCTGTCTTCTTTTCATAATATACAACCCAGAGTGTGGCCAACGGGACACATCTCTACAGTTAAGTATGTATATCTAAGTAGATATATATTTTGTATCTTTGCACATATGTATTTATGTTTAAATAATGTATTAATTCACATGTGCATATTGCACCCATGCACATGTAAATTAATGTGTTTATTAACGCAACATTTCTAAGCGTTGTGTAGGTAGAACTATATCCGTACTATTATTATAAATCTCAGAGTTTGTGTGTGTATGTATGTTTGTTACCTCTTCACGCTCAAACGGCTTTACAGATTTGGATGAAATTTGGAACACAGGTAGAATATAACCTGGACTAACACACAGGCCACTTTTTACCGCAGGAAAACTACTTATACCACGGGAAAATTAGTGGCAGCGGGTGAAACCGCTGGGCCGAAATCTAGGAGCAAATATTTTGTATAAGCTTCCCGTGTTATGATGCCATGTAATCTCGGCTCAGAATAGCATCGCTCCATTTCTTTTCTGCAGGTGTCGTAAAAAGCGACTTTAATGGACTCGAGAGTTTTACGTGTGATACAAACATAGTTTACTGAAATGACAATCCATTTATTTGTCAGAAGTACCATTTACGCTCTGCCTGCTATACACGGAGTACCTACCTATAGGCGTAATATGTGTGTGGATGGAAATGGCCATCGTTTGAGACACCCCACGTTGTCGTCGTCCTTTTCAAACACGATGTCAATTGCGTGGAGATTATATTGCCAAACAACCAGTCCTTGTGCATATGGAGCGGACATCATGCCGCTCTGCCTTCTCAGATAAAAGGTAGTGATGCCCACTCATTGCGCAATATCGACAGCTTATCAATCTCCCGCGCATGATATATTATTAACTAGTGCACCGGAACCAAACATACAATTTTATGCTAATTCCAGTGGTTTGCACGAATGTGACAACATACATAATATCACGCCAATATCTCTTGCGGGGTAGGCAGGGCGTACACGGCCTTAAAAAACGGGCATTTACACTTACGTCTGACAAACATTAGAGGGTCATTCAGATAATTGTGTATCACCATAGTGACAGAATGTTAGTCAATGGCCTAAATTTGTAATACACGTGTAACCCTCGAGTCCCTAACGCCTCTTACGATACCCACGAAAAAGAAATGGGGTGATGCCATTCTAAGCCGTCATCATACGAATGTGATAATGATAACTCTTGGATACTTTTGGATTTTATCTGGTTCCAGCAGTCTCCACAAATGTTATTTGGTGTAAGTACAATTTTTACAAACAAATATTGTATCCTTTATTATTAAGTGTAAGTCATTTACACATTACAAAATTGTTTTTAAGTTCTTGTCATATTTTTATCAACAAAACCGTATTCTATCAACAAAAGCATAAAATTGTTATCGATTGACAACTCGCCACATCACTAGTGCTATTACTTCGGACCCCTGAGCCCCTGACCGCCACATGCGCATTAAAATTGTTAGTCAATTGAACATCTCGTATTGTAGGCCAATGGTGGCTTCAATTGCTTGAGCCGTGATTTGTTGTTACCTCTCCATCCATATCCAAAGACCATTGATTGAGTTTAAACACATCTTATGATACATAATACATATTATATATACTTAAATAGCACATTCACCTTCAGGAATAGGTTACCTACACAGAATCCTGAAAGCTCTCTGCATGTGGTCTAATAATGATTAATATTATGATTTTGATGCCAATCTTAGATGAAAGATTGGTCCTCGCTGTCGCTCGTAGCGAACTAATCATTTATCTATGATGCCAATAATAAAATAAAGAAAAAAGCTGACGTACGCAGAAGCTTTACATTTAAAGAGTTGACTTCCTTCTAAGTTGCTGTACGTGGACTAACCGGAGATTAGTAATTGTAATAAATTCTAATTACTTAGGTACTAGATGTCACATTTTGAAAAAAGAGTGTCTTTTTCTCCGTGGATTTCAATAATAATTTTCTATAAATTAAGTAGGTATGTATTTGTATTTTATGTGATTTTTGACGACGGCTAACTCAAAACCATTGCGTTGATCAAGTTACTTTGTCTTCAAGCATTGAAGAAATTTTAAATACGATTGTATATAATTATCACTGGTTTATTAAGTTGTATGCCGGTCTCTACTATCAAATTTGTTGTACTACCACAAAACAAACATGGTGTGCGTAAACTAATTTAATGAAGTGATAACAACATTTTACATATTATCATGTGATAAAGGTGTCCTTTGGCATAATATGACAAGCAAACATACGATATTACAAAAACATTCTGCTGTAAAAAAATGCTTTTCTGAATATTGGCACCAAAACGTTTACAAATAGCATTGCAATTTTAAATTGTTAAAATGTCGTCGCAAGTGCAAATCTGATTGAATCAAAATGTATCCATCATCCGATGTGATATTTTTAATATATAAATAATATAATATCACTACATAGTATAAAATAAAGTCGCTTCCCGTTTGGTGTCTCCTTATATCTTGAGAATTACCCAACGGATTTTGATGCGGTTTTTTTTATTAGAAAGAGTAACTTGAGAGGAAGGTTTATAAGTATAATTTGTTCCGGGAAATGGTCACGTTCCCATGGGAAAATGGGTCGCCCAACTGGTAGTAAACTTTTGACACTCTTTTGACACCTTTAAGGGGTAAAATTTCAAAAATGCTGAAACACGTATTGAATTATTTTAGGTTATTAGTCTAATCAGAAATTTTGAAACAGATCACATTTAAGATAAAAAACTTTCATACAAACTTTTAACTAGGGAATGCAATCTCGCGAGATTGAGGATCGGACGAGATCTCGCGAGATTATGAAAATCAATCTCGCGAGATCTCGGCAATTTCGAGATCTCGCGAGATTGGTAGTTTAAAGTATAAATTTTTGCAAATAATTTCACAAATAAAATAGATAAAGAAAAACATTGAAAGAACCATAGAATGAAATCAACATTTATTTTTACGAATATAGTTATACTGGTGTAAAAAAATTAGCTAAGAATATTTTAAGGGGTGAACCAGTACGTGAAACTGAACAACTTTCCCCAAGGAACATAGGTCGAAATATGAAAAAAAAATTGGCCCTCCCATACAAATTATCCCGCCCGGGTAACACACTATGTATGGGAGGGTCAAATTATTTTTTCATATTTCGACCTATGTTCCTTGGAGAAAGTTGTTCAGTTTCACGTACTGGTTCACCCCTTAAAATATTCTTAGCTAATTTTTTTACACCTTATATTTCTATCTATCTATATACTTTTATGTATTTTACATGCGAAGTCAAAAAGATTAATTAACAAAAACAATAAAATATGAGATCAATCAAGTGAAAGGCTCATTTCGCCAAACTAAAAAGAGAAATAGAATATGAAGTGAAAACCAAATAAAAACAATCAAATTAGGAACATGAGGAACATTTCGCCATACTACAATTTACAAACAATTTTGGAAGAAGCTTCGTTGAAAGCACAACGTATTTAATGTATCGTCATCGCCGCTGAGAAGGCCCTTTCAGATTCCACAATTGTTGGAATTATAGTTGTGTTTTAACCCCCTTTTCACCAGTTTAAGGGTAAAAATTTCAAAAATGCTAAAACACGTGTTTAATTATTTTAAGTTATTAGTCTAATCACAAATTTTGATACAGATCACATTCATATAAAAAAACGATCTTTCATACAAATTTTAACCCCTTTTTGACCCTATTAAGGGTTAAAATTTCAAATATGCTGAAACACGTGTTTAATTATTTTAAGTCATAAGTCTAATCACTAATTTTGAAACGGATCACACTTAAGACAACGAACTTTCATACAAACTTTAAACCCCCTTTTCATCCCATGGGTGATTAAAAAAAACGTTTTATTTTCTATAATAGTTGCTTTATTACATAAACAACTTCAAGGCCAAGTTTTATCTCTCTAGCTTCAGTAGTTTAGCATTTATACTATCACGAAAACTGAGAAAAATAATATTTTAGTTCCATAATACAAACATAGATGTCACTGTTAGTTTTTCAACGCACTATCGTGATGTGTTTTTAAAACTATAAAATTTGTATTTGTTGTTATATCAGCAACAGATATACAACATCTGTAAAAATTCCATCTGTCTAACTTTCGCGGTTCATGAGATACAGCCTCCATACAAAAAAAATAATTTTTTTTAGTAATTGTTGTTATAGCGGCAACATACATACATCATCTGTTAAACTCTCAACTGTCTAGGTATAACCGTTCAGGAGATACAGCCTCGTAACTGTAGGACGGACGGACGGACAGACAGACGGACAGCCGAGCATCAGTAATAGGGTTTTTTGTTATTACCCTTTGGGTACAGAACTCTAAAAAACATTTAGACAATAAATAAGTGTATATAATAGTAGCTGTAAGTAAGAATAAAATATATAATAAAAAACCTCCAATGAGAAAAAAGGGTGTAAAATTTAAAGTGTATTTATGTAAAAAATAATTGTCCACCCGTGCGAAGCCGGGTTAACTATTTAGGTATTAGGTAAGTAAAGCAAAGACGAAAAGGTGGACCATGACATAAATCGTATGCAAAGTACTTAAACATCGATCTGTAGCGCTTTGGGCAGCCATTTGGTCAGCTAATCAAATACACTCAACATCTTTTGATGTTTTTGTTTATGCCCCTGGTTTTGTTCTTACGCCTTTGAATTGACCGCAGCGATTTGGTAGATAAACCCACGCTACTGGCTGCTGGTGAGATATTAGTAATCTGCGTCTACTTTGATCACATAGAAAAGTTTAACTTGACTTCTATCTCATTTTGAACTTCGATCAGACAGAAACCTACCTAAGAACATAAATATATAATGAAAGTATATTAGAATAGGTTTGACTAAGGCTGTTTAAGTAGGTTATCCTACTATTTATGGGATTTTGTAAAAAATAACATATTTTATAGACTATTTAAACTATTGATGAGGGATGATACCATTCTAAGCCGTGTGATGCCGGCTTAGAATAGCATCACCCCATTTCTTACCCGTGGGTGTCGTAAAAGGCGACTAAGGGACTCGAGGGTGTGTATTGCAATTTTAGGCGATGGGCTGACAACCTGTCACTATGGCGATACACAATTTTCCGAATGACCCTCAAATGTTTATCAGACGTGGCGTAAATGTCCGTGTTTTGCGGCCGTTTACGGTCTGCCCACCCCGCATGGGATAAAGGCGTGATGTATGTATTGTATTTAAACTAACTTTATCATCGTCCATATTTTGATTGACGTGTAACTACGCATTAAATACTTACTTATCTTCTTAGTGAACGAAATTTACTCCAAATCGAAGTGATCTTTGGGAACTACACTATAAACTATGCTAAGGCTGTTCCTACGTAGATAAGCTAGTTCCTGTCGTGCACAATGATTTGAGATGTAGGTAATGTTCTCGTAGGCGTAAACGCATGTGCAAACACAGCCTATTGCTAAGCGAAGCAGGGTACTACTTAGCCGTGCTGTTTTAATTACTGCAATTACCTTGTAAAATAAAACGGTTACTCTTAACTCTTAACAATGTTCAATTATATAAATTATTCAAACTGACATAGGGAATTCTTGTTTAGATTATTATTATAAAAGTGCATTCTCAGGCTGAACGCTCGCTACTTAATCCGGTATTTACTTAAACTTTTCTTTTTTCAGTAGGTAAACCATTTCTGTTTGGCAGAAGTTTGTGGCAACAAGTCACATAACGTTACCATATATATAATAAAAAGCTTACCGCTTGTGATTTGTTAATACAAGCCCCTGGGGGCTATTTTCACTTAATATTCGGGTTCTGATAGGCTAATTTAAATAACAATTTATCATATAAAGCAATTTCCTAAAAAAAAAAAACTTTGACAATATACAATATAAGTTTAATTCATCCACCATTTAAAATGAATCTTTTCAAAATTAAGTAAATAATCACGTCATAAATAATAAAATTTAATATCGAAAAGCAAAAGGTTCATTTATCTACCAAAATCCACGCCTTGTCCACAACTTGAACCGCTATCTGTAGGTGTAGGCTACACATAGTCAGTGATGCTAAAAATCACATCAACTACATTGGTTCATGTATAGTGTAGCGGAAATTATCTTGTTTATACTTACCCCTGTTAAAACATGCCCCGCTCTCTACTACATAAGAACTTTTTATTTCCGCAACATACCTAGATGCTTTAGGTACCTACTACTTATATTAATATTTGATACTGGATAACATAGTGCCATATCTATTCTATTTTAGGAACCGCGTCACAGAAAATTAACAAGAAAGTAGATAAGACATAACATAGAATAGTCATGGAAATGATCTCCTGTGAATTCAATTTAGATAGCTGAAATTATTCGCTTAGACGATAAGTAGGTAGTATTTGTAGCATCCGCAATTTGGTCGCTTTAAGTTAAATTATGTCTTGTAGCTATAGTTCAAGAGTACCCTAAACCGACGAGCATGCATGAAGAGATTGATGAATGTGGAGGAGGCGAAAGAAGTATGCCAGGATCGTAGTAAGTGGAAGGAAGTAGTCTCTGCCTACCCCTCCGGGAAAGAGGCGTGATTTATGTACGTATGTATGTAGCTATAGTTTCGGCTGTATTTATAGGTGTGCCGTTTGATGTCGGCTTAACATAGCATCACCCCATTTCTTTCCCTTGGTTGTCGTAAGAGGTGACTACCTGTCACAATGGCGATACACAATTTTCTGAATCAGCCTCAATGTTTGTCAGACGTGATGTAAATGTTAGTATTTTACCGCCGGCTACGCTCTGCCTACCCCGCAAAGGATAAAGAGTGATATTATGTGTATGTATGTAGTAGATATAGCAAAGTAGCTGCTTCCTAAGCATAGTACGCGCAGTCGTGAGTCTCTCATTTGTAAGTCATTAGTGCAGCGGATATGCAGACAATTGCCTCCATCATCATTCTGTTAGTGAAGTACAGGGCTGTTCATTTGTTTAATCAATACTAATAAGTAAAAATCAAACGAACGGTTCATCCGTCCTTCCGTTCCGACAGGCATCTAGTACCTCATTAAGTAGATGCCTACTTCTTCATCTTGTGGTCGGGGAACGAGTCGATGGTCGACCCGATGAACGCTGGTGTCACAGTTTGCACGCCGCCTCTGATCAGAAGCGCTGACATGGTTGATTTACTTACGATGTGGTGCCTGTGTTATGAAACTACAGGCTACAAGTCTACAGGTGAAATTCTTAGTACATTGCGTAGCCGGTTCATATTGGTATCATAATGGCTAGCCGACTGAATTTCACTGAATTATAGCCTGTAGTTTGATCATATCGGCCACTGGACGTAGTTTCGTAAGTACCTACGTAGTTACGTTACATTCAGCCAGAAATATTAAACATAATATTAGAACACATACCTACCTACTTAATACTTACTTATTTTTGTAGGTAAGTTATAAATACGAGGCAACACAAGCGCGAGGTAGGTCTCCTATACGTTAGATTGACCAGAAAAAATATGCAAATCTGCAAAATATGCAAATCTGCAAAATATCAAGAAAATCTCCAGGGATGAATGGCGCCGCCGCCGTCTGGTGAAGCGTGCTACAAATAACGACCACGACCACTCTACTAAGAATGCCCCGACTTACAAGAAGAATAAGTAATAAATAATAACAATAGTAAACCCAATAGCTTGTGACGAGCTGTTAGGGCGTAGCTCTACGAACCTGAAAGCCTGAGGCTGCTGACTCTCTATACCCAACTGCTGGCGCTACTACTTGACCTTAGGTAGGTACATAAGATACCAACTTTATCTACATTCAACATGATTGAACATAAGTACCTACATCTTCATAATTTCGTATGGCGTTTGCTGAGCCGATCCAATAGACTTTATGGTTACCTACCTACCTGGTTTTTTAGTAACCTACTTACATTGATGTTTTAAATATTTTTGTAAGTATAGTCTTAAAACTGACACAATGCCAGCCAACATAAACAAAACATTGGTCGGTGGTCGGTCGGTGTAACATTGACCTCGCGATATTCTGAAGACTACAAAATGTCGACATTTATATCTAACACCTGGTTTCTCAAAATAAACATGAGGTAACTCTACTAACCTACTCATCCAAGTACTTTTATTTACCACTTACTCTAATTAAATGATATAGGTACTGCTACTGCTTAAGGCGGTGCCGAGCGAAATCCGACCGTCCAGTGGCGCCCTCCCATGTTTTTTAATAATTTCTTAAAATCAAGGACAAACATTAAAAATCTAAGACGGAGAAATTGTTGTCCTATACGATAAGTATATTTTAAGGTACATCAATAAGCTTTACATTGTTATGCGTCTTTAAAATCACTAAAACGGAAAACGGTGGCCACCATTTTCCGTTTTAGTGATTTAAAATTTAAAACACAAGAAAAAGCTCATTTTTAATGTTTGTCCTTGATTTTAAGAAATTATTAAAAAACATGGGTGGGCGCCACTGGACGGTCGGATTTCGCTCGGCGCAGGCTTAGGCTGCCCGCACACGTCCGATAATCGGTGACCGATTTTTTGTAGGAGTAAAATGGAACGTATTGATTCTTCTTCGTCGAGTCAATGGAAACAGTAATCATAAACAGGATCACAGTAATTTGGACCAATGTGTTGCTACGGCGATGGCCTTGTCGTTCGCCTCTTGCAGATCCTTCAATGTACAGGAGCAGGGGTTTGTTGGGCAGCTCAGTAGATGCGACATTGTCTGTAGAGCGCCACAATCGCACCTATCGTTGGTTGAGAAACCCCACCTTTTCCGGTTTACATGGCATCTCCCAACACCAGCCCGGAGTCGGTTGAGCGACTTCCAGACTGCCCAGGGGAGATTGCCACCCGGTGGAAGCTTCTCGGCAGGAGGAAGGTGGGCTGTTGAAGGCGGGTATAATTTAGCCCACTGCTCCAGTCGGATCTTGGATGGATCATTTCCTTCGCAGTATGGTTGGCCAAGGAAACTCTTTCGACTCTTAAGGCGTGACGTAGCCGGGATATGGTTGAACAGCGTATGTCTGGCGTCTTCCTGTTGCTTCAGTCTTTCCGTCCAGCATGCGGCATAACGTCGTGCACTCGGTGGGGCTATTCCGGCTAGAGGGTATAAATGCGCCAGCGGTGTTGGCTTCAGTGTGCCTGTAACTATTCGGCAAGAATCGTAAAGAGCCACATCCACTTGGCTAGCATGACTTGAGCGAGCCCACACCGGGTTAGCGTATTCACCAGCCGAGAAGCATAAAGCCAAGCTACTTGTTCGGAGAGCGGATGGAGATGTTCCCCATTTGGTGGTAGTAAGCTTACGCAGGAGACAGTTACGTGCATTGACCTTCGCCTTTAATTTAAAGCAATTTACTTTGTATGTAAGGGTCCTGTCCAAAGTTACACCGAGGTATGTTGGCGTAAAATTGTGCTTTATTTGTAACCCGCACCAGTCGATCTCCAGTTTTCTGTTAGCTTCTCTATTCCGCAGGTGGAATGCGCAGGTTTCTGTCTTCGATGGATTAGGCCGTAGGGAATTTTCTTTGTAATAAGATGTGAGGTCTTCTAATGCTGTCGATAGATGTTTCTCCACCTCCTCAAAGGTTTTGTCCTGGCTGATAAGGGCGAGGTCGTCGGCATATATAAAGCGATGGGTTGCATGGTGATGTGGTTGGTCATTCGTGTAGATGTTAAACAGGGTTGGTGCTAGCACACTACCCTGTGGGAGACCGTTTTTCTGCACGCGCCATCTGCTTTTCTCAGAGTGAAGGAACACCTGGAAACGGCGGTTGCGCAGCATTTCACTGAGGATATTGATAAAGGCTTGGTCGTCAGTGAATTTCGACACTTTTCCAAGCAACCGTTTAATATTAACTGTGTCGTAAGCGGCACTGAGGTCGACAAATACTGCTCCCGTGACCATACCCTGCTCGAAGCCGTTCTCTATGTTCTGCGTTAGACTTAATACCTGACTGCAGCATGATTTTCCAGGCCGGAAGCCAGCTTGATCATTTATTAATTGTGGATCTATTATCTTAGTCAGACGGTTAAGAAGAAGGCGCTCTAAAAGTTTATAAGTATGGCACAGTAACGAGATAGGTCTGTAGTTTTTGGGGTCCTCTGGTGACTTCCCGGGTTTTAACAAGGCAATAACTTTCGATTTTCTCCACTTTTTAGGGATTTTGGTGGTCTCAATACAAGTGTTATACATTTGCAATAGCCACGATATTGCTACTGGGCCAAGATGCTTCAACTGTTCCACACAAATATCATCGACACCAGCGGCCTTTCCGGGTTTCAGATGTTTAATTGATGATATAATCTCCGGTAGGGTAAATGGCAAACTGATGGATCGGTTACTGTCTTCTTTTGCAGATGGTCGTGCATTTTTAATTCTTGCAGCGGGCTTACCATTGAGGAGCATCTGGTGAGCCACTTGGTTGGCTGTAACTGGTCCTGGTTCAACAGCCGCAGGTGGGTCGCTGGTTAGTTTTCTGAGTGTGCCCCATGCCTTTTTACTGTTGTGGGACATGTCCACTGATTCCACCAGCTCGATCCACGTTTTTTGGCGACTAGTAGATATTTCAGCCATAAGCTCCTCGCCGGCAGTAATGGTCTCGACTGAGAAAGGATCCCTAGCAAACAATGATTCGTATTTCGACATAATTTCAGCAGCACTTCGCGTGAGGCCCGGTGTATAAGCAGTACTGCAGCCCCGAGGGATGTATTGGCGGGACATCGTCCATATAATGTTTACGAATTGGTCATAACTCTCTGGGCAAGCAGGCACATCCATAAGTTTTATGTCTATGGCTGTCGCGTATTGCTCCCAGTCTGCCTTTTTAAAATTAAAACGACGTCGAAAGGGCACACGAATTGGTTTGATGACTGACTCAATTGTGCACATGATTGGCCTATGCTGGGTTCTAGGGATGGGCTGGCATACAGATTTAACCGAGTTTGAGCTGATGTTCGAGCTAACAAATAGGAGGTCCGGATTATATCCGCGCTTCCACCGTCCGCTGTTAAAAGAAGACGGGAGCTTCGGGTCGTGGATTAACTCCATATCATTTAGTTCAGCCCATTTCTCCACTGATTCGCCGCTCTCATCTGTTTTTGTATAACCCCAAGTCGTATGATGGCTATTAAAATCGCCAATAACAATTTTTGACTGGTGTTTTGCGTATTCGCTTGTAGGGCAGAAATCAAAAATTTGTCCTGGAGGGCTATATATGGAGGTGATGGAAGAAGATCCAAGATCGACGCTGAGAATTTCTGTGCCGTTTTCCGTAAGGGTGGATGAAGCTGATGATACTTTTAAATCAGCGTTAATAAATATTGCACTACCATGTTTCAGGTGAGGTATTTCGGTAGCTAATGTCATTCCAGGGATTTCAGGACGCGTCGACTCTAAGCCGCGGTGTGTTTCCTGTACACAGAGTACGTGGCAGTGAGTAGTGTTGCACAAATCGGCTAGAAGTATCGCCTTATCATTGGAGAACCCTTCGATATTAATCGAGATGGTAGTAAGGGCTGGTTTGGAGGTATTCAGGTTTGAGAGTGGTCCTAAAGAGGACCGTTTGTTTTTGTTTGTTTCCATTGTGGTGAAAGGATCAGCCAGTCTGCGTTACCGACTTGCCGTCCTCGCAGACTGTTGCCCAGGGTGCGCCGGACGCATAAAATATCGATGCGCCACTCGGGGAGGCTCCTTTCGTGCACCCCCAACGTATTGATTGCAATGGTGTAACGCCCACATCCTACAAATAGTCGGTCAGAAATAAAGTCGGTGCATCCCGACCGATCCTATTGTCGGTGAAAAATGGAACACTCGGAAATGTATGCGTTAACGCACACTACTCACCGACAGTCGGCCGTCCATGACGTGCTACTCCCTCGAAACCAACAGACAAAGTGACGGACGTGTGCTTTGAGTCGGTCACAAAATCGGTCTTAAAAATCGGAGGAAAAACTGCCCGATTATCGGTCCTATAAAAAGTCGGACGTGTGCGGGCAGCCTTAATAATGCCCACCTATTATGTAGGTACCTATCTGAGTAAGAAGTAAGAACTATCCAGGGCCCTGTACTATATACGTGCGTGACAGGTGACAAGTAACAATTTACAAGTTTTCAATTTTGTGTCCTCTATAAACTACAGGTGACAAACATTAGTCACGATGGAAAATTTACAAAATTTTTGGATTGTCATGAGTAAGATATTTCATACTGCTGTCCTACAAAGCTAAGTAGAATTTGCTCTACATGACAACTATAAATTGTAATAGGGAGTTTTAATTTTTTAAAGCTTTTCCCTAGTTCCTGGATAGATGGCGCTGTATTTGGTACGTTAACGTAAAGGAACGGAACGTGACATAATTTTAGTTTTTTTCGCTTGGATGTATGAGATCGTAAAGCGAAACGACTAATTCGTTATTTTTTTATTGAATGAAGTCGATGAAAACCTGCGATTGAGTACCTATATAAGGTCCTATTAAATTCAGTGCAAATATTTTTAGGCTGAGCTCTACTCGTAAAACTGAACAACTTTTCCCAATAAACATAGGTCGAAATACGAAAAATAAAATTGCACCTCTCATACAAAGTGACACTTTTTTTGAACATTGAGTAAGAAGTAAGAACTATCCAGGGCACTGTACTATATACGTGCGTGACAGGTGACAAGTAACAATTTACAAGTTTTCAATTTTGTGTCCTCTATAAACTACAGGTGACAAACATTAGTCACGATGGAAAATTTACAAAATTTTTGGATTGTCATGAGTAAGATATTACATACTGCTGTCCTACAAAGGTAAGTAGCATTTGCTCTACATGACAACTATAAATTGTAATAGGGAGTTTTAATTTTTTAAAGCTCTTCCCTAGTTCCTGGATAGATGGCGCTGTACTTGGTACGTTAACGTGAAGGAACGGAACGTGACATAATTTTTTGTTTTTTTCGCTTGTATGTTTGAGATCGTAAAGCGAAACGACTAATTCGTTATTTTTTTATTGAATGTAGTCGATAAAACCTGCGATTGAGTACCTTTAAAACACTTCCCGTGTTAAGTATAAATTTTTTTGAAAACATGCAACATTTTCAAGCGCGGGCAGGCTTTCGGAAAAATCTTCCGAATCTATCCGCGCTTTGTTATTTATTAATACTCTGTTTTGTTCGTACGTTGTTTTCTTGATGGATTTTGTTAATATGCTGGGAAACACGTAAAAGAACATATTTTGGCGATGCGAGTGATGTACCTGAGATTAGTTACAATTTGTTTTACGATCTCGTACATCCAAGAAAAATATCAAAAAGTTATGTGACGTTTCGTTCCTTTCGTTTAAGCACTAAGCACAGCGCCTTCTATCAAGCGACTAGGGAAGAGTTTAATAGTAGTTTATGCAACTGTCATATAATGGGGGTCATTAGAATGCGAGCGTCTGTTTAATAGATTGACACGAGCATTCTAATGCCTAATTATATGCAGTTGCATACACTTTTTATCTACACTCTAAAAAATTTACTCAGTTGAACACTTTTCCAAACGTCCGCACCGGCGATTGCAAGGCCCGATACATGGTCAAATTCAATACGAGAACGTAATATTGCTTGATATGAATTTTTGAAGATTCTTTACTTACAGTTGTTTAGATGTCGAGTCTCAACAGCAAATAACTAAACAACTGAACAACACTGAACAACCACTGAAAAACAACTGAACAATACTGAACAACATCGGAATAACATCTAAACAACAACTAATCAACAACTGAACAACATCTCAACAACAACAGAACAAAAACCTATTAAAACAACTGAACCACATCCGAAAAATTTCCGTACAACAACAACTGTCGGGTGCGCGGCGGAAGATAGCGATTTGAGTGTTAACATCGGTACAACAACTAAACAACATCTGAACAACAACTGAACAACATCTGAACAACATCTCAACAACAACAGAACAAAAACCGAAAAACATCCGAAAAATTACCGTACAACAACAACTGTCAGGTGCGGCGGAAGATGGCGATTTGAGTATTGGCAAAAAAAAACTTCGTTTCATTTCTCAACTTTATCGTATTTAGAGTTTTCTCATTAAGTCATTACGCTTCTGTAATTTATAATAAACCCTAGTTTTTATAGGCAGAATGCATAAAGTAGGTCATTATGCATCTGTTTTCGAATTCATAATTCGAACATTATGAGACGAGTGTAGATAAAAATATTAAGAAGAAAGTTCCACGTTTATTTGTTGAACTCGACACCACGACTCGATACCTACATACATATATTCACAAATCACGCCTTTATCCCGTGCGGGGTAGGTAGAACGTAAACTGGCGTAAAAAAGGACATTTACGTTACGCCACGTCTGACAAATATTTAAGGGTCTTTCGGAATATTATTGTGTATCGCCAAAGTGACAGGTTGTTAGCCCATCGCCTGAAATTGCAATGCACACCCTCGAGTCCCTTAGTCATCTGACATCTCTTACGATTTCTATGGGAAAGATAATGGGGTGAGCATACCTTCTCGTACATTTTACGAATCAAAGTTCTTTGGCTCAAGTTTTGTCGAGTGGTATCTTTTAAATACTTTCCATATTTATTAAAATGCCTAGGTCTTCGAGTTAATAGTACCTTACTATATACTCTAAGGCCTAGCGCCACCCTCAAACACTCTGCGAACTCTTTCCATTCGATTATTTTGTTCATATTAGGCAACCGACCTAACAAAATAACTTGACTGTTGTAAATTTAGTCAACAATAGATATTTTTTTGATTGAAAATGGAATGCAAGTGTATTAGAGGAATAACCAAAAACCGAATTAATTTTACGTTAACAGCAACAACAGTCCACTGCTGATTATGGGCGTCCCGTATGGAGGGTATTGCCATACTCACCACGCTTGGCAGGCGGATTGGCGAGCGCAGGGTAAGATGTTAGGTATCTACATTTAAAGGGATCGCTGCTGCCCATGCCCTTGAATTTGTCCCTAAGTCGCTTTTACGACACCCACGGGTTAGCATCACACGGTTAAAACCTAGTTAATAGCTAACGTGATTTTGCTATTCGTAACTCTAAAACAGAAACTACAAAATTTTCATGGTAATTTGTACATAGATGTAAAAAGTCTTCTCAACTAATTGACAATATCCGATAGGCATTTTAAGGCAGTCAAATTTTGAGGTTTCCTTAGTAACAAAATATCTGTAGGTATAACAGGGGACGTCGAAATTTCCTCATACCATTTCTTACCCATTGGAAACCAATTGCTTAGTTCGGTCAGTAGTTGGTGCACCCGCGCCGCGCCACGAGGTGCAAAACATCCTGTGCATGAGGAAATGCAAGCGCGCCGCGTAAACTTCCTGTGCTTGCGACGACGCGACGCGGCAGCGTGCCCCCGGGACCGGAAACTGCACCACTTATTTTTCCGACCTACTAAAGTTAGGTTAGATGCGTCATGATAATGAGGTACCTACTTGCTTGGGTGGGTGCCCACTTGATATTAGTGGTAAGTAAAAGTGACAATTTATTATGGGGAAGGCGAAACAGCAAGACATTCCACTCGCGCTCGTGCTGCTGTCGTTCCTTTGACTCGCACACGAAAAGCCGACACTTGCGGGAGCACGGGATGTGGCAGTTGCATAACGAGTACCAGTACATAGTAAGTAGGTAACCTGTTAACATGCGCTGGCGCTGCCCACTTAGCTGACTATTTCCAGAGTCATAGAGGCTTGATGTGAACGTCACATAACAATAACAGTTACCACCAAGTTACCAGTTTGCTATCCAGGTTGCAGCCAAGCGGTTGAAAAAGCTGTTTAGTTGCACATCTAGCTCGTTAAACGAATAACGCCATTCAACCACACACCTAGTTTAAAAGCAAAATTGTAGGGTATTACAAGCATTAAACGTAACTACTGACTCAAACACCGCTGTTTGATTGTATGGTTTTTGCCACCGTGGCATCAGCAGCAAGCGTATATTTATTTATTCGTATTTTGTTATTTTGGTGTAGGTAGGTAAATATAATGAGCAGAAGTCATCATTAATATAATCTTAATCACCATCATCATCATGGATTACATCATCATCGTAGCCATCATTACCTACCATTTTCATCATCTTCATCAACATTATCTTAGTCGTCATCATCATCGTCATAGTCACAAGATCAAATTTTTTGGACAAGACCTTGCGATGATGATGATGAATATGATGATGATGATAATAACGATAACTACGGTGATGATGATGACTAGGTATAGTAATGATGATGATTGTGACAAAGACTATTTTGTGAATGGATGATGATGATTGTAGTGACCACCACTACTCCACCAATACAGGATATCACTGATGGTCACCCTATTATAAAGCTTCGTTTTAGTTCTTGCGTAGAACACGATCTTCAACCACTTAGCTAATGGACGCTTTAGTCATGTTGTTGAATGGCGTTGTTTGATTCAAGAGCTTACAGTGCAGTTGAATATCTTTTAACCAGTTGACTGCGACATTTATACTTCTACGCTTCGAGCAACACGGTCTTCCGTCTCAAGGCCGTCGTTGCTCGAAGCTTCCTTCTACGTGACTTTTTCCACGACAATTTATCCAGTGAGACAACAACAAAGCGGTATAATCATTGACATATCAAAAAGAAGAGAAAAAAGCTAAACGTCAATGTCAATTCGTCATAATTTGTTTGTCGTGGACGTCGTGGTGTCTTTCTGTTCTGTTTTGCACATAAAAGGATTTTGGTCGGCTCACAGCACAAAGGATTTCTTGTGAATTAGTCTCAGCTGAGGTAAATTGCCTCTGCACCTACTTTTAGTTCTATTTATTTTCTAGCTCTTCCATTAATTGCGTTTTCGGCTGTGGATATTTGCCTGTTCATCGTCGTCGTAGTAATCTATAAATTAGTTCAACTAACTTGTTTTCAAACTCGTTTTTATTGTAATTCTAATCATGTAATGCATAGAAATTCATTTGTATGAAACCAGTTTTACCTAGTAAATACCTCGGCACTTTACTTACTCTTAAATAACAGATCAAGTTGTTAGTGCCATAAAGGTAACAATGAAGATATCCACCTGAGGAATTTGTAAATATTCAACTCAGTTTATTTTAAGTTATGGTCGAAGAGTTGAGTTTCGATTATATAGCTTTTGTAAGTTGATTCCCTAATAGCATGTTCACACAATGCAAATGCTTCTGCTCCTGCCCTTGTCGCGAATATTGTTCGAAATACTTCCGTGGAAGTATCATCGCGAGGGAGTGTTCACACACTGCTGTTATACTATTCACCAATATGAGTGAGAGAGATATCAATACATTCCAGAAGTGTTTGTGCTGGCGTTGGCACATGACGAGCAACAGTGCGAGTAACCTGTTTACATATTAGCACTGCCCACTTCCCTTACTATTTCCCTGCCCATCTTCTTTTTCATCGGGTTGGGACGTCTGCGGAGCTCGCATATGGGTGATCAGCTCCACTAGGCGGGAACCATTTCACCCAATTCCCTGCCCATACTGTCATTGTGTGAATGTGCTATAAAGACTAATCAATGCTTGACATATTTCAAAGTTGTATATTTGTTGCAGAATCAAAATGTCAGAGCGGGACCCTATTTCCAGTACAAGCCGTGGCGACTATGGAGCCACAGCTGCTGTCCCAACTGTGGGGTTCGCAGAGTTTAGTCCTACAGAACTTTACGACTTGAGTGAAAGCATAGCTGACAATGTCAACACAATTAATAGTGGCCTGAAGACCCTTGAGAGGATGATGAAACAGATTGGAGGCTCAAACGACAGTGTGCAGTTGCGTGATAAAATGTAAGGATCCAAAATTTTTATAACTGAACAATTTTATTTTTTAATGCCATAATTTTATACATGAAAATAAAAATTTATTCTACAGAAAAGTCAAAACTTTATCAAGTCCATCTATATACATATACAGTGCTTTCCGCAATAAGATTCAACACTTTGTCGGATGTGGCGAAAACTTCCTTTTGTGAGGTTGTTAACGGTCTGTCTATTTTGTATGAGATACAGACGTGATTATGTATCAGTACCTATGAAAATAAGCGTTCGCTATGCAGCGTGCAATTCACGTCATGCGACGAACATACTTTCAAGAAGTTAAACGACGAAGTTAATTAAAATGATTATTTTAATATTAGTAGGATCTTGACGCTTTAGAAAATTTGGGCCCAAACATGGGCAACACCCTTTCCCCATAATATGTCAGGATTTAAAAAAAAAACAATTTCAACAGCTGATCAAATAAAAAGTCTCATAAATATTGCTTTTTTAATGGAATTTTACTATATTATCTAAATATACATACGTTTAAACGTTCGATTCTCGGCAAGTCGTTCTATCGGCAAAGGATTTTTTCGTAAAACAGACCGTCGCCGGCGATGAGAGCTTTCGGCGAACCGTTTTATCGGCGAACAATTTCATTTCACTTTCAATTACATGCCACCATCGTCGAAAGATGCTTTCGCTGAAGCTTACGGTCGGTGAACGGTGATTCGGAATACCATTACGAGCTCATTTTTAGGGTACCGTATCTCAGGCAAAAATGGAACCGTTATACTATAAGAGGTTTAATGAGCAATGTGCCATTTCTATTTTATTAATTTACTGTGAATATACCTCAACGAATGTTCCCAGTTAATTCTGTTTCCGCGAATATTTAGAATATACTCCTACATTTCATTAATTTTATATAAAAAAATTAGATACGGCTGTTTAAAACGCGTGTTTTTGAGCCTTGTAGGAAATCAAATTACATAGGGTATATTTTCCGTGAGCCAATAACTATGAAACTTGCTAAGAAGCTTTGTTTTGAAGTACAGGAAATTCCAGAGCTTTTAAATTTTTCAAATAATATGATTTTCTGAGGGCCGAAAAAAACACAATAGAGGGGATAAATACAATATTTTTATACTATTTGCAGACATGACACACAACAAACTGTGAATGGATCTGTATCAGCCACAGCTCGTGACATTCAGCGTCTCGGAGTAGTGGTTCGTCGAGGTGATAAACCCCAGAAACTACAAGTTGAACGACTCACTCAAGCCTTCAGAGATGCCCTTGCTAAATATTCAGCTGTTCAAAAGGTACTTAATTTGAAAATGGTCAGGCGTTACAATACCTTGTTGTTTGGTTTTGTAGAAGGTGGCAATAAGATTCTGCAAATTGATGAACAACTGTTTTTAAAACATAACTAGTAAAATTGCAAAACACACAGCTGTTTTATCTGGAGGCACCGTCATGCCCCGCCAAGGAGGCCCTAGCTACCTTTTCTCGAAGTGTTTCTACGTTTTTTTAACCTTCATAAGTTTGGTTTCCAATTTACTAGAATAATCTAATTTTCTGAATATGTTGTCAAGAGATAAGTCTCACTCACTGATGATCATCAAAATGTAAGGGTACTTGCAGAAATGCTGGAAGGTGTAATGAAATTAACTTTAATCAATGTAGGATAGTACCATCACATAATTAACGTCATGATCCGTCTTAGTAAGAAAAAAATAAATTTATTTAAAACAATTTACTTCTTTTTTGAAATCCGGGTCGGGCGGATTACAAAATTAAAAATAAAGGCACCGCCTGAGGGCTGGCAACACGGCATATAACATTACGCTGGCACCACCAGTAAACGAAAGTTTCAAATTGCAGTCAATATTTTAGGTGTCTTTACATGCGTATAATTAATATGTAATTTACTACTACTATTCGTATAACACTTTAGAAACTAGACATTTGACGATACAAAATACGTTCATTTCGCCTTCTTGACAGTAGCGAAACGGTGAAGCCGTGCACTTTGACTAAGGTGTAGAGTTTGTGAAATTTGGGTTGGTGGAATTAGGGTGTGTTCTGAAATTTTGGCTCTACTTAAGATTTTTCACAGAGTGAGCCATAATGATCTTGATGACATTTTACATGAAAATGTTTTTGGTGGGATTAATATTTTCTGCATCCTGCTCAAGTTGACTGCTATCTAAATACATATTTATTGTTTTACGAAATATCTGTTTTAACTTACGCAATTTCAGTGATACTGTAAAGTAAGTTATTGTTACATAATCATGAGTAGAATTAATTTGTAAAAACTGTATAGGTACTTAATAATACCCAGAATGTATGTATAAATTTCTAGCAAGTCACAGAGAAAATGGCTGCGCATATGCCTCGTCAGGCGAGAGTCAGAAACGACCCACAGGCTTTAGAACAACAGGCGATGGCTGATGATGAAGAAGCTTCTCTACTTGCTAACCAGCAAGCACAGGCAAGTAACTAAACTACATACATCACCCTATTGCTGTCCACTGCTGGCTGGACAAAGGCCTCCCGCAGGGAATGCCATAGGACACGATCTCTTCTTTTCACCATCCACTACCACTCCACATACACGTTTAGCAGTAACTTAACTAATTGATCTTAAAACTAACTAATCCCTGTAAAGATGTACATGTGGCGAAAGGCTCAAACACGGTTTAAACTTATTTCTAGGTTCATGGCCTTACTTTGCCTTACTTAAACGGCAGGTAGTAAAGCCTTTATTATTGTAATTTTTACAGGCTCGTCTAGTACAATTCGAGACAAGCATGTTGCTTGAAAGAGAAGCGTATATGAATAAGATTGAGGCAGATGTTCTAGATATAACCCAGATCATGCAAGACTTGGCGGAGATGGTCAACACTCAAGCTGAAGTTGTTGGTAAGGATATATTAGCTTATGTGGTAAATTAAGGTAATATCAACATAAGTATGACTGCTGAATTTGAAGAAGTTGCTTAATTAAGTCTATCTGCCTGCAATAAATATTGATGCTGAAAAAGCAGGTTAAAAGAAAAATTATATCATAATGTTACATGATGTTACTTACATCATGTATGATGATAAGGCAATCTCTCTTTTCGTGTGGGACACCGAGTCGTCCAACGACCCGATGAACCCTGGTGTCAGAGTTTTTCAACCGCCTACTACTAGTAGTAGGCCTCTGACATGGTTTTGTAACGACCGCCATCTATGGTAAGATAAGGCAATGAATGGTAAGTAATGATAATAAGTAGGTAGGTCATAATAGAGTAATTTATTGTAATGATTAAATGAGAATATGATTCAAATACATATGGGATATTATCTAACTGTGATATAGAGATAAGATATAGAAATAAGTGCTGTGAAAAAGTTTGTAAAAATCACGTTGAAATCTTATATGCTACAAAATTACTCATTTGTTAATGGGAATATCCTATATCTAAATACATTCAACGATGGTCCTATTTTAATGAAATAATATCACAATTCTGCTCGAAATAATAGAGACTCGACATCAAAGTGATATAAAGTGCTTAAGGTGGTTCGAGAGCCCAGTGGCGCCCCCAAACAGGAAAAAATCCCTGGCTAAACACGCTAGTCATCTGGAAACCAAATTATCAATTCGCGGCAGTAAATATCTCCAGCCAGGGATTTCTTTTCTTGTCTGGGGGCGCCACTGGGCTCTCAAGCTGACTTCATACTACACCTTCGAAAATAACATAAAAACACATATACCTCAAATTTGTGCCACGAAAAATCCAAAGCAATAAGTTTATACAGCCAAGTCAAGAAGACTTCTGTCTGTTACAAAAGTTCCGTTTTACGAAAGTTTTGTGTATTACTCCGAAGGGCAGAAAATGCTTTGAATGGCTTATTATTTATTATTAACGTGAGCAATGACTCGCTTTCGTCTCAAATTTCGCATTCATGTTTTATCCACAAATAAGTCTTACCTTTTTAAACAGTTTCGGAATTTACCGATATTTACGGATTTTGTATCAGCTGTAATTTTTTTTTTATTTAAGTATGTTTATTCACAATATTTTGAGCTTAAATTCTATACTTACCTTCTTAGTATTTCCTTACCTTGTTTTATTTATTTTTAGATACCGTGGAGACTCACATTGAAAATGCCGGCGCGGGTGTGGAGGCCGGTGTGGATGAGCTGGCTAAAGCCGCCGAGCATCAGAGGAGGTACAGGAGAAAAATGTTCATCCTAATCTTAATAGCTATCGTATTCGGTATTATTTTTGTTGTATGGATTGTCAAGGCGTTCAGATAGATGCAATAAATCTGATTGTTGGTAAACTTTAGTAACATATTCTATACTTTTATATAAGTAAGTCTTTATCATTCGCATGCACGTGCACGACCTATTTAGTCTACTCTAGGGCGTGTTTATCTCAATTATAACAACGTGTTTCCAGAAAATTCTTAAAAAATATTTCTACATGAAGAATTTGCCTGTTAAAGTTACTTGAATTGTGTTCATTTCTAAAATATTGCTTATTGGTAACGTTTGGAAATTATGTTACGCCGATTTTCCGTCTTTTTCTATTGCATTAAGTAAGGAACATAAATAGTTAATAATAAGCTATGTAAATGCTCTATTAGAATTGAGGCCGTTATTATTGTTATCGTTAATAAATAATATATTCTAAAATGTATAAGCAACATAAGATGATAAATCCCATACATATTATGATTAAATCACGCCTTTTTATATAGGTAGTGTTTTAAGTTTTATAATCAATTACAATACAGTAGGTACATTTATAACATTATTAGTCTATTTATTTATAATGTTGATATTTGAAATATAAATTAATGTCATGTAATTTTAACTGATTTCTATGATGAACATGAATCGACAATATAATATTCATATTTTAAATCTATGAAGTATATCCTTAAATATATGAAGTATAGCTTTACTAAAAACATTTAGCTATTTTAGAATAACATCAAACTCAAACATCTAAGTAGCATTGTTAAGAAAAATAAATTGTCTATAAGCTGACCAAGAAGGTAGACGACCTGAATGTAAAAAAGCGTGCAATTTAAGGGTGCGCACATTATAGGATAAAAAAATATCCAAACAAAAATTTACGGCACAAAATTTGCAGTAAGTATTCCGCGACATAAATAGGCGAAATTAATTACTGTCAAGTGACGAGTACTATTTACTGCATATTTTGTGTGGAACATTTCGTTTGAGCATTCTTTGTCGCATATTGTATGCACCTCAATGCACTACCTAACCGTTTTATTGTTACACCTTATGATTTTTAACACTTGGGTAGGCCCAACGCCTTTGTTTGAAATTATAACGTCTGAATTTAGAATCGTGCCTAATTTAGAATACAGCAAGATGTCGTCGTGTTTGTACTGGTTGTACTATCTGTACCCGCGCCCGCGTAACACAGCGCTGCTGTTGTATTTTGCCAAATCTCGCACGCGCGTGCTGCCCGCTTGACATAGCGTGAGCGCTAAAACGTGACAGACAATCCTTTAAGGCGAGTGTAGCCGTCAACGACCTCGCCACTTCACAAAAAATATGTCTTCTCTTTTACAAACAATCTATCAGTATGTCCGATGCCCAAGTTTTTTGTATTATCCTTTTGTAAAATTAGAACCTGCAAACTCAATAAAATATTCATTGTAATTAAAGTTATGGCAATTAATACCAAAAGTAGCCGTTAACTCTATTATTTCATTAAGCAAGTAAGTAAGTAAAAACTCTTTATTACATACAAATACAGGATAATCAAAAACAGAAAATCTTAATCTTAAGTGCGCAAAGGCGGTCTTATCGCTGAAAGCGATCTCTTCCAGACAACCTTTGTGTAGAGGAAACTGGTAAAGAAAACAGAGCAGTGCATTAATAACCATTTAACAGCAGCAACTATTGAATTATAGAATTAAAAATTAAAGCTATACATAAATAATATAAATATAATAATTCTTAGTTTTAATATTGAGTTTGCAGTTTAAAATTTTACTTAAGGGTAATACTAAAAACTTGGGCATCGGATATTCTGATAGATTGTTTGTATAAAAATGAGGTCGTTGGCGGCTACACTCGCCTTAAGTTACCGTATTCAGTAAGAGACTTGCCAGTTGATGCTGGTCACCCCTTGATTCGACCAGACATGTTCTCTAAGCCAAATATTATTATTGTTATTAGCATCTGGAAATCGCCCTTTAGTTTAGATTTAATTTTGTTTCTAGGTACTACTTTAATTTTTGTAAGTAATTCAACTTCTGTAGCGTAAACCCGTGCGTGTCGTGTCTCAAGTGATCACACGGTCAAGCGGATTGTACGTTTCCTTGCCGGTATTCATACAAGTTATTAACATTTTATTATTATACTTACTTAGTAGGCGCACCATTTGAAAAAGCCAATATTTACCCTGATGCGTGGCCACTGAGACTTGCGATACATAATGTGTACCTATAGCAATTTTATAAAAAAATATTTAAATAAACTGCCTATCGTGTAATTTTATTTATCTTTTTCTTTACCTAAACCTACTTTCAATTAACGTTTTTGTCGCCATTGGTCTCAATTCGGCATTAAGCTTAGATGGAAGACATAAAATAAGAAAGCCATTTAAAGATATTTTACTCAAATTTAAAGATCTCTCTCTTCTCGTGTGGGACACCGAGTCGTCCAACGACACAATGAACCCTGGTGTCAAGAGTTTTTCAACCGCCTACTACTAGTAGTAGTCGGTCTCTGACATGGTTGTGTAACGACCGCCGTCTAAGTAATCATTAGACAAATTAAACAATTAAATAAATAAAAAATAGATAATTAAAGATTATCGTATTAATAAAAAAGTCTTCATTTGACCTGTGTGACGTCATACTGACCAAGAATAAAACGATTCTCTCATGATATTCTTCAAAATAACCATTGACATTAGGAACTAAAACCCCTTGCCTTTATTATTTTATCAGACACTTTTCCTTAGGATTGGTATAATTGCACATACTTTATTTAACATATTTTGAAGTTACAACTAAGATAGATTTAGTAAATATGTGGAATTATTGACGCAATACATTTCGGGAAACTCCGCATGCTTGACGTTAAACTAGGAGGTGAGTAGCCAACCAAACGTCAGGATGGCCGGTCAAAAAATTATTTTATTTCTAAATATATCTAGCAATGTAGCAAATATAAGCAATTAGGTAGCAATTTTTGAATCAACACTCATAGACACACCACAGGCAACCAGCCATTCTGACGCACGCGACTGACGAGACAAGTCGAGCTTGCTGTCTTGTGCTGGTGTAGCGTAATTTTATTATGCCTTCTCTCGTGAAATGTCGACCTCGCTTCGTTCGCAATACGTGCAGTGGTAGCGTTACGCTGTGTTTCACCGCTCTTGTCTCTTTTTACGTGAAATGTCGAGCTCGCTTCGCTCGCAATAAATGTGGTGTTGCTGCAGCGCAGTGTGGCTCCTCTATTGCCTTTTTAACGTGAAATGTCGAGTTCACTTTGGTCGCAATATGTGTAGTGTCTGTGGCGCAGTGCTCCCTTGTCATTTAATCGTGAAATGTCGAGCTCGCTTCGCTCGCTACATGTGTAACATTACTATGACGCGCTGCGGATCCTCTCTTGCGTTTTTAACTTGAAATGTCGAGCTTAAAAATTACTACGGCCAAAGAACTAGTAAATACGTTATACCTAAAGTATTTAACAGGCTGGATTTTAGTATTTAAGGCAAAATATAAAAATGTGTAAAGCTACTCTTAAGAAAAAACTTAAATGTGCATTACTCCAGTTAGGCTAGAAGATATACCATACTTAAGTTACAGTACACAGTAGGCAATAAATAGTTTGTAAGGTTGCATGCATAGGTTAGTTATGTAATTAAGATAGATATTACAACTGTATGTTAAGAGTGCTATCTTGCCAACAAACTGTTTTCGCAGTTTGGCGAGAATATTAAAAGTAAACTATTGTAATATCTTTAAGTACACAATAAATAAATAAACTTCGCTCGCAATAAGTTTGATATTGCTATAGCACAGGGTGGCGTCTCTCTTGCCATTTAACGTGCGATGTCGAGCTCGCTTCCCTCGCAACTTGCCTTTTTTAACTTGAAACGGCGAGCTTGCTTCGGTCGGAATGCGGTAGCGATGGTTTGGCGTACCTAGTGTTGTGCATGTCTTGCCCTTTTTTAACGTGAAGTGTCGAAGGTTGATTTTCTTGCAACCATATTTGTCTAAATGGGGCTTTCGTGCCTCTTACGTCCGATGGTAGGTTATGATATATACCCCCCCTCCTCATGATCTGAAGCTGTATACGCCACTTAGTCCACTGCTGGCACACATGAAGAATAGTTAAACAACAGAGGAAGAAGAGTAAAACAAGAGAGTCATTGAAAAATTTGTTTATTGCATACATTTTTACATAAACTTAATCACAAAATTTGCCAAACCACAACTAGTTTATTGAAACGAAAAACAAGGCGTTTCTTAATTAAAAATCATCATTTCTTAAAGATGCATGAAAACTGTAAGTTTTTTTCATGCGGAGTAGCGATACACATAGGACAAACCAAGAGTTAGTTACATAGTTTAATTCGGTAGTGTATGTACCTACATGTTTTTAAAGAGAGTCACGAAAAGTAATGCATCAAAATAAGTAAATGTAGGTATTTTTCATATTTCGACTTAAAAGTGACACACTTTTAAAACATTTACAGCTTTGCTTAGACTTACTGAAATACCTCGAGTTGCCATATTGCTATTGCGAAAAGGCTTATTTTATGCGGAAGAATAAATAATTTTAGAAGACATGAATCAGAATATATTTGCTTATTTTTCTAGTGATTTATTTATTACAACGAAAGACGATTATTTATTGCTCAAATGAACAGGTACCTTATAAAACACGTAACAACAGCGCAAGTTGTAAATCTTATACAACCATCAAACAATATTTATAAGTTTGTTATGATTTAGTTATTCAGCACTTAGTGATTAATTTCTTCGTAATTTATGACGAGAAAATTAAGGCATCTTTATTGTTTATTCAAGTTTTAATATAAAACATTAAAGGTAAAACCTAAAGATGAACGGTCTCGATTCTGGCGATAAATTTCGTAGCTAATTCTTAGTTACGTCGGGTACTCTAAAATTACTATTATGAAAAATAAATTGATATTTGAATAAGAAAAATAAATTACAAGAGAGCAGCTACAGTTTTTATTTACCAAGTAAAGTTTATCTAATAAAAGGATACTAACCCATACATAGTCCTCTGTATAACTGTACTTTATGAAATCATATATAACTATTGCTACACTGCAGAATCAAGACCAATGTCTGTTCTCGTTATTGTTTCATATAGTTTTTTGTGAACTGATCTTAACCTGTATAGTTATGGAGACCAAGGATAGAAAAAAATATGATTTAATAATGACTGCGTAATAATATAATATTTCACCTCTCCAGCTAGAAAAAACCTAATTTGCCGCGTAAGAACAATGAGTTCAATTTTGCTCATAGGATGTGGAAAGTATTGAATTTAGAACATAAACATTTTTATGGCGGTTGTGCGTTCGAGTTGTCTTCTGCATTACTGCGAAATAATCAATAAAAATATAACGAAAGCTTTCGATAACAAGTGATTGTGATGAATGTCGCCAAATAAGCTGAAAGTAGGAGAGCTGTTGCCGAACAATGCTTTTTACCCATTGATCTACAACAACCCTAGATTACGCGCGTACGCTCAAAAGGTGGGCCGGTAAAGTAGTACACAATTTGCAAGCGAGCACTTCTTTCCCACAGTGCGTGGCTGGCCGCGAAACTGTTAACATGACCAAGTACGAGCTAACAAATAAGGCTGAATTCAATAGATTATGGTGAGGTTCGTTGTGATATTTTGAATCAGGCGGACGCAATGAATCTATAAATCGCTATGTATGACTGTATAGTTCAGTAGGTGACAAAATCTTAGCGTAATTTTGTATGAGGCGCTAAATCTAGGGTTGTTGTAGATCAATGTTTTTACCCGCGAAATCTCGAGCTAAATATCTCTGCACCTACCTAAATATTACTTCATTTGTTTGATAGCATCTACGAGTATCAAAGTGTGTAAAGATATTTTCTAAAACAGTGCTCTTAGCCTATTTATTATAACAACTCATTTGCCTAATAATATTTTCTCGTATTTTAGTTGAAACTACATAATTTTCCCGCTGGTAGAGGTGAAAAGTTGTGTGTTACACGCGAGAGCAAATGTATTTACAACACGTGCTTTTAAACCCTTGCTGAGCTCAGGATACGACTTTTGAATCAGTCGCTACGCTTATAATTCAATTTTAGTATCCTTCGCTGCCCCTGGATTCCAAAATAGTATTTGAAGCAAAAATAAACTTTGCTCTCTAATTGTTTTACATATAACTAATGTAATCTGTGCGCAAGGAGAATAATTATGTGTTGAAATTGAGTTCGCCTCTGTGCCTGTGCCTCAGTATGAGAAATGACATAGCAACCTATGAAACAATTATTATTATTTAAAAAACAAGTATTATTCATGATGTGGGTTTACGCGACATACATGTTAATTATTTGCTAGAAGGTTTCCCTCTACGTTTCGGCTGCTTATGGCAGCTTTCATCACGGAGGTCGACAGATCACATTGTCATACCCCTGCCCGTCAGCTGTGATTGCCGAACACTGCGATAAACTCTCTACTAAATAATTAACAAGTAATTCGCGTAAACCAACATCCTAAAATATTAGTTCACTTTTTGCTTACGCCTATTCTCTTTACGCACAGACTCTAGTAGGTATGTTTTATTAATTACGTTGGAAAGCAGGCGCCAGGTTTTATCCTAATACGAATGTAAATTTATAGTTTGAGTATACTAACTACGTTACAGATATTTTATTGTACCAAAAATATAGATATTTAACATGCAGTTACAAATTTTATATAACATATACATTATTTATTGCTTTGCTTTGGTGATACTAAAAAAACAGTAGAGGAACTCCTCTAGGGGAAAAGGGCTTCAGATGTTTGGATAAAAGTCTGGTTATTTGAACATCCATACAATACCACTTCTTCCACGTGAGCAGTTGCACCTCACCTAACAGTTCTGTGTAAGTATTATGACCTATGTATTTTCAAGGTAAGTATTATCGCTATGGGTAATATTGATATAAGCGAACTATTTTATGTTATACGAAACATTTCTAAATATTTCTGAAGTGACGGTACACAACTTAATATACATGCTACTTTAAAGATAAAGTTAGTAATCTCAAGCACTTTTCCCCCAATAAGTGTGTACCTTAGATAACCTAATAACCATTTTACAAAATGAAATCAATTAGGTGCTAATTATTCAAGTATGATACACTTAAAACTAATCCAACCGAAATGGTAACGTGATAAATTTTACTAATTTCTAAAGCGATATTATTATTGTCACTATGTCCCATAAACATAATGAATGACAAGTAGGTAGAAACATACAAATATTGAACAGTTACATCTTTAGTTCGATGTGGCAGTATGATATGTCCTTTAAATAAAAATGAAAATTATGATATGTCTTTATTACCTAAAGCTTGATTTACAATACAGCACTAAATTAGAAACAAACAAATGTGCGAATTGCAAATAAGCTTATAACCAACGTGAATTTGACAAACCATGCTGTTAGTAGGTACAGGGTATATTTGCAAACATAACGGAACAAAATAATTTGAATTACAGTATCTCAACTCGAATAAGCCATATTTGAAGGATTGAAATACAGTAAAATTGTACCAGCGCTCAAGTAAAATAAGAAAAACTAGTTTTTTTAGTCTTTTTGATGAAAGGATCATAACTATCTTGAAATATAATTACAGATATTCAAAAAGTTTAATCTGGAATATTATGCCGTAGTTATTGAAAATGTACCTACATTAATAAAAAAAAATTATGACAGTCAAATGTTATTTTGATGAATGTTTTGACTTTCAGACCGGCGGCTAGCGATTCAAAATAAAGCTTATATTATTTTTTGCTTCCTTGTTAACTATTTTATTAATACGTCCAGCGATGGCCTGCAATAGATTGATGTGATGAGAAATTATATACAATTTCAATTGCAATGTTCATATAATTCCATATTTTTAGAATAAGTTTTTTTAAATCTTCCGCAGATTATTGTAAATTTAAAAACCGAACAAGAATTCCTAGAACCAAGAATAGATATTTAATTCACTCGTCAAGTATCTGCTCCGGGCCCGGTATTAAAACTGGAACCTCTGCCGCGCATACCATTGCGGCATGTTAGGTCACAATGTACATTACATTTTAGATTAGATACTGAAATAAAAAATACCATTTGGAGAATTTGAGATGCATCATTATCATACATATATTTTTATTTTTTTAATGCAACCAATTCGAAAATACTTTAAAATATAACGATAATTGATAACGATTTGAAATAATATAAATAACGGCTTGAGTTCAGATGACTACGAACACATCCTTTGCATAATGTATCAAAATACAAAATATGGTCACATTATGGTCTTGGACCTGTTCAGAAAGGACTATCGGGTCCTGTTCATGTGCCACCACGTCGTGTTCATCCAGTTATAGGCCGCTAGTTTTTCTATGCAAATAATGTATAAATTGAACTTAAATTCAATGCCATACAGGGTTGGTACAGTTTATAAACGGTTTTTGACAATATACGTATATAAAACTATTACTACTACGATTTTCGATATAATTTTCAAAGCAACTACAGATGGTAAGGTATATTCCACTTCCACATATTCTTTATTTATTTTAGCACTTATGCTTTGGGAGTTACAGCTGGATTAAATTAAGCAAACATCTCGTGACAGAAACATTTCCATAATTTTTCCAATGAAACCTTCTGTTAGTTTTACATGACCTATTCAACGGTACCCTACTGAATATTGTAAAAAAATAAATATTTTGTCCTATTCAACGGTACCCTACTGAATATTGTAAAAATATAAATATTTTGTCCCTCTTTCTATGTCTTTATGTTTTTGCTGATCTTTAAAATTAACAACAGCAAAATTTGCGTCAACACGATCTACCTTCTTAACTTTAACAAATTTCATGTCTAGGTGCAACACAAATGATGTTATTAGGATGGAGCATACGGCCGGATAGATAGACAGAAATGACCAAATGAAAAGGGTTTGTAGTAGACGACGAAACCCTACAATATCCTGAATTGGCAGATTTTTTACAGCAAGACAAGTGAGGCCAGTCACTACATTACAACAAACCTACTACGAATTCTCACCAAGCAAAAATAAAACGAACGGTCACTGGCCTCGCTTAACCTGCTGTCAATAAGCTGAGTGTTATTTTAAGTTCAATTTATGTACAATTTATTTTCGTTTACATAGAAAAGAAGACGGCCTAAAACTAGATGAACACGACGTGGTGGCATAAAAAGTGGTAGTACAAATAGTGGTGGTACATGCTCTGGACCCATCCCACCCTTGACATCTGTCAAATTATCAACGTCTTTCCATAACGTCACTTTTGATTTTTAAATAAGTGTAAGCAAATAATTGTTTTACGGTACCTCACTTGTTGGACTTAAAATGTGCCAGTTTATAAAATTAAAATAAAATAAGTGAAAAGAACGTGGCTATAACTCAATGATAAGATACTATCTAATAATAACATAAAAAAGTGTGTTAGAAATTTAAAATGTCGTGGATAGTCAAATATGGCTTAATAGTCGAGTGGCGATACTTCATTTATTACCTAAAAAATTCCCTTCACAGTTTAATAGGCTTAAGGCAACTGTTTTTCCCAGTTAGTAATAATATATTAACTAACTGGAAAAAACAGTTCCCTCAAATATGAGGGAAATGTTTGGAATTGAACTATTTGGAAATCCGCTTTAAACAAACTAGGTCGTATACGTACTTAGTTTATAATAACTATGTTGTTAATTTCCAATAATAAAATACGCCAGATGTACTTAATGGGAGTTTTTCTATTGACAGTTCTCTTGATAGTTCTGAATGTCAAACCAGAGGGCGCTGTGCTAAACTGAAATTTTGACGTTTCAAGATGGCTGGCGTCAACCATAGTTTTGTCACAAGTTCCGTTTCACGTTATGTTCGTTACCAATTAATTATGTTTGTTTGATTTAATACAAAATAAACTTATCTCCTTGCTATTATATTGAGTGTCATTCGTGTAAGTAAACAAATAACCAATAATACATCTATAACAATTCAATAAACACAAAATAAAGAATAATTTATAAAGTGGCACAGATTTTGTGTAAAGAAACGTTATTTCAATTAAGCTTGGCGCCCTCTACATGACACTCGAGAATCCCTAGAAAATTTCCCATTAACCTAGCGCAAATCAAGTATCTTAGAGGACATGTGGTGCCCTCATCACTTAGTCAGAAGCCGATGAAAACGTAATTAATTTAAAGTATGCTGGATCAGTTTGAAGTTCAAATACTAAGGTGTAGGAACAGAATGGTCTTAAATCGGAATAACAATTCTCCTAACTTAAATTAGCGCTGTCATTTTCCATTTCCATCAAATAAGTTTAGAGAAGGAACTGTTCATGTTGTATGGAAGAATATGTTGGAAAATAATGGCTTTCCCTCTTATTCCCTGTAGAGAATGTATTAAATTTCCGGTCACTATATAGACTCATATAAAATTGTATTGTATTCTGATATAGGTTGAGATGAAGTAAGCAAAAACGGTTGTGACCTAAAGTCTGCACCACGAAAGATATTCCGTAGCCGCAGGCGCTGGCATTCAAAAAGAATTAGGTACTGTTATCGTGTGGACTCAGACTACACATTTAACTAGAATAAGGCACATCTACTTTTAGTTATTTTCTTGTTGCGGTACCTTTCGTGACGCATTAACTATTAATAATGTATCAATTATTTTGCACGCCATGCGCTTTAAACGAATATAGGTACACCATTACTTCAGAACCAGTACACTGAGTTTACTTGTAATCTTACTAATAGCATCTAATAGTAGTCGCTACGTTTTATTTAAAACCAGTAAAGAAAACAACTGTAGCTTCACTAGAATACAAAATATTGTCATTTTTGGGTTTCGTGTTTATAGGAACTATTTTTATTGATGTTACTGTTTTTATAGAAGGCGCAACAATTTAAGAGGACATCATTAACTCGAAGCGAAGAACAACGGAAGACCAGAAACATTAATTGCCTTGGTAAGTATTCGTAAGGTAAAAGTATGTAATTAATTAATACTTTTTTAATGCAATGGTTTCAAATTACTTTATTATCATTAGTGATGGCTGGGCTAGGTGAGGTCAGAAGCATATTGTATTTGGGTGAGTATAACGCCGGTCATCACTTTTTTTACTTGAGTAAAGTTCTACTCTTTCCCACACTGCTTGTTGGCAACAATCGGCGAAGATAGCACGACGTCCGAGAGCACCTTTGCGCGATAGCCATTAAGCTTGTAGGCATGTTTTGATTAAAACTGTTAAAATGTACAGTAAATACATGCTTGTTCAATTCTGGACGGATTCCGCTGGGTATGTGGGTTAGGGAGCAGTGATCCACGCGGTATCCACCGCGGAGTATATGTATGACATATTATAATTATATTTATAAGTAAAGAGACGTTGCCATCGACATAACAGTATTCAATGGACAGTTGTATATTTTTTATATCTTTGATACTTACCAACGATGGACTAAAGATAATGAAATTAGTTAATGACTTTTAAGCATAAAGTAGGCGGCCAGCGGGACCTAAGGCGCCGGTCTTGCCGCGTAGGTAATGGGTATAGCACATAAATGGGTTCTCCCTAACCTTGTCTGATTGAAGAGTCGCCGCGCAAGCTTTGTCTCTACCACTAGATATCTGGTTCGAAATATTTAATACAAGACATTTTATCGACTAAGGATCGAGCTCAGACAGATAATGATAACTGCAGCTAGCTGTAATGCCTTGATCACGTAACGAGTAGAAAGCCAAGTACAGGCCGAGTGCAATGACTCGTTACTTTACTCGTTACGAGTGATCGGGCGGGGCATATGTGGAAGGCGATCCCGAGTCTATCCATATTATGTTCCCACGCCAAGACGATAAAGACGAGGTGGCGCCGTTTTCTCTACGGCACATCTACGATTAGGAAACCCGGTAGTGCGGCAAAAACCCGCCGGCGGTAGAGGCTTTAGAAACCAAATTTAAAAGTATGTATTCGCAACGCTATGCAGGAACTATACTAATTGCCACTTATGTTAATAGTTACATACGGTCGCATTTAAAACAAATATAATTTTGAAAACTAGTTGTACTATCGCAAAGTGTTTAAATAGTAATAAGGGATGATCTAAGACAGTTTATTAGACAATACCTCAATTGTTAGCGGCTAATGACCTAGGTCTTCTACTACCGAAGCTTAGCTTGTCTCTGCTGCCAAACTACGTATTTTGAGCAAGCCGTGTCGATCATTTGGTTCATGTGTTTTGTTAATGAAGTGGCTAATGGGGTGAGGTCGCGCAGCATTTTCTCCTAAAACACAAAAAAGAACAATTTAAACAAATATCATGATGAATAATAAGTACATCATTTTACCTTGGACTAAGGGATATATCAGGGAATCGGAAGCAGTGTTTCTTGTGAAGACAATGCCTTTGTGAGTTCAAGCCGTCGTATTAACTTTTTTTGGGATAGATTGTAGTATAGCAGCGGCATTTGAAAGGCGTACCTCGAACGGCCTAAGTTTGACGTTCCTAAACCGGAGCAGTGCCTCATAGAACTTGTCGGCCCTGGCGACGGTGTCGGTGTCTGCGGCCGCGGCGCCGGGCTGCGGGAAACAGCGCCACAACTCACGCAGCAGCTCGCCGCCCGACAGGTAGATACGATGCAACTCCGCTTTCACGTCAGCTGGGATCAGTTCTGTAATTTAAACGGAACGGTAGAAGTTTTTTTTATCAACGATTCAACGACCCAATGAACCTTGGTATCATGCTTATTGAAGGACTTTTAGGTGCGCAGTGGCAAAGAATACTAACTATAGCTCAGTGGATTTTCACCTTCTCAAACCTGGATACTAATATGCCCATTTACTCACGTGCCATTGATGCAGCATGATGTTGTCTCATAAGAGCTCCTCCGGGACTTAGCTCACCGAGGGCAGCCACAGCGCTAGCCGCGCTCACTCTCACAGGTCTCTGGCACTGCTGGCCACTAGACCACGCCTGGGCACAGACAATATTAAATTATAATAAACAGGGTTCTCTTACAAATATATTCTGTACGTAAATGTGTAAAAAAAGCACATGCACTTTCAGAACACAAACACATTACAGGAAAAGTTTAACTAAAAATGTATGCAGCCTAATGGCCAAAAGCGATCTCCAACAGGTGGAGGAGAAACCAGAGGGAAGAGAGTAGAAAGATAAAATTAGACAGTTTCAAAAAGAAAGTACATAAACTTGGTGATATTTTTTTAAGTCCCGTGTGATGCCGGCTTAGAATAGCATCGCCCCATTGTTTACCCGTGGGAGTCGTACGAGGCGACTAAGGGACTCGAGGGTGTGTATTGCAATTTTAGGCGATGGGCTGACAACCTGTCACTATGGCGATACACAATTTTCAGAATGACCCTCAAATATTTGTCAGACGTGGCGTGAATGACCGTTTTTGCGGCCGTTTACGCTCTGCTTACTCCGCAAGGGATTATAGGCGTGATATGTGTATATTTTTTAAGGCTGGAGGCTTTGAAATTTCCACCTGACTATTTGGTGGGGAGCTCACCCGGAGAAGTTTGTGTGGTTGTTCAAACGACCAGCCCTTAGGAGAACTAGCTTAGGAGTTTTTCTGGGATGAACGGATTGGACTGAATCTACCCGACACGTGCCGGTGGTTCCCGAAATAGGAACCATATGAGGGACCTCCGCGCCCTCGCCGGCGGGGGCTTTGGTTGCTTGTAAAGCTTATGGAGTGTGATCTACTTGCAATGGCTGCAGCAGCGGCTACTGATATCATCCTCGAAACTCATCCGAAAGGATGAGGACTTGGTGAGACATCATCTACAGCTCATCTCTTGTCCATTTTTTGTTTTGGTTTCTACTATATTTGCTATTTTTTTTTCATAATACTAATAATCTTACTAATTCATCTTACTTTACACTCCTGTGATCATGATAATTATGTAAAGATAGCACACGAATTCCTCTTACAATGATAAAATGGCAGGGTAGTCGTAGCTGCACTCATACAAAATTCAACAGAATAATAAAATCTAGGCGAATGAGAATATTGTACGATTCAGTTCGCTTCGAACAGCTTATACTTTAATATTCCTTTAGTTGTATGAGGCAATATTTGTTGTAGCCAACAATCATACATGCTCTGTGAAAGTTACATATGTTTTACTATTACCATTCATGAATGACATTCGGCCTCCAAACCATTATAGACAAAACGATCAACAAAGAACGTTTTTGTATGGGAGCCCGAATTAATTTTATTCCAATATTTTGTGTAAACAGCATGGGACATTCTAGTATGAAGCCTGGTATACCTACACTTCGTAATGACAAAACACAACGTAATTTGGCGTCAGTAGATTAAACATATGCCATACGATAAGACATAAAAATTCAAACAGAAAATAGTCTTCGGTAAAATATACTTTTGGAAAAAAGGAGGGTTGAAAAATAAATGCTAAGGCAAGCATTTTAATGTTTCCATTAGTAATAACGTAATATTTTAAAAATACGACTGCTTTGTGAGATAAAGCCTAAGCTATGATACTCGGGATAATGTAAGGAATCTTCCGATACAATTCCCATTCGAAACTGTTCAGTGGTTAACGAATTGCAGTACTTTAAAGAATCATACATATATATACGTACATTCATACATACATAAACTGTAAAAATATTACACTCCTTTTATGGTAGGGCAGTCGTGAAAAATTGGTATTGTTAAGTAAAATTAATAATTGGACATTATGTACCTAAATGTTTTGCAGGCTCGATTTGAATAATATGTGTCAGATCTCTAATAGATCGGAAAGTAATCATGAGCACACTTATACTAGTTTTTCATTTAACAGTTATATTATTATGAAAAACCAGCGTAGAAAGGTAGTGTAAATGGAAGTGGGTTATCAATCTCAGGCTGGGTTAGACAGTTTGGATATAAGACTTTTTTTTGAGCTGCGCGACTAACATTAGCGGTTTGTTTCAGTGTCTAATCTACCTTGATTGTCGTGCTGCTTATAGTACTTCAAGTATATCAAATTGCGACAGTTCACTTTTGATGTCAAGTATTTTTTTTTCAGTAGGTATAAATTTATATATTATTACCTAGATGAAAACAATATTTTATTTTAATGGGCTAAAAAAAATAAGTTTATCTTATCGTCGTAAATTTTTTCTACTAATTTGTGAAGTCATTTCCTACAATATTTATATGATAATATAGCTTGTTGCAAGATCAATCAGATTACAAACTTAAAAAGTTGTGTGTTGCTCTACACTGTATATACAGATAAATCTCGTCTACGACTACTACGACGACGGCCGTAAAAAGTAGTCGTTAAATTTGTGAGCAGTTTTAGAACATTTAAGATTCCACGATCACAAGTTACATTAACGGCTAAAATTCAGAAAATTCTTCAATAAATGTATGTTCTTTGTTCTATCAACGCTAAAATTCACTTTGCCTTTAGCAGCACTTTATTGTTTTCGACTGGTAATAGTTTATTGTAATTGTCTTCCGTCGCGTGGTGTTTTTTATAGGAACTAAGCTGTGACAAATTAAAATATTATTTCTTGTATTTGTGACGAACAAAACTAAATCTCCAATCATGTTTCTTAATTAATCAAAAATAAATCAAATACATGTACCAATTTTAACGCCCGCCGTTAATTATGAAAAGCTTACTTGACAAATCGACGCCAGCGCCGATAGTGGTGGTGGGTTCGCTGTCTGGGTATTCGCATGGGTTATTTGAGAAGATGGTCCTAATAAATATCTTTCTATCTGGAAAAATAATAAATAAACTTCAATAAGATTTCAATTATCTTGTTATTCTTATGATCAATCTGTATTGCTAACTGAATATCAACTTACTTTCGATAATTTTAATTCCTGGGCACTTTCTGTACGATTTGAATCTTCTAGATCTTCATAATGAATCTTTTCTAATATTCTTCTCTTCTTTTCGGGAGGCTCATTGCCACTTTTTTCATTAGTTGGTCGTTTTTCTATCTTACCATTATTGGTCTCCTTTATACCATTTTCTACCAATTTATTGTTATTTGTGGTTTTAGAACTACTACTATTGCTGCTATTATTACTAGAATTTGTTTTATGACTAGCTTTGAGCACCTGAAAAAGTGAATGTTGGTGATAATTACATTAGAACTCGTAATATTTACTTGTACTGCACATAATCTGTTTTTACTGTGATATAAAATTCGCTATTTCTACCAGTTGTGACTATAAAAATAAAGCAACAATAGGCCAGACTTTAATAAATACCATAATGGAGTGTTGATTGAATCGCTTTATCATGTTGCGATGAATGGAAATGTTGTCGCCGCGATCTTTTTCGTGTGGAGGTTCGTCTTCATTTGAGATTAACGGAACTTTTTCTGTAAATTGAGGTAGGTCCACCTGTCAAGATAAAAATCGCAATATTAAATACATGAGAATTCATGTATTTAATGAATTCATGAGTCTAAACTGGTAAGCACCAGGGATTGTATAACCGAAATTTTTTCGGTTGAAACGGTAAACGGTATGACGTCATACCGAAATATTACGATACCATAAAGTGTTGGAACCGGAAATTTGGTGCTACCGCAAATTTACCGGTACCGGTATTTTTATGGTACCAAAACCGCTATCAAAAGGGTTTTGCAAGGTCATCTCCGACAATTCGGCCACCGTAGCCTACGCTGCGTTGCCGTTCCGTGCATGCGGTGGAAGGGTGAATGCCGCATCAAGCAGATCGCTTGCCCGCGCGTGTTGAATTGACAGAGCCGCCATTCTTCTAAACCTTTTGAATTAAAAAGGCGCGTCGTGCCTGGGTAGCTTGGTAGGGCAAGAAGTCGTCGTGTTCGTTTCGTACGGGTAGTACTACTTTAATTGAGCGTGCTTACGGTCGTGTGCATCAAAACTTGTCATCGATCAACGTATATGATTTTCGGTCAGATCAAATAGTAAATAAATAAGTGGGATCATTTGAGGCTCAGGTTCCTAAGGTTCTAAAGTGGCACTAGGTCGGAAGATTTAGATTGGCTGTAAATTGAAAGGTTCTATTTTGACTGAAGTGCCACCAAATGAATGTCAATAAAGTTAAAAATCATTTGTAATAGTTAATTGAGAAAGGTTGAATCTGTTTAATATTATGTCGCCATAATTTGATGAGGTTAAGGTAAGTGAGGGTCAAATGGTGACTTCAAAATATAGCATGCGTTGTATAGAGCAATGAATTTCCCTTCTAAGGATCCCTATTTGAGGACCAAAAATTTCAAGATTTTGCAGATGGAAATGGATTTAAAACCTTAGTCGTACAGGCAAGCCTTTGAAGTCCTCTTGATTTTGAAATTTTCTCATTCAGGTATCTCCGAAAATGCCATACTTTAAATGAAATGTGTATTTTGTTAATATTCCTGCGTAAAAAAAATGTCTTTGTCCTTTCTTACTGTCTCACCGATAATCGGTGCCATTCCTAAGGGTCGCGAATTCACAAGGAAATGTATGCAACGAATTGTGTTGCGCGCGGCGCGGTCGAAATTTCCAAGCGGCTGAAGCGGTGGCAGTCGCGACCGCGCAGCGCGTGCCGGCACTGTGCGACTTTACTTACAAGAAAATGTATGCAACGAATTATTTAGAGCGGTTGGGTCGAACTCCGGTGGCTCTGCGGTGTAGTGTATGGTGACAAATCTTTCAGTATGTTTGATATGGTATACAGCGTAGGCTATAATTATAATGAATGGACTGGACTGAGGATATTAATAATGTCACAGAAAAATTGCTATTTTCAATACAACATACATACACATATCACGCCTTTATCCTTTGCGGGATAGGTAGAGTGTTAGCGGCTGTAAAATACGGTCGCTATTGCAACGTCTGACAAATATTTGTGTGCCGATTCAGAAAAAAACGTGTATCACAATAGTGTGATACACAATAGTGTGATACACGTTTTTTAGACACGTGTATAGTGACAGGTTGTCGGCCTGTCGCCTTAAATTATAACACAGTCCCTTAGTCATTTCTTATGACACCCGTGAGAAAGGAATGAGGTAATTCTATTCTAAACCTGCATCATACAGCCGATTTTCAATACTAGGTGGTAGAAATAAACAACAAAATAAAAGTAAGTGCAATTATCTCGAAAACGGTACGTCGCAGCGAAAAAATAACAAGACTTTCAAAACCCCTTTCAAACCTCCTAAATTACTAACTCCGTAATTTTTTTGACCTTAGGTTGACCTTGACCTTAAAATTATCGAAAATTTTATACATAATTTTTACTTTCATTGCTCCCACGTTGCTCACCGTTCTCCCTGCTTCGCTTATTCCCCATATTCCCCATATAAACCGCTCCGCCTTGCCATACCCTTTCTCTACCTCTCCCCCTCCCACAAAGTTTAAAATCACTTGCATCAGGTAAATAACTGCATTATCAAACTAATATGGTATATTTCGGTGACACCTTTTTACTTGACTGAGAGAATATAAAAATGAAGAGCACTATTTAAGGCTTGCTTCTTCGATTAAGCTTTTTAAATCCATTTCCATCTGTAAAATCTTGTAATTTTTGGTCTTCGAATAGGGATCTTTAGAAGGGAAATTCATTGCTCTATACACCACATGCAATATTTCGGAGTTACCATTTGACCCTGGCTTACCTCAACCTCATCAAATAATGACAACATAATACTTAATAGATTTGACCTTTCGCAACTAACTATTACAAACGATTTAAAACTTTATTGGGTCTGTAGGCTTTCGGATCAGATGGGGGCTTGCCGTTTCCTTTGGGAAGAACATCAAGTTGGCTGACCTTCCATGCGTCTGGGAAGAACCAACCTGCAAGCAACGCGTGTACATGAGCAGCATCTCACTGCTACTAACCTTCCAGGCGTGCTTGATGATTTGGGCTGTATGGGCTGTCGGACGTCCGTACCAGGTGCAGTGTTCGGGAGTTCCTTGATGATGTTCTCGAGCGTCTTAAGATTTGACGTTCTGGAGTCGTCATATGATGCACACGCGGCAGTGACACGGATCGCGCAATGGTAGGCCGTATCCCTAGAGGGGTCGTCATCCGGGCAGCGTGCCGTCAACAATCCAGACATTGTTCCGTCCGCAGTAGTGGTGTAGGCCTGAAGCAGGTCGACACAATGGAGCACATTCATGGGTGGACACGACCTTCAGGAGTCCGCCCAATACGCTAGCCCCCATGTGTTTTCATTCCCAGAATCTGCCACAGAGCGAAAATGATTGAATTCAGCGAGCCTCATTGCATTTTTGTACTGACCTCTTTTAGCCCGAAGAATGGTGAGTAAATGCTCCATGATTAGGGCTGCGTCGCTTTTTTGCACTCTGCCAGTTATGGCGCGCTGCCGCGAATCCCCTACGCACGCGGTCTAGCGCAGGGTTACATCACTCATAGCCGTTAGCACCGTCGTTTTCTCGGATACCGAGACATTTGTTAGAAGACGGGCAGCCATCTCCTGCAGCAACTGCAGCTCAGCCTCTTTCTGGGCCAAAACCTCTGATATGGCCCTGCTTTCAGCATTTTCGTCATCTGACATGACTAAGCGGTCCGTGCCGAGGCGCTATACAGATAGCTTAGTCGTAATAGGTGCTGATTATCAACCCTGCACGCTTGTCGTGCTCATAAAATCCGGAAAAGTTGAAAATTTAAAACTTGATGGGGGAGGAGGGCGATTTGAGGCGTCAATATACATATTACTGGGTATCCTGTTCAAAACTGGGATGTAAACCGTTGGTCTGTAAGCCTCTACGATCCCGTGAAATACGCTTCTAAAGTTTAACCCCAAAAAGGGGGTTTTTGGGACGCGGCAACAAGAAGGGGGGGGGGGGGGGGCAGGGTTGTTTGTGATGCATGAAATGAGTTCTTCTTGTTTTGGCGCAGCCGTTGAAGAAAACGCGGTGTGAATCGGACCAGCCGTTCCCAAGAACTTAGGGGTCAAAAATTCGGCAGGGGGAACGGGGGGGCAAGGGGGAGAGGTTCGACGCACACCCTTTTTTTAAAGAGTTTCAGTGAAAACCCGGTCAAAATGTAACAAGCGGTTCAAAAGTTATGGCCGATCAAAAATTTTGGTAGAGGGGAGACGAGGTGGGGGGCAACTTGCCCTGCCAAAAAAAATAGTCCGGAATGTTTAAGGGGGGTGAAATTTTGAACTGGAAGGGGGTGCAGGGGGGTAAGATATGTCAGGGGAGGCCCACGACACAATTGACAGGTATCAGTGACACCTGCCAAACAGCACATGAAACATCAGTTCACTTTGACAAGCGAAGCACGTGGGGCCAACGCCAAAGGTGAAAGCGAACACGACAACATAGAAACAAAGGAAACGTTAAAACCGCGTGGAACTTAGGTCTGACAACGTCGCTTAATACATCGCGCGCAATTCATTTTTCGATATCAAAATTAATACTGGTTAATAAAGGTTAAATAAATGTATAACGCTACAGGTATAAAATAAAGGTACCGTAATTTTTTACCGGTACCATAACCTTTATCATAACCTTTATCCGTCTACCTTTATAAAGTATACCGGTACCGTTATTATACCGGTAGCTTAACCCTGTACCTTAACCTAAAACGATCCCTGGTAAGCACAATAATCTTATGCTAGCATAAGGTGACGGCTGATGTGGCGCAGTGGTAGTGCGAGTGCCTGCGACGCAAAGGTTCCGGATTCGTTTCTCGATGGGGCACTCACAAATTTGATATTTATCACTTTGTGAATTTGTTCCTAGTCTGGTTAGGACATTACAGGCTGAACCACCTGATTGCCTGAAAAGTAAGATGGTTCCGTGCTTCGGAGGGCACGTTAAGCCATCGGTCCTGGTTGCTGTCTGTGATTACTTAGACGGCAGTCTCCTACTATGATACCAGGGTACATCGTGTCGTTGGACGACTCTGTGTCCCACTCGAAAAGAAGAAGAAGCATAAGGTAAACAAGCATGATATAACAAATCTGTCTGTCTGACATTATAAATTTCCTAGGATTGTAAACCTACTGTAAGGTCCAAGGTAGTGTGTTTCATTGCAGAAGCGATGGCATGATCATCCATTTTGGCACATTCTCCAAATAAGTCTTTGCTAGAAGACGATGCTATACGATCCCTAGAAAAACAATATTATAATGCTTACTTATTCAGGAAACTAAGTCATTTTAAGAAATATTGTTATGTTACTACTAAAATCTGTAAAATTTACCTGTGAAAATAATGTGACTGGAAGAACTTTGTCCAGAATTCTGATTCAGTCATTTTATTTGGAACATAATCAACATGTTTCTTTCTTACTGCTGGATACGTTTTGAATATTGCATCTATAATGTCTTGCGTAAGATTGTACTTCAATCCATTACACCCATCTGTCTGTGGTTGTATGTCAGCTAAGAAAGCTCCAGAAACTCCTACATTGAAAAGAGGTTAAGTATCTGTATCATATTAATAAAATAAAAAGTTAAGAGAAGATAATTATAAGGGTAGCTGAAAACAAGTGATGCAAAAAAATCTAACACAAATATTTATATAGGGCATAGGGTCTTGAGAAAACCACTAATTCTGTATTAGGGTATTCGGGCAGTAGCAGAAAGACACTTGTGAGCCAATGAAATATTTTGTTGAAAAATCTGAGAGTATATCTCTCATCTTTCTATTCAATTACCGTGTGATGCCGGCCTAGAATAGCATTACCCCATTTCTTACTCATGGGTGTCGTAAGAGGCGACTAAGGGACTCGAGGGTGTGTATTGCAATTTTAGGCGATGGGCTGACAACCTGTCACTATAGTGATACACAGCTATCTGATTGACCCTCAAACTTTTGTCAGACGTGGTGTTAATATCCGTTTTACGGCCGTTAACGCTCTGCCTACCCCGTAAGGGATGTGGGCGTGATTTATGTATGTATGTATGTATGTTTCTATTCAAACTCATGATAATTTGTAGGTTAAATTTAATGTTTGTTTGAAAATACAACCAAAAAGGCCCCACAAGAGGATGTCTGCTATTTCAGTAACATCACCAACACCATAGAATTTAAATAAGAGGGCAAGTTAAATTCAATTACCTGCTTCCTGTTTCATATTATTTGAATCAGTGTAGGTTTTTAGCGTTGGTGTATTCCAGTATTCTTCACTGTTTATAACCTTTGTTATAACAAGATCTTCATATAAATGCTTCAATGTTGGATGAAGAGAGAGTAGTCTGAAAAAAAGACATTGATGTAGGCACATGAGTCTAAAAAAATAATTGAACTTTTAAAAAACCAAAAACAAACATTTAAATTTGTGATGACTATTAAATGAATTCATTTCGTGATCTCAATATATAAATGTTGAATGTTATTTTACAATTACTATTATTAAGAATCAGTATGTATGACTAAATATATACAATGTCATTAAAAATTGTGATCTTAGGTTTTTTTAAAAACTTGGTGAACATGCAGTATATTCCCAACTTACATACAAAACCAATGTTTGTTAAGGATTGGAAATCAAAACAAAAGGACACAAATAATGATAAGAATGTAATAGGATAATGATTTCAGTTTTTTGGGGCTTACTTTGACTTCATTTCTAGCTCTCCATCTATTTGCCTCTTGAATTTGGGAAGCAAATTTTGCAGCAAGCTCTTGACCTGGTCTCTATCTTTGGCCTGTGATTCTGCTCCAGCCGGATTAACAAAGTGAAAAGTAGAACATGTGCCATCATGCAATACAACTTGTAGTTGTACTTTGCTTTTTCCTGCCGGTGAAATTTTTTGAGCTGAAACAGTAATTTTTATCAATTATCAACCACAAAGATGAACCTACATATATTGTCCTGGGCCTAAGTTACTTATTGTTTGAACAATAAAATTTACATACAATTACGTGGAAATTATGTGTAAAAATGGTAGTCCAAATCAATTTGTGTAAGGAACACCTTCCCAAATACTGAAAGGGTGTGTATTTTGCATTAGGTCCTTAGGTGATACATTTATCTTCATAGAACACTATAATGGAATTTGTTCAATGTACTAACAATATCTTTATAAAAGCAGCTCCCTAAGTGCACTTCAACCATCCAATTGAAGCCATTTGTTTTACGCCACAGTTTATATTTATATATACTTACTTTTTATGTCGGCGTATTTGTGAGATACTGCTACAGTGTCTCTGTTCTCCAGCATCCAGGCTAATCTCTGGTTCATGACATAGAGAGTTCCATCACCCTTTTTGTACCTCACATGACCCACACTTAGCAACACGTCCTCTGAAGATGTAGTCATTTTATCACTAGTCCACTTATCTTCTAATCCAAAAGACACTAGGTATATTGATGAAAAAGTTGTATAAAACATAAAACTAACTACGAGACTCGCAACTTGTGGCAGTCGTGGGCTTATTCAAAACCTATTTTATACCCACTCCTAGTAACAAATATTTTTTACAAAGAACATGTGCAGTAACTGATTTTATTTAAAGATATATCAGCTATAATTTCAGTACAAAATGTTTCAATCCTTAGCAAATTCTAATCCTACAAAACACATTCTACCTCAGTCGACCATTTTTGCGGTTGGTTTGGTTTGATTGATGTTTTTTTTTTAATAATATTTCGTTGACGTAAAAATGGCAAAGAAAAAGGGAATAGTGAGCCAGGATACTTTAACTGGAGTTGATAGAACGTATTACACCATCTTTATCGGCGGCGCGATTCTAAGCGTGCACACTTCCATGTAGGGTTACTTACCCAATGGGTCAACTGCGTCAACTGTCTTTCCGTCCGTAACCAATACCTGATGTTATCATCAAACTACAGGCTACAATTTTATGGGAGAAATTCTATGCTCATGTTAACTGGTAACGCAATGAACTGTAATTTCATAACATAGGTACAGACTGCATTTTTAAACTGTGATAGTTACAAATTTGAAATTTTTTACAGATGCCGTATTTTTGTTGCCGCTATAACAGCAAATAATAAATTAAAAATATCGAATAAAAATTAATGGCCCCATCAGCCCCATGACATTCCATACAAAAACTGAAAGTTTATCAATTCAATCCAATAGGTTCGAAAGCTATATTAACAGAAGAACGATAATACTTAGACAGTCGAAATATCCACCTAAATAAAATTGTTGCAACTATAACAACAAACACAAAAAATCTGAATAAAATTTATATTTAAGGGGCTCCCATATAAAACACATATAATGGTACGGGACCCTTTGTGCACGATTCCAACTCGCACTTGGCTCATTTTTGTTTTTTTCGTCAGTGTATAAACGTACGAGTTGCACGCGCCACGCAGATGCTTTTATTCGGACTTTAGTGTAATCAAACCTTTAAAATATAGTTATATCCTCCTCTCTTTTTCGCTCTAACCTGTGCCCTAACGTAACGCCCTACAAAGTTTGTTGAACGCGGTCTTAAGAATGCGCCGCCATTTCGATCGGATATTTTTCCTTCTTGACATTGACAACCCAAAATGCAATCATGGCGCACGGGCCACTGTGTTTTTAGAACGCTGATCAATTTTTACGTAAAAACTTCACTAATTCAGATTGTAATTGACTTATGCGTATTCATAAATTGTCAGTGAATTTTTGAGATCATAATAACGCATACATGTGTGTGTTAAACTTGAAGATTACACCAATTTATACCAACGTCTTAGTACTACCAGACACTAGCAGGTAAAATCATGAGATTTGCTGGTTTTAGTCAATAAACTATTCTATACTACGATTACGATTACATATGAACCAAACGTTTTCGGTTTCTCATTACATATAAGTGATTATTTTTGTATTATATTATGACATCCTGACAATATTCGTTTGTTCCAGATAACTTTGTTGGTGTCATAATGTCAGAGCCATACGCCCGAGAGATACTGCGAAGGAATGTTGCGCAAATATGCCAAACTATCGGCTGGAATGGAATCACCTCCACACCACTGGACATTCTGGTTCACATATTGGAGAAGTACATACGAAGCCTTGGAACACAAGCCAACAGATATGCTGAACAATTCAACAGAACTGAACCCAATTTACATGACTTAGGATTAGTTTTTCGTGACCTGAATGTTCAGGTGCCTGAATTGGCAGAATATACACGATCTGTGCCACCAGTACCACCACCTGTTTACATCGACAAGTTTCCAAAACCAAAAGAGTCTAACCTAAATTTCTTGAAACCTGGTAGTCATGAAGTGGTCACCAGGCCAATGCATGTCCATGAACATTTGCCACCAATGTATCCAGAGAAAGAAAGGGATACTCCTGCTGTTGCCGGAACTGTTGAAATTCAACAAAATGGTGTTGATAATACTGACACTAATAATGCCACTTGTCCAAGTCCAGAGATTTCAGTTACTGATAGCCCTGAGAAACCAAAAGAACTATTTAAAAGACCTACTGATCCTGTTTCTGTGCCAAACAGTAAAAGACCAAGATTACGACTTGATGAAGAAGAGAGGACAAGAGAAATTAGTAGTGTGATGATGACAATGTCAGGCTTTTTATCTCCAGCAAGAGAAGGAAAGCTTCCAGAAGCTCGCCCTCCAACAGTTATATTGGAAAAACACTATGACAAACATAAAGTAAATTCACATCATCCACATCCTGCTAAAGTACCAATTATAGACAAAACTGATAAAAAATCAAAGAAGAACAAAATATTGAATGGAAAAATCATGAAAAGCAAAAGGAAAGATAAAAGCCATAAAGGCGAAAGTAGCAAATCTAAAGATAGTAGTAAATTAAACAAATACCCTCCCAGCTATAAAGGAAAGCCTAAAGATGCACGCCAAGCATCTAGTTTGACACCTTTATCAAAAGCAGCAAAGGGACTGTCACCCTCTTCAAAATCCACAATGCCACCTCCACAACTGATTCCTGTACCAGAGCCAATAAAACCTGTTATCAAGCAAGAGCCTATTGATCCACCTTCACAAGCTGCCAAGAGCTCTACATCTAGTGAGGAAGCTATTCCGGTACCAAGGAAAATACCTATTTCAAAATCTCCACTTGTTTCAAACTTTGTTCCTGCAACAAAAACTCAAGCAAAGCCTTTGATACCAGAAACTGAAATCAAGAAAGAGATTGATGAAGAGGAGAAATTAGCTTCTCAACCAGATAGGTCAAAAATCAATATTTTTAAAAGAATATCAAATAAATCAAAAGAAGACAAAAGTGTCTCTGAAGCTGTCACAGAAAAAACACAGTCTGATAATATGATCTCAAAAATGCAGAATCCTGCACAGGATAATACAAGCTATACAAAAAAGAATGAAAGTCCTGGAACAAAACTAGAAGAGACAATTGTGAATAATAATGACACCATGGCTGTAGATTTGTCTAAGGAGTTTGACCTGAGAGCGCATGAGGTTATTAATGTTGATGAAGATTCTTTTGACAGTAATGCAGCACCTATAGCAAAATTTTCGCATTCAAATGCTCCATCTAGTGATCTTGGCGCATCAGTATCAAAGTCATTACAATCACCTTATTCCAAAGATATACCTAATGTCAGTTCAAAAGTTAAAAAGGAGAAGAAACATAAAGATAAAAAGGGTAAAGCAGCAAAACTTGAAGCTAAACTACTAAAGAAACAACAACAACAACTGGCTTTAGAAATGGCTCAAGCTGAGAAGCAAAGTTCGAAATTGGGGAAGCCACCTAAATCTAGCAGGCCAAAGAATGAATCTAAGGCACCCCAAATGTCTTCGGGATTTTCATTTCCCTGCCACTTTCCTACTATGCCTCCAGGAAGAAAAAATGTGATGCCTGGACCTGGTTTAATACCAACCCCAGGACTGATGGGCAATGATTTTTTTTCGTTAGCTAATAATCCTGCTTTAAGAGGAATACCATCTTCAAACTTACCTATTAATCCATTCGCACTAGGTGCAGGTGGGCCTGGTCTTATTCCTGGTCCTAGCTACTTACCAGGTGGTCTTGGATCTGGATTACCTAATTCTCCAATGTCTATGGGAAATTATCCTCATTCCTCGCGTTCTTCATCAGTGAAGATACCTCCAATGCTTCGACGTCCCAGTCTAGAAGTAATTCCTGTCGATAACGATGATGAACGAGGCATTCATAAGTCGCCCATAATGGTACGTGATAAAGATCGTCATGAAAAGCACAAATCGCCCACCATTCCAAATATTCTTCAAAAACACAAATCAAAATCTCACAAAGATTATAAATCATTATTTAAAATGCCACCAGTGCAACCAGATATAACAATTGAATTAAATCCTCCAAAGGATGTCCCTAAACCTGAACGTCTTAGGGTACCAACACCACCAGCACCAAGGACACCTACTCCAGAGCCAATCATCCAGCCAAAGCCAGAACCAATCTCAGAACAAATTGAAACACCATCATCTGAAGTTTCTCAACCAAAAGAAAGTGAAATTTCAGATAAGAAAAAAGATAAATCTCATAAAAAAGATAAAAAGGATAAAGATGTAACAAAGATCAAAAAGAAGAAAGATAAAAAGGATAAAAATAAAGATAAAACAGAAAAGAAACGCGATAAAGAAGAGAGACATGAACTGAAAGAGAAACTTAAAAAAGAGAAAAAAGAAAAAAAGAAAGAAAAATCTGGAGATGGTTTAGTCCCTAAACTAACCTTAAAATTGGGCTCATCTAACTCGAATTCACCAATGCCACCAAGTTCACCTGATGTTTTTAAATTGAACATAAAACCAGTAGTGAAGAAAGAAGAAGAAGAAAGTGTAATTGAGAAAAAGAAACCTGTATCTAGGGAGCACAGCCGCTCTCCTGAACTAGCCCAGATATCTGCTTTGGTGACAAGGCCGCCCAAACCGCCCAAGCCATCAAAGCAAAATCATATTCCTGATATGGAGGCCCAGTCTTCGCCTCCACCTTCTGGAAGTTCACCCACTCGAAAGAATCGTCCTCCTTCAAGCCATTCCAAGTACAAGAGGATTCTTATTAAACCATTATCAAAGAAACGACATTTTGACGACGATATGGCTTCAATGTCTGAAGAACCTCAACCTCCTCAGCCAATTGATAAGACTTCTGGCCAATTACCCACTCCATACTACGTCGACGATCAGGGAAATAAAATATGGGTTTGTCCTGCCTGCGGCAGGCCCGATAATGGGTCGGACATGATCGGTTGTGATGGATGTGACGGATGGTACCACTGGGTGTGCGTCGGTATAACCGAAGATCCAGGCGCGACGGAAGACTGGTTCTGCAAGTCGTGTATTGCTAAACGCACTGCGATGGTGCTTACAGGTCAATCTTCCGCCAAAAAGCGGGGAAGAAAACCTAAAGGAGGAAAAAGCAGAGACTGTAACTGAAGGACCTTTCATTATTAATGAGATTAGATGTAATTTTCCGGATACGAGTAAATGGGATGCGAATTGTTAAAGGATTAATTGTTGAATGATATCATGAAGAATTTTTTCATCATTTATAATGTTTTATCATAAGCTAGACTTAAGCATAGATGATAATTTAAATAATGACATAAAATGTTGAACATAAAGTAATGTAGTTACTAACTGTAATATTTACCCTAATTTTTAATATTTTGTTACTTTCCCTTCTTTATTTTCTCTGTCTCTCGTTTAGATCAAGAAAGTGCGAGCATGTTTTACACAGCTTGCGTGTAAACATAGAGTAATATAAGTTTTTTTTTATATTGTACAAAAACTGAATTTACTTAAGAAATCAGTGGTGTATAAAACTGTAGTGAATATTTAAATAAACAGACAGCTGGAAGTAATTTCAGCTAATATTTGAATATTTTCATATTATAATTTTAATTTAATCCTGTTTTTTGTTGAAATTATATCTTCATAAAATCATAATGTACAGGGAGGCACAGTCACGCAAGGAAGATAATTTTTATTTGTAAGTATATAGAATTTATTGTGGCGCGAGAGTGCCTCCCCTTATAGACATAATTTATGTGGAGTTGGGCGGCATCGGCAAAATGTAAAATATTGGTTTTAGCCAGTGGCCAATTAAATATAATATTATTGGTACGTGTATCTATGGTCGTATATTTTTTTACTACTCTACGACGGTCCCTGACGAAAATGTCCAAATTAGTGCTGCTTTCACAATCCCATCCATGAAACACTAGAAAAAACGACAAATCAAGATAGAAGTCAAGATGTGATTTGTCTGCGATAGTAACACATCTTACACTGATTTTGTGAAATTTTAAAGTGTAGGTATTTGAAACACATCAGACTTGAATAATGATCTATCAGTTTTTAGATTATTTATTTTCCAGCAACAACATTATTAGGTATTTCACTAGTGGCCTGCCGTGAAACCGACCTTTTTCCCGCGGGAATAAGATAATTTCCCGTATAAAATCATCAGGAATAATGTAGAATTGTAATGGTTAATTTTTTTTTATCGATCTAGTAGTTTCGGAGCAATCAAATCTATCCTCATAATTAGTGTAGATTGGATGAGTGAGTAGGTCTAGGTATGCCGCTGCGCCGGTTACGTCCTTCTTGGATTCGTACCTATATATTCTTACTCTAGTTTGCTTTAGCTAGTTACTTTTACATATAGGTACATTAAAACTTCTCTTCTGCTGGCCGGACGTAGGCCTCTTCAATAGTTTAATATTAATTATTATATCATCGATTCATGCCTGGTATTTTGTAGGTAGGAATATTATGCCATAATGTATTTAACTTACGATAGGTAGATAGGATCCTTCCATTGTTCACTCCTTGTTTCTCCTCTGCTGCCCAATTCCCAAATTGGTAGATTACCTACAGTCACAACTTACCAACTCTAGCTGTGATGTCTACCCTACCTTACCTACCTACCTATATAAGGTGAAAAAAATAACTGTTTTGATCTATTCCTTGTTCAGTTTCATGGACTGGTTCACCCCTTGAAATATTTGCACCATTTTTTTTATTCAACTTTTACATGTCAAAATTAGTACTAATAAAAATGTACCGAACGACCGAAGGTAGAATTCACTCAATCTAATTTTTAAAGACACTCGAAGGGTTACAGCTGCTGACGATTATACCTACGCACCTATAGGGTGTAGTGTGGACAGACAGTGTAGTAGCGCTGTTGGTAGTAGGTATAGTAGGCAGGCGTTCAGTCCTATAGGTATTTTTACTTTTCGCTATCTATCATCCTGCAGGTATATTACTATAACTATAATATATGTTCAGTTTCATGGTCTGAATACACCCTGTAAGTATTCGGAGGGCTGTCCATTACACCCTGTATATACAATTATATGAACTACTTGGGTACCTACGCTACGACACAGCCTCTCCGATAGAGTAGCAGTAGGTAGGTACAGCGATGTTTCTTTACAAAATATATTAACTGCATTACCAATCTAGGTACATAATATACTTTATTCAAGTAGGTATCTATAGGAATGTAAACAAACTAGATAAAGACAGACAACAGTATAAACTGCGACAAAAAAGACAGAAAATGATAGCTGTCACTCAGCCATATAACACTACACATTCTTTTAAATACCGACTTGGAAAAAGTGCAAGTTATTTTATTAGGTATCTGAGTAGGTATTAAAGATTATATTCAATTCAATACTGAATCTATGTAGGTACCTACCTATAAGTGGGTAACGCAGTCGAAAACTCATTTGAGTTAGTACACAGGTAATTAATTAGGTCGAGCTTAATAATAGGGTAAGTATCAGCCCACTATGACAAGATTTTATGGAATATGTACCTAGCTACCTACTCACTTTTATTTTTTAACTACATGCATTATTTTATATGATAAGGTACTAAGTAGGTAGGTACCTAGGTACTACCTACTGCCAACAAATAAGCAGGAAAGCCCCAGTCTTACCTACACTCAAAGAACCTACCTACCTACATACTTAAATTTTGTCAACAGGAGTCAGTCAGATCAGTAACATTAATTTTGTATCATCATCATCATTGGCCTCACACGTCAATTTCGTATAATCTTACCAAAAATAGAGGATCCTAACCTTAAATACTAATGTTACCTCCATTTATTCTTGTTTGTAAATATGTAAGCTAATAAGCATGAAAAGCCTATTAATATTATTCTCTTTTTAACATCATACTTCACTTATCCAATGTTGATATTTTTATGAAACTATAACATAATAACAAATAGGGAGGTTTCCTTGTGTCAGTCTGTCAGTGCATCGCTGTGTTTAGATGTGTAAACAAGTGGTAATGTTATGTTGTTGTTCCTTTCTTCTACGGGCTAAATAATTTTTGATTTTCATGAATACCTACCTACTTTAATAGTTAAGTACCTATGTATATGCCTTTCCCTACTACGTCTAGCTAGAGCCATAGAGTTATTATCTATTCTTATGCTAGAGCAACCTAACCTAAATGCAGTATTGATTCGAGCAAACACAATGCTAGGTACAAGGCTACGTATAGAACTATAGCTACGTCTCACTCAATCTTGTAATAGACACAACCAAGGCTTTTTTCAATTTCATTTTATTCCTCTTATTCGACTACTTACTGTTTATTTTTGAACTATTAGGTAGGTACCTACCTACTTCTATACCGTACCAGCCTTGATTGAAATGTATGTATTTTGTGTAATTTCAGAGACTATAAGTAATTTTTGTAGGCATATAGGTACTGCACCTGCACTATTATGCTAAATAATGGAATATTAAAAAAACGTGTATTTTTTGCGAGTTTTAGTTGGCTCCTTAATTCAGATGTTTAGATTGAGGAGCCACTCAGTAGCGATATGTTTTGCTGCTAAATCCAGTATTCGAGTTGCATAATAATCTGCAATGTCTGGTGTGCTGGCAGATTTATGTTTTTAAACAAATAATCATTTTATATTTATTATTTTCTTATAGAGTATCTATTCATGCGGAATCATTTAATGAACGCCAAACTACCTTTGAGGCGCATACTAAAACTAAGCCGCAGATTTGGCAAACAACTCAAAAACTGCGTTAATAGTGAACGCCACATGGAAATGTAAGGTAATAGCTAAAAAGTTTTATGGAGTGTTTCCACCTAAGAGCAACTAAAATTCTACATTAGTTCATCACTTGAATCGTGGATAGGCTGGTATTGAATTTTGAACAAAATTCTCGAAGAGCGTAAATGATTTTTGTTTATCATCGGTGTGAAAAAAACAAGGCTCCTGTTTCAAGATAATTTGCTACATAATGGCAGGAATTTTTATAAAAAATTTAATCTGCTTAGTTAGGTATGTATAAAATGATATATTGATTATTCACTAGGCATAATGTAAAATATAAATCTGCCACCAAACAGCCTGTGCTATGCTGCTAAATAATAGTGAGAACAGATTAAAAAATCTAATGTGGCTCCTCAATCCAAAACGTAAGTTCAATAAATAATGTAATAAAATAAAAATCAGATGCATGATTTTTGCAAAGGACTATTAAATTGCAGCTGCTAAGCAGAAAGCTAGAACATTAAATTCGCCAGAGCATGTAAATTAGGAATACTTATTTACTATCATATGAATGTAATTGTTTGGTAAAAAATCTAATTAATTTGAAAAGTAGGTAAATAGTAAACAAGAATAGAAAGAAAACACTGAAAATAACACGAATTTATTTAATTTACAAAATCAGCATGTTAACAAAATACAAGCAATTGAATGAAACTGTTAAAGCGATAAATATAGTTATTTTTACACGGTAAGAAATGCAAACAGTCTTGTGCTATTGTACTAAACACATTTTGATTGGTGTACTGTTTTATGATCTTGAGACAACGATCCATTTTCCTTGATATAATGCGAATAACTGACTGACATCCTTCTCAGTTCGATATTTTCAGACTACAACAAACAAATCTAAGTTACAAAAAAACCCTTTTAGTCTTAAAAGGTAAATGTATTTGATTCACGTAAATCTGACCTAAAAACAACAATCTACGATGATGAATACCTACAGGTTTCTAACTTATTTTTTACTGGATTTTGCACCTGGAGTTGGCGTGGGTATGCTATCCTCTGGAGCGTCTGTTTTCTTATCTTTGTTCCAATTTTTCAAACCTTCCGGTAAAGATGTGTCTTCATCTAGAGAACCTGTGCCTTCTACGAATTCCTCGTACGTGCTCTTTTCTGGGAATGGCCTAGGTCCCAACAATTCAATCATGTCCTCTCTACTTAGAATCTCTTGTTTTAATAATCTTTCGGCAACTTTCTCGATGTTTGGCTTATGTTGCGTCAATAAATCAGTGGTATGTTTGTGCGCGCTATCAATTAATTCCCTTACTTCAGAATCGATTAATTCTGCTGTTTTTTCAGAGTAAGGTTTGTCAATCACCATCTCACCGGGCTTGGGCATTTCAAAAGATACATTGCCGACTTTCGCATTCATACCATAGTGGACGATTTGAGCGTAGGCACTTTGTGTGATTTTTTTCAAATCGTCTTGAGCGCCAGTAGTGATTCTACCGAAAAATATTTCTTCGCTTACTCTTCCACCAAGAGTCATACACATTCGATCGAATAGTTGTTCTTTGCTGTACAGGTACTGTTCTTTGGGCAGGTACTGAGCATATCCCAAGCCCTTACCCCGAGGAATTATTGAAACTTTCAACAGAGGATCAGCGTGTTGTAAAAACCAGCCAGCTACAGCATGACCAGCTTCATGATATGCAACAATTTTTCTTTCATCAGGTTGGAGCACGTTTGATTTTTTCTCCATACCAGCTACAACGCGTTCTATGGCCTTTTCAAAGCTCTTCATGTTGATATCATTGGCTAATTCTCTTGCAGCGATAAGAGCTGCTTCATTGCATACATTAGCAATGTCGGCTCCAGTAAAACCTGAAATATATCAGATTAAATAAAAGCACATGTACATTAACAAAAAGAAAATAATTAGTGTTATGCAATTTGTTGGTACATAACTATTTATTACTTCAGGGATAGATTCGAGGTAAAGAACAAATACATCTTCACTGAAAAGGTTAAGGTGCGATTACATATCCTAATTTGGCGTTCCATTTCTGGTTATTATTATTAGGATAGGTAATTGCTGCTTAACTCTTTATCTTAGAATGCGAAATGCTCATAAATTTTTTGTACCTATAGGTAGGTACTCGCAATTGATTTATTTTTCTCGACAAGGTAACGTTTAGATTAATCGAAAATCTGAAATCTAATAATAGATCCTTACAAATTTGCAAGGATCTATTATTAGATTTTCAGACTTTCAGCTAGAAGATATAGACCAGTTGTTCAATATTTTATTTTAGTGCTTGCGGTAGACCACACGTATACACACACGTTGCTGATGCTGCAAGTGAAGGTACAGTTATGAATGAAAATCGGTACTATTAATGTTTAGGCTAAAAGAAATTATTTGACCTGCAGCTGGAAAAAATGGTTTGAAAAAACAGAGAGGGGGTTATGATATGAAGTCAATTTCTATTTTAGATGGAAAAAATTGCTTTGAAACATATCGTGTGAGTGATAGGGCGTTTTAAGTTGACTCTTTAAATATATGTGATATATTTTTACAATAATGTGATAAAATTTTTCAACTAACAAGTCATATGTTTTCATACCAGACACGATATATTTCAGAACAATAAATCTATTTTCTCCCATACACAAAGAAAAAAACGTCGTAACTCCGCTGTTATTATTTTTTCCTACTACGGGTCCAATTGATTTTTTGAGCCTGAAGATCAATCGTAACGTTTTTCATTACTATATCTTCCGAGCCGCGAGGAGTATTTACAGCATGATACAAATGTACAGAAATATTCGCAACGCAATTTTCCAAGCTCGAATTTTCTTTGACATACATATGCTATCTTAACTTAATTAGCCTATATTGTCGCGCAGGTATGCAATTTTTTTAACAAGCTTTAGTTAGTAGACAAATTGGTACAAGTAAATACAATGCTTTTCAATAAACCTACGCAAAAGACTAGGTACGATTTGGGTTTTTTATACAGGGTGTAAGGGACGGTGTACCGAAAACTTTGCAGGCATGATCAGACCATAAAACTGAACAACTTTTACTATGAAGCCTATGTTGGGAAACGAAATTTTTTTTTCGAGTTTTCATACAAAGTCAGTCAGCTGATCGGAAATTTTGTATGGGAGGTCGAAAAATTTTTCTCGTTTACCAACATAGCTTCCATAGAAAAAGTTGTTCAGTTTCATGGTCTGATCATGCCTGCAAAGTTTTCGGTACACCGTCCCTTACACCCCGTATATATATAATATTTAATATATATATTGGACACACTATCAAAGAAATTGAAGTAACACACAGAAAGAGAAATGATGGGCGCATAGCCATGTCGCATCGCATCTTTAATAAGGTGTCTTTTTACAGATCAAAAAAGTTATAAGTTTTATACAATAGATAGCGTTAATCATCTAGCTAGGGGCTTCTCGACTATTCACGCAAGGTATAAAAAATTGCGTTCTTGTAGTAGGCAGTTGAAAAACTTAGACAACAGGGTTCTTCGGGTTGTTGGTCGTGTCCTTCACGATAAGAAGAAAAATACAACTCAACTCAGATAATAAACGCCATCTATCCATGATTTATAGTAGTATTTTCTTTTTAAACATCTGTCAAAAAGGCCTTGCTTACTGAAAAAGCAGGCAGAACTTTTTGTGTCAACCAGCATATCTTTCTCTTTGATTGTAATAATAATATTATAGAAAGAGAGAAAATATTGTGTCTATTCATAGGGTTACATTAACATCTTCTACAAGTATCATTAGTATTAAGTAAACATTTGCATTAACCAAAGAAAAAAATGTAGATCAGGCAATAAAAAATTGTAAAGCTAAAAAAATATTATAAAACAAGCTTTTATTTATTTGAGTGCACTAAAATGAAAAAAAAAAAACATGTATTTGAAGAGTGGTTGGCAAGACGATTCCAACGAGCCTAAACTCGATAGGGTTACGTTGTTTCATCTCTGAGATGCTATGACCACCGTCCGGCTCCATCATCAGACCCTAGCTGTCATGTATTTGAAAAGTGCTTGGCTAAACGAGCCTAAACTCGATAGGGGTACGTAGTTTCATTTCTAAGATGCTATGTCCACCTTCCGGCTTCATCATCAGACCCTTGGCAAGACGATTCCAACGAGCCCAAACTCGATAGAGGTACGTAGTTTCATCTCTGAGATGCTATGACCACCTTCCGGCTCCATCATCAGACCCTGGCTACCATATATTTGAAGAGTGGTTGGCAAGACGATTGCAACGAGCCACAAAGTAAGTATTGGCGGCTGCGCGTGAACGAGCCCAAACTCGATAGGGGTACATAGTTTAATCTCTGAGATGCTATGTCCACCTTCCGGCTCCATCATCATATCAGCTTTTTGAAATCATAATACTGTCACCTAATTTACATCTCTAATAATTTAGATCAATCGGAAGTCGTTAAGTGGCGCAAATATTGCTTCCATGATTTGACCCGTACAAACTAACAAATGAACACAGCAAGTCAAATAAAAGCTTGTAAAATGGAGAAGAAAGATGGATCACCCATACTCATCATCTAATCTACATACTAATCAGATTTTTATTAAATTATTATACTTAGAATAGCATCATCCCATTTCTTTCCCGTTGGATTCGTAGGAGGCGACTAAGGGACTCGAGGGTGTGCATTGCAATTTTAGGCGATGGGTTGACAACCTGTCTCTATGGCGGTACACAATTTTCCGAATGACCCTCAAATATTTGTCAGAAGTGGCGTAAATGACCGTTTTTGGAGCCGTTTACACTCTGCCTAACACGCATGGGATATAGGCGTGTTATATGTATATATGTATGTATGGTCAAGAGTACCCTTAATCGACGAGCATGCATGAAGAGATTGATGAATGTAGAGCAGGCGAAAAAAGTATGCCAGGATCGTAGTAAGTGAAAGGAAGTAGTCTCTGCTTACCCCTCCGGGAAAGAGGCGTGATTTATGTATGTATTAAACCGTTAATAATAAATATTCTGGACAATACACACAGCGCCATCTAGCCCCAAACTAAGCAAAGCTTGTACTATGGGAACTATATAGCTGATGTGTACTTAAATAGTTTATTTTTTGGTAAATAAATACATAATATACATAGAAACACCCAGACTTAACACAAATAATTATCTGAAAATGACTAATCAAATATTTGTGTCATGTAGGAATCGAACCCACGACCATCGGCGTAGAAGGCAGGGGTACTATCCGCTACGCCATCGGGTCAGTCAAAGGAGTTATAATAATCACTGAGGGCAAAAATTTATCTCTTCTGTGTTTCTCTTTCCTTATTAGAAGAAGTTACATAGGTAGAGATACCGACAACTGGCGCTATAACTATTGGAGTTGTTCTGGGAAGAACGGATTGGACTGAATCTACCCGGCACGTGCCGGTAGTTCCCAATGGGGAACAAATGAGGAACATCCGCGCCCCCCCGGCGGGGGCGTCGGTTGCTTAAGGAGATTTTGGAGTGTGATCTACTCTCAATGGCTGCAGCAGCGGCTATCGTCATCATTTTCCGAAAGGACGTGTCTGGGACGCCGTTTAAAACGTGAGGTTGGATGGGGGAAGTAGTTAGACGCGGCAACTAATAAGGGGTTTTTATGGTGGGGGAGCGTTGTCCAAGAAGGGACGAGACGCTTCCTTCATAAATACGCTTTATTTAATGGTAGGGAGACCTAAGTCGATATGGAGGTTGGCGTTCCCCATATACCAGGGCGCCCCGGTAACATTGTGCATGAAACGGTTTTGGATGACCTGCAGCATATTCTTTAAGCTAAGTCTGGAGTCGAGGGTGACTACTAGATACTTGGTCTCTTTGACCCCGGGGATGAGCCAGCCGAAAAGCTTTACAGCGTTCAGCCGGTTTCAGCCTCTACGAAAGTGCACGACTGCATTTTTTTCGGGATTGACCTCGATTCTCCCTTTGTGGAATCAGCTCCTGAGGGAGTCTAGTGCACTCTGGAGAATCTTAACTAGTTTTTCATGGTTACGGTGGGAGCAGTGAGCATGATACTGCGCCTCCGCATGCCATTTTAAGGAAAATCTGACCAGTTATTCTAACCATCTGCTTCTGGGCCGCCCGCAACGCCGTCTGTCTGCTCTTGGAAACCATTCAGTAGTGCCCATAGTTTATAAGTCATGTGGCAGACATGACTGGCCGAACCCCACTTAGCTTTGCGGCCGCATGGGCTACATCAATCAACAATTTGCATCTTCGAATGCAGTATAGTATTTCAGACCCAACCCACAAGTTTCAGACATAGTACACCTTGCTTAATTTCTGGCTGACATACTTTAAGCAGAGCTTTAGAGTTTTTATCAATGACCATGTCTCTGTCCCATATGGGCCGCCCCAGAGCAAGAGCACTTTTGACTAGAAAGTCGATAAGGGACTCTCATATTTGAAATAAAAGTGACATTGCCTAGATTGACAAGGCTCCCACACGGTCGCACGGCGGCAACCGGTGGAGTTTGTCATCTTAGCAAATGTCGTTTTTATTTCAATTACATATGGTTCTTTATTGAATTTATACGAAAAGAGCTCAAGCTGTTGCTCAACATATGATTGGTCTGCAGCTATTTGTGACTTTCAGGAGAATACATATCCTATCATAGAATACTTTCATAAAATAACTTTCATAAATAATAAAGTACCAAGTAGTGATGAATGAATATTCATAATTTTCAATTTAAAGACATATAAGGTTAATAAAGTTAAAATCAAACAAGTAAATTAATTTACTCATGTTTACAAATCACACTAACCCTAAAATCACTTGATTTTAATTGGTGCTATGACACATCAGATAAAGTTTAGATAAATGGATTGCACCATTTGCTTACGAATTTGTGTTCAACTCGAGATTGCCGCTAAACCATAGGACAATAGGTGCTAAATGTGCTAATTATCCAAAAACTGTATATACACAATGTCAATAGCAAATATTTGCAATCGCAAGTTTTCACAAAGTGACATTCATAACATCACTAGTAACCAAGGACTACATTACAGACCTTCAAAGAATTATATGCTGCATTATCCCTAAATTAGACTACTTTTTATGGGGGGAAAACTCATGCTACCCAAGGGAAAATAGATTGCAACTAGTGAAACCACTGCAATCTTACAGTATTAATATTAAAAAATGTTATGAAAATGTAAAAGATAAATATTTACCTGGTGTTAAAGCAGCCATCTTGCGTGCTAAATTCTCTTTATTCAAACTGGTTTTTAAAGGACCAAGGTGCACCTTGAAAATAGAAGCTCGTCCTTTGATGTCTGGGGCTGGCACAAAAATTTGCCTGTCAAATCTGCCAGGTCTCAGTAGAGCTTTATCCAAAATATCCACTCTGTTGGTAGCAGCTAACACCACAACATTTGTCGTAGTATTGAAACCATCCATTTCCACTAGGAGCTGGTTGAGAGTATTTTCCTGTTCAGAATGCCCCCCAAAGCTGCGCCCTCCTCTTTTTCTACCCACAGCATCAATTTCATCAATAAACAGAATACATGGTGCATGTTTGCGAGCCATTGAAAACATGTCTCTAACTCTGGAAGGACCCACACCAACAAACATCTCTAAGAACTCTGATCCAGAAACCGTTATAAATGGGACATTAGCCTCACCTGCTGTTGCTTTAGCCAGTAGAGTTTTACCAGTTCCAGGAGGGCCTGTCAATAGGGCTCCTTTGGGGATCTTTGCACCCAAATCAATATACTGTTGGGGATTCTTTAGAAAATTAACAAATTCCATAATTTCAATTTTAGCTTCCTCACAGCCAGCTACATCTTTGAATTTAACTCCTATGTCAGTAGGGTTGATGAGCTTAGCTGTAGAATCCATAACACCACCAAAGAGACCTCCACCTTTGCGCCCTCCCCTGCCCATCATATCAGCTGATCGCCTCATCATATAAATTAAGAACCCAATTATGAGTAGGGTTGGAAGCATACCAGTTAAACTAGCTGCTTCTACCTCAGTTTTATAAATGACAGGAAGAAAATTTGGTGGATCAACATTCATTTCTACTTGGGCATTTTCTAAATTCCTTTCAAAAGAATCTACACTTCCAATTGCAAACCATATGATTTTTCCTTCCAATGATGATCCAGGTTGTAACTTCACTCTTACCCATTTTTTGTTTATAACTTCTAGTTTTTCTACAGTGCCCTTGTTAAGATACAAGTTAACGAAATCTCTCCAACTTATCTCTCTGTATCGAAGCTGAAAGTATGCAATGGATCCTAGTAATGTGACAACTCCAACTGCCCCAAACATCATCCACTTCTCTCGATCCTGACCTTCGTACGGTGGTCGACTTCCAGAGCCCCTGCCTCCGGCAGGAGAAAACATGTTCATATTCCATTTATCCTGAGAAGAACTGGGTTTTGATGGTGAGCTTCTAGACGGTGCTGGCGCGTCATCTCTTTTGTCCTCTGATTTAGATTGCTTCTTACTAGTAGGTGGTTCGAAGTACTTTTCAAAGCCTTTGGGCGGTTTCTTGCACAACTCATACCATTGGTTGAGTACAGTGTCGAGAGCAGGGACACCGACTGGTTTTAGATTTTGACCACTAAAATGCAGCTTTCCAAGCACTGAATGTGTAAGCCTGATACCTCTCCACATATTGATAAAATAAAAATTCTATTTACGATTAGTAATTTGTTTGGTATGTTACAATTCTTTATGAAATTAAATCACTCTGAAAATGTCACACATTCATGGTTATGAAAATGGTTAGCTCTAGATAACATAACCTGTTTATGACAGAACAAAAGACAAGGAAGGAGGGAATGGGCGTGCGAGTCATTAGCGTTGTGGGTGCGGGACAAAGTGCGGGAGCGCAACGATTATAAAGGTCGTACCAAACCCAATGCGTGGTGTGTGACTTGTGTTGTGAGTTGGTTGTGAGTGGCCCCTGCCCATGGGTTTTAAACTCTAAACAACAGGTCGAAGTACTAACCAACTTATGTTAGTACGCAACCAAACTGAGCTATCACCATTTTTAAATTGGTCGGATTATACATAAAATTATTTTGGTTCTAATCACGAGATGGCGTTATTCCAAAACAAAACCTGTGGATGTAGATCTTTTATTTGATATGGTATCACAATTTTTTTTTTCTAACATGGCAACACCGTTTATGGCATTGACGTATTACACCTCTATTTACGCAGAAATATAGCAATCGAAATAGTATTTCTAGACAAATCAATTAGCTCAAGGCTTCATTTATCTATTTTTGTATAGTATTTATTGTATTTTGTAATAAAAAAATACAAGCAATTAAAAAAAAAAAAAAAAAAAGAAGTTTAATGTAAAAAAAAATATATAATGGAACGTTTTCTCCGCCATTTTGTTTGATTGACATTAGGTTTTGCGTGGTATTTTTGTTTTGTTGTGATCTATGCGCTTGCGCCGATGGATGTGTTTTCTGGATTTCTTTCGATTTTTGCGACGACCCGGCTCTCTTTTGGACATCGAAGATTCTCTCAACGATTTACTTGGCTAAACATAAGGACTTTGATCGAACTGCTTCAACGACTGGACTCACGCTTGAAAAACTGGACCCTGCTGCTGCTACTGATTTGGATTTTTGTGACTATGTCAATCAAAAAGTGCTCTGTTCCCAACTGCGAAAAAAGCCGTAAGTCAGCCTTACAGTAAATACCTTAAAAATAGACAGAAGACTAACCTGAATCAAATTAATTAAAATAACCTCTAATAAACTGTTTAAATGTGTTAGGTTTCTAAATTCTGTATAGGTATAATAATAATTGATGTAAGCTGGGTATTAGTAATAATTAGTAGGCGCTAAGGGAGAAGAACCAAGAACAACTTTCAACTATTTTATTTAAACAAGCCCATTTAGCATATCCTGCCCCGAAAAGTATACTCTGACCAAAATGTCTTCTATGTAGGTATCTCATATTGTTCATTCAAATGTTATTTTCAGGTGCAGAAAATACCATACTGCACGTGTTTCCAAATCCTGTTCACGATTTGCAAAGGTTTAACACTTGGAAGAATGCCATTGGGGGTGAAATTACATCAATGGATAATGATGTTATCTTCAAGCTGCGAAGAGTTTGTCATAACCATTTTGAGTCCAAATATTATACTAGAAGCAAACGATTGAGTTCAAATGCAGTACCTACATTGCATTTATCTGGTAAGTATTATTTTAATATGAATTATTCTACTTATTTTTCATTTTCTTAGTGTACTTTGACATGGTGCAGTAGTAGTATGACTGCCGCAACACAAAGGTTCTAGGATCGATTCCTGGTAGGTTATTCACAAAGTTGATATTTATCACTATCACAACACAACTTTTTCTAAGGTTTAATTACACAAAGTAAAGTATCGACTTGGTGCCCCACACGAAAAGAAGAAAGGTATACCCGCAGTATGTCCAACTTTTGGCATACCTCTGCTGATTTGCTACTTTGATTTTGTTTAAGGTTTTTCGATTGGTGTGAGAATCCCTTTACAAAATATAACTGCCAGAGTGACAAATCGAAATGTGGAAATGAATCACCATGAACAAGAGGTCGCTCCCATACCATCTTCTTCGTCTCAGATGAATGCTTCATTGCTTTTGAAGGAACCTATTGTAGTACCACAGGACCCACCAGCATCAAAAGGTAATTAAAATTTATGCAGTCAATTTGTCAGTTAGGCTGATCAGGTCTCCTGATCTAACATTTATAAAGTCAGTCATGAATTTGTGATTTGGCTTAACTTTTATTTATGACACACTTTGATTACACGAGTGACTGTGATTAGGTCAAGCATTCTTTAGGTGTCAGTCTTTATGAGACCAACTGAATCTGTTGTATTCAACCTCAACTATTATCAATTTTTATTTTGTATTTATTTTCAGAACTATCCCTGAAGAAACCATTTCGATCTCCAGAACTTATTGCTCTAGGCAATAAAATAAAGCAGCTTCAAAAATCAAAAGACAATGCTGTAACAAAATTAAAAAAGGCTATGAAATTATCTGAGAATGAAACTTTTCAAAAGACTTTAAAGAAGTTCACTGCTGCTGCAATGATATTTACAATGCTACAATTCCGGGAAATTGGAAAGCATAAGTTGGGAAGACGGTTTAGCAAAGAAGAAAAAATTATGTCTTTGGCAATGTATAAACAGGGTCCTCGTGCCTACAGATGGATGAGAAAATTCTTTGTTTTGCCATCTCCATTGACCCTGAGCAAAATGATAACAACAGCAGCTATAAAACCAGGGATAAATGAAAATATTTTTAAACAATTAAAGAAAAAAGCAAGTAAAATGAGCGCTCACGAAAAATTGTGTATCCTGATGTTCGACGAAGTGGCTCTCACTGCTCATCTTGATTACAGCAAAAGAAGAGATACAGTTATTGGGTTTGTTGATAATGGGACAATAACAAAAAAAGAAATTGCTGATCATGCATTAGTGTTTATGATGAGGGGTATCCAAAAAAATTATAAGCAGCCTGTCGCCTACTCCTTCTGCTCAAAAACAACACCAAGAGAAGACTTGGTTATTCAAATAAAAAAGATTATTAAAAAACTTAATTCGACTGGCTTCAAAGTAATAGCCACAGTCTGCGACCAAGGGGCCACAAACGTGAGCGCAATTAATCACCTTATAAATGAAACAAAAGCAAACTACTTACGGCGCAACGAGGAAATGAAACACGCGGTATTTGAAATAGATGGAGAAGAAGTTATTCCTTTGTATGATGCACCGCACCTTCTAAAAGGAATACGGAACAATCTGTTGAATAAAGATTTAAATTGTAAAATCGATGGATCGGAAAAGACGGCAAAGTGGGAGCATATTATTAAATTATATAATCAAAACCCAGCTTACCAGGGCATCAGGCTATTGCCTAAACTAACAGATCGGCATGTCATCCCACAAAAAATTTCAAAGATGAAGGTGAAGTGCGCGAGCCAAGTATTCAGTCAAACTGTTGCAGTGAATATGGGATTTTTAGCAAGTAAGTAATCAATAAAAGTGTAGGCTTACTAGTTTGCATGTATGAAACAAAAAATAATTTTGTTATGTTTCTCCCTTTGGTTTTCCCAATAAAATATATGTTTTTTTCATGGCCATCCTATATAGATCCTATATATGTATAAAACCTGGTGTCCCTCTTTAAGAGGTCCAAAGAAATAAATCTAGATTCTGGACATCCTAACTACCAATCTACCATAAAAATTTGTTCAATATGTAAGATAAAAAATCAAGTGTAGTACTAATTAATATTAATAATTATGCTGATTGATAGAGCATTTTGTATGGAAGATCCATTTTTTCAAGTTTAAAATTGTGGCCTCTTATTTTGCAAAGTGTTTGCTTGCAATATTTAATGTGATCCTATGTTTCCTAGGTAAATCTAATTATTACAATTTTATATGTATTTTCAATTATTTCTCATGTTTTGTTTTTCATTCATTACAGACAATGGACTACTGCCACAGGAATGTAAACAAACAGCAGATGTTTTGCTATTCTTCGATGAACTTTTCGATTCCATGAATGGAAGTTATGTCAAGGGAAAAAAAAAAACAGGAAAAGCTCTTCTGGGACCAGTGACTCCAAGCTCATTACATAAAAAAGTGTGGATTAAAGCTAAAATAGTTCTAAAATCCATGTCATATATTACAGGTCATTCTCACACAGTAGTGCCCTCAATTAAAAATTGGCTTCTAACTATTGAAAATGTTGAGTACATGATCCAGAAATTAAAAGAGCAGTATGAGTTAACGTCACTTTATATGAGACATTTTAATCAGGACCCCCTTGAAAATTTTTTCGGCTGCATTCGAAGCCATGGCTACAGAAATACATCGCCCACATGCGCTGGCTTCGAAGCAGCCTATGCTTCTTTACTTGTTAATAATTTAAGCAATCAACACTCACCGGGGTCCAACTGCGAAGAAGATAAATGTAAAGTTTTTAGTACATTGAAAAATATTTTTTTTTATAAAAGTGACACGTTAACTCATACCAATGAAGTAGATTTCGAAGATGTATCTATTCAATTTATAGATTTAAAAACTAAAACTAATGACATAAAAGTTAAAGCACAGTTAGAATATGTGGCGGGGTATGTCGTAAAACAATTAAAACAAAAAGTATTTAAAAGCTGTCAGCAATGCAACTCAATATTTTCAAACCGAAACAAAGATGAATCTGTCATAAAATTTAAAGAGTACTTTAAAAACAGATATTTATTGACATACCCCAGCATCGAACTGCAAAAATGTTTTTCAAACATACAAGATGTAGTTATACATGTCATTAGGAAAAAAAGTGAAATTAATAATATTAAAACATACATAAGAACTTTGCTCTCTGTGGTCATGGACTATCATTTTATAAAATGTGAAAAACACAAGAAACAAATAATTTATAAAATAGAAGATATAACAATAAATTTATTATTATTTAACTGGGCCAAAGACACAAATAAGTTATTAAAAGGGGTAAGAAGTGACTGTGATGAGAATGATCCTGTACAGAAAATGTGTACACAATATTTCAAAAAAAGAATAAGTAAAAATAAAGTAATAAATCCTTGATATAAAGTTTCTTTGTTTTTTATTAAAAGTGAAGCGAAAAGGTAACTATTAACACTGTAATGTGGCGTAAATAGAAAAATCGTAAATAGAAATCGTCATTTTTCTATTTACATCTTACATTACAGTGTTAATAGAAAATAAATTTAAATAAATGATATTCCCAAGCAAGCAATAAAATAAAAGTTTTTGGTTCTAATCACGAGATGTCGCTGTCGGCGAAATCGTTGAGCGATATCTCTATCTCAGCTAATATAAAAGTTACTCTGTGCCCCTGCCTACCACCATCATACTACAAAAGTGTGTCGTCCATGTCGTTCTTTTCCTTTTAAATTCTGAGATCGCTTGACAAAAGATAAATCTATACAATACTAGTCTTTTTCGTGGCGTGGGTGGGCTCTACCATAGAGTTCCAGAGAGAGCTGAGCCAACATCAACATTATATCCCATTGGAAGTTTTTCTGTTGATAGTTCTGAATGTCAAACCAGAGGGCGTTGTACTAAACTGAAATTTTGACGTTTCAATATGGCTGGCGTCAGCCATAGTTTTGTTACAGGTTCCGTTTCACGTTGTGTTCGTTACAAATTAATGGGAAATTTTCTAGAGACTTTCGAGAGTCATGTAGAGGGCGCTCAGGTAAATTGAAATAACGTTCCTTTACATGAAAATCTGTACCACTGTACAAAATATTCCTTATTTTGTGTTTATGTGATCGTTCTAATTTCTTATTGATTTTTTGTTTGCTTACATGAAGTACACTCAACATAATAGCAAGACAACAAGTTTTTTTGTAGCAAAACAAACAAAAAGAAATAAATTAGTAACAAACACAACGTGAAACGGAAGCTGAGACAAAACTATGGCTGCCGCCAGCCAAATTGTAACGTCGAATTTTCAGTTTACCATAGTGCCCTCTGGTTTGACATTCAGAACTATCAAGAGAACTGTCAATAGAAAAACTCCCATTATGTTAATTTGATTTAATACAAAATAAACTTATCGCTTTGCTATTATATTGAGTTTCATTCGTGTTAGTAAACAAATAACCAATTATTAATTTAGAACAATCAATCAGCACAAAATAAAGAATAATTAATAAAGTGGTACTTTTTATGTGTAAAAAAAAGTTATTTCAATTAAGCTCAGCGCCCTCTACATGACACTCGAGGATCCCTAGAAAATTTCCCATTGCATTTACAGGGACCGCTACTGCTTTCCCTGGATGATTATTCCTTAGTCACTTTTTCGACACCCATGGATTGAATTTTAATCAACACAGATTTGATATTTATCACTTTGTGAATTTGTTCCCAATCGTTACGCTTTTACAGCAACAGTACCTTGGTAGCGGGTTACGGCAACCGTCACTGCAACCGGTACCGGGAACTGTTCTGGATGCATCCGCTGCCGGTACCGGGGCAGCCAGATCAGTTGCCAGTACCGGCGGCAGCGGAGGCACATCCTATATTATTTTTATGGTCGATTGAACGTACCCCAGTAGAGATTCATCCAGTGCACTACCTTATAAGTAATCTGTGACACTACCTATGTAGGACACTATCTATAAGGGTGGTGCGTGCGTGCGGCAGGCAACCTTTAGAGTGACGGCCTTAGGTTACTTCACAAATTAACTATATAAGTAAGTGATCTGTGGGCCTGACGGACGGCTATTCTGTAGGTATTTTTTATATTTTGAGCCTATTCTATTTTATTTACTTTCATGGCAGTGCGAGCGAGGCTTTTCTTCAACTTTTACATAATTATCTAGGTAATAGCTCTGCCCCATAAATAAGAAATCCATCTAAAATCGAAGTGACGAACTGTCATTTCAATTCTTACTCATGGATGAAAGGCCAGAAAACAATTCTAGCCACGGAAAGAGGACACGACCTTTGCTTTTACAGCCAACTGCAAAGGTCGCTAGATTATCAGCATACTCTAATTCAGTTGGTATACTCAAAAATTCGAAGAGGTACGGAATAAGCACTCCCAAGAAGCCGAAAGTACCGTACAACAAGAGTGATGTCCCGCCAGCTGGAACTCCCGTTTCCGAGAACTATGTACGTAAAGCCGGGCCGTATTTACTGGGCCCGAAACTTGGGCCCAGCCCCGTGAAGAGCATAGTACAGTGTTTGGCCCGGAAGGAGAGAACAGATGAGTTTTACCAAATCAAGATCTTAACATTAAGAAATGAAGGCCAGCCTGAAACCCAAGACGACAGACAGGGGAAAATGTTATTGCACACTGAGTACTCCTTGCTCTCACTTCTAAAGGACCAAGAAGGTGTAATTCATCACCATGGATTGTTTAAGGTAATGACCTAAGGGTATTCAATCATACTAAGCCAAGCTTTAAACTTTCCGTTGGAGTGTACTTACAAGGCCTGGCTACAGAAAATTTTGAAAAGAATTACATTTGTATGGCAGCCCCCCCTAAGTGCACTCCAACCACTATAGAAAAATATATTTTGGGTATTCAGAACTGTTCCACTTTTATAAGAAACAGTTCTCATGTTCAAAATCTGCTCAAAACCATGTACCTGGTCTTATCAGTTCTTTTTTGTAACTTTAGATGTAGAGTATATGTAGAAATTTTTCTTACTTTGTAATAGTTTTGTTATGTTATGATAAAGCCATAAAAATATATGTTTATCTTTATATACATGTTTATTTATTTATATCTTTTGGGACACAGAGTCACTAAACCCTGGTGTTAGAGTTTTATTATTAGTATTATTACATTTGTTCAGGCAGGCACTTGTTACAACTGATCCTGCCTATAGCCCAATGTTCTAATTTTTCTCTTTTTCTCATTATTGTTTTTATTATATTTTTAAAACACTAGCAGCTTCTTTGAGTTGATGCATGTATATCACTGCATGTGTGTCTTAATTTATTTATTATTTTCTTTGGATGTTATATTTTTCAAGTGTTTATAAAAGTTTTTTTTTATATGTTGGTTTTCTGTGCTGAAATTACATCTTGAGACTACTGTTTCCAGGCTGCAAAGACTATTTGGAAGAAAGGTTTTGTGTGGATTTTGAAGAAAAACAGGTTTTTAACTTAAGACTTGCAGACAGGCGTTTTGGTTATGATTGAAGAAGGTATCAAAATCTTTGGGGTCATAGTGCCCATTGTGTAGGATCTTGTAGGTCTCTCTCCGATCTCTTCCCTCTCTTCTTGCTTATAGTGTGCTTATAGTTTCAGCACCTCCAAAGGTTGTTCATAAGTTTGGTTCTTAAATTGCCTGACAACCATCAACGCTCATCTTGTAACCATCTACAAGGTAGGAAACTAGTACGGCTCTGACAAGGTTACAGTTGCTGCACACATAGGCGGGTCGGCACAATCGGTTCGGCAGCATTTGTCGATAAACAAAGTCGACCCGAAGTAATCACTGCATTTGTTCGGCTTTATTTGGGTTGTGCCGATTGGGTAGTTAATTCGAGTAAACGCATCATTCGATTCGGCAACTGCACTGACCCACCATAATATCAGAGAATGGTGGTTCAGCCTGTAATGCCATGACAAAACTGGAAACAATCACATAAAGTGATAAATTGACAAATGTCTATTTTGTGTGTTATGTTTTGACTCCTGAATCAAATCAAGGATCTCTAGATCCAAAGAACAGCGCTCAGACCACTAGCCCACGGACGTTATTGAATGCCCTGAACTTGAAATTTATTTTAATTCACATCTGTCCAAAAACATTTTATATAAATACCAATAAAATAACTTCGGAAATAATATCAAACGGCGATCACACAGAGTACCCAAACGACATGCGCTATCATGTCACCCCTATCATTAAAATTGACGATAGGTATTGCAAATTTCGTAGCGCAAAGTAAAATTTATAGGCGCGTCCAGACTTCGTGAGGCATGCGCCGAACCGCGCGGTTGTTGTGTGTGGCCGTGCCGCGGTCGAGGCAGCCGCCTGCTCATGATCGAGCGAGCACGCACGCGACTGAATTAAACGCTGTGTTCATTAAGGTTCTATTCCGAACTGGTTTGTATGGATTTGTATGTGATACTATCCGAACCGAGCGGCGACTGCACATGCTATGACATGACTGCAGACCAGTATAGCAGCGGCGGCTTTACGATAAGTACTATTCTACTATCCAAAATGGTGGAATGCGACTGAGATGCGTTTAGTTTAGATGATCCTAAATACCTGATAAACCATTTAAAACCATGATAACCCGATGAACCTAGCGAACCGATGAACCCTGGCGACTCGACGATCAATAACGACCCGATGAACTCTGGCCAAATCGGCTGGTATATTTTGTACGGGAAGTCCAAATATTTTTTCATATTTCGGCCTATGTTCCTTAGGAAAAGTTTGTGTGTAACTGCCGAGTGTGTATGTGTCTGTCAGCCGCTGCGGCATGTGCTGTCGACTGCTGACATGTGCCCTCGGCCGCTTAGTTCGGAACAGCACCTTATGCTAAAGGCGCCTCAGTCATTTGCAGTGCGTTGTGTGGACGTCATGTCATGTGTTGTTATTTTTTTTAGCGTGGTCGATCAAAACAAAGCATCAAAGTGACTGTCGGTCTAAAAGCTAGTGTAATTTACTGTGTAATGCTAAAGATCAGTTTTATTTAATAAAACCAGTTGATAAAACAGTCCCAAAAAATAACCATAAGCCGCCACGTAAGGATCTAACCGAACTTGCCTAAGCCGTGCATGAGCGTTTGCCGCGCGAGGCGGGCCGAGGGTGAGGCAGCTCGCTCTGTCTGGACGCACATTTAATTATCATTAAATGATTTAGTAAAATTAATATGTTCCCTGGTGTAAAATTAATATGTGGTGCTGACTTTGAATAACGTCACCCTAATTCTACCCATGGGTGTCCCCCCCCACTACTCTACCTATGGGCACAGAATAGATAATAGTAGTCTATGGGTGTGTAATCATCCAGGGAATGGGCAGCAGCATTCCCTGCGAATGCAACATCTTGCACTGCGCTCGCCAATCCGCCCGATAGGGGGAGGCCTATCCATATCCAGCAGTGGACTGTTTGTTGTGGCTGTTAATGTATGTTAATGGTCATGATATATTTGTACCATCACTTCACTACATTGTATAAAATAAAGTCGCTTCCCGTTTAGTGTCTCCGTTTATATCTTTAGAATTATCCAACGGATTTTGATGCAGTTTTTTTTTACTAGATAGAGTAACTTGAGAGGAAGGTTTATAAGTATAATTTATTCCGGGAAATTGTCACATTCCCATGGGAAAACGGGTAGCCCAACAGGTAGTAAACTTTTGACCACCTTTTGACACCTTAATTTCAAAAATGCTGGAGCACGTATTTAATTATTTTAAGTTGTGTCTAATCAGAAATTTTGAAACAGATCACATTTAAGTTAAAAAACTTTCATACAAACTTTTAACCTCCTTTTCACTCATTTAAAAGTTAAAATTTCAAAAATGCTGAAACACGTGTTTAATTATTTTAAGTTATTAGTATAATCACAAATTTTGAAAGGGATCACACTTAAGACAACGAACTTCCAAACAAACTTTTAACCCCCTTTTCATCCCTTGGGGGATTAAAAAAAAAAGGAATTTAAAGTAAAGTCGCTTCCCACGTCTGTCCCTGTCTGTTTGTTTGTTTGTATGCTTAAATCTTCAAAACCACTTAACGGATCTGGATGAAGTTTTTTTAAAAGATAGAGTAATTCAAGAGGAAGGTTTTTATGTATGATTTATGTCGGGAGAAGGTCTGTTTCCCGTGGGAAATCAGTTAGCAGCGGGTGAAACCGCTGGGCGGGCCGCTAGTATACCTATATGTTAATTTAGCAGTGGGCTGTTTTACCCTTTTGAAGACGATAATACTTATCCTATTTTAAAATGTTATTTACTAGCTATGTGAAATTATAAGTTCGTATGCAATGCGAATGTATTGAAATATTTAATTTGTAATATTCTTAATTGTTATCTTATTTTGTTGAAATTTGGAACTAAAAAGTAAATGCAGACAGAGTAAATAATATGATTTTAACCTCCAATTGGTTGGTGATGTGGGGTTAAAATCGTATGCCGGTACTATGTCTTACTTGCAAGCTGTAAAGATCTACTTGAGACAAATCTAGGTCAAGTGTTTTTGTGCAAGATATATTTTGCATTGAACTTCTCAAGCATGGCGAGAATATGATGGCTAGTGAACTGGTGTAAAAAAAAATCTAAGTCTAGATCTAAATAGATCTCATTATATAGTTTATTTTATTTCGAAATTACGTAGTTTTAACCAACATACCTCGAGATGGTTGCAACATACACATTATATATGTATTGCTACTATTCGCAACTACTATTTTGTTTTATCTTTAATTAATACCACACTATATACAATATAAATTGGAAATTAACTCCGTTTTCTAGCCTGGTTTTTACAGTTAACTCCTGAACCGTTTTTAATGATATTTGGCGAAAACATAATAAGACGGCAAGAAAGGACAGTGCTACTATTTACCGCGAGAAAAAAGTCATAACACACAGTGCTTGCAGCCACAAAGCTGATATGATATAAATTGGCTCCTGCGATTTTGTATCAAATTGTTTGGTAGTATTTAATTGTTTATTGTTGCCAATGCTGTGTGATTGTCTCTTTTATGCCCATTTATGCTTTGCGTTTGTTTGCGAACTTTGAAGTGTCGTAACTACTGAATTGATTATGATATTTCTCATAAATAGTTCTTGTATGAATGGTCTGGAGTTAAGACACTCTGCCATGCTAAGTGCAGCTGTCATAAAAAAAAACATTACCTACTCGATAATGTGAAAACGTGAAGTATCAAATATACACTGGTTGCGATTGAAGTACCTACAAATGCAGATGATCATTTGCAGAATGGCATCTACACTTATAAAAACAAATGTCCTCACTCACTGACTGCTGACTGACATACTGACTGAACTCATTTCATCAGCGCACAGCCTAAAACCTCTAATTCTAGAAACTTGAAATTTGGGCATTAGGTTTATTTAATTATATACGATCCTATTATTTTCAGTAGAAATATTTTTAGGGTGAGTACTACTCGTGACACTTAATAAGTTTCCCCAATGAACATAGGTTCAAAATACGAAAAAAATAATTAGACCTCTCATGCAAAATTACACATTTGTTTGATATTTTTTGTATGGGGGGTCCTTTTTTTATATTTCGACGTATGTTCTTTTGGGAAAGTTGTTCAGTTTCTCGAGTAGATCTGTTGCTAAAAATATTTGCACTAAGGCTGAATTCCTTTGTTCCCATTTGTCACCACTAGATTTGTCTTTAGTGCTGTCACTGGAGACAAATGGAAACGCTTAGTCTTCACTTGCATTTGATGTACATTACTCGCACCATCGTCGGCGCATACTACTTTGTAACTATATTATGATAAATGGATTAGAGGATTAAGAGGTGTGTGAAATGTAGTGTAAAAGTATTTTATTAGTAAATTAAAATATAGGGTCTTTAATGCGATGACTTACTTTGTTTTAAGTTTTTTATTAGAAAAAAAGTTATATACTAAAATATGTGAAGCAAATATTTAGTTTGGTTGTAAAAAAAAATCAAATATTTGTTTTGATTGTGAAAATTAGAACCAAATATTTATTTTGATTGTGAATAATTACTTTAGTACCCAAATAATCGGCCGCATGCCTAACAATAATTTAGACCTACATAGCTTTACTGGGTTTGATCAAACAAAAAAGGAATATCACAGATAATCAAATTATATGTATATTTCTTCTTATGCTAAAACATAATTAAAAAAACAGTTTTTTTTATAATAATTGGTTCAGACTATTTGCTGGTACTTTAGACTTTCTATAGCTTGAATAGGAAATAAATAATAATCGAACAAAAATGTAGTATCACACACAAATAATCAAATTATTTGTACACATAATATGTTGTGTTTTCTTATGCTCAAACATTAAAAATCAGACTTTAAGAATAAGTAGTCATAGCACATAATGTCATAGTAAGGAGTGAACAATATAAAACACATGTTTCAGCATTTACATTTATTTATGTAATTTCTTCTTGGTTTGTCATTGTCCCTGATGTCTTCTTTTCGTGTGGGACACCGAGTCTTTCAACGACCCGATGAACCCTGGTGTCATAGATTTCAACCGCCTTTTACTAGTAGTAGGCCTCTGACATGGTTGTGTAACGATCGCCGTTTAAGTAACTATAGTAAGTAACCGGGCTTTACGTGCCCTCCGAAGCACGGAACCATCTTTTTTTTTTTCGGACAAACAGATGGTTCAGCTATCAATGTCCTAACCAGACTGGGAACAAATTCACAAAGTTATAAATATCAACTTTATAAATGCCCCACCGAAAGACGAACCCGGAACCTTTGCGCCGCGAGCTGAGAACTTGCGGTCTCATATTTCTTTAAATACCTTGCATTCCTTGCAGTTGGGTGCATGATCTCATAAGCATAGAACACATTTGGCAGGTAGTTCTCTATCTATTTTAGAACAGTCTGGTGTATCATGATTTTCTGTGCACTTGACAAATCTGTATGACCGCTTACAGTAGTTCAGTATATGACCGTATTGTTGGCATCTTATACATTCTGGAATGTCACACGCAGTTGGTTCTTGGTTACTTTTGAATGAGGGTTCTGATTTATTCATTATTTCATCTGGGCATTATAGAAATTTCGTAACATTTGTATTTCCATACAATACAACTAGAGGTGGTTTATTATCCTTTTCTTTGATAGGAAGAATTTTTCCTCTTCATCATCAACGTTTAATTTAGAAAACAGGTTCTTAGTTGGTACATCATGTTCTGGTTAAGGTATTTCACTGTTTCTCATGCGCTTGTATCCTCTTGACCTTTTTGTGGTATTATGTTGGATTTGTATTGGTATAGTTTGCTAATCAATTTCATCGCTTTTATCGTGGTTGGGATCTAAGTTAATTTTGGAATTTTTGCCAGTAGCATTTTCATTCCAGGGAGCCAGGGTATACACTTTAATGTTTATTATACACTGGGTAGTTTACTTTGTTGTTTTGGCGACAATATCTGTCATCACGAAGTTTACTGAGATGTGAAAAAATATGTGGGCAGGCATATACATATATATGTCACTCGCTTTAATCATTTTTTCACGTGCATATAAGCGGAAAATCAATAGAAAGCGGGAAATCCTTAGAAATCGTTAATGTGACGACATTTCGCTGTCATTCGTTCAAATACTTCGCCGAACCCCCGTTCAGCGACGACGTAGTATAAAAAAGCGACGAAAAATATTTTATATATGTCCCTTTTTATACCTCTGACTTTGATCCTACCTTAAGATTGTGGTGTACCTTTGACTGAGGTGCCGTGACAAGGCTTGAGTAGTTTAGCGAGGGTGGTATCCCAATAAAAAATAGATATATAATTACTAATCAATTTGAGAGCAAGTATAAAATTGTGATGTGCATTTCAGGATCATGCCTTAGAAGAAGTACCAAACCCCCGCGGGCCTGGCTTTGTCTACACGGGCCGGGTCCGCCAAAGATTATTCTTAGTCCTGGACTGTGTGACTGCCCATCAGTTTAGTGAAAAAGGCACCGAACTTATAAACTTACAACAATATGTGACAAAAGTAAAAAAAGTTCCTGAAAAAGAAGCAATACTCATATTCTATGATATAGTTCGAGTAGTCACGAATTTGCATAAGGTAAAAATCAAACTTTATTAATTTAATAATTGTTCAAAATGAGTACCCACCTACATCACTGCCAGGCTATTGTCACAGTTGGTTGCTATGGGACTTTATGTGTTAAAGCTATAACCAATTACATTATGATGCTTGGTTGGGTTAAAACAGCATAGCAAGCTACAAATAAATTTAGAATTTTGACAATGGGGGATAGCATTCTCTGTGAACACAACATTTTGCATAGAATTCACAGAACGACCTCTTAATTTTGATGAATGCCTCATAAGCAGAGGGAACGTGCAGAATTGGTGAATCTTCATGAGAACACAGTCCTTTAAGTGGTGGAAGAGATAACAACAAGCTAAATTTGCATGATACATCCTCACAGATGAATGTTTGGAGTTTAATAATATTCGAACACAATTTTTTTCAGAGAAATATCGTCCACCGTGATCTTAAGCTTGGCAACATTGTACTTAATCAAAGGACTGGTAGAGTAGTCATTACCAATTTCTGCCTCGGAACCCATCTAGGCAGCGACAGAGATCTGTTAAAAGATCAAAGAGGTGAGGTTTTTTTTTTCTTATAAGTACCCAAGTATACTTATCAAGGTGCTATTCAGGATTAGCTAGTAGCTATAAAAAAAAATAAAAAATATTATAGTGAGTGTGCACGGGGAGCGAGAATCCGCGAAAAGTTTGAGGGTAAGAATAAATTTTGTTTTTTATTTTAAGTAGCGAGTTTAGTGTCCCACTGCAGGGCAAAGGCCTCTCCTCCTAGATGATTATTCGCGAATAATGTACAAATATTAATCCAGAATATTTTTTCGACGAAATATTCACCCGCGACAAAAAAACACGGAGAACTTTTTATCTAGATAATAAATAAAATAATCGCTTATAAAAAATACAGATTTTTGGATCGTCTGGGTTTGTTGGGGGGTTTATCGGGTCGTTATAATTCCCGAAGAACCTTTTACTCGCGAAGAACACCATTGAGCCAATGAACTCGTAAGGAACCGATGAGCCTTGACGAACTGTAGAGTCAACAACCCGAAGAACCCTATTGACCCGGCGAATCATAACGTCCTGATGATCCCTAACGATCTTCAGATTCGGAAGGGTTTTTTTTATCAATGGTAGTAAAATACGTGTGTATGATACGCCAGTTGTGGCAATACTGGACTGCAATCGCCGGCGTTGTACGCACAAATCAGAGCGAGTCTCTTGCAAATGTTTTTGCCAAAGATTGCCAGACTACACATAAAAACTTTGTTTTGTTGTGTGGTGGAAAACAGAAATGTCTGGGCCACGTCGCAATGTAAATTGATGCTAACAATTTAATTTAAAAAAAAACAGCCGCAAGAGGCTCGGCTTTAGGTAGATTGCGCGCTGTGCTGTACGTTCGTCGCTAGACGTGCCGCCGTGGCCGACAGCAAGTACAGTATCGGTCACGTTCGGATAGTATTTCATACTCGTAGAAATCCAAACAAATCAGTACTGCCAGCCGCAGCGGCCGACGACGGCCCATTGCTGCTTCAGGTACCGTCGACCGTCGCTGTCGGCCGCATTCTTCGGAATATTATAATTTTTTCTTGTGGGTCCAGAACGTCCAATAGAATCAGGAATCAAAATGTCATTTATCTGGGTTCATATTTTTCCGAAGTTCTGAGATTGGTAGAGTACATGAATTAAAACGCAATATCCTTGATATTAATGCTAACTATTATTGTGTTCCAGGCTCACCTGCATACATATCACCCGACGTTCTGATGTGTAAGCCTTACCTAGGAAAGCCGTCTGATATGTGGGCGTTGGGCGTGGTTCTGTACACCATGCTCTATGGCCAGTTCCCGTTCTGTGACACCAGTCTAGCCCAACTCTTTAGCCGCATCCAGGCGGCCAACTACAATATACCTCCGTAAGTTATTTACAAAGATAGCAGTAGCGCAAAACGTCTGATATATCTGTTTTAGCGTGGGGAAAATGGGTAGGTGGTAGGCATATACCCATTTTAGTTTCGTTTATAAAAGTAAACTCCCATATAACAGCCATTTAAATGAGAGCTACAACCGTGCATTTAAGGCGTTCATGGAATATGGTTTGAGAATAAAAGCATATGAAATATAGGCACTTGTAGTTTAATGACGATTTGATTTGGACTGTCATAGAAGTACGTACATTCATGCATCCCATAAGATAGACTAAAAGATAACGCCTATGGCGTAAAGTCCGCCCGTGTACATTTTTGTACATAAGTAAAAAAAACACTGTCATGAAGCGCGGCACGCAAGGCATCACCCGCAAACGAATTCTGAGCGCTAAAATACGAGGTAGCAAGTTGCGGATATTATTAAGCATATCGTGGAGGTGAAGTATTAATGGGTAGGGCACATGGTTAAGCAGGGTGCCGGTAGGTCATCGCAGCCGATAGCCGTTACCGTCGTGGGTAGCAGTATCGTGATCATGATGGTACAGGATTTGGTACCGCTGCTCACGGCGGTAGAGGATACCGCTGCCATTTGAATAGGCCTTACCTATGGACCGTGTGGCGGCCAAAAGAACTGCCGCTATAGGGGTTGATTACATTGTAAAGATGGCGCAGTGGGCGGATAAAACCTGAACTAATTAAATTTGCATACTGAGGACCACATAAGTACATATATTGGCCTGCATAATATTAATGCCCTGATGGTACATACTGCTAAATATCTTTGTTCTTTGTTGCAGGGATGGTAATTCTGTTCAAGTCTCCGATAACACCGTGTTCTTGATTCAACGATTGCTCGTTAAAGATCCAAAACACAGACTTTTGGCGGACGAGGTACGGTAAAGACTTTTTACTTGGTTTCTGAACTTGTAGCATAACAATCGGAACCCAAATTACTAATTGTAGTCTGTGCGGAAAGAAAATAGGTATGGAAATCGAGGGCGCCTCTGTGTTTATAATGAGAAATATCATAGCAACCTATAAAAAAAAATATTTGTTCACTTCTCGCCCATGCCTATTTATCTTTTCGCACTGACTCTAGTACAAGTCAAACAAGCTAAAATGTATATATTTACCTAAAAACCATTGCAATAAGACTCGTTTCAATATCCCAAAATGTGTCAAACAAGCTATTTTTTAAAACGCTATTTTGTATGAAAATAAACCTCCGGTGCATTACCGATTATTTCCAAAATTATCATTTGACATGATAATCTAGTATAAAAGATGGCGAAACAGTAGTTTATGCAACTGGCACACAATAGGGGCATTAGAATGCAAGTGTCGCCACTTGGGATAATTCAGAATAATAACAACTAAGTGAGAGTTTAAACTTAACAACTGAGCAACAGCTAAACAACATTACAGCGCTTGGGAAGAAAATGTAATTTCTACAGGGGGTAACGAAAAGAGTAAAACAAACTGAACAACTTTCCTCATAGAACATGGGTCGAAATTTAAAAATTTATTGGACCATCCATACAAAATTGCCGATCAGCTGGTAAATTTACATTTGGAGGTCCATTTTTCATATTTCGCCCTATGTTCCACTGGGAAAGTAGTTCAGTTTCATGAGTACCTTGACCTACTTTCGGTTTGTTATACTACCCTTTTTTGTTATTCCTTGTAAAGGCAGAATGCATAAAACTAAACTCGAAAACAGTTGTATAAATTATACAACTGTTTTCGAGTTCAGTTTTAATCCAAACTTTATGAGAGAGTGCAAATAAAAATATTTAAGTTATTATTAGGTTTCAAAATTCTAACTGTGCATATTTTGAACAACATTGAATGCGATATGTAATATTTTTGAACATAAATTTAATGTTTTGTATTTTATTAGCTACCCAGGAAAACACCCTATCTTCGACGACTTTAAGCTGTCCGAAATAATATTTTGAGAATTTTTGTTACAGGTTCTAGACCAGTTATCTGGCATCATAGCAAGCTATGTGATCATTCCAAACCCGCTAGAGGAACTGCAAGTAGTTCCCGATGTAATTTTAGAGGAGGAAAGTAAAGAAAAACCAACTACTAGTAAACCCTCGAATGATAGTGAGAAGAAACCGTTTATGTTAGCTCCTGAGGGTAGCAGCGAGCGAACACCTACTTCTGGTGTAAGTAAATAATATTAATTATGCATTTATTTAACCGTTTATTGTACACAATATAACACATAGTACATCACATATAGAACAATACACAACAGGTCAGCTTATTTCTAAAAAGAAATCTCTAGACCTAGGGTAGTGAGAAGGCATAAAGTAAGGCAGTTGACGTGTACAAATTAGTAAGATAAAAATAAATTTGGGCTACTGTATCCTAAATTATACGTAATTATATGGACTGTAAGGTAAACTTACATATTAAACAATTGTTTTAAAATAAATATATATATATATATATATATATATATATATACCAAAATCAAAAGATGTTGCCCCAAACCTTTGGGTCAAAAATATCGAAAAAATTCTGATATATTTCAATGTGTCGTGCTAGGTCTGAAAGCGTTTATAGCTGGTATAGGGATAAGGCTTTTTCTCAAACATGCTAGAAAGTGTGTTAATTTTTTTTCAAAAAACAATATGTAAAGAAAGTTTCACGGAAATCATCTGCTGGCGCACCTGCAAAGAAAATTCGTTACACGCTACACCCACATAATGGATTTCAAAAATAATAAACTCAATAAATATATCTGGAATGGAAAGTAATTAAGAAGATTACTCGTAAATACGTTCCATTTTGTGATGTATGAACTAATAAAATAAATAAATTGCTGAATATCAAATGATTCTTTGCCTTATTACAGACGAACTTATTTAAAAATATACAATCGGCGCGAAATCTTAATTTTTCATCGTTTGGTTGTTTGCATTATAGCCGCTTTTCTAAGAAATTTTACGACATAAAATAAGTACAGATGTGCCGTGTGATGCCGGCTTAGAGTAACATCACCCCATATCTTTCCCGTGGGTGTCGTAAAAGGCGACTAAGGGACTCGAGGGTGTGCATTGCAATTATAGGCGATGGGGTGACAACCTGTCATTATGGCAATACACGATGCGAATGACCCTCAAAAGTTTGTCAGACGCGGCGTAAATGCCCGTTTTAAACGGCCGTTTACGCTCTGCCTACCCCGCAAAGGATATAGGCGTGATTTAAGTACAGATGAGAGTGTTATAGACACGATTGCACGCCGAAAATATACAGAGAAAAATACTTCAGGGCTTCGCGACGACATGACAACAAGACAAACACTTTCTCAAAACAGCTCTCCGAACACACATTAGCGTGCCTGGGAAAATGATTAATTTTTCTTTTAATATTTCATGCATACATAAATACATAAATCACGCCTATATCCCTTACGGGGTAGGCAGAGCGTTAACGGCCGTAAAACGGATATTAACACCACGTCTGACAAAAGCTTGAGGGTCAATCAGATAACTGTGTATCACTATAGTGACAGGTTGTCAGCCCATCGCCTAAAATTGCAATTCACATCCCTCGAGTCCCTTAGTCGGCTCTTACGACACCCTTGGGCAAGAAATGGGGTGATGCTATTCTAAGCCGGCAATCACACGGCGCACGGCATATTTCATACATATGACTTATATTACTTCAATATAAATCAAAACGAGTTTTTATAAAGTAGTTATAGTTTTTATTCCCTAGCATTTTTTGCGAAAAGCACTATGTAAGCCTCGGGGGAAATGACTTTGCTTGACTCGTGTAATTCTCTCTAACTACTCGTCCAGCAAAGACTTTAATCCCAGGGCCTTGACAACAACGTCTTAAGTCTTGATTGCTTTTTCGATTTCAGGATGAATTGGACGTTTTCTGTGTGCCGCTTCCCGATTTTTTGGCACTGAACTTCCCATCGCCGTCGCGCGTGCAACAAAACAGCATCCTAATCCACCCGACTAATACGACCATAGACTCATCCTCCATCGCGGCGCCCAACCATCAGAATCAGCGGCAAATCACCGTCCAGAGGATAGGCAGAGATGCCAGGCCGCTGCTGCCCTGCGAAATAGCCAGGTTCCAACACATGTTTGCACCCGGGCAGAACCAAAGCCAGAGACAAGAAACCGCCACTCCGAGGCGAACGGAAGTCCACAATATTGTCCCGGAATCGCGGCAAGAGCGTCCAGAGAGCTCTAGATTACGCACGTTAGCTCAAAGGATCCCACGTCTTAACCCAGTTGCTGCCACTGCTACGAACGGTCCGAGTTCGTCCTCGTCCTCATCAAGTGGATCGGCTGATTTTCGAGTTATAGCTTGGTCTGAACGATCTCGATTACAATTCGACCGATCTCTAGATCAAGATTATGTGCTCAGGCTGCCAGTTTTAGATCTGTCAAGAGTCCAGGGAAGATCTGCGTCGGCAACTGCGGAGTCTGCCAGTCAGAGGCCTCAAGTAGATAACAATGAAATGGACTATAATTAATTTTAGTGAACCACCCACCACATATCAACTTTTTATCATGCAATTATTAATGTCGTTTAATACCTACTTATTCATACTATTTTCTCATGTCTGTCCACTATACTGTGCAAAAATTTGAGCGGTGTGCGGAATAACTTGTGAAGCTATGCGATAATAATTTTATCACCTAATGGCCTTAATTCGGGATTACAATTCTCTTAACTTACCTTAAAAATTAACGCTATCACTTGCCGTCAAATAGGTCAAAAAAAGGATAGGAGATATCTAAGTCCTATCATGTCTTATAATTTGACGAATAATATGCGTTATTTATAAGACGGCAATTGAAACAATGGCGACTAAATTGACTAGAAAAAGCGAAGAAGAAGACCATTGAAACTTTTAAACATCACAGGACTTGGATATCTCCTATAATTTTCTAATCCTATTTGAAGGAAAGTGACAGCACAAAGTTTAGGTAAAAGACAGAGAATTGTTATCCCGAACAGAGGCGAATAGTCTTTCGCCGTGGGAAGGCAAATTATAACATTCCATAAACAGACAGCAGGCAGTGCGTTATCATTTTGCTGTTCACATCATAAATGTTGAAGCTGAAGCATTGTGCGAACTTAATTTACGTGAGAACCAGGGCTTCAATCTCGAAAATAGCGTAGTTAAATAAAAGTGAGGACCTAGGCAAATTGGAGTAACTATCGCTCGTGCCAATTTCTTAGTCTGCGTTTGTGATAAGCTTCGTTAAACTTTAAGGCGACCAATCCATTTTTTACAAATAACTGTTTTTTAGATCATAACGGAAACACATTAACAACAAGTCACACATTACTTCAATAATATCCAACTAATATTTTAAAGGAAGTTGTTTGTGTGGTGTAAAATAGTTAGCATATATTGAAATGAATTTATGCACGTGGATGGAATACTATCTAGAATATCCTATAGGCTACTTTTAACAGCAGGTAAATGCCTTACAAACATGGTAACACGCATTTTGCAACGTTTGCGTAAAAGGTGGCGGCGCTACTCTGACAATTCGCGTTTTAGGAAAACTAACAGCGACATCGCGTATCGAGTATCTGAACCAAGATTTTCATAGGTTCCACAATACATATTGCAAACAAAAATGACGATTATACAACAGTTCACTGCTTGACATGGGCTCCCCGCAGGCGGATTAGCGAGCGCAGTGCAAGGTGTTATAAATGTTCACAGAGAATACTGCTGCCTGCTTAGTCGCCTTTAACATCTTGTGACCTGTCAGAACTTTGGCCAATGGTCTTGAATGTAATAAACTTTAGCTATCTTAACGATCTTGATCAAGTAATGTATGTGTCGGGAATATTGCTCTGTGCAATCTTAACTCTATAGTTATTATATTACTGTTCACACCGCTTACTTTCCTAGCACATAGCCATTTTTATATGATTATCAATAACCCCCATTGTTAATATTGAGGTTAGGATACAGCTTATATTCTTATTTTTTATATATACGTGATATGATAACTGATATTTCTTGAAAAGATGCAGAATATTGCACTCGTATTATTAATGTATCACACTATCGCTAGAGAAACTAATCGCGTATCAACATTATAGCACTTGTTAATAATTCATTTAACTTACACTGCCCTAAGTACGTAACGTTAATAGTAAGAATGCAATGCCAGTACAATCGTGTAAAACACTCATTATCATTTAATACCAAATTTAAAACACTTCCCGTGTTAGGTATACAAAAAATTAAAACTTAATTTTCAAGCGCGGTATTAGTTGCAAAACTAACAACCCGGTAAATGGCGCCGTGCCACGCGTTACTGGCATTAAATACATTTGCAAAATTGGCTGGCAAGGTATGAGCTGCGGTAGCCCAAAGGGAAGAGGCTTCGTCACTAGTAATGACGGAAGTCGCAGGTTCAAATCCTGCCCGCGCTTGAAAATATTGCAAGTTAAAAAAAATACTCTTCATAATAACACACAGATCACACACGTTCGCTCTAGGATTCCCTACTATAAATGCATATGATGTAAGTAACTACAAAGTTATAAAAGTGTATCATATTATCTGCGACAATAATAATTCGCTTTTTAGGACTTTAAAGGTGTATTAGAAATTTCTATGGTAATAATGGTAATTTTAAAACAGATGTAGCAACAGTTTTTGAGCGCTAGGCTAAGGTAGTGGTGGCATGTGCAGTACAAATAGGTACGACAGAATACTGCTACTACCCCTATTAGTTTCGCCAGCGCTCAACAGTTACCATCGTCACCATCTTAGGTAGGCAACTAACATAATTGTGAAATTGGAAACTTAGTTGGTAATAATATCAACATTAAAAGTTATAGACGCATGAGTTTAGGAATGTATTCAAATATTCAAGACCATCTGTAATCTTTCGTCTTAATACTATTTTCGCATACAATATCATGATTCTAACGTGCAGATATACGTAAAGTTTACAAACAGCACACGAATATTTTGGAATATACTTAATAAATAACTAGGTACCTACACTACAACGAAAGATCGTCAAAGTTTTAAGCAGTAAACTTTATACTTCGAGAATCGAGATTATTACCAAGCAGAGACGTGAATAGTTGCATGTCTAAAACTAAGTCTGATATTAATACTTTAGAGTGCACGTGTAAAATTATAACCTGCTGTAATATTTATAATTTACAGTTAGTTAAGATAAGAGTTATTTGTGTTTCTAATCTAATTTTAAGTTAAGGTCCGGGTAATATTTTTAAGTCTACTACTTGTATTTTCTTTTTTAATAATCGGTCCATTAGTTAATGTTACATTACCTACTCGTAAACAAGAATATTCTACCTCTTAGATCGAGATTATTACATAAAGTGTAGCGAATCGGTGCGAAGAACACTCTTAATTAGTAGCACAATGTATTATTATCGTCATAAATAATCCGTGACTTATCGTCCATTGTTTTTGCATAATCTACTTCCGTCACTGGATGCCTTGCCCTATACAGTTTATAAAAAAGTATTAATTACGCTTCTCCGTCAAAAACTTCTCACCCCGGCTTTTCTGGTTTCGGCCATTTTGGTGCACCGAATACTTATGTCGAATTAGTAATCCAAGATTTCGAGTCTTTTGACTCCGAAACGGTTGTCATACACGAAGAAGTTAAATAAGGCTAAAGTACCATTGCCAAACTATAAAATAAGAACTGGTCAAAGGGTAGGTTAGGCTTCTATCTAAATTACATATTACTTTATGAAATAGGTTCTAAAAAAATAAGCTGTAGGTAACTATAAAATTAACTTACAGTTTTGACTGCCGTTAGCAATTTTACAAATTTAAAATGAATGGTTCTTGTTCGTGTAATAAAATAATTGTGTTTTACTTCATTCGATTTGACAGTGCTATTTTCTTTTTTTTGACTTCCGCAGTTGTCTAGAAACATTGACGTGATGTCCTTAAAGGCACATCTAATAGGTATTGACATGTACAACTTATTTGTAAAACTCTTTATTGTTATTTTACATAAATATTACTTAAATGTTACGTCCACTATTATTTTTATGTACCTACCTTTAATTTATATGTGATTATTATAACAATCTTGCACATTTAATAGAACAACCATATTTTATATTAAGTAGAGCAATTTTGTTATTTGTTGGCAATTCATGCGATTCTGTTCTGTGGTAGTTGTGAACGCGCTAATAAAAGTAATTAAAAATATAAACTTATTTATTTTTGTCGTGTAAGAACTGCCGCAGACCAAACGTACGTTTTAGCGTGTTAAAAAAATAACCGTATTTAATTGAAATAAAGATGACATTGCCTAGAATGACGAACGCCGCCGGGCGCCTGTAAAAGCATTCTAGCCAATGTCAACTTTATTTCAATTACAATAGTTCCTTTTTGAATTTCTTGTCAAAAGTGCTCGAGCTGTCGCTCGCAAAAACTGCTTTTGCTCTGCGGCGGCCCTAACGTTGTAAACATTGTGAAGATTTTTTATGTGAGGCTAGCTCAAAACAAGGTTAATATGACTGAGTCTAAAATATTGAATGAATATCAGGTCAAAGTCACACACACACATATCCTATATCCCTTGTGGGGTAAGCAGTTAACGGCCGTAAAATACAGTGATATAAGAAATTCAGGGCCGTTTCAGAAAAATCGTGCCTCTATATCAGCCTGTCGCCTAAAATTGTAAAACACATGAAACCCTTGAGTCCTTGAGAAATGAGGTGAAGCAATTCAAAGCTGGCGCTAATGTCTAAAAGGACCGCAATATCGAGCGAAAGTTATGATTGTTTAATCAGGGACTCGATATTAAGGTCCTTTAAGACATTAGTGCCAACGCTGCGTCGAGTGAGCTGCACGCGCGGGCTAAACTCGGAAAATACAAAAGCACCGCGGGCTGGACGACCCGCGTAACGCAGCGCTGCTCTTGTATTATGCCAAATATACCCCCGCGTGAAGCCCGCCCGACGCAGCCTTCCCGCTTATAGTCAACATTCAGACAAAGTTTTTGTGCTGAACAAATATCAATTTCATCTAGTCTTTAAAATGAATAACATTGTTGAGTAGTCATCTTTTGGTGTGGGACACCAAGTCGCCCAATGACTTGATGAACCCTGATGTCAGATTTTTCAACCGCCTACTACAAGTAGTAGGCCTCTGACATGGTTGTGTAGCGCTGAGGTGTAACGACCGCCGTCAAAGTAATCATAGACAGCTACCGGGACCACCGGCTTAACGTGGCCTCTGAAGCACGGAACCGTAATTATTTCTTTTCCGACAATCAGGTGGTTCACCCCTAATATGTCCTAAACAGACTGAAAAAATCACGAAGTGATAACTATAAACTTTGAGAGTACCCCTCCCACAATCGAACCTGGAACCTTTGCCTCGCAGGCAGTTGCACTACCACTGCGCCACCTATCAGTGTTGAGTAGTGTATTGTTTTCTAATAAAAGCTTTTACAAAGTGCACCCAACCTTTGTGTCCATCCTGTATAACCGGGCATGAGAGTGTTGGACACGCTTAAATCTAGGGTTTCGTAGACTGGGTTGTTCCGAAAGTTAGCAGTCACGGAGTAAATATAAGCTCCATTTTCTAAAAACTATTTATAGCTGACAGCAAATTTCAATATAAATCTGCTTAGTGAAAATCACTGGCCACCTATGAATAGTTTTTTTTTTTTTGAAGATAATTTGTTACTCTTCTTTTGTTTGCAACAATGGACGTCCCGGGCAAGTAGTTATTATGCTCTTTCAAATAATACTATATATACTCATTGGCGTTGCTCTTTGGTCCCGGGGGAAGCTTTTCATGCTATGATTTTATAAACGAGGTTTAACCTTCAATCAATCTCACAAAAATTTACAAGCTGCTTTTGTGGAGTCTGCTCCTAGGTTAGTTACAATGCCTTATTGGTTCCGTGAATTTAAACGTGGTCGAGAGAACCTGAACGATGACCCCAGGACGACCTCCAACTGCAGTAACACATGAAAACGTCATCAGGGTGAAGTGGCTATTACGAGAGAATAAAAACATTACACATCGGGAGATTCAGGCTAAAATGAAGATTGGATCACGGGCGGTTTCCACCATCCTGCATGAACACCTTAAATTTGGGAAGGTAGCTTCGCGATGGATTCCACATTTTCTCACGAAGGGAAAAAGCCGGTGAGTCAAAATTTTCCGATAGGTACAACTTAAAAAGTTGAATAGGTAACGCGGAAACTACAAAAAATCGCGAAACTTACTTACTTAATGCATTCAAATTTTGTCTTTGGACGTGACTATACGGGCAACCTGTATAACCTAGTGATTAACTAGGTAAAAATCAGTCTTAGCGTTGGTCGTAGAATAGAATTATCACAAATTGCTTGCAACCTCCTTTTTCGCGTTTCTTTTGAAGTACTAAATTACATAATATTATAATTATTTTATCACCAAAGAGCTTAACAACTTACGTTCTTTTATCACCCAGTATAGTCGGCATTTATTTAGTCCGGTATTTTGTTTGCAAATTCAAAAGTACTTGCATGCAACTTACAACTTGCATGCATGTTTACCTTTCCACGCAAGTGGTATGTAACTTGCACCTTGCACGCAAGCTACTTGCATAAGGGAAACGCGGCTTTATACTACGTCTACCTTTATGTCATAAGAATGAAATAAATAGTTCCACCAAGTTTTATTAGCTAAAAATATTTTGTGTGGTTCTGCCACAGAGTACTGTTCTATAGCCGTCCACCATCACAACTCGTAAACTTCTGTATGAAGCTGATTTTTTAATTTGCTTTATAATACTCGTAGTACTAAAAGTCTACCTCAAGATATAGATGACACATTTAAAAAGTTTTCTCAAATTTGGAAATTATTGGTTAATACAAGTGGTCCGGCTGGGGAGGTGTGCTCTGCAGCGACACAAATGTTCATAGCAAAGTTTCTTCGTAAATATGTTCATACAAATAAATCCACAGTAGTTCTACTCTTCGTATCAGTGGTTGTCATAGCTCTGTCGATGCATTTAAAATTTTAAATTGGTACTAATGTTTGGGTTCCGATTCCATACTTCTTGTTAGTCATGTACAATACCTACTCGATTTGCAAAAGCTTTCTTTGCAATATTAACATTTAACAGTTACATGCTTAGTAGCTGTAAGTAAAAAGAAGACGAGGATTATATGATCATAATAGCATAATACTTTTGTCTACTATTCACAGATCGGTATTATGACATGTTCTTTCGTTCAATAACGGATAATATGCTAACTAAGAAGTATGGAATCGAAACCCTTTAGTATAAATTTAATTAATTAATTTTTACAAAAACAAATTGCAGGTCTAAATAAATCGGAGCTCAATCTTTAGTATTAATTAATTTCAATTTAATTAATTATTTTTGCAAAACTTAATTGCACGTCAAATTCTTTTTTGTTGCTGTTTTTGGTCCAAATTGGTGTACGCACTTCCATTCAGTTTCATGGCGTGATGCCATTTAAATGGACTCTTGAATATTTAAAGCCGTTTACTTTCTGTATATCATACTGTATATATATCTATCTCATCACACATCACAACAGCCTATTGCAGTCCACTGCTGCCTGTGTTCGATATTGTCTAACTACAGGCTACAATTTTATATGCGAAATTTGATGTTCATTGCGTAGTCGATTAGCCATTATGATACCAGGAATATGAACCGGCTACGCAGTATACTACGAATTACAACTGTAGACTTGTAGCCTGTAGTTTCATAACATATTATTATGCCACTGAACGTTCCCGCAGGGTACCTACGCCATAAATCGCGATCTTCTGTTTTCGCCATCCAGTTATCTACTACCAGCCGCCTTCTTTAAGGGGATTTCGGACCGTAACTAGCACTATCATCATTTAATGAAAATGTGGTCAACCAAAAATTCGCTTCTATCTGATCGGAGGGCGTCCACACTACGTTTGCTAAGACATGGCCTTCACTTGAGAATCCACTTACTCCACTACAATACATCAGTTCAATGCTAGATTTGCCCAGCCCACTGCCACTTCAATTTGCTACACTTCCAAACTATATCTGTTACTTTGATCTTCTGTTAGATAAGCTCATTACGTACTTTATCCCTTTATTAGAATATAATACGAACCTTTAGCGAGATCCTGAGCATAGACCTTTCCATAGCTCTCTGAGTGACATGACATGTAGCCGGTGGTGGTGGGCCAGTTTTACTGTAATAACATAACACACACACACACACATATCACGCCTATAATCCCTTGCGGGGTAAGCAGAGCGCAAACGGCCGCAAAAAACGGACATTCGCACCACGTCTGACAAATATTTGAGGGTCATTTGGAAAATTGTGTATCGCCATAGTGACAGGTTGTCAGCCCATCGCCTATAATAGCAATACACACCCTCGAGTCCCTTAGTCGCCTCTTACGACTCCCACGGGAAAGAAATGGGGTGATGCTATTCTAAGCCGTAAGTGTAATAACACATAGGTAATAATATAATTTCATGAACTAGATAATAAGTTTTATTGTCGGACTACCGACGGGTTGTCTGGAAGAGATCTCTGCGAAGAAATAAGCTCGCCTTTGCTCACGCTGTTTGTACATACACATACATAAATCACGCCTATATCCCTTACGGGGTAGGCAGAGCGTTAACGGCCGTAAAAAGGATATTAACACCACGTCTGACAAAAGCTTGAGGGTCAATCAGATAACTGTGTATCACTTTAGTGACAGGATGTCAGCCCATCGCAATAGACATCCCTCGAGTCCCTTAGTCGGCTCTTACGACACCCATGGGTAAGAAATGGGGTGATGCTATTCTAAGCCGTCATTACACGCTGTTTGTACAACAATAAAACCTAAGATTTCAAATATGAAGCTGCGATAGTCTACACTACCCCGAATTAACTTTAATATCCATGTATACTGTCTTGTTTATTCAAATCCTTTGCTATGCGATCCTTGCAATAAGAAAGGGAACATTAATATTAAAATTAGTTTTCATTTAAACGAGGTTTAAGTCTGACGTGCAAACGTTAGGTTTAGACACTGAAAAATTGTACCTCGCAGCTTAGCTCGGAATTTTCAATTTGCGTTATTACAGCGACGCGCCCGTGAGCCACGACCGCGGTAACTCGAAATATTACTCATATTTTTAATAAGTAGGTTGCTAAGATAATTATGACCAATTTCGTATACAAACTATACTACAGATTGTTATTAACGAGACTTGACGAGAAGATTAATACAACATATCTACCCTTTTATATACTTACCTACCATTAAAATTACATTATTATTTTCTTTAATTCTATTTGACAATCATAATCTGCTTATCCTCTGTCTATTATACGTACCGTTTATTTTATTTTACTGATAATAAGATAGTTTATCTACACTCGTCTCATAATGTTCGAATTATGAATTCAAAAACAGTTGTATAAAGACCTGCTTTATGCATTCTGCCTAAAGAAATTACAGTTCAATAGAAACCGCAGAAGCGTTATGTCATTTAGATAAAATGGAGGAATGAAACGAAGTGTTTTTTGCCAATACTCGTATCGCCATTTTTCGCCGCACCTGTCAGATGTTGTTGAACGGTAATTGTTCTTGTATTGTTCGGTCGTTTTATTAGATTGCTATTATTTAGGTTGCTGTTCAGTTGTTGTTGAGATGTTGTTCAGATGTTGTTCGGATGTTGATCAGTTGATGTTCAGATGTTGTTCAGTTGTTGTAGAGTTGTTGTTCATTTGTTGTTCAGATATTGTTCAGAGGTTGTTCAGTTGTTTTTCAGATATTGTTCAGTTGTTAAGTTACGTTGTTGTTCAGTTGCTACCTCGATGTCTTATCAACTGCTGAAGTATAGACTTTTCAAACATTCATATTAAGCTACAATACATTTTCTTATTTAATTTGACCTTGTATTGGACCTTGCAATCGCCGCCAGTGCGGAGGTTTGGAAATAGTAGTTTATGCAACTGTCATATAATGGGGGTCATTAGAATGCGAGACGCCTCTAGTGATAATAGTTTGACACGAGCATTCTAATGCCTAATTCTAGCAGTTGCATACACTATTTTATCTACACTCTAAAAAAAACCTCAGTTAAACACTTTTCCAAACGTCCGCACCGGCGTTTGCAAGGTCCGATAAATGGTCAAATTCAATACGAGAACGTAATAAGGCTTGATATGAATTTTCGAAAATTCTATACTAACACTTGTTAAGATGTCGAGTCTGAACAACAAATAACTAAACAACTGAACAGCTGCTCAACATTTGAACAACATCCGAAAATTAACGTACAACAACAACTGTCGGGTGCGGCGGAAGATGGCGATACGTAAGTATTGGCGGCGAAGCGCCGCTCAACAGACACTCGCATTCTAATGACCCCTTCGAGCAACACGGTCTTCCGTCTCGTTCCGACCCGGAAGGGAGGAGCCTTAGCCATTTTACTTCATAGAAATAGTTCTGTCGTTTTTTGCGGGGCGCGGGGGGAGAGGTAGGTAAAGCTGTCAAGTTAGTGCTTGACAATATCGATGCTTGACTATCGATGAATTTCAAAAGTGTAGGTACTAAGACGCTTGTGTTGTTTTTTTATTTATATTTAAAGCAAGTTACATAACAATAAACTTTTAAGTAGTCAAATCATGCCATTTTAGGGGTCCTCTAGTAATTATAAGAACCATGGGAGCCTTACAAAACACAATCACCAACTAAAAGCTGCTTAACATTTGGTATCTAGATAATCTTATTTTGTGTGAGACACCAAGTCGTCCAACGACCCGATGAACCCTGGTGTAGAGAGTTTTTCAACCGCTTACTACTACCTACTTGGCCTCTGACATGGTTGTGTTACACCCGCCGTCAAAGTCATCATAGACAGCAACCAGGACCGACGGCTTAACGTGGCCTTCGAAGCACGGAACCATCCCCTTTCAGAAAATCAGGTGGTTCAGCCTGCAATGTCCTAACAGGTCCGGAAACAAATTCACAAAGTGAAAAATAACAACTTTGTGACTGCCCCACCGAGAATCGAACCCGGAACCTTTGCGTCGCAGGCAGTCGCATTACCACTGCGCCACATCAGCCGCCATGTCTAGATGATGACATTATCGAAGGCAGTCCAGATGTGGTGTTTGAAGCCGGGCAGTCGCGTATCGCTATTATGAATGATTTTGACTTGCCGGAATCTACCTTTAACAAAATATAAAAAAATAAAGATTTTATAAAACTGCAGTGTGCGGAAGGACATGGAAATATTCAAAGGGACAAAGTTGTTGAATTCCCCGAAGTTGAAAAGTGTCTCATAGAATGGATTAAAGAAACTCTTGATAAAAATATTTCATTCACATCTATACATATATGAGAGATACTACTCCCAAACCTGCATAAATGACAAACTGATTTAGTAAAAAACCTCTATGAGCGAGAATAATATTCGGGTCCCTTTATATCTCGCTTATCCAGGTACATATAAAACCATAATAACAATTATTTGTCTAATACATGTGATTAAATAATACCCGCCTCCTATAAAATTCATCGACAAACATTATGACATGAAACGGTAACATCACTATTGTTGCTATCGTCGAGAAGTCGGATTTATTGTGCGATCGATCTGTAATTTGTACGGGCGAGCGGACCAGATGTTGCTGAAAAAATCCAACAACTATTTAAGAATTTAGTGTTTAAATGTATTAAATAGCAATAATATGTTAAGAATTTACTTACATGTGAAATGTTACACCATCTTTTTGTAAACTTGATGTTCCAGACCTCTTTTTACATTAAAAAACTAACATGTGTTCTCTTGCACGACTGGACTCGGTCTAGGAAAAAATCTGAACGGAACTGGTTTTTATAAACGCCAATGCCCATTTCGGCTTGTACTTTGACAGAGGGGAAATACTTTCTATGCCTACTCCCTTCCGGGACGGAAGGCCGTCGTTGCTCGAAGAATGACCCCGATTATGTGACAGTTACATAAACTACTATTCTGACAATTTATCACAGTAATTTTATACGTAACTCGTAAGTCAAATCACAAGTGACAGATTTTTTGCAGATTTGTTTATGATATTGGCCCAATGAATAAATAATCCAAGTTTTGTACTTGAACTCTGACCGAATTAAAAAAAATACGACTATGCGGTTTTCCCACTTGTTGCCCGTCGCTGCTTATTTTTAATAGCGAATTCCGGTCTAATACTCATACAAATACGGCTACGTTGCGTTTACGGTGCAACTCTGCCAGTAAGCTTTCGGCTGAAAATTTACCGTGTACCCTACGGACAGAAGCTACCAATAAGCATCAAACAGTTGGTGAGGGCATGGAAAAGATAGGTTCATTTCTGAATAGAGTGTTTAGACTATTAGTTCACTCTAGATGAGCTCATGGACGAAGTAGAAGGAGAACTACCTCAACTACATACAGTCAAAATATCTTGTTTGAAAAGTATGAGGCAGACATTTTGATGGTTGATACAGCCTTCAAACACACCATTCTTTGTTTTAAAAACAAGGGTATCTAACAACATTCTCACGAGTAAATATTATAACAGTTGAGGTTTAGACCTTCAAGTGGAAAGAATGGTACACGTGGAGAAAGCAGCTGCTGAAGTCATATGAGACGATATACCTATGTACTTACAATCGCAAACGTAAGAAACAACACAATTAACTCCATCCTTTAACTTCTTCTAGTGTCATTTTTACTCATGAGACAAATCGGGAATGGACATGAGTACAAGTTCTACAAAAAGGTTCTTCAAAAACAGGTCATTTAGGGTTAAATGCACATTATTCCGTAGTTTTTATGACTATTGACAAAGTTAAGGTTGGCGATTGAGGTCAATAACTTGGGTTATTTATTTGGCCAACTTTATAGGCAAATCTGCAAAAAAAACATGCCACTTTTGATTTGATGCATACGAGACGAGCTCGAACATGCCGGAGACAACATTACAGGATCAATACAAACAGTTACGAAATTCCCTAGTAGATTTCATGTACCTAAGTATAGCTACAGCATAGGTACCTATAAGGCGTCGACGCCCGAGGCTACAGATTCATACGGTACACAGCACTCCGCTTTTTGTCAGCAAAATCGTCATATAAAGGGTGATCTTAAGTATGCACAAAGGGATAAGCCTAATATTTCCTGTATTGAAGATCTGTAAATTCTCCTTTGGCTGTAAATACTTACCTACTTACTTATCTATAAATTGACCGGTATGTGTAACTATAAGTTGAAGAAGCGGTCAACCAACTTAACTTGTGTGCCTACCCATAATTATTATGGTTTTTATTTCGACTTTACTTAATAATATATTGCTGTTTTCTTTACCTTAATTCTAGCCGACTTGGGATTCTAGATTGCAGTAAAACACACACTTAATGAGGTTTTGAGACTTGAGATTTCAAAAATATTTCTTAGTTCCATTGCAAGTGTCTTTTATCAGTAAGTAGGTACTTTCAGCATCACCTCAAGATCAACCTAAAATATAAGTTAAAAGATACGAAACCTACGTACCAACCTATTGCTGCATAATAACAATTTTACTTGCTAGTTGGTAAAATAAATAATTTTCTTTCTACACATTTGAAATATGAATGGTTATTTGTCTGGCATAAATGAAACAAAGATTCAATATAAACTACGTACCAACCTATTGCTGCATAATAACAATTTTACTTGCTAGTTGGTAAAATAAATAATTTTCTTTCTACACATTTGAAATATGAATGGTTATTTGTCTGGCATAAATAAAACAAAGATTCAATATAAAATAGAGGTGGTAGGTATTGGTTACATAGCATACCTACTCATTCATACAGAAAATAGATAAAAACGAATAATCTAATATAGGTATCTTCTTATGATGTGATTTGTATGAATACCTCCAACCCGCTTATTTGAACCGTGAACAATGACTCACGTTCCTCTTTATGATTAATAAAGCAATGGAGATTTCTTATGTAGGTGTAGTATAAATCGTCTTTTTTGTTTTCGTGTAGGACACCGAGTCGTCTAGCTACCCGATAAACCCTAGTGACAGGTGTTAGTTTTAGGGTACTATTCAGAAGAAGGTAAATTAAGGTAAAAGGTAATATAAGTTCACATTTTAACAATAACACTGAATTGTCACAATAAAACAATTTTAAACGGATTTAAGTTGTGTTTATTTTGGGTTTTACAAGTCCTACGTTTCGAGCTCTTTACAGAGCCCGTGGTCACGGATGACTAAGGTGTTAGACGTCATTATTTAGAATATAAATTATTTTTGTTCTACCGCCATCTATTTCCTAAATAATGACGTCTAACACCTTAGTCATCCGTGACCACGGGCTCTGTAAAGAGCTCGAAACGTAGGAATTGAAAAATCCAAAATAAACACAACTTAAATCCGTTTAAAATTGTTTTATTGTGATGAGTAATAGTTGTGCAAACTCAAGAAATTATTAACACTGAATTGTATTCTCAAGATTCTAATATCGCTTAATGTACAATATTAATCTCATTAAACCATTGATTACACAAATAAAAACCCATCTAAACAATCGAAGATACACTCAAAGATAAAAACCATCATTTTACAATCTATTATAGAAGATAAATTTGATTTGCAAATCTTACCTCTTGTGATGAAAACTGGAATAAGTAAGTGTATTTAATATTATCTTAAGTTGGTTCACAGCTCGCACAAATTCGTACATCACGGTCGATCTCCAAACTGATGGAACTGGAGCGAATGTGCAAATGTGATGATCCACATTAGGCCTTTATTCACCGGCGGACTACGGAAGGGGGGATTGATCGTTGTCATTTGTTTTCCAGCTTTGTCTCCCAAATAATACCCAGCACCTCGCTGATGTCTCTGTTATACGTTCCACAGTGAAATTGAGTTATTTGCTACAGAATTTTATATTGAATTTTCAGTTGAGTCGTAATAGAACAGAATATTTCATAACCATTTCCTTTGTCGGATCATGATGAAAAGTATGTTTGTGTTCATACAAACAGTCTTCTTAGATGAAGTTCATTTGATATTACTACCTACTACCGACATATTCACATTGTGCTAATTGAAAATGAGAAACACATTTTAGTAAAGTAAACACAGTATTCCGATCGTTTGGCAAATGTCTGCGCAAAACCGCAAGCCGTAATTTAATAGTTAGAATTAGAATCAATCCATTAAATTGCAACGTAGAACTAAGGTAGGTTTGTTATTAGTGAGATTGTGACCTCGGGCGTTTGCCTTACTCCCCAGAAGCAGAGCATTAAAGGATCAGTATATGCCCTTGACTGAAGTAGGTGAGTAATATAAAAAATTTTGCAATTTTGATAATTATAAATTAATATACTTAAATAAATACACACACACGCATATCACGCCTATCATCCCTAGCGGGGTAAGCAAAGCGCAAACACCCGAAAAAACGGACATTCACGCCACGTCTGACATATATTTGAGGGTCATACGGAAAATTGTGTGTCACGATAGTGACAGGTTGTCAACCCATCGCCTAAAACTGCAATCCACACCCTCAAGTCCCTTAGTCGTCTTTTACGACTCCCACGGGGAAGAAATGGGGTGATGCTATTCTAAGCCTTAAATAAATAAGTATTAAATATCCTGCACAATTCACAAAGCGCCATTTAGCCCCAAACTTAGCAAAGCTTGTACTATGGGAACTAGATAGCTGATACTAATACTTATATACTTCTATTTTGTAAATAAATACATATTATAAATAGAAACAGCCAGACTAAACACAAATATCTGAAAATGACTTAACAAATATGTGTTATGTAGGGATCGAACCCACGACCCTCGGCTACGCCATCGGCTCAGTCCTACTTAGAAATACCTAAACATGAATCTTTGAATCGTGACTTCAATGTTTATTGGTAATTGTAATACGGTAGTGGGACTTTGAAAATAAATTGTTACTATCTTAGAGTATACACTTGTCTATGTATACTCTAAGGTTACTATAAATACCGTGTATAATTGATGAATGTAGAATCTAGCATAAAAATTGTCAGGTAATAAATATTACATTTTCCAACATTATTGTTTGTCTATCTGGTGTTGATATACCTATTGAGACGATCTAATGGTAGTCCGGAGAAAATAGGCCGTACATATTATTTCAATATTGATAGAGTTAATTTCGAATTTGCCACTGTAAGCTTGCCCTGCCTGTGTGAAGACGTTTGCAAGTACGTCTACTGTGCCATAAGCGCATCGACTTCCATTTTGGATTTTTGTTTTGATCGTTCTAGTGGTAGCCAAGCCAACATGAATATTGTACTGTTGTGTATCAACCGCTTAGATTAAATTATAAGTAAAAATATTTTCAGGGTGTGTTCAACTACAACTTAACAACTTTTCTTAGTAACTTATGCTGCCTAATTTTGCAATAAATATTAAAAAAGATAGAAGGGTTTCTTACCAGCAAATCCATAAAAAAACCTTTCACCATACTGCGCGTGTAACGGATCGCATCTGTGATACCTGTATTGGCACGCGCCTTTAGCTGTCATTAGTCTTCATCATCATCACCAGCAAGACATTGCTGTAACGCTTTTATGTTTCCACAAACATAATGATTAAATAAATTGATTAAGAAGTACAAAGGCCTTATTACAATTCTCTTAACTTACCTTAAATAAGCGCTGTCACTTTCAATCAAATGGGTTAAGAAAAGAATAGCAGGTATATATGCCATGTCATGTCTTATAATTAAACGCAAAACACGCGTTATATGTCAAAATAAGGTAACGATGAAAACAATAGTGACTTAACTCACTAAAAATCTATCTGGCGAAAAGTTAATTGTATAATTAAAATATTATATTGTTAAATTATTATACCTACCTACCTCTTGTATAAAATTGTATAAAAAATTGGTACATTGTCTGCATAACAAAAGCAGGAAAACAAAAGCACGCTAATTAAAACTTAATCCAAAAGAATCTTCTTTCTAATTGCTTCCATTAAGTTATACCTAACTGTAATAATAATTACAGAGTTCAGAGGAAAATATTTTATTACTTACTCGCCCGTAATCCGTCAGAGGCGAGTATACGTCATGCTAAAAAATAAATAAAAAAACCGTCCGCCGCAAAACAACCGCCGCCGCAGGTGCAACGGTTCTGGTTGCGGAGTTTCAAATGAATTATTTAGTCGATTTTTTGATTATTTTACGTGAATACTAAGACCCCAGTTCCTATTTATAAACGGATTTCGAGAGGAGTAAGTTTAGAGTTCCTTACAATAACAAAATATTTTGAAATGATAGCCGTTTACTCTTCCGATTGCATGCCCTTATAAATCCATCGAATTTCCTACCACCCTATAGACTGCTATATGTATTACTTACTTAAGGTAATATAGTAGATAGCAGTCTACCGCTGAACATGGGCCTCCCCCTATCGGGAGGTATTGCCATACTCACCACGCTTGGCAGGTGGATTGGCGACCGTATTGCAAGACATTGCATTTACAGGGAACGCTGCAGCCCACTTCCTGGATGTAAACCACACTCACGGGTAGAATCAGTGTGATGCTATTCTAAGCCGGCACCACACGGCAGTATAATATTTATAATAGGGCATGAACATACACTTCTCTTCAGCACGTGTAGCAGTTTAGACTCTTGCATAGACCAGAAAAGTATTTCATTGGTAGATATATCTAGACAGTAAATATGTGAAGTAAACTAGCTAGCAGAACCCATAAAACCCATTGGGTGTTCGAATCGTAAAGTGTGAATTTTCAGCACGATTGCACTTCCCGATCTATTCATGACGGTTTATGACGTCGCTCACTCGCGAACGATATTCTAGCTATTGTTTATTGTTCTTATTTCGTTCAGATGCGACCGCGATGAAACGAACTCTATAAATACCGATGTTTTATTCAGGTAATAACAATTACAACTAATACCTAGATATGCCTAGGGTTCGTCAGGTCAGTTTGTCGTAAAAGTTGGACAACAGCATCCTAAGGGTATTTGTCCTCATATTTATCTTATGGACAATAATTTCTGATCACGTGAAAATTACTGTTTGTGAAGAGGGCTTTAAATGAAACAATGTAGGTATTTTAATCAGAAAATTTCATTGAATTTCGTTTCACTATAAATTATGATGTACAACATATTTTATGATGAAGAATGCAGTAGCTCTATAGGATAGTATTTTTAAATGAACTTTCGAATTAGTTGACTCCTGCCTATCTCCTACAATACAGTGCCTTTTGGGTCCTACTTGGGTTGGGCTTTGGGTTCATCATCAGATCCCCTTGTAAATCCATCTTGATATTATAAGCGTTCCGAAACCACTACCTACTGGAAGCTACTAGTTTAACCTTTGAATAATTAAAACAACTCTCCCATTAGGTAATTTGATGATACGCCCTGTTAGTTAACAAATGTCCTCCGGCTATGGCTCAGAAGGATCTATCTTATTTATGGATAGATGTAAGTTAGTACGTGGTACCTACCTATCTTCTCATATTATTACAATTTAACTTGTGAGTCGGTTTGTACACAGCGAAATAGATGGATCTGTCTGCGAAGATTTGTTAATAGCATTGTAATTTTCTATCTACCATAATGTGCTGTTCAAATTAGTCTGTAAATCTGTCAAATACATATAAATAAATAAAATTACTCAATTACGGGTCGCAGATGTTTCCAACTGCCTAATATTTAAGTTGTAATAGTAAAAACCTATCCATCTTTACTTTCTCAGATATGTACTGACAAAACAACTTTATTTATTTCAAAGCCTTCCAGCGACTCAATGTTTTCTCACCATTTTTAATCTTGACTCGCATTAACTTAATACTTTGTTTTAAATTGCGTTTTCTGAAGTGTCTTATAAAAGTTATACATAATGCATGCTCTGCCTGCAGCTGGCTTACTGGAAACCACTACCATTTGTTGAAAGAAAAATATTTCAATAGCTCCATCTTTTTGTGAAGATAAAGAATCTTTGTAATAGATTCGCTGACTGAGAGAGTTACGACTTGTATATGATTTTACTCAAAGAAAAATTATGCTGCATGCAAAGTCTCTTTAAGGCGAGTGTAGCATCGTAACTCATAGATTGTTTATATAAAGAGAAAACATTTTTTTTGTGGAGTGGCGCCACTGTCGAGGTCGTTCACGGGTACACTCACCTTAATCGATAGATTTTACTGCATGGAAACTTCATAACTAACCAAGGAAACGCATGCAGCTAACACCAAACAAGGTCGACTAGGAATTTGAAGCAAGTCAAATTTGTTCGTAACAGAAGTAGGATTAAGAGCACTATTTTAAAAAGATGCGAGATTAGTAATAGCGATTTTGAGGGCATGCATCATGGTTAAGTACCATACCAATATTATTTTTCGTGAAGAATAGTCTATATTTAAACACATGAAAAGTCTATTTTTTTCTGTTAACACGCTTATAATGTGTTGGGGACAACACTTACTGGTTTGTGAGTTTAGTGTCTACAGGAGAGATGGCGCTGTGAGGCGGAAACTCACCGGAAACGAGTCAAATTCGTTTCGTATGATTACGGACTGGTTTACTTGTGTGAAACCCCGATTTAGGTTCTTCCGATTGAGCGAAAAGCATGGCCGGCCAGAAGCTATCTTTCGGGGTAAAATAATTAATTTGCGGCATTCGCGGGGTAAGAATTGAACATCGCGTTTGACAAATCTCTAATAGTATTGTGACCATCAATTGATGAACTGTGCTGTGTGTATTCGTTTGTTCTTCCGTGGAATCTCCTTCGGAGTTGACGTTGGTGCTGAACTGGTCTACGATTTATAAAGAATCGTACCAACTATTGGAAGGTATCACATGATTAGCAGGTCAGTAAGTGTAATCTTTATTGCTTAAAATCACAATAATTGCGGTTATTGAAACTAGAGTCGAAAACCCCCCCGTGGTGATGGCTATTTACGCGCTACACCATTAGGACTACGACGAGTACTTTGGCTGGACAGTGTATATTTCCATGTTAAAAACTAATGTCGATTACGAAAGTGTGGCGACCTATGTTGAATCACACGTAGTAAGGGCTAGCCCAGAACTATAAAACAAAGATAGGAGTTATTTTGTGACTAGAAAGCTGAAATGCAGTCTACTTATCGGACTGAATCTCTTCTCGATTTCACCTAGCCTCGAGGTGCGGGAAGATGGAAGCTTTTGAGTTAACTTTACTGTTTTGATATTAAAACAAAGCATCAGTAGGTACTTATTTTACCCATAGGTAGTTAAAGATCGGTTCATAGTATTTTTATTTTACTATTATTTTAAGAAAACCAAGTTTGGTTAGAATACGACTGATAGAAAGCCTTCCAATTACATTAATAGACAGTACTTACCTATTTATGTAAAATATTTTTATTAATGCATTCAAATTAACTCTTATGCGGTCCTAAGCAAATTGTTTGCTCGGACTGCATACGAATTAAGTACAAACGTAGGTACATATAATTAATTCAGTAGTCAAATGTTTGGATGGAAGGCATGCTTCGATGGAGGAATTATACTATTTGTTCGAGAAGGTGCTCTTACATTAGCTGTAGGTAAATGTCAACAGTCGCCGACATTGATATTGACATTGACTGCCACTATAGTCCACTGCTGGACATGCGCCTCATCATATTGGAGGGTATTGTCATACTCACCACTTTTGGCAGGCGTACCTATTGGTGAGCGCGGTGCAAGATGTTGCATTCAGAGGGAACGCTGCTGCTAATTCCCTGAATGGATTTTTTCCCTTCTCACTATTTACGTCAGCCTAGGGTAGAAGTGAAGCAATACTATTTTGAGCCGGCATCTCACGTCGATTACAGCGCTTCTTGGCAAGGAATTTAACTTAGGTAGTTATAATAGTGTGACCCAAGGGTGGAAATATCTCATGCCTAAAACTTTAAAATTTTTGTCCTTCTTACTAGAAAGTTCTATCACACAATTAACTCACTAAAGCTGTACATACTTTGAGGATCTGATATCCAAGCTCCTTGCTCCTAACGTGGCTCTTCGTCACCTTTGACGGATGGTGTAGTCCAGTTGTGATCCATGATTTCACTGATCGGTCCTGTCCAGATCTGCACTTGTCACGAGCAATTATCTTTGTACGTCGGCGCTTTCGGATGGTCACGACCATCTGCTTTGAAGCCACACCAATAACACATCATCATAGATTACATTGGATACAAATTCACACAAATTCAATTGTAGCATGTAATTGTGCCTTGCGGTCATACCGAAAAGGTTTGTCAGTTGGACTATAGGTACTTTAATTATTTAAACGCGAATTTGTATGCCCGTTACAGTAATTGGTAATAGATAATATGATCATTTAGTTCGCCGTGGAACGTGTAAAATAGGGGCAGTTGTATAGTTTATTTTTAAAATAATGCACAATTTTCAAGAGTGCGCAAGATTTGAACCTGCATCTTTCGCCATTACTAATGGCGATGTCTCTTTCATCTGGGCTACCGCGGCTTGCCTCCTGTCCGCCAATTTTGCTAGATTTCAAAAAATAAAAACTATATCTAATAAGGGAAGTGTTTTAAAATTTGGTATTCAGTTCTATAGTATTCAAGGATAGAGAATTCATATTATAGGCATCTATAAAAAGATAATATATACAAAGCAAAAAGTTTTGTTTGCTTTCCCTTTTTAAAATGTTTTCTGCCTCCAACTGTGTGCATCACCTATATTATCAACATTAAGTACACAAATATGATCGAACCCCGGGAAAGAGGCGTTCCGTTCCACTGCTCAGCTAACTGTGCTTAACAACTCCAGGTTAAATCAAATATACCATTTAGCTTAGAAGAGTCCAGTTCACCAAAGTATTACTGTGGTTTTGTTCTCATAAAAGATTCCGCTCGGAAAAGAGACATGATGTAGAGACAATGATAGGGATCGTAATAAGACAATTTAACGGTCAGTTGGATGCTTTCAAACGCATATTCTCCATTTTTTCCCTATTAGCCATTAGCCTGGGGCAATTAGTGTTAGGGACAAGTCGACCATGCCACAAAATAGAGAATGTACAGAAGGATCACTCGGCCCTTTTTTCGATTATTTACGCTTTCGGCAAGGGCTGCCACAGTTTTCTTACCGATTTTATTCAATGGAGTAGGTACCTAAACATACAGGGAGTAACGGAAAGGCTTTATCAAGCCGAAAGGTGCTCATGAAACTGAACAACTTTCCCCATTTCCCCACTTTGACCTCCTTTCGGCTTGATATACCCTTTCTGTTACTCCCTGTATTTACATTACGTATACTACCTACATAGCACAATTATTATGAAATGGGGAATGACGAGTAGGTAGATATCTGCTCTGGGGCTGTTGAGACTGAGCATCACCCCATTTCTTTCCCGTGGGAGTCGTAAAAAGCAACTAAGGGACTTGAGGGAGTGTATTGCAATTTTAGGCGATGGGCTGGCAACCTGTCACTATGGCGATACACAATTTTCCGAATGACCCTCAAATTTTTGTCAGACATGGCGTAAATATCCGTTTTTGCAGCCGTTTACGCTCTGCCTTCCCCGCAAGGGATAATAGACGTGATATGTGTATGTATGTACATCAAAAATGTAAAGTTGCCTTTATTTAAGTAGAAACTTAAATCACATTATAAAAAAATATACTGATAAGAGTTATTAATCTTGTTTGTTTTTTTATGAAAACACGTTTTTATTTAGGTTGGTACAAAATATTATAGGAATATTGTACAAATCACATCGTATACTATTAAACCTATTTATATTTGTGTGAAGCCATTTTGCACGTCCGCACCAAACGCGGTAGACACTCGACTACAAATGTGTTTGGATTGGTTTGGATTTCCTTGTAAACGGCGGCGTGTCAAATTGTGGAGAGTTTCGTGACGTTTGCTTGAAGTGAGCTCTCTGTATTCGGCGCGCAGCCGCCAATACTTACTTTGTGACCATGCGGCAAATTACCTGTCAGCATATAAGTATAAGCGTATCTTTGACGTGCAATAATTAGGTTGATAGTTGAATATCCAAATTATTTGACGTACTTTTGTTTTCCGGATAATAAGGCGGTTCTTCCACTAAGACGGACTGACGGGCGTATTTTTGACGCATCCGAAATTTAGAATTCTGCTAACTATGGATACTATGGCACACTGTAACGCATGCGATTTGATTAAGATACTTGACGGATACATCCGTCGGTCAGTCCGTCATAATGTAGGATTCCCTTAAATATACCCTATAAAGCCATAACGTATTTAAACTCCTTCAGGGATTAGACCAGCTCTACATTTATCTGCAGATTGATTATTGGCAAAAACCACTTCGTTTCATGTCTCCACTTTATCGAAAGTTTTTTCTATCCTCTTCGAGACGCTTCTCATCAGGCTTCAGCGTTTGAGAGAAAACTGTAATTTCTATACGCAGAATGTATAAAGAAGGTTTTTATACAATTATTTTAGAGTTTGTAATCCGAATATTCCGAATATTATGAGACGAGTGATAAAAAAAATATAACGTAGATAATAAGCTCAGGGTGTATTAGGTTTTAAAACTAAATTTATACTTTAAAACAAGCTGGTTGGGTGTACTGACTCTTATTTGATTATTAGCAACTAGTCAATAGCCCTTTCGAACGTCATTTGATATAGTACAATACAGGACAGGGTGTAGAACACTTTGAAGATTTAATATATTCCCATTTTTAATATATTCTACCATTCAAATTTGGATCGGAAATCATTAGTTAAAAAGTAATACAACGTTTGTTGATGAAAAAAGCATAGGTAATAAACTAAAAAATGTAATAACACAAGTGATTTATTTATATATACATATTTAATGGTTTACGAGCTTCAGTCCTTTAAAGAATCGCACATATATACATACATACATGAACTCTAAAAACATTAGACTCCCTTTTGGTTGGGCATACTCATATCACGCCTACAATCCCTTGCGGGGTAGGCAGAGCGCAAACAGCCGCAAAAAACGCTCATTTACGCCTCGTCTGACAAATATTTGAGGGTCATGCGGACAGGTTGTCAGCCGATCGCCTAAAATTGCAATACACATGTAACCCTCGAGTCCCTTAGTCGCCTCTTACGACTCCCAAGGGAAATAAATGGAGTGATGCTATTCTAAGCCGGCACCACACGGCATCGGTGGTTGGTTTGTGGTGGTCATTGGTTGGGCAGTTGTGTAAAAAAACAATACAGTGCCAAAGCAAGAATATTTTGCGATGTAAATTATTATTTCGCTATATTTCTGGTAATCTGTTGTAAAATATTTACGACTATGAAATAATGCAAACAAACTACATGCTTGTCTGTTTTATCAGCTAACCTAAATAGTAAACATATTTTGATATCAAAATAATCACATTTAAGGCAGAAAGCGGCGTGCCACGTAAAGAAAATGCCTCTATGGTATGTCGTGAAGCTATATTAAAGTCAAGAAGTAATTTACAGGGAAAAAAGGAGAGTAAGTTAAGGTCAGTATAAGGCAAATCCCACACTATGACGGACTGACGGATGCATCTGTTGAACACCTTTGTCAAATCACATGCGTTAGAGTGTGCCATTATATCCGTTTTTTGTGTGGGAATTTGAAGTCTTCTTTTGTCCGACAGACGGATGCGTCAAAAATATGTCCATCAGTCCGTCATAGTGGGAGAACCGCTAAATATGTTCAGTATTTTTTCGCTATACATCCTGCATCAGAAAATCCTTTTATGAAAGCTATCATTGTAAACAGTCTTACTGACGAACTACCAACGCCAAGACCTCCTGCTAATTGGCATCGGAGTAGATACTCCGGTGATGTCGCAATTTCCGGGTATCGATCAGGATTCAGATTTACGGAACTGGCTCCGGTTTCAATTCGACCAGAGGTATTACTCCATTATTGGGATTCTGAATATTACTGCCACAGGGCGGGTACATAATACCTGCAATACCTGTGCTCCTTGTACGAGCTTAAGGATTATTGTACTATTGTTACGTTACATATGGATGTAAGTGGAATACCTGGGATGAAATAGGTACTTGGTTGTCATAGCTAGATTAGCTAGATATATTGAAGTATAAATATCGAACTTGTTATTTCTTTAAAAGCAAAAAAGAGACGAGGATCAAAATGGGCGTAGAGTTCGAGCACTTTTGATATAGGAAGATCAAAGCTTTTCCTTTAAAGTGGACACATGTCATACAATCTTAAAGTTTGCAACGGAATTTTGTGTAACTACGCAAGCTAAGGCTGCCCACACATTATTATGCGACGTCGCATCGCGTTTGAATGTCACAATCTCATATAATTCAAGCGTATAATTTCTCAAATGTTTGAGATATTTGACTTACGGATACGATGCGACATCTTATCGCATTTATGTGTAGGCAGCCTTTTTGTACTATATATTGGTCGGCACTAACTTAAAAGCAGCTTTCGATACCAATAATAAGATATTACAACGTTTTTTTTAAATCTTTATAGAAGGACTTTTGTCAAAATATGACAATGCCAGATCGTCATATTCATTACCTAACAATTTGCGTTCTGACCATTGATTTGACTGGCTTTGGTTAAAAAAGCGTAATCATACTGTTCTGCTTGTTATTTCCACACATACCAGGTTTTACATAAATATAACTAAATTACCATAACTCTCGTCATGTTCTCGCAGTATCGTCGTAACCTCAGTTTATCTGCAGTTTAACTCACGTCGGAGTCTAGTTTAACCAAAGTCCGGAGGTTATCGTGGCTGGGCAGACGGCGATGTCATAAACTATATATTCCATATACAGGGCGTTTGACATCGAGTAACATCACGGCGGACTGCCTTCGTGGCTGAGCGGTAATCTCAGGGTACCGAGGTCCCGGGGTCAATTATCGGAGATTCACACTTCTGGGCAGGTTATTTGGGGGTTTTTCTTGTTCGGGGGTCCGGTTAATGCGTACGCATGTTATTAACACGCTTTGAAATCTTGATTTCAATTTAAAACCAATGTCGTTTTCAGATGGTGGTGGCGTAAAGTTAGATGCCGTGTGATTAACCTGGCCAGCCCCGAGGCAGTGCCTTTATTATTATTTTTTATTCCGCCTGAGCCGGTTTTCTATTAGGACATTACAAAATTGTTATAAAAAAAAGAGTATTGTGTTATACATTTTTTTTTACAATGACGGATCATGACGTCTTTAAGTAATATTAGTATACTACCTCTATGTTGAATAAAGAATTTTAATTTCAATTTGATATTGTGAATTTGTGTCTTCTAAACTTCGCCAGGAAAGTGCAGTCTGAACCACTTTTTGTTGAATTCACCAGCCTTGTTGTTTGTAAGAAAGATTGCTCCGTACATCGAAGGGTACGTTAATCCGTGGACCCGCTTGCTGACTATGATTACTTTAACATAGGACGTTACCAGTCTGACTGAGGCCTTGTAGTAGGTGGATGAAAAAAACTATGACACCAGGTTTTATCGGATCGTTTGTCGACTCTTGAAAGTTATAAAAAGAACAAATAATTTATGATTTTCAATTTTTATTTTTACAATCACGAATCATGACGTCAATAAATGATAGTACTATTTTACATTAAATAATATTAATCTCATTTCAATTCGGTAATTTTTAAGTTGAATCGGTAGTCGTCGTAGTAGTAGTTAGTCGAGACACCAATGCAAATAACAGTATGCCAGAGACTAGTCAATCTTCCGACCACCCTGTAGGTATATACTACCATCGCTATCTTGCGGACCTGTGACTTGATTTTACGTGGACGAGTATAAACCTAGAGTTATTAATTAATTATACAGCACGTGTGACTGCATTTATTTTATTTATGCACAAACCGTATAAAATCCTGCCTAATTATTATTAATCATTCAGAAGGTTTTGGAGTATATTTAATAAAATATGTACATTGTTTTTGATTAAACTGCAAATATTTTGCTTTATCTTTACTTCTTTTGTAATATTCGGATTTAGTGCAATTCAGTGAGCCCCAGGATAATGTACAAAACCGAAAAGGGTCCACTAGCACATAGAACTGAATAATTTTTCCCAAAGAACATAGGTCGAAATCTGAATAAAAATTAGACTTCCCAAACAAATTGACTCGACCGGCTAATACATTTAATATGAGAGGTCCAATTTCTTTTTCATATTTCCACCACATTCATTTTTCATGTTCCATGGGGTAAATTGACCAGTGCCATGGGCTGGTTGACCATATGTCGGGGTCGCCCGCTACACATTGTATAATCAAAACTAGCGCTGTATAGTAAAATTTTCAGTTACGAACTTTCCATGTTTGGGGGCAACAGTTGTTTGGTGTTTAATCTTATTTAAAAAGGGCGAGTAAAAATCGAATGGAAAAAGTAGCAGTCCTACCCAAAAACCAAAACCCAAAGTGCTACATTTCATTACGACACCCATGTTGAAATGAAACCTCTTTTATCTCGTAAGCTATCTAAATAAACCCATTTTCTTCATACCTCATCAGTGAAGATTATCCTCCCTTGAGTGCGAGTTTAATCACCTGTCTCCTGAATAGTGGATACCTAATAGTAATAGTTGAAGCCAGCCTATAGTTTCGAGACTAACTTTATTTCGGTCCATTCGACCCTTCAAATCCCTATTTAATGACCAGACCGTAGTAGGATGGTTGCGTTACGGACAGAGTATTCGACCCGATAAATATCTTTCGAAGACAGCGCGATGGTAGTGTCTGCCTACAAAAAGTGTGTAGTTTACTAGTATTGACGTTAACAAAATTATTAAAGCCGCATTGTCGTGTTAAAAGATTGAATAGGATAACTATTTTTACTCCAATGTTACCCACGATCCGAAAGAATGCAATAATTATTTTTGGCGTGACTATAAATTGTAGCCTAAATATAAGAATTAAAAAAGTATGATAGATAAACATGCTAGCTAGGCAACATGCTTACTTGCTGATATAAATACCACAGTATAGTCTATTTCCTTTTTTCCCAGCGACCGTCCCTCTGTTATCCACACTGCTCCCAACGGCCACACGCGTGGCTACCGGGAGTATATTGCCATCCTATACACGGGTGATTCTACTGAACGTTTACCCAGGGATTGTGTTGATTAGCTTTTAAAACATCGATTCATGAAATAAAACTATTAATATATATATATAAATATATATATATATTTCGACTGATGTATTTTTATTGGACGGAAGCTAAATAAATAAAAGATAGAATTTGCATGTTTTTCCAAGGAGCACAACAATAATTGTACCAATTGGCTAGTGCTATTGTACTTTATGCATTGTTTTTGCGCCTATTGTACAGAAATAAACATGTTAGATAAAAGAGAGAAATATATATCCTTCATTGTTAAATAATACGAAGAAAGACATACTTAGACATAAATGAAAGAAATATGTAGCTCTATTAAGAAAATGACCTATTTATTCTCAATTCTAGGTGCATGTTACATATTATCAATGATAAACAAAGCGGCCAAGTGCGAGTTATGATCGCCCACCAAGGGTCCCGTTACATGCACATCAAGCTCGTTTCTATGATATCCCACATTAGACATTTGTTTAACATTAACATAATAATTTATTTTTAAATTTTACTAAAACTATGCTATTTGCCAAATTTTATCATTTAAGGTCCACGGGAAGTACCTTATAAATTTAGATTCCCTTGAAAGGCTCATAAACACACGTTTGTATAGCCGTATCTATCTTTGACGTTAAGTTAGGAGTTTGATCTTTATACCACTACAAGCGGCCATGGACTTGAGTGTATGGTTTTAATTTAATCTCGATATCCTTACTCGGTCCCGAGATAAAGATTCAAGGCAGATGGATGGACAAACAAGTGATCCTATAAAGGTTCCGTTATTTTCCTTTCGAAGTACGGAATCCTAAAAAAATATACGATTTTAAGCTGACCGTACTTTGTATGATTGGACATAGATATTCTTAAAAGTTGCTACACGGCCATGTATAATTTGTGTATTGTTGTACATATGATAATTTGAAGTATCATTACGAGAATAAAAAGTAATGCTCAAACAGAAATCACTTGTTGAATTAGCCGCCGTGGCGCGCTATAGTGGGTCGATGCCATGGAGGGTGGCCGCTGGGAATAAACGGTCTATTTCCGTGGTGCGTGGTCGAATCCTTAATCCTCACAGTGAGTAGCACCACTGATACTGTCGTATAATTTTCACATACGTCTGTCTGTCCGTGCAATATCGCTATATTTACATAAGTCCCTTTGTTTGACGCGTAATTACTATGTTTCAGTCCATTCAGAGCCGCTGATATATTGAGGTGGATTTGTCAACGCTATTTAGTTACAATGTACGAAACCCTGGAATGCACTCTAATTTTATTGAGCCTCTCCTACAGTAGGTACAGCTATTATGGTTTTTATATAAATCTGAATAGTTCAATGTTTTGCTTCAATGCATATTATGATAAACGTTTGTTACTATTAGTAACATATATCTTATTGATAACCATAAATAAATCATAAATAAAGTTGCATTCTGGTTACAAAATTGTACTAGTCCGAATCAAGCACATACATTAAGAGACATTGCAAAAAATAAACTACGTAGATATAACCATATTCTCCATCAAACTTAGTATATTGTTGTTCTGCAAAGATAAATCTCTATTAACAAACTCGCGAAAACCTACGAAAATACTTCATTTTATCTGTTCGCATTCTGGAAACGAATGATTAATGTGTTCTCACTATCAAAGGATAGTATCTTCTCTATTCAGCGAACTACGGAACCCTTTCAGCTAACGACTACGGCATTGTTGCTAAGATTTTAAATTAATGGTTCACAAACTCATTGTTGGCGAAACAAAGGCGGAAATAAATTAATTTTAGTTTTTCATCTATTTTTGTTTAGCGCGTTCTAAGGTGGGCAGATTAACTTTTCTCCAGGGAGAGAATGAATCTATCCATCTTATTACTGTTGTGCTTTTAGCTTTTATTAGACTTATACGCTAAGTTACTGTACTATTTGCTTGTTTAATCACCTTATAAATATTAGAGGTTATTCTTATATTATTTTCAAAGGGTCAATTATCTTTGTAATCGCTAGAGTGTTTGCTACTATTATTGATTTACAATTACTGAAGATATTTCAAGGCAATAGACGTTTTTCCTACAACGAATTGCGCCTAGTTTGCAAAAACGCACGTATAAGCGCAATATGCATTGATGCCGTATGTTTGTGCCATCGAGCAACACGGTCTTCTTGCAGGTACGGAAGGCCGCGTTGATCGAAGGATTGTGCACAACACAAAATTAACAGAGATCCAAAATTGTAGAAGATAGCTACGCTGCACCGTCGTCGTAGCGATTGACGTAGATAATATCTCGTAGCAGTACTACAAGAAGTTCGTGAGTATGAATTTGTACTGACTACGTAAGTAATGATTTGAATCAAGAATAATTAGTATAAGTACCTACTTACTCTTGAAGTAAAAATGAAATAAAAAATAACCAGTATACTCACTTTTTGCAATTCTCAACTTGGATAAACTAGTTTAAAAAAATACATAAATTGTCAACGAAAGCAGGTAGGTAATTTTTGCATTGACGCAACTCTCGAGAATCCCCCTGAGTACCAAGGCAGCATGAGTAAAAAGGCGGAATATTTCTTACTTGTTTATACAGAGTGTATTAGTAATGCCGGGGCGTGGTACTGCTGTCACTTCGCATGATTTATTCCCCAGCTCTGTTCCTCCTAACACCACTTTCAGTCTCCGCCAGAACAAAAATAAATAACATGGCGAATATTTTAGATACGTCGTCGTCGAGACGATTTTAATTACCGTGAATAAGAAAGGAAATTAAAAGTAAGTAAAAATTTTATCACACTGCGTTTATGATGGCTATAAAAGTACAAGCAATCTAGTATTTGTAAAATAGTAAGAACACTATTATTTTTATCTACACTTGTCTCATAATGTTCGAATTATGAATTCGAAAACAGATGAATAATGACCTACTTTATGCATTCTGCCTATAAAAACTAGGGTTTACTATAAATTACAGAAGCGTAATGACTTAATGAGAAAACTCTTAATACGATAAAGTTGAGAAATGAAACGAATTTTTTTTTCCAATACTCAAATCGCTATCTTCCGCCGCACCTGACATTTGTTGCTGTACGGTAATTTTTTTTTTAGGATGTTGTTCAGTTGTTTTAATAGGATTTTGTTCTGTTGTTGTTGAGATGTTGTTCAGATGTTGTTCAGTTGTTGTTCAGATGTTGATTAGTTGTTGTTCAGATGTTATTCCGACGTTGCTCAGTATTGTTCAGTTGTTGTTCAGTTTTTGTTCAGTGTTGTTCAGTTGTTTAGTTATTTGCTGTTGAGACTCGACATCTAAACAACTGTTAGTAAAGGATCTTCAAAAATTCATATCAAGCCATATTACGTTCTCGTATTGAATTTGACCATGTATCGGGCCTTGCAATCGCCGGTGCGGACGTTTGGAAAAGTGTTCAACTGAGTTAATTTTTTAGAGTGTAGATAAAATAGTGTATGCAACTGCATATAATTAGGCATTAGAATGCTCGTGTCAATCTATTATCACACTCGGCTACGCCTCGTGTGATAAACAGACACTCGCATTCTAATGACCCCCATTATATGACAGTTGCATAAACAACTATTAGATCAGCTTTTATATGGGTTCATTTAAATTATCAATCACTATCACTCATGATGTGCATTACATTACATTGACAGTCCACTGCTGGACAATGATGTGCATATGTATTCGTAATTGTTTCCAAATGAATAGGGTACAAAATCTCAATCAAGAAGTGTTAATTTTAGGCACACTTATCCCGTGTTTATTGCCTACGTCTTTTGTGCTGAGTTCACTGTGTACCTACTCCTTAGGATATTACTAGTTTTTATATACATCCCGTATAAGAAGAATCTCTTCTGCACACATTCACTGCTGCGACTGAATTTTCGTTTGTTAATGCGCAGTATACACATCAGCAGTGACTGCATTTCAGACTAAGGCCCCATATACACTACCGACAAAGTTTTACCTAGAGTTATAAAAACGACTTTGTAATTCCTGAATGCTTACGTATGACAGTGCAACAACTGTTTTGGGTTAAATATACAGTTTTTTATCAAATAAGTTGGCAACTTTTACTTGTTTCAGTAAATTTTACATAACTTAGCTGTGGTCTACATAGACTATACATTTTACATTTTCAGTATTCCATAATAGAATTAGTTGATTTTGTGCTAATGTTAGTCAGGGGCGACATGGCTCGAAATCCTTTATATGAAAATCATATTATACTTGTTTATCTATAATAAGGGTCAGTGTCAGTAGGGTTGTGTTAGCCGTTTAAAATTCCGCCAGATGAGTGTCAGAGGAAAAAACTAAAAATACCTACCTGCTTTATAGTATCTGGGCCCTCAATGTGCATTTGGCCTAACAGACCACCGTGTCCACACGGCACGAGGATGAACGGTAAATATGATTAATGTTCTCCCACTTTCTACCACAAATATGATCGGCTACCGGCTACTGGGTACCGACGGTTATCGGCGCTGGTGATTCATAACGATTAGCGGTATTTACCTTTCTGTTTCATTAAGTGCATTGGGTTGCGGAATATTTGTTTGTACTGCATGTTTTGTTTTTAATCGTCTTTGTATACTCGTATTTATTTATATAACCGTTTATTGTACACACTATAACACAAAGGATATAACATATAGATCGATACACAACAGGTCAGCTTATTTCTAAAAATAAATCTCTTACAGCAGACCTAAGGTAGTGAGAAGGCATAAAGTGAGACAGTTGACGTGTACAACTTACTAAGTGTGATGAGTATCGTACCATACATAGAACAAGAGAACGTTAAACCATATGTCACAAATTCATAGGGAATTCTAGGTAGTTTTATTTCAAGGAAGGATTTTAATGATTCATACACAATTAAAATTGCAAGTGGACGTAATTGCTACGTAAGTCTTCTCCATTCGTATTCGTTTCGGTCCTTTCATCGAATTTAGATTCATGGTTGGCATTTTATGCGTTAGGGCAGGTAGGTCTCTGTCTCTTTTCGTGTGGGACACCGAGTCATCCAACGACCCGATGAACCCTGGTGTCAGAGTTTTTCAACCGCCTACTACCACTAGTAGGCCTCTGACATGGTTGTGTAACGACCGTCGTCTAAGTAATTATAGACAGCAACCGGGACCGACGGCTTAACGTGCCCTCCGAAGCACGGAACCATTTCTTTTCGGACAATCAGTTGGTTCACCCTGCAATGTCCTAACCAGACCGGGAACAAATTCACAAAGAGAAAAATATCAACTTTTGTGAATGTCCCACCGAGAATCGAACCCGGAACCTTTGCGTCGCAGGCAGTCGCACTACCACTGCGCCACATCGGTCGTCAGGCAGGTAGGTGATGATGATGAAGAAGCGGCTCATGCTAAACATCCTAGACAAAAATACATTATTTTTGTATTGAGTTCTTGTGGCATTTATTTGCCATAAGCAAATAAAATTCTGTTACAACTTAATTATATGTTTAGATTAGGTAAACTTATTTAGGTAGACTCAGGATTAATATGAAATTGTGTTGCAGCAACAACAAAGAACAAAATTTTAATCAGCATGTTTTTAAAATGAAAAGAGGACGGACGAAACGAAAGCTGTCGGCAATAATAAATAACAATTTGGAGTGCTACCATGATTTCTTTGCGCCGATAAATAATAAAAATATATATATTCATCGAAAAGACTTCTTGTTACCAATTGATTGATCGCTATTATTTTTACTTTTAATGCTTGTCTACCAATATTCTGTAGATATAATTATATCAGGTGAAAGTTTACTAGTGACCGATACTGAAAACAGAGGATATTGAGCTTCCATAGTAAACCAAATCAGCATATCGGCGATTTGTATGGGAAGTCTAAATTTTTATTTAATTTTTGACCTATGTTCCTCGGGGAAAGTTGTTCCTTATCACCAGCCCGTCTTGAATTTTCGCTATTGGTCACAAGTAAAATTTTAAGTATTAGCAGAAGATTGAACTTCCCCACCCCACGATAATATTTTGCCTGTACCTAGTCTTGTTTCGGTTTACTACAAGACTGACAAAGAGTTACTATTTAATATAAGTAAGAATTATGTATGTAAGAATGATTACATTAACAACCAAAACAGTCCACTACTGGACATGGGCCTCCCCCTATCGGGGGTATTGCCATACTCACTATGTTTGTCAGGCGGATTGGCAAATGCAGTGCAAATAAGAATTTATCAAAATATATACCACCTATTAGGTGAGTTTGCATAGTAGTCTCAAATATCGCAATAGTAGATGTAGGTAACCTGTACATTAGCATACCAAATTAACCCGGCACCGAGGACAGCTGTCACCAGCGATCTGTGTTATGTGTATGACCACTGCGCTCGCCACTCCACTGATTGAAACTGCACATGTGTGAGACATGGCGTGGGTGGGCTGTGCACAAAGGAAAAATTAAAACAAATAGCGCAGAACTAATGGACCGGTATTTTTAATGTATATGTTCAGAAAACATACGTTATCCAAAACAAGTTTCAATTTTGTACGTATGCGTGTCTGCACTACAGTAGGCAAGTAGGCAAAAGGTTAAAAATGATTTTTTAAAATTCGTATTAAAATAACAGTAGCATTTTTTTTTGTTTCAGGACCTACCCGGATTTATTACCACCAAGACCTCCTGTCGGTGTTAATGTACTTATATTTTTGAATATTATGTAGGCAGAGGTACCTTAGAACAATGATCTCCACCAACCCTCCAGCACGCAAAGTTATAAATACTCGTATAGAAGATGCCTGCTATGACACATATTAATTATACTAACACAAAGTTACTGGGCCCCGATTCTTTTATTTTTTACCATTGTAATGCCATCGACACTCAACTGTCATTTTATTGCCAGAGTAATTTTCTATACTCAAACTGTTAGCTGAATACAAAGACCATCCAATTGAGGCGCTTTACAAATAGCGAAATACGGCCACGTTTGAAATTACGCAGGTAGGTTTGTCGTGTGCGAAGTATACTCACTGCAGGCTTTAAATTATCTCTTCAATTATCTTATCAAAATAGTGCACATAACAATCTATCAAATTAATGCCAATTTATTCCTTATACATCAGACGTAGAGTTTTGCATAGAGAGACAACTTGAGTTAGGTACTCTGGTTGTCATATTTGGTTATATAGCAAACAAATAAAAAGTAAAGGAAAATACACCCTTATTTTAACATATTTTGACGTCCGATATGGCGCAGTGGTAGTGGTAGTGTGACTGCCTGCGGCGCAAAAGTTCTGGGTTCGATTCTCGGTGGGGTACTCACAAAGTTGATATTTATCCATGTCAGAGCTGTTGAAAAACTCTGACACCAGGCTCCATAGGGTTGTTGGACGACGACTCAGTGTCCCAAACGAAAAGAAGAAGAAAAACATTTTTTTCAAAGAAGATCGTCATCGTAAACCGAGTATTCTTTTCAATTAACCTCAGGCGAGTTTACACCAAAACACATATTTAAACTAAGACTTGTATTGCTTCCCATCAACATGGGAGTCCAGTCACGAAGTCTTTTAGTGTGAAAAAAAGGTAGATTGAGGGCTTTATGCAATAAAAGTGAAGTTGAAAACGAGTTCACCGACATATTTGACTTGCATTTACCGAAAATTCAACCTGTATAAATTCACAATTCTTTATTTTTGTCAACACAAGTACATTTGGATGTCATAGTAGTGTAACCAGCACTAACAAACGACACGGGTGGGTTTGCCCCTCTCACAATTTTTTTTATACCTCAAATGTTACATCGGCCTGTAGCCAACACGAAATTTCTTAAAGTTTAGCTGGGGTTATGTTGGTAAAAAAGTTCACTTCATATTACCCGTAGGAATGAGGTAGTCTTTATTATAAAAATTCAATGCTATGTATGAATGTGCGTCTGCATATGCAGAAAAATAAGTATACCTGGACGACTCGGTGTCCCACACGAAAAGAACGTAAGAAGAAAGACTTATTAGCCACACATAAATGGAACACATGACTTAGTCAGAGTTTCTCAGATAAAATGCAGTCCGTATCTTGTGATTCTCAGGGTACCTTCTAACTATATTTTTGGTCTGACCGAAGTCTAACGCTAGGTTAAATCACCCTCGAGAGCCCTAGTCGTACGAATAAACCACAAGAGGAGAGGCGTTTCGTGCAAAATTAACAACTAGTGTGCGGCGCAGTCGGCGAGTGGCTGTGTCTAGTGACGTACAGTTAGTGCGTGCTACGGTACAACGAAATGGGAAACAGTGGGCGATACGCTACTAGAGTTATCTATGAAAGGAATTATTTTAGGTCCAGACAAACATAGGAAAACCGGACCCGTCCTGCTTTGACTATGCGAGAGGGTAGGGTGAAACCGGATCACTGATTGACTAATGGCGAAAAAGAATATGATAATGAAAATAAGTTGCTTATTTCATGCAGTAACTACATTATACGCGATAGAGTACGGATTCTACAGACTTATATTATTTTCAAGCGGGTTTATTGATAGATAAATGTAGCCTTATAGTATATCTAATAAATTTTTCTTACCTATCTAGTTTTATAAGAATGGTAATAAACAATCTTTTATCTCTAGTAGTTTTTGGAAAATATAATTATTTATTGTTAGGGTGCTTTTTGTATCACGAGCGGAACGAAAAATTCTAGAGCAAAATCCCGTAAGTACGGGATTTTAAAGTAGAATCCCGAGTGAAGCGATTCAATTTACGTCGCCCAAGGATAAATACTTTGATACAAAGCAATTTTCGTACAAAGTATTTGCCCTTGAAACGTTTTTTTGGATAGAGGGGATGATAATATCTGTATAACGGTTTGTTACATATATGTTATCATTGATTGAATTAAGGCAGAAAATTGAGTCAATAAAAAGTAAGAAGATACACTAAATAAATTCCATTTCAAAAAGGGACTTATACCAATTATTCGCAAATAGTGAAAGCAGTAGGTAAGAAGTATTAGCAAACCTCAAACTACTTTGTGAATTTACTGAAGACGCGTTTCAACAGAAATAATATTTGTATTTTTACAATAACACACAAATGATACAAGTTATAGAGAAGTCTACGCCAATTCACTTTCCCAAGTTCCTTTGAAAAGATTATTTGGCGAAATAGAAAGCAAATAGGGTACCTTATCTAAATATTGTCATGTTTGAATAGGAAGCGTTCTAGAATGGCATACAATTGAATGTATACGATGCTCTCCCAAATTGGATAGATGCTTTTGTGTATTTTTCGTTTAGATGCAATGTGATACAATTTTATCTAAGTATTTACTTGAAAATATCAGAATGTTCAATTTAATTTGCCTTCAAGAAAGTTGCGCTTTAACAATCACCAAATCCGAGTTAACTTTCGTGTTTCTCCTAAGGTGCATGTTTGTAAACAATTGTAAACCAAGTAAGTATATTTACGGATTTTTTTGGGACAATATAAAAAAAGACTGTTTGCAACATCTATCACTTATACCTAGCTATAAGCAATCGTCTTTTGTTAATAACACTTTAATTAATTAATACTGTTAATATTACTTCTGGCTTAATGTTGGGTGAAATTTTACGAGTGACGGATACCAAAAAACTTAAGGCAGGCTGGTGATAAGAAACATTTTCCCCACGGAAAATTGGGACCTTCCAGATAAATTGACTTGGTCAACTGGTACATTTTGTTTGAGCGGATTTTTTTTCATATATTCCGACCTTTGTTCCTTGGGGAAAGTCATTTGTTATCACCAGCCCGTTTAGAGTTTTCGGTATCGGTCACTTGTAAAAATTCGGTCCCAGTCATGATTTTATTGTTTAAGTAGACATATAGTATAGTAGATTTAATACTATAGAGGCACCTTATAGATACATTATAGAACCAACTTGAAGGTAATGAAGTGACGGCAGTAAATCATCACAGAAGCCATAAATTAACATTGGCCAGTATTGACATCCAACACTGCACATTAGTCATTATTACAACTATATTATATATATTATTAGCTACAACGTGTCAGTAAGTATAAACATTACGAATTTTACACATGTAATGCAATAATTTATTAATAATGCAGTGTTGTCAGTTACTGACAAGCTCTTTCGATCGAAACGTAACACGTCACCGCTATTCGGGAAATTATGCATAGTTTAAATATGACAACAAAGAATTATCACGTAAGGTGTCACATTTCATACAAAACTATTACAGGGCAGCTCAGGCAGGTTATTTGCGATTTTTGTTAGCTTAATAGGTATTGTTTTTGTTTCATCTATAGGATTTATTCAATTCGATTGATAGCTATGCGTTTGGTTAGGTTAGTCTTTCCTTTTTAGTAGGTACCTACCTAAATTTGTGTGACTTGATAGCTTGTTGTTAAAGTAAACAAATAACAAATAACTATTTAAGTTGTCGTAATTGCTGTTATTAAGACCTAAAGACACATGAGTGTTTCATCTGAAAAAGCTATGTAAAGATGGTAAGCGTATTTGTACATTGCATGGGATTTTCGTATATGAATTGTTTGTGCACATTTTAACGTTACTAAGCTCTCAGTGCTGAACATAGAAAACGATTGAGTCGGATTGCGTAGGTACAAATTAAAATTGTGGCCGCAAGTCACTACGAGAGAAATCAATTAAAATTTCGTCGCTAATTATGATTAAGTAAGTATTTGTTATTGAATTTTTGTTCAGGTGTTAAGGCCATCAAGAAAAGGTTGCGTAGGTATACATCGGGTGAGTTAGGAAATGTACTGGCCCCTGCCACAAACTGAACTTATTTTTCATGCAGACAAAAAATTGCACCTCTCATAGAAAATTGTATAGATGGTCCATTTTGTTGATTGTTTCAGCTATCAGAGATAGTGAAAACAAAAACACCTTACTTCCAATACATACATACATACATACACATATCACGCTTTTATCCCATATGCGGGGTAGGCAGAGTGTAAACGCCTACAAAAAACGGACATTTACGCCACGTCTGACATATATTTGAGGGTCATTCGGAAAATTGTGTATCGCAATAGTGACAGGTGTCAGCCCATCGCCTACAATTGCAATACACTCCCTCAAGTCCCTTAGTCGCCTCTTACGACTCCCACGGGAAAGAAATAGGGTGATGCTATTCTATGCCGGCATCACACGGCACAATTCTTTACAATACTTTACCAAAAATTTGCAGCTAAGATATATGTATAGCCGAGTTTCTTGCGGCTGTTTTTTCCCAAACAAAACATGGATATTTCTGCTTTACGCGACCGATAGAAAGCAATGTTTTTGTGTTTTATTTGGGAAAAACATGCGTAAGAAGCACATCTAAACAAATATAAAAGATGCTCAATGTCGTTGTGCTTCCCGTGCGAGTATATCCCAGTGGAAACCAAAGCGGGACTGCAGGGCTGCAGGGCTCCCGAGTTGTCTAGTGGAATTATTGCAACGGCTCGATATGGATTTATTGCCGCACGGGCTCAGATTTAATATTGACTAATTTCATATTAATGTGTGTTTGTCTCGACGTTGTCCCGCGCAATTATTGTAGCGAGGCAAAAGTTTCACTATTTTGGTATACGATTCAAGACACAATGAACCTAATATGTAGTTTAGTTCAGTTTTTACGCTGCACTGGTAAAGAAATACGAAAGACGCAAAGTATATTTGCAGTAACGAATCTAATAGGTTTACAAAAAGCCTAATGTTTTATTTTTAAAGTCCTTTTACAGTAGATAAACTTCATCGGCTTCATAATGAAAAAAAAAATAGGGCCTGAATAAATATTTTACCAGATGCCGGCTTAGATTGCCGAGTGATGCCGGTTTATAATAGCATCACCCCATTTCTTAGCCATGGGAGTCATAAGAGGCGACTAAGGGACTCGAAGGTTAGATGTGTATTGCAATTTTAGGCGATGGGCTGACAACCTGTCACTATAGTGATTCTCAGTTATCTGATTGACCCTCAAAATTTTGTCAGACGTGGTGCTAATATCCGTTTTAAGGCCGTTGAAGATCACGGGATGCCTTGTGGATAGAGTTAATTTTGAGTAATAGGTAACTAAACAGGGTTTGTTGGTAGGTAGCTATAGATACATAAATCCCTGTTTCAAACAAGTCACTCGTTTTATGAAGCCACAAATATAAATGAAATTCAAACCATCTATCAATGTCACTAGGTCCCCAGGGTCCAGCGGTGTGCAGTTCAAAAGTTAAATTGCCTTCTCACTTCATACTCGTACTTCTATAAGTAACCTCAATATGTTTTAAAAGATTATTTTCAAATGGAACAATAGGCTATTTTCATAATAATAATGGAATATTCGAAAAAAAACATGAAGTTCTGTTGATTTTATTGTTCATTCTGAAACTAAAAATGTTTGTCCGTTTTAAAGTAGTACAAGCAGGTGAAAATAAGCCTAAGTTTGGAAGGGCGAAGGAACATAATTAGGCCCTCCAAACAACAATAAAAAAGTAGGGGATGTAAAGATAATCCTTTCAAACAGTTCTTCGGGTTTTATGCTTTCTTTATTGTTGCCCTTAAAACGGTTGAAATTTAAGATCGCCATAAAACCAGGATTATATTCATAACAGATAAAATATTTTAATGGCGACTAAGAGAGTTTTATTTGTTTATGTAATCCGAATTATTATTCTTAGAAAATTTTATTGTTTAGGATATCGTTTAAATGCCTCTTTCCCCGTAATAAATAAGTGCCTTCAAGAAGAATTTCATTGCATCCAATTTTCCTTTTAGCACTGGTAATATCGACATCTCATTAATTTTATCAATAAAATCTTTTTATTACGGCTGCTGTCTGATTTCGACCCGAATAAAAAGCATGTCATCATCAAAATATGATTCTGAGAAAAACTCATTTAACGTTTTACATTGAATCCCCTAACCCCATATTGATTTGAAACCGTCACGCTTGTAATCTTACCATGATTGATGCTTGTGCTATTGTAGGTAGGTACTTACTTGCCCAATGAGATTTACTCAACCACAATAAACTGACGTACCTTACAGATAAATTCATTACAACGGGAGGTCACTTCAAACTGGTTCTGTATTATTCAAAATTTCAAACACAACCAATGTAAATTGAACTGCATTATCCTTACTCATCTTATTATAGGGGTGTCTATTTAAACTGATGTGTTGTATGAGAGGTATTGTATGAATAATTCATATAATTTTATACAGATATCGGTTGGCTTGATGACATGTCACATTATTCACAATTTGCGACTGATACCTTAATACGTTTCGTGTTTATTATCACGTGTTATTTTTTCATTGTTGCCTACGTCAACAAATATGAGATGAGTGAGTTGTGCAAAACAATATTTTGAAACAAATATTAGAATGACCTAGGTACCTTGTTGTTCTTGCTCTGATAAAGCACTTACCTATAGAATAAATAAATAAAACAGATATAACACGTATCAAGTGCCGTGTGATGCCGGCTTAGAATTGCATCACCCCATTTCTTTCGTGGGAGTCGTAAGAGACGACTAAGGGACTTGAGGGTGTGTATTGCAATTTTAGGCGATGGGCTGACAACCTGTCATTAAAGCGATATACAATTTTCCGAACAACCCTCAAATATGTGTCAGACGTGGCGTAAATGTCCGTTTTTGCGTCCGTTTGCGCTCTGCCTACCCCGCAGGGGATAAGAGGCGTGATATATGTGTATGTAGTTTGCTTCTCAAGCAATTTAACATACTTAGTTTATATTAGGTTTCTTTGGACTATGAAAGTTAAGATATAATATCTTTGACCACAAGATCATATATTTTGATATTCTGCACATACATATACGTTTTGGTTATTTCACGTTCATACGTTATAATCGAAGGAATCAACAAGTCCACAAAAGTTTCTGAGTAATAAAAAGCTGAGAAAATCTGGCGAGTTTTATCACTGCTCTCACATTCCGTCGTCGCAGTGGATTTACGAGATTCAAACGAAATGTCTTTATCTCAGATCTTTCTCAACTGCTGAATGCGAAACGAGGCAAGCAGGACGGTGAACAGAACACGTCAAACGGAAATCTAAATTTGAAACCTGACTTTTCGTAATAAGTCAGGTTCTTAGGTCAGGTTTCACAAACTATAGGTGGTTGAGTTTAGTACGTGCATACCTTTTTCTTCCCTTTTTTTAAACATGTTAATTTATTTAGGCAGTTTTGGGTTTAAAGGTTTTATTTATAGTTGGTAAGTCAAGTAGATATGTGAACGATCTGATATAGCCACCTAATATTAAGTGCTTTTGTTTTAATCTCGTGAAAAAGGGCATTGACTCGTCATTCACATGACCGTCATGTCTTGATTTGCGTCGGTTTGTATGAGGACATAAAAAAGTCATTGCTTTTTCACGGGATTATAGTTGATCTCTGAAATGGTACATCGTGACCTTAAATTGGGAATTAAACTCTCTTAAATTACCTTTAATTTGTGTTGTCTTTTTCCGTCAAATAGGTTGAGAAAAGGATTGGAGATACTTAAGTCATGTCATGTCTTATAATATGATTTATATATCTGAAAAATAAGGTGACAATAAAAACAATGGTCAAACCAAATGTACTAGAATTAGCGAAGAACCGTTTATAAAAAAACAAAGTTACTTACCTAGTACGGTACATGAATATTTATCAGAGCACATTTCTATGCCAGCTCATATGTCCTCATAATCAATATAAGTACTTATTCTCATGCATGACATCACGTGTTCTGCGACTAATAGCAAAAGCTAGTTTCCGAGTTTCCATAAGTTTCCATATCTGGAGAGAGGGTTGCCAATAAATAATGTATTCGAGTTTTAAAACCGAGCGCGAGAGCCGAGATTCCACTGATCCTACTGGTTTTAACGGCGCTGGAGAAACGAACGAGAATGAGCTTCAGTCCTGACACAGAGCTGGTACGCTAGGCAAACAAATTTTGTTTATACATCTTCTTCTATACATATAATAAAGCTAAAGAAGTCCAAAAGTCTGCATATAGTAGATATATCAAAACATTTTTGATGATAAATAAAATTGATAACATACCACGTTTCAACAGGTTTTATAATTTGTTTGTTTATCTGTGTACATGATTAAATGTGAAAGCATCCCGCGATAACGCCTGCACATATTTTTATGAAGATTTTACCAGTTTATTGTCAAACAAGTCCTTGTCATTAATCTTGCCACACCACATCATGAACAGGTCAATGGACAATTGGCTTCTACATGAAACACGACTGATCGAAAACTTCATGTAGAGACCAATTCGTCGATATGACCAAGACATCTCATGTATGCTGGGTTCAGGTAACATCATCTCGTCACGTGATTTCTGCCCCCAGATGTGCACCGTAGAAAGACTTATTTTTTTCTATCTTTAAATGTCATTCTGTTTATTGTGCAATAAAAATATATAATTATTATTTTGCAGCTGGGTAGAGACAGCTTTGAGGCTGAAATCAACAAGAGTAGCTGGGCTGGGCAGCATTTGGAAAGTTGCGTCATATTCTGCAATCACCCTTGCTAAATACTAACCCACCGGTTACATGTCACTCAGAAAGCTATGGAAAGGTCTATTCTCGGTATACCTATAATGAATGAGACTATCCCCAAAAATTATAAATTAACTGACATAGTCTGTTAAGAATAGCTAACTGAAGTGGCAGTAGGTTTAGCATATCTGTCGTAGAACCGACGGATGGTGGAGTAAGCGGGTTCTCGAGTGGCGGCCGCGCTTCGGCAAGCGAAGCTGGACGACCTCCGGCCAGATGGACCGATGACTTAAAAAAAGCATCTGATAGCGACTGGATGGCGACAACGAGAGATCGTGCCCTATGGCGTACGTAAGTGGATTAAGTATTATTTGGTACTCTTCCGAATCTCGAGCCCACAGGGACCCGGTCCTTTGTGGCATGTGTGAGGCCGAAACCAACAGCACCAATATTATTGTTATTATTTAACTTTATATAAACTTACATAAATAGGATTTTATCAGAAGAAGTGAAGAGTTGTCGCTTATAGGTGTAGATAAAATTGAAGTCGCTGTCGCACAGTTCTAGCGCTTGAGATAATACGCGTTAGGAAATGGAAAAGTTTGGGAAATGGACAAACTCGATTTAAATGATTCAGAAATGTAACTAAATAATAAAAGTAGCGCAGTATACTCGTATGTTAGCCCGACTAACAGTGTGTGGTGTCGCCATAACTTTATGTGTATAGGTAGCTACTTGTGAATCTTTCACCATCTCGAAATTTGATTGGTTTTGGGGAGGGTCACACTTGACATCCATTGCTACGTATTTTTAGCGCATACGTCTATCAGATAAAATAAAATTGTGAATTTGGATCTTATTCTCTCTAATCTCTACACGGCGAACGACTTCTGTCAAACGACGCACCGCGCATCCGTCAACGCACAGTCAAGCTCACGTGCGGTTGGACACTCAAACTGCCAATGTAAGTCCTATATGCTTGTCTAACCCAACCTGATCTTGACTGTACCGTTGCTGTATTGGTATAAGATTGGAATTCGCAATTTTCTTTCGTCTGACAGACGCATGTGTTACGGATGCGCTAAAAATACGCATCAACGTGAAGTGGGAGAACCTCCATTGTTACCAAAGCAAGCTTTCTTTACCTTACAAACTAGTAAAATAGTAAATAAAATAATAAGTATACCACTGTGAATCCAAAATGCGTAATGAAAAGTAATTTATTAACCAAGTACCTATTACAACTTGTAAGTTGAATTGCAAATTGTACTTGTATTAAAAAACGGTTTAAGGTATAACTACATCAAAGTTTATTGATTATCAGCAATTTGCGGCATATGTATCAAATTAAGGGAATCAAAAACACAGTTTTGAAATAAATACCTCAAAATGACTTTAAAATTTATTTAATGCTCTAGCTAATGTCTCATACAAATCACTTGAGAAATTTAAAAGATATAATTTAAATATAGATTTTTCTAGAAAAGTGATTGTAACGAGAAAAAGATATAATGTATATATCTTTTTCTCGTTACAATCACTTTTAACGGTGCCTTTGTTTGTGTTTGTCGAACGCGTTCATATGAGCGTACTCGTACGGTGTCATCGGGGGCGTCGGTACATCTTTCTCTTTAAGGTAATATTTACCTCTTTCTACCCACGGACTTATGCTAATATCCGTGTTATTGATAGCGTCGGTAATTGTTATAGTTGACACTACTATAAGAGCGATAATCAACAATATTATGAAAATGTCTAAAATAATTAAATGGCCTTCAATCAACCGCGCGATTTTGTATAAAATATAATTCTCTCGTTCCAGAAATATTTCCGATGGTGATTCTAATATAGCAAACGGTATAGAAATACAAATAAATATACCTATGATGGACAAAAGAACTGAAACATAAAAATTCCAGGTTTGATCGGTTTTTAAAATGGTTTTGTATACAGGTTTTGGTTTTTTGTGCAGTAGTATCAGCCGCGTCTCATCCTCTTTGAAAAGTTGGTCGAGCTTGAAGTATTCAATGACTCTGAAAAATATCATTTTGAATTAGTAAAGCAAGCAATACTTAGACCACTTAACCTAGAATGATTTATTTATTCAATCATATATGAAATTATTTTTCTGCACACAGAAAGCCACGTAATGAACTATAAAATATCTCTGTTTATATCAAACATGAATCCAATAACTAAAGGTACTGTATAACTTAATTTTCTTCTCTCACACAGACACTCTGTACCTACCTACTAAATATTTTGTTAAATATAAATTCGTAACAAAATTCAAAAAACAAGTAGAACTATCTCATTGGTTGGGGTCTGTAGCCGAGGAGAGAGACTTATATCGCGCGCGAGAAGACTACAGACAACAAATCGTATGGATTTTATTAAAACAATTTTGACATATAGGTGTAGAAGAAATAGAAGTCGCGCGGCCGCATTATAAGTCGAATCCCACACTATTACGAACTGACGGATGCGTCTGACAAAATTCGTGGTCAAATCACCGAGTTACTGTGTACCATGCTATTCGTTTATTGGATAATAAATTGAAATTTTCTTTTCGTCTGACAGGCGGATGTGTCAAAAATACGTTCGTCAGTCCGTCATAGTGGCAGAACTGCCAAAACGAGCTGGTATGACCTTATTGGCAAACATTTTGACAATAAATAAATAAATTATAATAATAAAAAATACCCGCTTACCTTTGTACAGCTAGTCGATACAGAAGCATTTTCAATTATTAATCTACTTTACTAATCACATATAAAAAACCGCATATCAACAGACACACAAAACTAAGTGTTTGATCTCCTGGGATCGTAATGCTATAACTGCCTTCAATCTCGTCTTCTAATACATTAGATAGTTCTTAATTTACAAGATCATTTATTAATTACTTCACTAGGAAACGAGGTGGATCGTTAATTATTAAAATCATCAAATATTTCTAGTGCATTCCTGAGCCACCATTGCTGTGAGACAGATATTGTACAAATGAATCAATAGCCATTAAATTATTCCATTTAAGTGATTAAATGATAATAGTACAAATTATATTTTAAACAGGGAAAATATATTTGTCAGTGATAAAGGAACTTTGACTCAGTCTAATTACGTTTAATTAGTTTTTTTGTGATTTCATTTATTAGAAAATATAAGTTAGCTAGTTAATTCAAACAGACTCCTCCGAGACTCTAAGCGTCTAGAGTTTACTCGGGGGGCAAGGTAAGTAGATAACACGAAACACAATAAAATGCGGTTTCCCTAACTACAGTCAAGTATGGCAATTCCCCACATCGAGCTAACGATATCGCACAGTTTGTGTGACTCAATTTGACTCGACTCGGGGGCAATTTGCACAAATTGGACGGAGAAGGAGTTGAATGGAGCGTTATCGGGCGCAAGTTGGGAAGTCCTAATGTGTTAGGAATTCCTAATCTATTATACAGGATGTTTACCATAATCACTACACTGCTTAGAGGGTTTGACCAGCAGTACAACGTGGATGCCCTTGGATATCTACGCAGGCTGCAAGCAGTAAGTTCCACTATTTAGGAAGCCATAACCATATTATTTGCTGCTGCGCATTAAACATTGTGATGTAACTGAAAGTTCTTATGACATCAAGATATATACGTCTTGTACTTCTGATTTTATGAAACTATTTACCTACTAGTAAATAACCAGTCTGGAATTTAAAATAAATGGTAGTACCTTTATATGCAACGGGAACTTTTACCGACTAGATATTGAACAAGGCAACATTGGTGCTTACCTAAGCCCTATAACTGCATAGGTAAACTATAGTTGAATCATCTAAGCAATTTAGTAAACTGATTAATCTGCAGATGATTTGATCTGTCACGATCTGCTGCCGGTAACTAAACTGTTAGTCTATAAACTAATCTATGCTATCAGAGTGTTTGGCTAATATAGGTAGGTAATCAGGTAGCCTGCACATTAACTATTGCACAACGACCAACATAATGAAGGTTCGCACCATTCTATTTTTAATATCTATTGTATTTTGATTCCTATCTCTGGTCGGAGCTGATGCATTGGTTACATGAAAAGATATTTTTTTGTGCTGCTGATAGAACAAGCTTTACAAGTTTAAAAGTAAATTATACTTGAGTAGCAGATTTTGGATTGTGCAAAATATTATGTGTTATGTTTTTGGAGTGAGATGTCATATTTATGTATATATTGATATTTTAACCGCAAAAAGGCAATGCAAATAATTCTTATTCCTATGATTCCGACAAGATTTAAAGTGAGCGCCTGTTCTTCAACAAACGTCTAGCATTAGAAAAAAGAAACGCAATACAAGACGCGATCCTATCAGCGTCATCTCGGCATGTTTGCGGGGGATTTTTCTCAGTGAAAGCATGGTGATGAATAATTGTCACTCGCCCCTCAGTTCAATGCACCTGGCTCACTTGGGAGCAACCCTCAGTTTGCTGGGGCGCTTAGCGATCTTACTATTCTTCTACCTACTATGTTAGTGTGTCAGTGACATCTCCTGCCTTTTTATGCAAGTAATTATAAGTATACGTGCGCTTGTAAGGGGGTACTCGTCTGATGACGTAATGATGCTTTTCAAGTCCTTTATCTACAGAGGGAGGCTTATCCCGAGCATATGGTAATAATCTTGAAAAAAATATATAGGAATTTGCTCGATAAAGCAGGTGTATTTGAATTGTAATTTTTCAAACTTTAATCGTATTAAACTGGTTCACATCTATAGTCAACCATAGGATTATCTGTGTTGGGGTGTTATATACGTGACAAGATATTTTATAATTCATCATTCAAATACCTTGAGGATCGTTATCAATCTGTGTAGGTAAATGACAACCCACGTAGAATTTTTTTGATGTCATAATACTAATGCAAACAATTCAAAATCAGGCGGTTACACACGGGTGCATTTGAATTTCAACACCGTGTGCATCAAAGATTTACCGATCAAGTTGTTATTTCATTCATCCTACTTTTTGTAAATTAAAGTTTACGCCAATGTAATCAGTTCCAAAACAAATTAATTTTGAGAAAAGTAGTGTATTTTTCTTAATCCTACCTAACTGATGTCAGCTACAGCGTAGTAGACGTAGCAAACGCGTAGAACTAACGTAGCACCGAGTCTACGTCGAAGTGGATGACACAACTTTATCAATCTGCAAATATTTTCATGATACAATCGATTTGGACATATATATGACAACCAAAATTTCTAATGTTGGTTGTCATATTACCGCTTTTTCGTACAACGGAGTACTTTTCTAGGTACGAACGGTTGGCACGGGTATGAACACTTCCATCCGTGTTCTTGTCTATGAGTAGCGAAATGACGGTTACAACACTATTTGAACTAAGTATCTTTGGAACTTTTGCTTACGCTGGACACAACGGTTCAGAGCGATTAATTAAGGTCCCAACCAACCCGCTTTTTTCCGCTTAACTCTGGCTTAAGAGTAGTTTTGCCCAAACCCAAACTAATGCCAGAATCAAGTTTTAAAATCACATTTCATAAAAAACAAAGTTAAAGCAAGCCCCTTACAAATATGAACAAAAAAACCCACGAAACATGTACCGGGAAGAGACCAAAACAGACAGACAACAATTCAGAACGCAATTTTATTGCACTACTATGCGCTGATAGCTCCATAAAAACCTATCTGATTGCAAATGTCCGTTGCCCATTTGTTTGGGAGTATTTGAAAACAATGTAGTGCTTGAAATCCATTAACGCGCTACGTCGAAAGCCGTTACGATGGTACAACAAATATGCAATGTGGAGTAGTGGAGTAGGTACGCGAACAGCGGGATATGCAATATGCATATTATGCTTTCCAGTTGTGATTGCAACTATAGCTGGCTTTTAAATAGAGCCAACGTTACTTTGTATTTTTAGCAGGTATTGGAAGCTAAAAGGATTTCGAGTGGAATATGAGTGAAGGTAATTATTTATTTACTGGTGAATATGGGTTTGCTACAGAGATTTTCTATTATTAAGGCTAATATTGTTTCGAAAAAGCTTTCAATAAGAGTAAAAGATTGTTCAATCTGGAGATTATCGTGAACAGATAGACAGACAAGCAGATGCGGCAAGGCACTTGTTTTTATATTTGTGGAAGAATATTACTGTTAATTACATTAAAAGCTATCGTATTTACTAGCTCAACGTGCTGACTTCTTTTTACCAGTTCAAGGTAATGACTTTTAGGGTAGGTATATAGTATAGCTGTCATGAAAGTTTAACCAAAGGCCATAGGCAACTTAAAGATATCCACATACATGGGAAATGAAACAGCGGAGAAGATAATAAGCCAATGAACTTGACTTTACAGGTGATCATAATAAACACTTTGATTAATCACAATAAAACAATTGTAATTGTTTAATTGTGATGAGTAATAGTTGTGCACACTCAATAAAATATTACTTTTATTAATAATGTAGTAATAACTTCGAATCCTTGTATAGGTATATTCCTTTAAGCTTAGCTACCCGCAAAACGATTTTGCACCGCCCGCTCTCGAATAATCTGTACATGTCCAAATCTCGTAACACGCGCGTATTGACGACGGACTGGACACTGGACTGCTACAATGTAACACCATAATTATATTGTCTGTCGCAATAAAGGGATGATTGCTTTCTCTGACACTCTCCACGTAGATTGCCATTGATTGGACGCGCCCTACGTCCGGAGAATAGACTTCGATTTTGAAATGTTAAGCCGCAATTGTAAATTACCATGTTTAATCACAATATACATGTAAAATTTTGTGGTAAACCAAGGTACTTGTTTTATTAATTTTAAATCACTTGATTGAACTCAGATTTTCTTAAAATAAAAAAGTCAAAATTTTAGATCAGCAGTATCAATATTTTTTCAAAACCATTTAAAAGGGGTAAACAGGGTTAATAGTTTGTATGAAAGTTCATAATCTTTGGTCTTATCTGTTTCCAAATTAAAATAGATTCTGAAGTTAAAATAGTTGTATATGTATTAAAGGGACTTTTGATTTTTTTACCCTAAAGGAGTAAAAAGAGTGTAAACTTTGGTAAAGAATTATGGGCTTTTAAGGCAATCTCTTTTAAAGTTCCGTAAAAAAATAATGCGCTAGCAAGACCGCATTTGAAAATGCTAGTCCTAACAAGTATAATATAGTCGATCGTCGACTCGGTGTCCCACTCAAAAAGAAAAATACGACTGACAAATAGCGACTATTCAAATATTATTTTTCCAAATGGATTAAATTGAACAACAGCAAAGTAAATAGGATTGGTGGGGACTGTTTATCGACAAGTAAATCCTCAGTGGGAAAATTCGACTTGTTGATACAGCGCGCTAATTTGCAGATCCGCCGCTCACTTGCTTATAATGCATGTGTAAATTAACCCTCGCACCCAAGGTCAACAACACAAAATCAACACTCACCGTTCATATCAAAGCTTTCATATTCTCTTTAATGTACGCTCAATTTCCTACTTATCGCACCGTATGAGCGAAGCGCCGATACAAACCTTCGATTAAAATTTTCAATGCACCACAGGTTTAAAGGGAGGATCAAAGTGACCTGATAGCTTATTCATTTGAATGGAAAATGTAATACATGCCACATGTGTGTATACGATAATGGTAAAATACGTACAATTGGCTGGAAGAGATCACTACGAGGGATACATTTTGTGAGATCATATCATTGACTTTATCTGATCGTATTTAATTCCAAAACAGAGCGTATAGAAAAGGTTGTGTTTCGTGACTGCGAGTACCTTAATACAGTGCAAGTACTAAGTGTAGATTGCAAGTGTGTTGAAGATCAAATCTAAATAAAGGTGGTTGAAAGTTAGGTTAGATAAAAAATATATTTATGCTCGTATTAAGTATAGAATACACTTCTGGTAGATAACAACGCTAGTTGAGGTGGTAAAAGGTAAGATAAAAATTAAAAAATATAGGTATAAAGGCTCTAAATTAATTTAAATTTATAGATTTAATGAAGTTAATTATTAATTAAAATGCAAGTTTGTAACTTAAGTAGAACAAGAATAACCTCTCTTTTTCATCCAGTTGATGAACAACCCGATGAACCAGTACTAACACACAATCACATCACGACTTTATCCCTTGCTGCAGCAGGCAGAGCGTAAAAAGCTGTAAAATATGTTAATAAATAAATATGCTATCGCCACGTCTGACCAATATTTGAGAGCCGTTTCAGAAAAGTCGTGAATCACTTTAGTGACAGTCTGTCAATCTTTTACGACACGCGCGGCAAAGAAATGAGGTGATGCTGTTTTAAACCGGCATTACACGGCTATGATGAACCAAGAAAGATATCATATCAGTCTAGGGTGCAATGATGTATACATAGATACCTATCCACAAGTATAGATAAACGTGTGATGGCTTTTAATCCCCCGCACTTCTCTCCCTCACTATTATAATTTCAAACACTGGAGCAGGTTATGACTTTCATGTCTAGATATATCCCTAGATATCTAAATATAATAGTAAAGTATAAATATAGGAGCCGTTGAATCACTGGACTGATTCTAATAATGATTATCTATGTAATATATTTTAGGATGTAGTTTAAAACATAATAACAAGTTCCATATGTAAGTATTTATAATTATGGTATATTGCTTATATGTAAACTTATTGCACTTGAGATTGAGAGTAAATGCTAAATTTATATGAATTGGTAAAACATTATATTAGGTAGTAAATGCCTATTTAATACATTCTAATGAATATTGCTTGGCAGTTGCATATTTGCAAATGCTTACGCTTTGCTCTTGTAGGATTTATACCTAGTCGGTTATTATAATTACCTCACCGGTATTAACAACTATAGTTTCCATAAGCCTGCAACCCTATACACTTATCCAATGTCGCGGAGAGTTGCATCGAGAGCGATTAGTGAACATGCTGTAGTATGGTGCAGCTAAGCACGGGGGCCCTATCCCCCCTGCGTTCCCCCACGGGGGTGCCCACAAAGCCACGGCGAGTAATTGCAGAAAAATGGGGAATATCTGGGTCACTACGTCTGTGTGCAAGCTGTATGTAAAACCAAACCATATACATGACACCACCTAGGTATCCTGGGCGTATCCTGAGAGGTCCTTTGTAACTTGTAATTCAAAAGTAACTTGAGTAAAGAGCACTATGATAATTATCAAATATTTTCTATGCAAATATCTTATCTCTATATGTCATATTCATATATTATCTTATCACGTCCGGAATACGCAGCAGGTGACGAGATTTATTCGACCTTCTAAATAAAAGTATTTTTTATTCTACCTACGAAAGAACGCTGCGACAACGGTCAGAACATAGCTTAGGAAGAACTTAGCACGTCAAAATGAAAAAAAAGCCAATATTATTGACGCGGTTTTAACAAAATATAATTTATCGCCCGCCAGCACCATTACCCACGCATTCCATACGTCCTAGGTATAATGTGCAACATTATTAGACAATTCCTATGGTGCTCGCCCTTTTGCCTCCCAGTCATTGCGATGTCGAATAACGTCATTCAGTCCAGAGATGGATTTATCCCATAATTTCTGAACACAAACCCCTGTACCAAGTTTCGTCAAGCCACGTCTATACTTCGTCAACTTAGCTCTGTTAATCGTACATTACTTCGTTTGCAAGGTATTGCTAAACCTAACGCAATGTCAGCGAGCAGTGTATAATGAATGTGGGAAAAAGCTGTCGTGTTTTGAAATGTGATTGGCAAGTGACGTGTGCCATTTAGGGGCCTGATGGACAGACATTAGGCCGTCTGCGTTGTTGTTGCCCGGACTGTTTCATTTGTTGAAGGGGTCTATGTAATTTCGTAAATGCATGCGGTAACGGGTTAAAAAAAGAACCGCACCGGTGCGGACAGACACATTACTTCGCAAAATAAAACCACATTTTGTTACACGGTGTATTCGCAAATAGGTCAAACGATGTGTTTGTGTAGAGGATATTGCTTTCAAAGCAAAGCGAATGTTCGAATTTCCTGTTCCTATTCCATCTCAAAGCATTCGTGTACCTAAACCCAATCCTTTGTAGCAGTAAAATAAACCTTGAATTGTTTAAGTCTGAATAAATATCTAGAGATCGTGTAGTCTACATCCTCAACCTTGCCCTTGGCCTTAAACTAGGTTCATTCCCAGTATAACCAAAAACTTGTTGAATACTTAAGTATTAAAATTTATATTTTTTTCTTATCATTAAAGGAAATATGAATTTTATTACATTAAGATGTAAGTATTCATGGAGATTTTTATGTTATCAGTTTATCGCTCTACGGTTTCACTGCCACCATTTCTTGCTCTCCATTTTTTATGTTCTGGACTCTATGATTTTAGCCCCGGGGCTATGAAAATCTACACCTGACTGTATGGTGGGAAGCAGGTGCTCACCACGTTTGCACAAAAAGTACATCAAGTGATACGCTACTCGAAGTTACTATGTTTACGTTAAAGCAGCTCTCTTTTTTAAAAGCTATAGATGTACTGCCATTTTACGGTACAAGAGTAATAGCTCAGGAATTTCACAGTTGGATCGAACAATAATTTAATATGGATATATTTCTAGTTTCTTATTCAAGAACAGAGCTCTCCTAGAAATGAAGAAGTATAAAAGATGCCCGAGTAAAAATGTATTTTATGTTAAATAAAATAAAATGTTTAAACAACAGGTCCATGGCGAAAACTTATTATAGTATGTTAAAACATCATTAATTTCCGTATATTATATTTTACCAATTTCTTATTTGCATTGTTAACTAATTACTAATTTCATTCAAAATTGAAATATTTATCCCGTTGCAATAAATACTTAACTCCTTGCCTGCTGTGCTGTGACAGCTGCATTAATATAGTTTTACTTTCTAGAATATAAAATATGGACTTAGGTATTGCTCGTTTTTTACTTCTAGGTTTCCATCGAGTTACGTATTTAAAAAATACCATATGTTTATAATAGAAAATATGTTTCTTGTTTTATGCATCCTCTAAATACTGATGAGGCAAAGACGTTTAATTTTGCATTTGACAATTTGGCATACTCATCTTTTAATTTATCATGTAAATATTATGATTTGATAAAAATAATGCCAGACGAACATTTGATTATAAACAAAATTGCATAGTTATAATAGGGTAATTTCAATGTCAATTAAAAACTTCTCGTTTTATGATATTTTTAAATGATAATGTGCGTAAGCAATTCCAAGCAATAACGTAATATTTAATTGTTCTTAGGTACTCCAAATTTTTTTTTGCATGTACACTTAAAGAGCTTCTCTGGCAGCCATTTAAGTCATTCAAATAGTCAAAGGCCCAAACATAATAAATAAATAAATATCCCTGAATTTTCACACAGCGCCACCTAGCCCCAAACTAAGCATAGCCTACTATGAGAACTTAATAGCTGATATTAATACAAACAATTTTGCGAAGCAACCACTTAAAAATTTTCTAGTCACATATTTGAGCAGTGCTATCCGCTAAGCTATCGGGCCAGTCAAAAAATTATCATAAGTGGTCCCATACAAGACTCGTAGGTTACCCTGGACTATAACAAGCAAATATACTTTCACATTTCATGCAAATCTGACGACGGACTGACGGATGCGTCTGTCATACACCTTGGTCGAATCGCAGCGTAACAATGTACCATAGTATCTGTTCTTTGTATGCAAATTCGAACATATCTGATTGACGGATGCGTAAAAAATAACTGCGTCAGTCTGTTATACTGGGAAAACCGCCTTAGATATTAAATAAAATTATAAAAGAATACGCGTTACCAGTACTGGCTGTGTCTACTTAAAATAAACCACTGTTGAGAAATAACAGTCACATTATTGTACACGTAAAATCTTACTCAACACTTCAACAGTTATAAAAATTCCTTTATAACTATCTTTGAATATATTTCACTACTAGGTAGAAATATGTGTTATAGTCATCAATCTATTTATAATGTTCTATGATTATTTACTTTATAACTGAAATATTAAACATAATATATTAACTTAAAGTCAAAATGGGAATATACCTAGCTATGTCCGTGACATTCAACCAAGGCTAAGAATGATATAACAAAGAATCCTGCAGAGCTCCTCGTGCTAGCTAATAGAGTTCCAGTTTATATCAAACTTAAAACTTACAACTTTCTAATGGATTTATCTACTTAAGTAATATATTTATACTTAAGTATAACTAACATCTTTGGTGAAAATGTCAGATCACTTAATGGTTATAAAGGGCAGTTGACCCCATACCTAGTATTATAACATTGTATAATAGAAGTCTACAATTTTACTTATTCAATGTTTGAATCCACACAGTCCACCTAAAAAGTGGATTTCTAGGGCTGGGCGTTTTTCAAAAAAGATGTACATAGCAAATTTGGCGTGTCCCATATGTTCAGATTGACTTTTTTAGTTTAGTATGGATCTGCCACTTGAAAGTTGGTCTTTTTTTGTTAAGAAATATAAAATAAATTAAGATTTTAACATAAAATATTACTTATTTATCATTATTTATGAAATACTTTAAAAAAATACAGCGGAAGGAGGTAAAAATGTCGTGTCCCACCTTCATATTGGCAACTTTAAACCTTAATATTTCGACTTGGTAATACTGATCGGCATACTGTTTTAGGGTCTGTATATTAATGGTGGAGTAATAAAACGAATTCAGAACTCTAATACTATCGCAATAGAATTAAAAATCACTTAAAAACCTTCATTTTTATTGTCCCAAGAAAATGTAGATACCGGAATTCCGGTTATTCCGGGATTACGCCATTTTGTAAACAAGAGGTCAGTGTCAAAAATATCGCCCAACGCAACAGGTCGCGTCACGGTGGTTCAAAAATCTAGTTCCAGATAGACACAGGATTTTATGGGGTAAGTAGCAATTTGCCGCATTAATAAGTGCTTAAAAGTTATTAGGAATTTTATAAACTTATGTGAAATGGCATGGCAAAAGCCATCAATTGATCAGAAAAGGTACATTTTATGTTTTAAACTGTTGTTGGTATGAATTTGTCACATCCGAATCGTCACGTGATGTACAGTCGGAACTTTTTCGTGACGCACTGGAATTGTTAAGCTTAGGTTACATAGGTAGCCGATATCATATTATTATATAAAACACTTCAAGTCATAATTTTCAGATAACAAATTTGAAAACAGTTGCCTAAAGATCTACTTTATCCATGTGCTTGTTCTATATATATATTCTATACAGGATGTCAAAAAATTTGTCTGAAATACTTTAAGGCGTGAACCAGCCCACGAGCCTACTAGTCCCAGCCCGTCTTTGTCTTCTTGTTATCGAGTAGGACACCGAGTCAACGACCCGATGAACCCTAGTGTCAGAGTTTTACAACCGCCCAGTTTTGCAACCAGGCCTCCGACATGGTTGCGTAACGATCACCCTCTAAGTTATTATAGACCACAACCGGGACCGACGGCTTTGCGTGCCCTCCGAAGCACGGAATCATTTCTCTAACAGACAATCAGGTGATTCAGCCTTTAATGTCCTAACCAAACCGGGAAACATCTCAAAAAAGGTTAAATATCAACTTTGTACATCGAACCTCGTAGCTCCGGATCGCGTGACCAATGCTCTAACCAATAGACCACGGAGGCATTTGTGATTGATTGACTGATTGTGACTGATGCTAATTGTGACTGATACTGATTATGACTGATACTGATTGTGATTGATACTTATTGTGACTGATACTAATTGTCACTGATTGTGACTGATTGTTAATTGTTTTTATGTAAAATGTTCCAGTGATCATGGCGCTGACGGCTGCAGAAAGAGCTAAAAAATATCGCGAGAGATTGAAGAGGTCAGATCCCGAAAAATTTCAAGTTCAGCGAAATATATAATTAAATTTCGTTATGTATAATTAGTAACTGATCTCTCATTATTTTTGTCAAAGACTGAATAAAGACCTATAAATTATTGTAATAAGCTGTAATAATGTAAGTTGATGTGTACCTTGCCTTACTTTTTCCAGTTAGTCACTTCGTATTCCGGTTAGTCACTGTCCCATATTTTTTGGTTTATAAAATCTTTATTTATGGAGAGATTCTTGATTTCTTTAATTTAATTTCCATATTTTTTGTGTGTCAAAAAGTAGACATTATTTTGTTAAAAATCTCTGTGCCTCAAACAAAAAGAGAAAGTATTATTTTATGTTAGTTTTTTGAGGTGTAAAGTTCCTACTGTGACGATCTCGATAGAAATTAGTGCGCTATGCGATAGTTATAGCTATAAAATACAATTTTACGCTTTGTTTTTATAAATATAGAAGTGATTTTAATAAAAAATAAAGCCAAACTTACCTATTTGTCGTAGTTTCTTTTGAAATAAATATTTTCTATTGTGACGAACCGGATAGAAATTGTGTGTACCCTAACATAAAAACGTGTTTATTGGCAATATTTCTTTATATTTTTATGTGATTTTTTAACATTACATAGGAAATATTATAATTCATTGGAATTAAGCAAAATTTTATTTAAAATATAACATATTCCGGTGACTGTTCCGATGCGTCACGTGTACATCTTTTTTGAAATTTTTCTATGTATTAGTTTTAAGAATGCTGTATGTTGATTAATAAATAAACGCATTTATTAATTCAGAAATTGCAATACATTGCCATAAGGTGAATAAAATGTTTTGTTTTTTAAGTAATTAAATGGAAAACCCTGCGTTCGTTGGCGATATAGTTATACCTTCACACTATTACTTTGCGTTAAACGTGTTATTCGTACAAACGTTTGTTAGAAATAGCGTTTGAAGGTCCAACGTACCTACATCTGGACCAGGGTTCTTTTCGGTCCAGCGATCATTCGGTCCTTAACCTCTTTTTATTTTTTAAAGATAATTATTTGCCGTGTGATGCCATCTTAGAATAGCATCACACCATTTCTTACCCATGGGTGTCGTAAGAGGCGACTAAGGGACTTGAGGGTGTGTTTTGCAATTTTAGGCGACGGGCTGACAACCTGTCACTATAGTGATACACAGTTATCTGATTAACCCTCAACCTTTTGTCGGACGTGGTGTTAATGTCCGTTGAACGGCCGTTAACGCTCTGCCTACCCCGTAAGGGATATAGGCGTGATTTATGTATGTATGTATTATTGCACTCCTCATCGCAAGCTTTTCAGATTGGCTTCAATACAATAATTATAATAATATAATAGTAAAATAATCGTTTAAAATCCAAGTTCTGCGATACCAATATCTACGCAAAGCATGAGAGATTATGACACGCAGAGGAGTAAAACTTTTTCCAAGTCACCCTTTTGGTTTAAGAGTACTTTGAATAATTGAAAGAGTTGTGAAGGAGCTGGGGTCGGAGAGACCCCATGTAGATGATATAAGATGGATGTAGGTCAGTAGAGTTATGTAACGAGGGTGAAAAGTGGATGGGGATAAAAGAAGTGTTAAATATGTAACACCTACACAGGTAGTCAGGATATTTAATGCTGCAAAGGCAGTAATGATCGAGGCAGATAATGATTGCTATCCATTATGCGCGATATGCAGCGGGGCAAATCGCCTGGCCATGACGGACTCAGCGTGGAACACATTTTATATGGTAGTCCTACATTGTTTGAAGCGATGGCAAAGTTATTTAATTTATGTATCGATCACAGCTTTCTACCCAGCCAGCTTATGAAAACCTCTGTTATACCTATAGTGAAAAAATCGAACAGTGATGTTTCTAGTCTTAAAAACTATCGCCCGATTTCGCTAGCAACAATTTTTTCAAAAATTTTTGAAAGACTTTTAATAGGACATTTAAACAACAACATTGAATTGAACTGTGCACAGTTTGGATTTCGGAGCGGCTTGTCAACAGATCTCGCGATTTTTTTCTCTTAAGAGTACTGTTGACTGGTATCATAAGCGCAATACCTCTGTTTACGGCTGCTTCCTGGATCTAAGCCGCGCATTTGATACCATAGACTATAAAACTCTCTGGAACAAGCTTAGATACACAAATGTTCCCGCACACATTGTAGATCTTTTAGAATATTGGTATGACAATCAGTACAACCAGGTAAAATGGCAAAACAGCTGTTCTGAACCTTACAAACTAAATTGCGGGGTCAGGCAGGGGGGGTTGACCTCACCTGTGCTGTTCAATTTATATATAAACGACCTGATTGATGAACTCGGAAGCACCAGGGTAGGCTGCCATATAGGAGGCGCGTGTGTTAACAACCTGAGTTATGCCGACGATATGGCGCTTCTGAGTCCATCAATCTGTGGTCTTCAAACACTTATTGACAAATGTGAAAAATATGCAGCCAGCCATGGTCTCATATATAATGTAAATAAGTCAGAAATTATGGTATTTCGGCATGGCAAGGGGCCGGTACACATTCCTCATGTAAACCTTTCTGGATGTCCCCTAAAAATTGTTACTCAGTTTAAATATCTAGGACATATATTGACTGAAAATTCTAAAGATAACGATGATCTAGACCGACAACGGCGATCCTTAGCTGCTAAGAGTAATATGTTAGCTAGACGGTTTACACACTGTTCGAAGCAAGTTAAGATAACCCTTTTCAAAGCATACTGCCAGGCGCTATACACGGCACATCTATGGTATAACTATACTAAATTCTCCTTTGATACACTCAGAGTACAGTACAACAACGCCTTTAGAGCTCTGCTTGGTCTACCATGGAGGTGCAGTGCGTCAGGAATGTTTGCCGAGAATAGGGTAGATGACTTTTATGCGGTTATGCGTAGGGCTAGGGCTGGTTTTCTTCATAGACTGCATAATAATACAAATCTAATTTTGTATACACTGCGTGACTACCATTTTAATTTACCTAAATTTTTCAAAGTGTAATCCTGTTTGAGCTGTGGAACTTTTTAACTTTTTGACTTTTTTTTTGTTCTTTTTTTGACAAACTATAATTTGTAATTTGTATTTGTATAACTTCTAATTATTGTATCTAGATTTTCTATGTTAATCTTTCAAATATCTTTATTGACATTTCTATAAAATGTAAAAATAATATATGGACATATTAAAATATACAATTTGTAATTTATATTTTATGGGTCTGAAATAAAACTATTTTATTTATTTATTTATTACTAATAGGTAAACGTCTCGGCAAGCGTAACTTCGAACGCCCTCCGGCCCGTTGGACTGATGATCTTAAAAAGGCGGCTAGTAGCGACCGCATGGCGAAAGCGAGAGATCGTGCCCAATAGCGTACCTTAGGGGAGGCCTACGTTCAGCAGTGGACTGCAATCTGCAATATGCTGATATAAGCATATTATACGTTCTTCGACTCAGTGTTCGACACGAACAAAACATTACTTTTGGTTGGCCGGTAGAGAATGCCGTCTGGCATTAGGCCCGCCTTTTGAACGATGTGCAATAAAGTATAAATAAATATAAACAAAAGAACTAGGTAATGAATGAATGGTAGGTTTGCTATGTGATGCCGGCTTAGAATAGCATCACCCCATTTCTATCCCGTTGGAATGAATCCTAAGAAGCGCATAAGGGACTCGAGGGTGTGTATTGCAACTTTAGGCGATGGGCTGACAACCTGTCACAATGGCGATATACAATTTTCTGATTGACCCTGAAATATTTGTCAGACGTGGCGTAAATGTCCGTTTTATGCGGCCGTTTTCGCTCTGCCTAACCCGCAAGGGATTGTACGCGTGATATGTGTATGTATGTTTGTATGTAGGTAATGAACCTACTGAGGTAAATACGTTCTTCTCATTTCTGGTAAGCTTTTTTACGTAATTTCTTTTTTTAACCAAGCTAAAATAAATTATGGTGATATACGGGGTGTAAGGGACGGTGTACCGAAAACTTTGCAGGCATGATCAGACCATGAAACTGAACAACTTTTTCTATGAAAGCTATGTTGGTAAACGAGAAAAATTTTTCGACCTCCCATACAAAATTCCCGATCAACTGACTGACTTTCTATGGAAACTCGAAAAAAAAATTTCGTTTTCCAACATAGGCTCCATAGTAAAAGTTGTTCAGTTTCATGGTCTGATCATGCCTGCAAAGTTTTCGGTACACCGTCCCTTACACCCTGTATAAGTCACTTTTGAATCATCTTTGATCAAAATGAGAAATATACGTTTATTATTCGCGGTATACTATCATTTACTTTTTTATACAAAATTAATTCATTACAAAGGGAATATTCTAAATTAAAACCTTAATTTAAAAAGTGATATCCATAATCAAGCAACTCATGCATATTATGCAAAATTACATCATCTGAAAAACAAAAAGAAAGACAATATTTATGTCTCATACGTACCATTGAGCACCAAAAACGAGGCCTCAAATGAATGCAAATTTACTCAGAAAACGGCAAAAAAGGCATTAGCATAAACGCTCAATATTAGAATGTTCATACGCATATTAAAAACGATTAGAGGCACCCTTTAAAAATGTCAGCGTTAAAAATGACCGGTCATCGTCACACCGCGCCCCAGCCACTGCGGCTGGTATCGCAATAATGCATGATTTTTCATCATCTCCCTCTTTTTTATACCTCTAGTTACCTACCTAACCGTAGATGTGAGCTGGAGCTCACCTACCAACTTATAGTTCTGTGTCAAAACGGAGTAATTAAGTAATTTCGAGATCCTAAATATGAGGACTTTGTAATTTAAAATATAATGCATTAATGATGATAAGACATATCATTTCTGTAGTACCTACGCATGTAGATATTTCAGTAATAGGTACATATTAATATCACACTAATTACGAATTGGAAGACAAGCAACAGCTTTTGGTATTCAGTAAGACACCAGGCTCATCCGGTCGTTGGACGACTCGGTGTCGCACACAAATAGAAGAAGAAGAAGAAGTCAGAATAAAATAAATTTATCTAAATTAGGTATTAGTTAGTTAATGGATGTGATTTTAATCTTCTTATAATAAGTAAAAGTCGACTTGACATAAGGTAGAATCAGAAACAATTACGCGAAGTGCATCGAATCATTGTTATGCCTATTAGTGATCGAGACATCTCCAGTCTTTCCTTGGTTTAAGCCACAAGAGATACATTTTTCGAACTGCCGACATAACTGAGGCGAACATACGATCGATGACACTAATAGTTGGTGCGCCTACAACAATATTATTTGTGCTTAAAGCTTGTACTTAGGCAATCAGCCATCCGATGTAAAAGGGGATGTCCTTGTCCAGCAATGGACTGGTGCGCTTGAAGATAACGGGTATACGGAAGGTATAAGGAACATTCCTCCGAGTAATGATGCAGACCATAAAACTGAACTGAACAACTTTATCCTAGGAATATTAGTCAGGACACGGCAAAAATAATTCGATCTCCCATACAAAAACAAAATCAGCTGACTGCCTTTACCATAAAAAGACAAAATAATTTCCTAGGGTACAGTTATTCAGTTTCATGGTATTAATGGACTCTTTTCACCCTATCAGTATTCAGAGGGCTGTCCCTTACTCCTTGTATAACCACACTAAAATACTTATTTTCCTGAGGGTATTGTATGGATACTTAATAATATCATCCAACGAAAAGACAGAAAGGCTGGTGTTACGTTACAATACCGCGTCACACACAACTATTTAGAAATGAAATCGCTACCATTTTTAACTTATGCTCGTTTTCAGCGACGTTACATTGAAGACTATTTATCACTGTCTTGTCTAGGGCTGCCAACCATCCGATTACATCGTGACATTTTCATTTTCTTCCCCCTGTGTTCTTGCTAGAGATTTACTTATAATTCGGCTTTTGACTCGAGCCTTATTATTAATCCGGAACGTCTCTTCATTAATTACCAGTTTTTGTTTATCCGTTTAATCGGGATTGTGTTTTGTTCAAGGAAATTTTATTGTCTTGATTTATTCGATCACATCATTAGAAACTGTCTATTATGATACCTAATGCAGAATAAACACGTACACTGAGCAAAAATCTGCCAACAAACCTCGTGTAATAAAATATACAAAAAGATGTTTGGAAATACATGTAGTCATTTTTAAAACCCAAATTTTTGTAATTTCAAGAGAAATATTATTGGTAATGATGATGTCATAGAAAAACACAAATTGTTTTGTGATTTCACAGATTATTATAGAAATGACAACGCCACCAGACAATAGTTTTACAATTTGAGGAGTTTCCTCCTTACCTTCAAGGCTGAGTCTCATGGTAATCCGCGGCGAGGTCAACTAACCGAGTGATTGCCAATGGGGGCATGCCCAGCTTGTGTCCGTCAAACAACGGCGGCTCGTCCTTACTATAGTTCATACCACAACCCTAACAATTTGATATGAGGTAGAGTTGGTAGCTGTTTTTATGCTGAAAAAACTTCGATAGCGCGTTTCACTTGTATGTGGAGCGCATGCGCGCTTCAACAATGTTCATGTTTGATATTTCAAATAGATACAAAAGTTAGTAATACTGCGATGTACTAAAAACATCCCTTGAAAACACAAAGGCCATTTCTAACAGATACAATTGCAAAAACTGAAAAATTTTAACAATATTTTGTAGTTATAACCAAGAAGTTTTTTAATATTTTACATTTACCATGACTTACTTTTTAAGAGATTTGAATTTCAATGGCAAATTTTCTAGTCAATTGGCGCTGACCTAATCTGTAAAGCTTTTTCCGTAGAACATCGGTAATAAATGTAATGTATTTATGACTCAAATGTCAGAATTTCAACTAAACATAACGCCAACATTATACAAAAAACTCGAGAACTGTGAGATATAATTACCTATTACTTACTAAAATATTACTTTTTTGACGAATTGACATCATCATTAATTTTCTTTAGAATTTTAGTCAAATACAAAGCAGTTCTACTTCTTATTTTTACATGACATAGCTTCCTCCGTGTACTTAGACTTGATTCTTGGACGTGAAATTTAACTACACCAAACTCATTAGATGCTCCACAATTTCTCACTGAAATTACCTATGACAAGACAGAGACGACCGTTATTGCCAATTGAGAAACTTAAATTTACCTATCATGCAGGAATATTTCTAAAATATTAAAACATGCACATATTTACATTCCCTGTTCGTTTTCATGATCCACACCGTATTGCACGTACAGTGCATAAAAATAGTTGCACTTACTTTAATAAAATTTGCATTTCATCAGGAACCTTTCAGGTGCAGCTGCGTTTTGAAATCAGCTTATACTTCCATTAAAGTTTTCTTAGATTTATTAACAGAATATTAGCGTTGTTGGCATGAGGGAGAGTTATTAGGAGTAAGCTTTTCTGATTTAAGTACTTATATCATACGAGAGTTGTAACTCTGAGAGAAAATGCGACTGTGGTTTTAAAAGCAAGTTTTGTAGCTTTGTTTTGCAATGGTAAGCTTTAGTAGGATTTGGTCGGAATCAATTCTTACCAAATAGATAGTAAAAGAGGTTTAGTATCAGTGCAGAATGTCTATTTGCGTCGAAAGACAATACGGCGGCCATTTTCTTTCGCGTTTCTCACAGAAATAATAAAACATGCATTTGCCAACGGTTGTATTGACGGCTCAATCGGTTCTACAGTTTTTATTGGTCATCCAGTTTCAGAGGATTTATCTGAAAGTGCATTGCCATGTACAGGGAATGGTTCCAGAATAATAAAACACCTACTGGTTTTATGTTTTCGTAATCTCAAAGGCTAGCCGTAACGGAACCATGAAATATGCATGGAAGCGGGTCGGATAATACAGGAGACGTAAATTTGATAACTGATAACTTGCCTTACTACGACGGCGCCATATGAGCTTTAGAAAGTGCTATAATACTGCACCGGTAAGGACTCAAATGCAGCAATCATTTTAACATATCATAAGTAGGTAAAAGTAAAAGACATGAAAATTCCTGATTTAGTAATCACGGACCACATGAGTGTATGTAAGTATGAGAGTAAAAACAAGTAAAAAGAATCCAAATTTTTGATAGGTATAAGATTAAATCACTAACGCGTGCTTTTTTTTTTAGCATCGGTCTCTAGTAAATTTCATTCTAAAAACTCGTAGCATAGTTAATATCCTTTTCACACACCCAACAATAATCATCACACTACACCAAACCTTTATGATTGAGGCAATTAATTAAGTCCATCAATAAAATGGCCTGCCCGATAATAAATAGCAAATCCATTTCTCTCACTTGATCTGACGCTGCGCATTTTTAACGCATCCGTAACGCAGTGGACATCAAGTATGATCCCCGCCTAACGAGTCGCACCGTGCCTACATATCCATATAGGTAAAACATAGTACGATAAATGATGCAAAATCCCCGCATAATAATAATTAAGCTATTTCCGAAACATGTAATGAATGATTCGACTTGGTTTCGATGAATACATGTCTACAAGGCTATCTACGTTCAAACTGGAAACAGATGGATACCAATTAAATAGCTATTAGGTGTCAAAAATAAGTTTGATTGGAGTACTGGCCTTTGAAAGGGGTTTGAACTAAGCGTTTCTAATACGTGTCACACAGTTTTGTGGTATTTTGTCGGTGCTTTTTTTCAGTTCTGACGTATATATAAATATAATATAGGTCTTTAGTGAAAATTTTCATTAATTATTTTTACATACTACAGCATAGGTAGGTAGGTTGGGTTATCATAAATATTGTTATTGATTTTTCCACACACCTATCATTCACCGGATCGCTTGTCTAATAATAATTAGATAAATGCTATAATCCGGTACACGAATTCGCAAAAAGAGCTTGATTTAATATGCATAATAAATTAAAATTAAACCAACATTCACATTCGTGATTCATCTCTCATGAAAAATACAACTCGCTTAATCTAATAGCTAGCTTAATAATAAATATTAATATCATACTCTCTCTCTTTTCGTGTGGGACACCGAGTCATCCAACGACCCGATGAACCCTGGTGTCAGAGTTTTTTCAACCGCCTACTACCACTAGTAGGCCTCTGATATGGTTGTGTTACGACCGCCGTCTAAGTAATCATAGACAGTAACCGGGACCGACGGCTTACCGTGCCCTCCGAAGCACGGAACCATTTATTTTCGGACAATCAGTTGGTTCACCCTGCAATGTCCTAACCAGGCCGGGAACAAATTCAAATTCACATTATCATACTTACATACCAGAAATGAACGAATGAACAAGTTGACACCGACTAATCACATTCGCGATAAACGAATACCCTACTCGACTAATGTTTGCGAATGGCTCGACAAAAGTTTATCTATTCGAGTTAGTTTTTCTTTGTAAATTTTTTAGGCAGGAGGCTAATCCATTTGAATTTTATTTTACTGGGATAGATTAGTTGTTGTCGAGTAATATGCATAAACAAAACCTCATTGTAATGTAGGTATACTCTTTGGTGTTTTTATCTGACATAAGTCATTCTTTGAATAGACGCCATGGACGCAATTTCTATGTTTTATTAATGCTAATATTTCCTTTATTTCTCAATGGCGACGAGGACTTTTTGAATCTTTTAACGCGTGTACAATTAATATTTCGTAGTACGAAATGATTTAAAAATGTCGATCGGAAAGTTGGAGCCGTTCGATGTGCGGAATGGCAACTGGTCATTGTATGTAGAGCGCATGGAGGAGTTTTTCAAAGTCAATAAAGTGGAAGATGCTATGCAGGTATCCATGTTGATTACGGTGGTGGGTGCGGAATGCTATGAGTTACTGGTGAATCTTTGCACGCCTAAGAAACCAAAGGAGAAGACCTTCCAAGAACTATCGCTTCTATTGGAAAACCATTTGCAGCCACAGGCTAGTATTCTCGCTGAAAGGTTTAAGTTTCGGAATCGGAAGCAACAGCAAGGCGAGAGTATCGCGGATTATGTCACAATTCTCAAGAAGATGTCTACTAAATGTGACTTCCAAGCGAATCTGGAAGAGAATCTCAGAGATCAATTCGCTTGCAATATTTTGAATGAGAACATTCGTCAGCGCCTGTTTGCCGAGGAGGATTTAGACTACGGCAAAGCTTACAAGTTAGCACTGAGTTTAGAAGCAGCGGAGAAGGATGCTTCGGTGGTTTTACAGGCAGGGACCACAGCTTGTTGTCACAGGATGGCCTTTGAAGGGCAGAATGGAACTCAGCGGACAGAGCGTGTTGGGACACGACCCTACGGTGGTGGTACGGGAGGTACGCCAAGTAGCAGGGGCGTCAGCCAGCGTTCGGGTCTGGGTAGAGCGGGTGTGGGGCTGAATACGCGTACATGGAGTGGCCTAGCGCAGGCGCCGCGAGGGCAGGAGCAGTGCCGAGCTTGTGGAGCGGCGCACGATGTCGCAACGTGCCGTTTCAGGAAATATGCTTGCCGGGTCTGTAATAGGTTAGGCCATCTTAAACGAATGTGCCCGAACCTGGTTGAGCATCACAACCTGGATGTAGAGGAACCTATTGACCCAGATAGTGACGAGGTAATCATTATGGATATTAATTCTTTGTCAATTGGGGAGTGTGAACCCATAATTATTCCCTTGAACGTACATGGACATATTCTCGATATGGAGTGTGATACGGGAAGTTCCATTTCTTGCATAAGTCTGCAGCATTATCAGCGTTGCTACAAGAAAATACCAATCAAACCATGTCGCATTTTATTGAGATACTATACCGGAGAGACTGTACGGCCCGAAGGGTTTCTTAAGGTTCGGGTTAAATATCAGAATGAGTCAAAAGAATTGGATTTATACGTTATCAAGGGTGGCAAGACCGCACTATTAGGCAGACAGTGGATAGCCGCATTAAATATTTTAGATTTTAAAAATGGACTGAAGCTTGTACACCAGATAAAGGAGGAGAAGTTTAACTTAGAATGTTTCAGTTCCAGATATCGTGAGGTGTTTGCGGATGGTTTGGGACGTTTCACTGGCGGTACGGTGAGCTTTCATGTTCGTGAGGGCACTCAGCCCGTGTTCATGCGTGCGCGCCCTCTAGCGTATGCGCTACGGGAGCCGGTGGAGCGGGCACTGGATCAGCTGGTGCGTGACGACATTCTTACTCCCGTCGACCGTTCTGACTGGGCAACACCGATAGTGCCCGTGGTTAAAAAAGATGGGTCAATACGGATCTGCGCCGACTTTAAGCAAACTATAAATAAAGTTATAGAGATTGATCGCTACCCACTACCTAAGGTTGAGGATTTATTAGTGCGCTTACATGGGGGAGAGCGATTTAGTAAAATTGATTTATCGCAGGCCTACGCTCAGTTTGAACTAGATGAGCAAAGTAGGAAGTTTACGGTGATTAACACTCACAAAGGCTTATTTATGTACAAGCGATTAGTTTATGGATTGTCGTCGAGCCCAGGCATTTTTCAAAGACGCTTGGAACAATTATTTGCAGATATGCCATCAGTAGGGGTGTTTTTAGATGACGTCATCATAACGGGAGCTAATGACAGCGAGCACATGGGAAACTTACATAAAGTTTTTCAGCGTTTGCAATCCAGTGGTTTAAAAGTAAACAAAGGTAAATGTACCTTTTTCGCCCAGTCCGTTGATTACCTAGGTCATGTGATTAGCAAAGCGGGAGTTCACACTTCGCCTGACAAGGTAAAGGCAATTGACAATAGTCCGGCACCGACGAACGTTTCGGAGTTGAGAGCCTTTATTGGGATGGTCATGTACTACGGGAAGTTTGTTAGGAATATTAGTACTATTCTGGCGCCGATGTACAATCTTTTGCGGGCAAATGTTAAGTATATTTGGAGTGCCGATTGCCAGGTTGCGTTCGAGACGGTGAAGCGTGCCTTAGTTTCCAGTGACGTGTTAGTGCATTACTCGCAGGAACTTCCACTTGTGCTGACAGCTGATGCTAGTGGAACAGGAGTTGGTGCGGTAATTTCCCACCTTACGCCAGACGGAGAGCGGCCTATCGCGTACGCTTCCCGTACGTTAACGACAGCAGAGCGCGCTTATGCTCAGATCGACCGAGAGGCGCTTTCGATCGTGTACGGGGTTAGGAAATTCCATCAGTATTTGTATGGGCGTAAGTTTGTACTACGCACCGATCACAAGCCGCTTACTTATATTTTTGGCAATAAAGTAGGCATACCAACTATGGCGGCTTCACGTATGCAACGGTGGGCTATACTCTTATCAGGTTACAATTATGATATAGAGTACGTAGCGTCAGCAAAAAACTGTGCAGACGCGTTGTCCAGGTTGCCTCAACCGATGTCTACAGATCATAGGGTACAGGAAGTAACGTATCTGAATTTTGTAGAAGATTTCTTACCAGTAACGAATGATGACGTCAAGGCAGAAACATCTAAAGACATTTTGCTAAGTAAGGTCGTGACATATGTTCGATCGGGTTGGCCGTCATGTACTGATGAGGAAACGAAACCTTTTCGAGTTAGAGGCAATGAGCTTTATGTAGAGCGTGGGTGCTTAATGTGGGGGTACAGGATAGTGGTACCAAGCTCATTGCGTGAACAGGTTTTGAAACAGTTGCATGCCAGTCATATGGGCATAGTCAAGACAAAATCTTTGGCACGCAGTTTTGTTTGGTGGCCGGGTATTGACTCAGATGTAGAGTCGATGTGTAAGAAATGTGAGACGTGTGCAGCAGAAGCACCAGCGCCGGCGCGAGCTGTGCCTCGACCATGGCCCTACGTAACCCAGCCTTGGAGTAGACTACATATTGATTTCCTAGGCCCGATGGAAGGGAAAACTTTTTTTGTCATGGTGGATTCGAGCACTAAGTGGTTGGAGGTTTTCGATATGCCCAAGACTAATGCAGAGGCGGTGATTAAAGTTATGAGGTCGACTTTCGCGCGTTTTGGTTTACCCAACGAAATAGTTTCCGATCAAGGGCCGCCATTTACGAGCGCAGAGTTTAAGAATTTTTTGTTGCTAAATGGTATACGACAATCTTTTTCGCCTGTATATCATCCAGCGTCAAATGGTGCGGCAGAGAATGCAGTGAAACTGTGCAAGATGGCTATCAAAAAAGCTAAAAGAGACGGGTTTGATATTGATACTGCTCTACAAACCTATCTTTTGGCATACAGAAATAGTATTCATGCTACAACCGGTGATAGTCCAGCTATGCTTTTACAGCGTCGGGCATTAAGATCTCGATTAGATTTGCTGCGTAGCGATCGCTCGCTTGAGGACCGGGTATGTCAGGCACAGCAGCGTCAAGTAGAGGGTGCGAGTGGTGGGGAGGCGCGCACGTTAGCACCAGGGGAGGCTGTTTGGGCGAGGGATTACGGTAATCGCGATAAGTGGGCAGGTGGAACTGTGGTTGGTAGAGAGGGTTCCCGGAGGTATACCCTGGCTAGTGACGACGGCCGCTCTTTGACGAGGCATATTGATCAGATTAGGCGCAGATCCAATAGGTCAAGTTTGGTTTACCCAAGTTTTGAGGAACGGAGTTCACAGGTCGATGGTAGTGATGGTGTCGTTACTCAACAGATGTCAGCACCAATTACAGTACAGAGTGAACGAAGTGTACCAGTGGCGGATCCGGGGAGCCACGCGCCTATAGGGCAAGAGTCTGTGATGCAAGGTTTGTCCGATACGGCAGGGCGAACAGCAACGTTGTCACCACCAGTGGATACGCCGTCAGTGAGACGTTCCGAGCGAATTCGTAGACCGCCTGTTCGTTTCGGTTTCGAGGATGTGTAGGGGTAAAGAGTTATTTTGTTATTTAAGAAGTGTGTGTTATTATTAAGTTGTTTACGTTAATAAGTTTTGTTCTGATTAAGGCCTATGTTTATATTTAATGTGGAGGTGTAATGTAGGTATACTCTTTGGTGTTTTTATCTGACATAAGTCATTCTTTGAATAGACGCCATGGACGCAATTTCTATGTTTTATTAATGCTAATATTTCCTTTATTTCTCACTCATCTATTAAAGTCTTATTCGTGTGTCAAATAGTATATTATGTAAATTCGCATCCTATACGGCGGGCTTATTTGAAGGCATAACTAACATACATTGTAAAGTCGCTTATTTTTGTACGATTGCGTTATGTCTGCCTGTACGAACAGCAACTATACATTTTGTGTTATTTTACGCATGCGTAAATATTTGATGCAATGTATTGTAGCTCACTTATTAAAATAGTTTTATGTATCAATAATTATATAAATATTATAAAATATACCAGTAAATATTGTCTAAGTGACAGTTTACACAGCGTAAAAAACCAATTTGAATTTAATTTGTTTATGTTCAATACAATAGGGATCTTTCTTTTTAAGAATTATTTAAAATATTTAGTATACCAAGAACTCTGTAGTTGGCATTGAACTAGTGACTATGTTACTAGATGACAAAGCTAAAAGGTATGAAAAAAGTAATTGTTTTTTCCGAACCCATCCTATTAATTACTACTCTGTTTTATTTGTAAGTACGTTGTTTTCTTTGTGGTTTTCGTTAATATACAGGGTAACTCATGAAAAAATATATTGTTGTTTTGCGAGTAACGTAACAATGATTAGTTTTGTTTCACGATCTCATACATACAAGTGAAAAATCGAATGATTATGTGACGTTCTATTCCTTTCTTTAACGTACAAACTTCAGCGCAATCTATCCAGCAACTAAGAATGAGTTTAAAAACTAAACTCTTCATTAAAAGTATGTTAGTAGATACATAAAATAACGCTTAATAATAAATTGAGTTCGGCTAACGATCCAGAAACTATACATGAAACATGAAAAGCTAGGCATACTTGGCTAATATGGCGCCTTCTGGTAAAGCGAAAGACTGTTATCCACCCTCATTCACTGTCGTAATTAGTACATAGGTAGGTAGGTAAATTTAACACATTGACCACAGTGAAATTGCTTGCCACTGTTAACACTCTGAATGCATTCGACGGGCCTTAATGACTTTGGGTCTTAGTTTAATTTAATATTAACTGTTGCAACAAGACCCTGGTCTTAGTTGAGAGTTAATTCCAATCTTGCTTTTCAATGCTGTGTAGACGAGGTGATATGACATTAAAGTCATATTTAAAAGTGGAGTGCGGGGTCACAGTATAAATAGTATGACATGAATGGGCACATCCAATAAAGAAATTCATGATAAATATTGTTTACCTCTATAATGTGTTTTTTACATATTGCTTTTTAAAGCGTACTTTCCGTTCCAATTGTTCTTAAAGTGAAGCTGAGCGTATCTTGTGTATTTAGTCATGCAAAATTTATGTTAAGTACGTTTTGATAGTTTCATACTAAGGAGTAATCTTTAAACAAAATGAAGGAAATATAGCCAAACACCAAGGTGAAATCAACTTCCAAAGTTTTGAATCCTTCAAATGTTCAAAGAAATGGTTAGGTAAGTTAGGTTTTGCCGCAAGTGTGTACGCTACTGTTCGCAAAGTGATTTCCTCCAGTGGTTCCTTGTATTATTGTGCTGTCTTGTGCAGGCGACCGTTCCACTGGGTTACAGCGGCCATACGTATGTTGTGTGAAATCACTTTTGTTATGCGATATCAGAGAGTTCGCCATCATGTCACCATTTACAAGACAGTTTAATTATTTTCATGAATGCAATCAGTTCTATAAGGTACATACACTAACTTTTATACCGTATAAGGTTCGGTATTGCAAGGCCCATGTCCAGCTGTGGACTTTTGTGGCTGTTGAAGTTTGAGTTAAAGAAGGTTCAGTAAATAGGTAGCCACTTTAAAGTGTACGTGTATTATTTATTGTAATATTACGTACCATTGCTGCATCAAAAGCAACTTAACCCTGCAAACTTCCACATTTGTTGAGCTCCTCAACGACGTATAAATATCACATAACGCTGAGTCAACAATACCACCCCTCCTCCACCAAAATGCGATTCATTTCCGTAAAATAAACATGTATGTGAACACACAGAATTGCAAATCGACCTGTTAATCTAATAAGAGCGGCCGGGGCACGGCCACGGTTCATTTGCGAAAAAAATGTCTCATTTTTTTTGTCTGAGCTATTCCGATCTACCAAACCGTGGGGACATGACATTGATAAATACAAAGGCATTTCCTTTTATTTAAGTACATTTATTTTTATATATTCGCATGATGTGAATTGGGTTGGAAATATTCACCACTTGGGTTTTAGTTACTGGTTCCAATCAGTTCTAACCTTATTGAATTAAAAATTTCAATGTTATTATTCAAAATATGCAGATTTTATGTGTTTTATGAAGTAATTGTGTTTTAAGTCTTTCTTTTGAGGGTAGTTCGGCGTGTCATTCAAATGAATTCCGCTACAGTTAACTTGCCTATCTGAGTTAATCCAATTACGAATAATTCGTTTATATCTTAACAGCGAACAAGTCGTTGATGAGTTAACCCTTTAAGTGCAGATGCTACCCACTGCTCTCCCTTCTTCATTTACTGAGACCGGTATTAATATTGAATAAACTTTATGTAATTAATATTTTTTGGTACCTAGTTGTCTTCTTATTGTCAGCCAGGAAAGACATTTGAGCTTAACCTATTTTGTTAGACTAAAGTACCGCCGTTCCAATAAGTCGTATTCGAAAGCTGTCATCTCCTTACTAAAAGAGATGTCATCAAGGGAAAATGGACCCTCTGCCATGGTATTATCACGAATCTGTCATCTGTCAAATACGACTCATTGGAACGGCGGTACTTTAAAGTATTGCTTGCTTGCTTTAGACGAATAGGACAATTGCATAAAAGCAATGCTTTCAAAGTGAAGTAGCAAAAACCGCGGGCGGTCAACTTGTTCGATGAAGTATCTCTTTTTACTCCGCTCACTTTCAAACGTATCAAACTAAATCTAACCTTAACAGAACCACATAGCGTCGGTACTTATTAGAAATATCAACCCTCTTGTTAAAATCGAGTAAGACAAAAGCCACTTCAAATGAAATCTTATACCAGGCGCGTAAGATTCAAAATGTCAATGTTTATTCTTCAATGTAATTTCACATGTATTTCGGAACTAATCAACTGGACACGTGACGTGGCGTCACCTTGTTTTGCTTTGAATTAAAGAGATTACAAATTTTATATACCTAAGTTTAGTAATTAACTTCAGGTTCAATGAAGACATATGAAAGATAACTCAAGTTTAGTTTTTAGGTATGTTCAAAATTTAAGCTATGGTTAGAGTAAATTTTATCTGAAGCATAGTTGATGCGTTGATACGTAATATATCAGATTTATTATAGTACGTGTACACTATGCACTTGCTCATGGTCCTACCGCTACCGCGAATATTGCTCGAAATACTTCCGCGGAAGTATTAACGCGAGTTAATGTTTACACACAGCCGTCATACTCTTCACGCAGCAATTTGAGTGAGCAAGATAGCAATACAGTCCATTTGCGCTCGTGTTGTCGTTCCTTTGACTCGCTCACGAAAAGCCGATACTCGCGGGAGCACGGAAAGTGGCAGCGGCATGACGTGTTGCAGCGCGAGTAACCTGTTCACATGCTCGCGCTGCCGAATTCCTTTACAATTTAAACTTAAAAGTGTGAACGTGCTCTAAAGAGTGAACTGTATTCTGGGTAAGGTCAATTATATTAAAAGCCTATATTTATCTTAAGATTTATATTTGACTTATTGAAGTCCGATAACTTTTAGTACATTCTTACAGCGACAAGATATTTTATATTTTAACTAGCTGTTGCCCGCGACTTCGTACGCATGGTGTAGTGACTTGTGAGTTAGTGAAGTTGATGTATGCATATTGTTTAATATTAATATCATGTTTGTATAAAGTTTTTTCTCTTTAAGATGTGCAATGAATAGGTACTGTTTTTCGGTTAGGTACTTGGTTTTGATACTATGGACATCAGCTACAAAACATCATTATAAACTACTTTGGTAGTTTTACCATCGGGTGCTAAAACGTACAAATTTTCAGGAGAACTGACTCGAGAGCAAGCGACATATAGCTGCCCGTGTGATAAACAGGGAATCGTAAGACCTACGCCTGCGGCTTTCAGCGTCTGTCCTTGCGATTTGTTTACAGTCATTGCAAAGAAAACGCTGACGGGAAACTGAATGCCCTAAAATTGAAATAAAAAGTTTTTGGGAATGAGTGGTATACGCGCCACAACCAGTGAAAATATCCGCCTCGAATACATTCATCTTTAAGCTTAAGATCTTCAGTCTGGTTCCATTGCACAGCTTTGGCGGAGTGAGATTGCAAAGAAGCATGATAGGAACACCAAGTTAAAGTAATATTTGGTGTGCAGAAAGACCATTCGCACTCAAGGAGTTTAGGAATTCTATTAGGTAGTTAGTGGCTTTGTCTTGATTCATAACAGTGGTAATAGACGCGTATACCACCATATCCCCAGTGATTTGTGACATAATGGTATGGTTTATTGAAGCAGTCTGATCATTTTTGGGTGCAAAAATAGCTCTTCCACGTAGCTACGAATCTTTCTTTTGAAAGAAGGAAGGTTCGCCATACACAGAAGAAATGATTCTCTTTAGACCAGAAACTATTTGGCAAAGCGTTTCAGGCAGACTTACTTGACCGTTATCCTCTGGTAAAGTACCTCTGCCGAGTTTTAATAAAGCTTGTGAAAACTCTTCAGCCCGTGGATTACCTCCGAGACGGGTTTGCATGATCACCGTCATGGTCAGCTTGTGAATTTGTGGCCAAAGAGCCGATGATTTTAGTGATGCATTCACCTCATCAGCCCTGGTACCTCGAGTAACGACTGGAAGTGTTTGGCGAAAGTCACTGGAAAAAAGATCAGTGATATGGCCCATGGCCCTATTATCTCTGCGTATGTCTTTCAAAGTCCTATCCATAGCTTCTACTGTTTTTTTGTTGGCCATCGTACACTCGTCACATAACTACCAGACAACAATATCAGAAAACCTTTGCCTTGTAACTATTACGTGATACAGCACATATTGGAGTATCGTTTGTGTCCAAATCGATTGGTATTTTGAAAGTTGTATGCGCCGTTTTCTCTCCTGGAAGCAGTGTGGCAGCGATACTTGAAGATACTACAGCAAGTGCAATTCTTCCTTGCCTTCTGATCTCTGCTAAAATGTTTAAGGCGAGTGTAACCGTGAACGACCTCGATAGTGGCGCCACTTCACAAAAAAAGATTTATCTTTAAAGAAACAATCTATCAGAATATCCGTTGCCCAAGTTTATACTTACATACGTATATCACGCCTATTATCTCTTGCAGGGTAGGCAGAGCGTAAATGTCCGTTTTTTCGGCCGTCTGACATATATTTGATGGTCATTCGGAAAATTGTGTATCGCCATGGTGACAGGTTGTCAGCCCATCGCCCATGTGAAAGTCCCTTAGTCGCCACTTACGACTCCCACGGAAAAGAAATGGGGTGATGCTATTGCAAGCCGGCATCACACGGCATTGTTTACAATACTATATTATTATTTTTTTAGAAAACCTGCCGCCTGTCAGTGGCTTTGTTATATAATTTTGGAGAAAACATTTCATTAGCGGGTTTCACAAAACTAACAGCGACATCTATGAAGTAATTTTAAACAAATTTTACTCTAACATTTTTGATTCTAACTAATGAAGGTTATTTATATTTTTTTAGGTTCCGTACATCAAAAAGAAACGTACAAAAAAACGGAACCCTTATACGATCAGTTTGTTGTCCGTCCGTCCGTCCATCCGTCTCGTGAGACGCTTTATTTCGAGAATGCGCAGAGATATCGAGTTAAAATAAAAACTATATTGGTAAATAGGTTTTAGGCTGCAATATGGAACCCTTATAGGTTCACTCACTTTGTTGTCCATTTGTCTGTCTTTCAAGACTCACTATCTCGGTTACACGTAGAGATGTCGAGTTAAAATTAAAAGTATTATAACCTTTAACTCAGGCCAACGGCCTCTTGTAGTGGTAAAAATATTAACTAATTTTACCCAAATCATAATTTGTCTTCGCAATAAAACAATTTTCAACGGATTTAAGTTGTGTTTATTTTGGATTTCACAATTCCTACGTTTCCACAATAAACACAACTTAAATCCGTTTAAAATTGTTTTATTGTGATGAGTAATAGTTGTGCAAACTCAAGAAAATATCAGAATTCATCTGTCTTCCATCACATACCTTGACCATGACCAAAGGTCAAAGTAAAAGTCCAAAATATTTCTGTAATAGTTAGAACGGCCCGCATATATGTCAGACGTGGTGATAGCGATAAAATACTTACGGCCGTTGACGCTCAACCTACCCCGCAAGGATTAAATGTGTGATTGTTTGTTTTTTGTTTGGCTAGGTCGTTTCACGGGGTCGTTTAGAAGTTCAGATCGTATGTCAGTCAATACGTGGTCAATACCGCGTTTTACAAAACTAACAGCGACATCTATGTTATTTTTTAGGAAAAAAAAATCGGAACTCGCTTTGCGGAACCAGTTACTGTGTTTTACCATGGGAATGAAAGATTTTTTCGAGGTAAAAAGTATCCTAGATGTTGACCCGGGTAATAAGCTACCACAGTATAAAATTTTGTAGAAATCTGTGCAGTAGTTTTTACGTGAAAGAATAACAAACAAACCGACAGACAAACAGACAAACAGACAAACAGACAAAAATCAATTTTACTTCTGTTTTGATGTCTGTATCTTGAACACAATTAGAAGCAAAAACCCTTTTTTGAATCTATTTCATGTACAGAATTGGTTTCGTTTCTGTTTTATTATATGTATAGATACGCAAAAATCATATTATGTTCACGCCATACTGGAATTTCAGGAAATCACTAATAAACGTAATCAAAAACTAGTTAGTCATTGTTCCGATGACAAAAATATTTTGTTCATAATTTTTAACATAAAATTCTCTCTGCCAAGCGTTCAAGGGACCATGACGACGCTAAGCCGCCAATAAAGAACCGTGATGCAAACCGTCTCAAATTGAATAAAGGGAGTAATCCGCAAGTAATCTGGTTGTTGCCCATCGGTGAACTCGGCGTGCATTTTATGTAATGTCTAGTAATATCTGTCAAAAACCTAATGCTTTGAAATGTGGCGTTGTGCGATGACGGTGGGTGACGAGTTGACGAGGTCTATAAGGGTTGAGCACAGTACTAATAATATGCTGCACTATAGTTTAGCTATAATAACAGTTATTGTATTGTTATATTTCTTGTGTTTGGAGTGAAAGCGATAGGGAAAGGTATGGGAACAGCATTAATAAGTTATGGGTTAGAAAGAGTTGTTTCTAAAGTTCAATACATTAAAAAATTAATAATTTTTACGAAACTATACAATTTTTTTTACTATTTATATCGAAATATTGAGTATTAATTCGTCAAACTAAATTGATTATAAAATTATTAATAATAATTATTTAACTATAAATTTGTTAAAATTTCCTCTCAATGCTTTTTTACTAGACTTTTTATTCTATGAGATGAAATAGCCAATTTGATAATAAAATAAAATCATAAGGATAGATATTCGATTTTAGATGTAGATTCCAAATGACACAAAATGACAATGTATTTTATAAATAACATGCTATTATTTTGCAGCTTTCACTGTGCGCTAATCTAAGGGAGATATGGCTGAGGCAGAGGGTACCCATCTGCTGTGAAGGGTTAAACTGTTATGTGGCTATTGCGAATAATGAGAAGTGTTTAAAAGAAATTTACTGTCTCAGGGGTGTTTTCGGCACGTTTTTTCGACCCGAGAACAGACTAAGGGTTTCAATAAAACGGAAAATAAACATTTTAGGTACATACTTACTACTTATCTATCAATACTTATGTATCTACTTAGGTATGCGTTAACGCGTAACAGCGACTTATCGAAATGAAGATTCATTTTTTGTCTAAGTGTATATGGGTATTTTTATACCTACGGCAGTAAAAGATAGCCATATAAGGATAAATATGAATCAAATAAGCATGTCATAATTAAGATGTAACCTGAACTAGTTAATAAGTACAATCATAAAATGTAACCCACTAAAGCGGGCCTAATTGAGATTTAGTAATAAACCAACCAAAGGACATACAAGTAATAATGTCTCATTTGGTCGCGTCGTAACCGAGGTAGTAATCAACTTTATTGTTTCGTCTTTATGACCAGTCGTCATGAAGGATTAGTTTTGGTAAAATTAATGCCAAATATAAGGGAACAGTGTATAATTGTCATAGGCTTAATGTTCCATCTAGGCAGCCCTCGTTCGTTTATGCACACACCTTATTTTTCTTTCGACTTTTGTCCGTATTTATCACAGAGCACTGAAACGCCATTTGAAGTTCGCGGGTGAGTTCTTTGGTCTGACGTATTTATAGAGTAAGATAAAGAGGGGTTTCATAGAAAACAAACCCAAATTTTTATCCGGAGGAAGAGCCGGATGAAAAAAATAGTTATCTGCAGACATCACAGCTCCACTTTCGGTCTTCGATAATGTGCCTACGAAGCCAACAGCTTCTCGTATGGTGTTAGCATTTTAGTAGCAAACCTTAGGCGTGCCACATACCCAACGCCTTTGCCTTCGCAAGAAACCCGTCGACATTTGACTTCTCCGTGTAATGTTCTGAGGGGATAGCTTAGCGTTTTTCAATCCACCTTTAATTTACCAAATATTATTTCTATTACCCTTTGAATTCGCCGTTTCAGGCAATCACTAGATATAAAAGAGCAGTTCTCGAAGAGTTTTAACTGCGAGTCGAGTCTGGATCTGTAAATCGGTGCCATTATCGTCATTTAGTGGCATACTAACTGAGTAGCATGTTATAGGATTTGCACAGGTTCGTGGAATTGGCTCCTAGATGATCGGATAAGACTGAAGCAGTTTTCAGTTTTATGTGAGAACGTTGTTTGTGAAAGGGTTAAAACGGTACTCGAGTAATGTGGAGCCGTCGGTTATATTGTGGTTTTCATTTTTATGGGTTATTGATTAGTAGCAAGGTAGTAGCAATGCCAGTTTACTAATAAGGTGGAATGTAATAATTGACGCACTAAACATACAATAAAAGTGAACAACTTTCAAAAAGAAAAGGTATAGATTTTCATAATGCGAATATAATCGGGCCTTCTTCTTCTTCGCTGAATCAATTGCAGGATCACTGTTATTTGGACCAATGTCTTAATACGGCGATGGCCTTTGTCGTTCGCCTCTTGTAGATCCTTCAGTGTACATGAGCATGGGTTAATTTGGCAGAATAGGCAGATTCGACATTGTACAGCGCCTCATTCGCACCTGTCTTTTCTTGACAAACCCCACCGTTTCCGTTTTGTATGGCATCTCCCAAAACCAGCCCGAAGTTGTTTGAGCGAATTTTAGACTGCCCGGGGAGATTGCCACTCGGTGGAAGGTTCTCAGCAAGAAAGGACTGGGCTGTTTAAGGCGGGCATAATTTAGACCACTGCTCACTGCTTTAGTTTGCTTCTATTTTTATCCTAGTAACTGAACTGATTTGGTAATTGGGTAAAATAGTTCCCATCAACCGCCTGCAACATTTGACACCGCGATGTTGTTGTTTCGCCAACCACTCCACCTCTACCTGGGCCTGAACTCTGCTAAATAAAAAATCTTTCCGGGCCCTGCTCTTCTTCCTCAGGACCTCAGTAAGAAAATACGTCAGCCGCGGCAAGCCGGGTGATCAGCAATCCTTTCCAAAGATGCTATTAGGCTGGTTCTTTGGTCGGTTGTCTTATATAAATGCCAGCTTTTTGTTGTTAAACCTGGCAATGTTTGCTAAAAGTAAGTACTGGTAAAAATAAACTGAACACCGAAACAAATGTATTTGCCATCGGTGTCGGCATCAAATATAACCGTTTTTTATTTAAAATTCCATCAAAATGAGTTCAGTGGTTTAGGCGTGAAAGCGTAGCAGACAGACAGACTTACTTTCGAATTCATTTTTATTTGCTGACATTTATAATATGACGTCAACACGATCTATCTTTTAATACGTCATGTTACTAAGTGCAAAAGTAACAAAGTTATTAAGGCAGACGGACAGAGTTAACGAAATTAAAAGGGTTTCAAGTAAACTACGAAATTCTAAAAATGGGTAAAGAATAAATTCATATATTTTTTTACCACATGGTAAACTCTTAATTATAAGATCGAATATAGATCAATGGATCGTTCGTTGACTCATTGCTACCCGCCAGACCTTTAACTAGAAATTCATAATGGGCTTTGAGTTAAATTTATTCTTTGTAATGGTTTCTATATTACCAACGATTTGAGTGCTTTCTGATTTTTGATCTGCTTGTTAGCGTGTTCATCTTCTGTGAGAAGACCCGAGGGATAATCTAAATACTTTCATCTTTTCAAAAAACGTTCACGTGTCACCGTTAAAATTTTAACCATAAACGGTTAGTGGCAATAACATGGTTCAGTTAGGAAACAGTTTTATGCGCTATAACTGTTTAACACGTTCCGCGCCGGTTTATACCTCGTTTCGTACACGTGAATAAATTTAATCGCTTTTTCTGACATTAAAATAAACTTTCCCGCGATGTTTATTGACGGATTCCTTGACGTGCCGATATTCGGTAATAAGTGGTAATAATAAGTTAACATTCTGTGGACTGTTTTTAGTGCAACAATAATTCGATACAAAGTAGCATAATACAAGGTATCATCCATGAATCTTTCATCAGCAGAGGTGGGTATTGTTATAGCAGTGGACATGGATGAAGTAAGTACAGTAGGTTCAGAACGCAACAAAATTAGACAAGTTACAGCAATGAAAAATCACTGTCATACCCCGGGCTCTACAGAAATACATAGTTAAAATCTATACGATCAAAAATAAAATTTGTATTCTAGAGGTATATAGGTAGAAGAAATTTCCTGTACTTAGTGTCAACATTTGGTTCCAAAAATAATATACGTACCGTGTTTCATAGGAAATGCATTAAATTAGACACGTTGTTTAGGGCAACTTAATAAAAAAAAAACACTATGTGGCCAATGCCTGTAAGAAGAAAAATATTTCGATCTCCCACGATCCTGAAATCTGTATGAGAAGTCGATTTTTTTTCTGGTATTTCTGAATTGGTCCCATACTAAGAATTGTTAAAATAAACAGTAAACAGCATACTAAGAATTGTTAAAATAAACAGTAAACAGCGTGTCTAAAATAATGCCTTTCCTCCGAAACTCTGAGAATACAAATTATAGTATAATATGATTTGAGGCCTTGTTCACTGCAAACCCTTCAGCTTTAAAGTTCTCAATACTCAAACACAGTGAAATTCTTCACAAATAGTACAAAATTATTGAAATGACGTATATCGTCTGAAAATTTGCCAGACACGGGCTCCTGGTCTATAATGGAAAATAGCCCGTACGGTACATCACGTTCTGTCAAGCTGGCTGCTATGTTTTGCACACTAGTACGAAGCTGGATGGCGAAGGTTCATAAATCATACATTTTGCATACAGAAACACACTCGCTGAGTTCATCGAATCGGTCTTCTGATTTTAGAGACATACTTATATTATAACAGACTTGGTTGGTTCTAACACTGAGATCCACGAACATATGGAGAGGTAACTGGAAACTTGTTATTTTTTTAAATTCACATTAAATAGGAAATGCTCAGCATATATTCGCGTTTTACGTGACTAAAATATTTGAATAAATAAATTTAGGTATTCTATCAGTTAGGCCGATCCTCATCGTTTGCCAATATTTATCAAATAACAATGAAAAAAAAAAATGAAAATTGGCGGTCTGTGGGGCATTATAATTCCTGCATAACTCCTTATTTATACTGTATTCTTAGACCAGACTTGCAATAATTATATAGTTAACGGGTGCCAAACTAACCATGTAATGCGATGAGTGATGGACTGATAACTAACTACCAATTACGTTACGACTGAATTATCAAACTAATCTTGAGTAGTCATGATTATATCCCAGTGAATACCGAATCAATCGTTAATGTTTAGTTTAACTATCAACTAAAATTATAATGCCTACAGGTATCTTTCATGAAGAAGATAATGAACCAGGAAGCTTGCTAGATATAACTTTTTAAGCACTCGCGATCACTTTCACTCATTTTTAGTATTAGACCGGTACTATCGCGATAGTATTCATCAACCCGCGACCACAATACATGAAACTGTGTTGAAACGTCGGGACACAGGTAAATTACTAATATTTACTTGAATACTATCGCGATAGACCTGGTCTAATACTAAAAATGAGCTTGCTAGATATCCGATTAATAAATATAGACACAAGTTTTATTTTTCATATCACTTAATATAATTTTGATTAATATGGGATAAAAGGGGGTAAAAACGATATATATTTTTTATAAACGTTTATGGTTTTTGAATGTGATTTGTTTCAAAATGTTTGATTAGTAAGGAAATAACATAATACAGTAGGTGCGTACTTATATGAAAGTTTTTAGTAGGTTTGTCGGATTGTTCGTTGACTCGGCGTTCTATACGAAGAAAGAAAGCGCGAGCAAAACCGCGGGCGGAAACGCTACTACGCTACATAGAGTGAAAAAGATTTTGATTTGGCTCCGTCAACGTTAAAGAGCATTGAGGTTGACAAATTTAAAATATCTTAGTCAAATTCAAGAATTAAAGTTATAGCTAGTTTTGGGCATGTAAGCTTGTATTAAATTATCTGCTAGTCGCGATGGCTTTAAAATGAACAAAACAACTTAAAAACAAAGCTCGAGAAATTGACAAATTTTGGGCCCTATACATAAGAAAACAGTATTTACAAAGAAAAAACAAAAATATCTGACTTTCGACATCCTTCAAACAAAAATGGGATAAACAGCTACACTGTTCAATGGTGTGGCAACAAAATCTCGAAAAGCAGTCATGATCCGGCATAAATAAAAAGGAGCAAATTTAAAATAATCAAACAGCAACAACAACTGTTACATACAAAATGAAACGTTGTTAGTTGTTAGGCTATTTTACTTTTTTTAACTAATTAATTTGCCTTTTTACTTCTGGAACACCCCAGTAGTAGATACACACATTTCAAGAGTTTTGAACAATTACACAGTTGTAAGTTAGAAATGCCATATTCGCCCTAAGAAACCATGTTATCTAAATACTTGCTTTAGAATTTAATAATGTTGCATACAAGGTTACTTACCTACATACTTACATTAGTGGTCAAACTGACAGCCAATTATTTTGATTGGGTACATAATTAGGGCTCTCTCATTAATGCACGACATAGAAATCGTAGTTAAGTGGTTTTTGTTTATAAAATGGAATGTCAACGATACTTTCACAGTTCCACGTAATGGGAAATGCAAAAGTCGGGTTCCGTACGTCGAATGAAACTTACGACCCGGTAATATTCGCAGACTAGTTACTTGGAAGCCGGCAAACTTCCAGAATTTAATATTGTTTATGACACGTTTGCTTTACACTGCTGTGTATGCTGAGATTCGTGAGGGTATTAACTTTATCTCAATATTCTTGCATTCTGATATTGATCCATCTAAACTCCTATAGTGATACATGATTATTATGCAACGGCCCTCAAATATTTGTCAGCCGTCGTGGCGATAGCGACCATATTTTTACGGCCTATGTGTATGTATGTATTGATCCAAGAAAAAAGATTATATTTTTAATTTATGCCAAAAAAAGGGCACGTTCTCAAGGAAAAGGAAAGGCATAGAGTGCAATCGCTGGGCACGTCGTCAGAGAATAATAAAATATTTTAACTAGTTCCTCACTTTGCAGAAAACGTTAAAAGAACCTATTGTTTAAATTATAACAAACAGCTATTCTCCAGAACCGTTAAATCGTTGTAAAAAAAAGAGCCATTGCATATAGTCTCACCATTAATTGTCAGCAGAGGACTGCAATAGGCTGATTTATTTTTGCTAGGTAGTCAAGATGTTAGGTAGTGATAATGATTGATGATAAATGAATGAATTTTCTAAGCCTCATTTTATTTTTCAAGAGCTTAAAGTTAATAAGAATCATTTCAGAAGTAAAACTATGATCATACACATTACACAATGACTATACAGATAAAACAATACCTTAAAATGTTTGACGGACGTGGCGTGGATATCCGTTTTTTACGACCGTTTACGCTCTTTCTACCCCGCAGGGTATATAGGCGTGATATATGTATGTAATATTGTCAAACCCACATTTGCGCCAGCGGAGGGATGGTAAGTTATTAAAAACCCTTTATTGTAAAATCGTGTGGCTGTCACCAAACAAAACAAACAATAACAACCGGTGCGTAAAATTGATTCGGACTCGGAATAAATGTTTGCCTCTCTGTAACCAAAGGCAAAATTGTAATTGGATGATTTCCAGTTTTTAAATTTGTCTTGTTTGTGACATATTCAGTTTCGGCATTTCACCCGCCGGCTACACAGTCGTTAAGGGTTACCGCCAATATCGATCGCTTTTTACATCATTAGTGCTGCAAAATAAGTACTAAGACCCATCATGCCATTTACTAGTATTGACACCAGCATGCATACCAAAATGAAATGATACTATCATACATAGTAATATACTATGTAAGGAAATGCATTTTCCTGAACAATGCCGTAATCATTTGTTACTATCGGCAAAAAACAAAATGAATCATCCTTCCTCAATTCGATTTGTGAACATCTTTCTTCTACTAATGTTTTATTCAGTGGGCGCCAGTAAATAAGTTTAGTTTCGGACAAAATGTTCCCAAGTGACACAGATACAAAATGTTACAAACGCAAGTTTTCGTCGGCGGAAACAACTGCAGACTCTACCAGCTTCCAACAGTTAAGGCAAGTGAATAAAAAATGCGTTTTGCAGCTGCAAATAGCTATTGGTTTATGTATTCTTTGCGGGGGAAACTGGCCATCCGTCAAAGTCGGCTTTATTTATCGTTTTAGTTGAATTTTATCGAACTAATAGCTTCGGAGATAAATTTACGATTGGCAACGGAATTCCACGGTGAAAAGGATTGTTGGTACGTAGGAACCTCTTTTCGATGAACAAGTACAGTATATATCGTTTATCGGACTTTAAATGGTTTTTAAGATATTTATGAGAATATTGAGATACTTATCGTTGAGTTTAAAACATATTAAGAAATTTGTACAACAACTTCTGAGATATTAACCAATAAAACAATTTTATTATGCACTTATTTGATTCTAAATCACATAAATACGCAAACTGATCGAGAAAAGCTATTCGGTGAAATGGGCTGATATTTTGGCCAAATACCTGACTTTGTTAAGATAACATTATCGAAAACAACGATTACTTTAAGGTTCTTGACACTATTTTAGGTAAATATTAATGAGTAAATGACTAAGGTATGAGATATAATTGTCCTAAATTCGAAATACAAATACTGATATTTTACCTTAAATTAGTGCTGTCGTTTGTTAAGACAAGAATGGGAGATATGTTAGTAATGTGTAATGTCATGTCTTATAATTTGACGCAAAATTTATGTTGTGGCTAAAAATAAGGCGACGATGAAATCAATGGCAATTAAACTGACTAGAAATTGCATAGAACCTATTGTCATTTTTAAACATGACAGGACTCAGATATCTATTCTTTCAGAACCTATTTGACGGAAAGTGACAGCACTAATTTAAGTTAAGAGCATTTATATCCCGAATTCTAGGCCATATCCAAGCAAGCAAAATAAGAAAATAATGCTCGTTTATAGACAGGTGAGAATAAAATCCAATAAAATCGAGTCCGACGAAGAATAGTGAATGTATGGTAGGTAGTCTACTCGCCTCACACAACACATTTGTCACCAGCAGCGCTTGTGAGATATCAAATAAATGTCCCGTGCTGAGGACATTTTTCACTGTACAGATATCGGTGATTTGTGGATGAACGAAACATAGCTTTTCCTTACTTTATAACGACACCTAATTCTGTGTTTTTTAGGACAGTCTGAATCTAACTATTTAGTAGTTATTAAAGTAGTGTTATTATGTTAAGCATCACATTTTTTAAAATTTAGTTAATTAATTAAGTATTTTATAAATTTAACGGTGTATAAACATATTTTCAGTCTGATGCCGGCTTAGAATAGCATCACCCCATTTATTTCCCGTGGGAGTCGTAAGAGGCGACTAAGGGACTCGAGGGTGTGTATTGCAATTATAGGCGATGGGCTGACAACCTGTCACTATGGCGATACACAATTTTCCAAATGACCCTCAAATATTTGTCAGACGTGGTGTGAATGTCCGTTTTTTTGCGGCCGTTTGCGCTCTGCTTACCCCGCAAGGGATTATAGGCGTGATATATGTGTGTGTGTATAAAAATAACATAAACGGACACAACAGTAACATCAATGATGTTTAAGTTAGATAAGTAATGTTATATTTCCTCCTTCAGTTTATTATAAAATTTATATCTTCTTCAACTGGCAAATAATAGTATAGCTGTCTACACATTTTTTTGCTATAGGCATCAAAAGGGATTTCACTGTCACCTGAAAAATAACAAATAGGGTTTTGAACGAGAAGGTACAAACATTATCTTTACCTATTTGTAGGTATAAATCTCTAAGTGACAGTTACGTGTCACGGTAACTAATCTTTAGATTTTTTCTTGAGTTATGCCGGGCCGGAGCCTAGTTGGATGCCGAAAGAAAAAAAATGCCAGCTAAGTATTACAAACTTTTATTTTTGAGTAACTCAAAAATGGTAAATGCTAAAAAATAATTGTATAAAACATATACTACGTATACATTTAGCTATAACTGTACTCCTAATAGCTTTTTATAATGTAATACACTCTTATTACATGATAAAAAATTATCAGGTGGTTTGAACGGATCAGTCGTTTACCAGTAAAACATGGCAGTTTCTGTTGAAACCACTCAAAAAGACAAATTATGAATATAGTACTTAGTTTAGGAATCAAGAATCACTTACTGTGTGTCTCGACAATGCTACGGTATCCTGCCTTATATATTGTAACAAGATTCGCTCAGCGGTTTCATTCACTGATATATTTTCAAGAAAATCTGTCATAATTCATGGGGCTGAGATTTTTCAAAACCTTACTTAGTGTTCATTTACCCTATTCAAAAAACCTCTATGCAAAATTTAATGTTTCTTTCTAGGTCTAGTAGTTTCGGCTGTGCGCTAGACCCAGAAATACGTTAATTTTTTCTTTCCTTCTAAGGCGAAATCATTAATTCATATTATTTCCCCCTAGGACCAGTAGCACCACCGAGTAGAACCACTAGTGGTTCTATTGGTACCATTATGAAACACCACCATAACCACCAATTCAACACTAGTGGATTTGCTTCCTAGTTTTGTGTTAAAATAGTTATGATGATTAGAATAAATAAACTGTAAAAAGACAATAGTTCGTAATAAACCATTCGATATAATTAATAGTCTGATAAAAGCTAAAAGCTCGTTCATCTTGAAAACTACGCATGCTAGATTATTAGTTCCATAAAGAAATTTGGAGAACCTACAAGTCCTCTTTGGAAAGATCTACAACTGTCAAAATGTGTTAGACATTTCGTGAGTTTGACATTTATGACAGTTTGCAAATCATACAAGTGTTTGTCATTTTGCGTCATTGACGGTACTTTGCTATTTGCGACTAATAGGGCCCCACTTTCAAATCGAGATGAATTATATAGGTATTTATTATTTATATATATCCCTGGTGGTGGAACCACTAGTTGTTTCTACTCGGTGGTTCTAGTGGATATTTACTTGAGTTTGCAAAACTATTACCTACTCATCACATTAACTCAATTTTCAACGGATTTAGGTTGTGTTAAATTTGTTTTATTGCATTCTTATTCAGGTACAGATATCTTGTTAAATATTTAAGTATTAATATATTTTCTGATTATTCTAATATGTAGATAAAGTATAATTCTCGAAATGTTTCTAAGTTTTGCCTTGCAATTGAACATCTTAGCGCATACTAAATTAGATTCGTAAAGTGTTTTTTTTCTGAAAGAATAAACCATTTTAGTAAACATTTTTTTTTTGTAAACTTGATCACCCGTGAATTTATAATGAAATTTATAATACCTATGTTGTTTGATGACGTCTTGCGCACAATCATTGCAGCAAACAACTCCATTCGTAAAAAATTCAATACGTCAGACATGAATCAGACTTTGATTATATAAATTTGACACTGAACGTTGACTGGCGTACTAGGATTTATAGTTTCTAATGTAAATTTTTGGTTATCTTGAAGGAGATAATAAAAGAAATTTGATCATTCTTGATCAGTACGAGGTCTCATAGGTCAAATTAAGGTTATTGAATTTTATTCATAAATAAGAGTAATCTTGTAATTTTTTTACTGAATATAATAATGTTTCAAATTAGACTAAAATATATCCAAATGGTTTTCTTATTTTATGTCTTCCTGATAAGTTTTACATACCTAATTGTCATTGCATTAATCATACATAGATTTAACATAATCATAGTCATTATAGGTAAAAAAATATTCAGGTAATAAATTCATAGTTGTACTACTTAGAAGCAAAGCTTTGTTACACTAAACAATAGACTTATTGTGTCCAAACAAATATCGAACATTAGTTGGAGTAGGTACAGTTAAAATAGTGATTCCATTGTGAATGCTTTTATCGCCACAAAAGTGATCGCCAGACTGTGAAATGTCCTAGTATTTGTCAATGGTGCACATGAGAACACTATTTTGTTGTATGCATTAGATGGGTACATCTACTTAATAATTTACCTGCTTGTGTTCTTAGCCATCTCAGAGACTGTGGAGCGACGTTAAGTGCACAAAAAGAAGTTATTTGTCTTTCGCATGTAGAAGTAATTTTCTGGAAACTTGTTTAAATACCTATCTATTATTATATGTAATAAAACAGTCAAAAACCAGGTCTGTACATGAAATAGATTTAAAAATTTGTTATTTTCTTTTAATTGTGTAATGGATATAGATCACAAAAATTTGCAAAAAAGTATTGTTTGTTGCTTGCTTGCGGGATTAAAAAGTTAATTTCTGTTCCAAAGTCATGTTTAATAAATTATGAAATATTCTTTATTTTAGGCACTCATATAAAAAATGTCACAGACGTCGGTTTGTATCTATAGACAGGCGTATTACATAACGGCTATCTGTTGACAAATACCGCACCGTGTTGTATTGCAGCGGGGGGGCAACGATTAGCCGTTTATGCAATCCGGCTGTGACATATTTTATACTCCATCAATTTTTTTAAATGATAAAAAAAAGTGCTTAAAATGTGACATTACCACTAAATATTGGCATCAATTCGGGATATAAATTCTCTTAAATTAACTTAAACTAGTGCTGTCCCCGTCCATTAAATATGTTTAGAAAAGGATGGGAGATGTCTAAGTCCTGTCACATTTCAAAATTTCAATCGGTTCTTTGCTGTTGTGTTATAGTAAGTAACTATACAATGTGCATATTTTGTAGGCATTCGTCTTCCTGTTTTTTGTTCAAATCTCACATCGAAACGATGCACTATAATAACAACTGAAGATTAACCAAAACATTCAGACATTTCGTTTATGTTAACTTAAAAACCACCTAACCAATGCTGTGGATTCACTAATATCTAAAATAGATTAAAAATAATATAGATTTAAGATCGGATATTTTATGGTGGTGTCGTATAAGTACTGAAAAAATGTGTACCGCTCCTACCTCTATAGGTTTTTTGTCATTGTCAAATAACATTAACCTCAAGGACAATAAATTTAACGTTATATTCCCACTAAGCAGCTAGTGGACATCACCTGTAGTAAAACCATTTTATACCATTATATTGCTAATATCATTATAGTACCTACGTACGTAACAGTATAAATGGGACTGGGATTTTACGATTTTCCAAACTAGTCGATTACACGGAAACTATTGAAACGAGATTTTTGGCAGATAATATTTTGCATAGAAGGTTAAAAGCACAATGTTAGCTACAACTCGGCGCGCAGCCGCCAATACTTACTTTGTGCTACAACTATTAGTTTTTTAGTTGTACGAGAAAGCTATGAATATTGGATATCAAACTTTTTTGACGATGATTGACGATAATTTATGACACATACACATATCACTCCTATAGTCCCTTGCGGGGTAGACGATTTACACAAATATTCCTACTCCTTTTTAAACGAGGACGATGAGTTATTAAACGAACAAGGATGAATATTATCAAACGTAGAGGATCGATTTTCCTTAAATTACTTTGAATGTCTTATATACAGAAAAAAAACAAGAATAGTTAGAGGAACTTCATTCATTTGTGCGCACACATGACTTTACTAACACGTGAGTCATTTACACCTTGCGTACAAAGTCGCGGGAACCAGCTAGTACTTAATATAAATAATAAATATACCTAAGTATGTACCTTTTTATAGGCGATAGTGCAAACCTTGTCGCTGAGCTGGCAGGCTATTATGCTAAAATTAAGGCATAATTATAATTAAAAATAAAAATAATTATCCTGGACAATTCACACAGCACCATCTAGCCCCAAACTAAGCAAAGCTTGTTCAATGATAGATAGCTGATATTAATACATATATACTTTTTTTTGTAAATATATACATATTATACATAGAAACTCCCAGACTGAAAATGAAATGAAAATGAAAATGAAATAACTTTATTCAATGTAGGATAGCATTATTACTTATTGACGTCATGATCGGTCATTGTAAAAAAAAAGAAATTTGCATAACGCAATTTTCTTCTTTTTATAACAATTTTGTATTGTCCTAATAGAAAACCGGCTCGGGCTGGATAAAAAAAATAAAAATAAAGGCACTGCCTCGGGGCTGGCCAGGTTAATTACACAGCACGTAACTTTACGCCAGTACCATTTATAAACTAAACACAAATATCTGAAAATGACTTAACAAATATTTGTGTCTTGTGGGGATCGAACCTACGACCTTCGGCGTAGCAGGCAGGGGTACTATCCACAACGCCATCGGGCCAGTCAATCTTCATAGGTTTTTACTATTAAGTATTGTCATCGCAACTATATACCTACGTGTGGACATGATACACATGTCAAGACAAAGGCGATAATACAGATACAATAAACCAGATGAAGAGCAATAAAATCTAAGGCGTGAAGCAATAAGAAAGACAATATTAATTACTTTACCAAAACAAATTTGGTATTCATATACCACATCTTTACCCCTCAGTAATAAAGTTGTTTTTGCAACGTTGGGGTTTGCAGTTGTTTGTATGGTAAGAAGTATCCCATAGGGCAAGGGACGGAAGAATGCCTAATATATGGTGTTTTAGGTAATTAAATGTCACATAGATCAGAGATTAATGATGTGTTACGACGTGGAGAGATGGAGAGAATTTTCACCGTCCGTCGCTTTATACATTTGATCCCACATACACAATATAGGATTAGGAATTTACCGAGTTGAGGAACTGGCTGTTAAATTTAGGTTTTTTCATTTTTAAGTATTGTCAAATGCCTAAAATCACGTTCATATAAGTCAATTGTCTGAAAAAAGCTACTACTTAATCGAATCAGTAAAGAAAAATTATAGTGCTTTTGATTGATTTTCAATCAATATTTTTGATTGAGTAGCATTTGCCCTACGTCCAGCACATACATATTATGACTATAAAAATGACATGTATGACATCGGTGGCGATTCTGGTTTTTTGTTTGGCCAAATCCTTTTAGCCCCGGTGCTTTGAAATCTACACCTGAATATAAGTGGGGAGCCAGGGTTATTAACTGTTTGGAAACCTGTTTTACCCTTAAACGGTAACTTGGGATAAGTACTGTTGATAGTAGCTGAAGCTCATGTGTGGAAATGCTTGCAGACACAAGTAAGAAGTAGCTTAGATTTGAACGTTATGAATGTAGTATTTAAAATGTTGTTGGTACATTTCCATTTACGATGTTCCTCAAAATTTCTCAATTCTTTTACTGCCGTATAGTATACGCTCTGCTTTCCCCGCGAGGGATATAGGCGTGTTATGTATGTATGTAGAGTATTATAATTTGTATTAAGCACGAGTAGAAACCAATATTACCGCAATGTAAGCAATAAACCGCACTCGGATAGTTTCATTGACTATAAACGTTGCCGTACTCAGAATAACGACTGAAATAATTAAATCTGGAAACACCTTACCAGACTTCAGAAGTCATAGAAAACTCGCATGAAGAAACTTAAAACTCCAATTTCAAGAACTTATCTGAAAAGTTTTTGAAATAGAGTTTATAATGGTACCGTCCCGAGTATATGACTAGAAGTTAGTTAATGGCACTATTGGGAAGTGGACATCAGGTGTTCTTCACCAACTACCAGGGCCCCGATTCTCCTACTTTTTAGTCATTGTCATGCCATCGAAAGTCAAATGTCATTATGCCACTGTGATTTTCAACACTTCAAACTGTTAGCAGAATACGAAATCACCAAAACTGACCCACTGACAGGTCATTGGCACCTGAAACGATTTTCATTTAGTAGATTTCAGGCAATGAAGTATATTTATGGTTTATTAATAAAACAAGTCAAGAGAAAGCCGGAAAATAACTGACTGAATATTGGTATTGGTAGGCTGGCAAATTCATGAAAATCCTTTTAGAAACATAATTTCGCAGATACCTCATAAAAACGTTTTTTTTTTAGGTATCGACGTGTTCAGAATATGCTATTTAACATAAACATACTCGTAATTTGAGATGCAAGACGCAATAACTGTGAAAGTAGAAGTTGTGACGTCATAAAGGTCTCCACACAAACCTCAGTACAAACTAAACAAATAAAGTAATGTGAACGTAGTTTATGCAAGACGCAACAACTGTGAAAGTAGAAGTTGTGACGTCATAAAGGTCTCCACACAAACCTCAGTACAAACTAAACAAATAAACTCATGTGAACGAAGTTTATGCACGACGCAACAACTGTGAAAGTAGAAGTTGTGACGTCATAAAGGTCTCTACACAAACCTCAGTACAAACTAAACAAATAAATTTATGTGAACGTAGTTTATGCATGACGCAACAAATGTGAAAGTAGAATTTGTGACGTCATAAAGGTCTACACATAAACTTCAATACAAACTAAAAAAATAAAGTCATGTGAACATAGTTATGATGCACGAAGCAACAAATGTGAAAGTAGAAGTTGTGACGTCATAAAGGTCTACACACAAACTTCAATACAAACTAAAAAAATAAAGTCATGTGAACCTAGTTTATGCAAGACGCAACAACTGTGAAAGTAGAAGTTGTGACGTCATAAAGGTCTTCACACAAACTTCAATACAAACTAAAAAAATAAATTTATGTGAACGTAGTTTATGCACGACGCAACAACTGTGAAAGTAGAATTTGTGACGTCATAAAGGTCTACACACAAACTTCAATACAAACTAAAAAAATAAAGTCATGTGAACATAGTTATGATGCACGACGCAACAAATGTGAAAGTAGAAGTTGTGACGTCATAAAGGTCTCCAAACAAACTTCAATACAAACTAAATATAAAGTCATGTGAGCATGGTTATGATGCACGACGCAACAAATGTGAAAGTAGAAGTTGTAGCGTCATAAAGGTCTCCACACAAACCTCAATAGATCATCATACAACATTTCCGATCAGCTGGTTGACTTTTAGTGAAAACATAGGCTCCATTGCGAAACTTGCAATGCCTATACTAGCCCCGCTCTCTGAACATTCTGCAGGTAGGACGCCGCCTAACTTATTGACTCCTAACCTAACAAATTAAAACAATTTTTTTTGGGGTCTCTACGTACTTTGTTAAAAAGTACTATTGTCTAATTTTTAGTTAGATCGGACATTTCAAGAGTGGGATTAAATGTGATATTAGTCTATTGAGTGACTGCACCACATATGCCATCGATAACTACTTCTTGACGTATTATTAAGCTAATTTTCAAATATTATTATTAATGTAAGTTCAAATTGCTTACAAAATATAAGACCACCTGATCCTTAACAACAGCCTACTATTGCTAGTAGGCCTCATTGTGACATGGTTATGTAATGACCGGCGTCTAATTAATCATGGATATCAACCGGGACCGACGGATTAACGTGCCCTCCGAAGCACGGAACTAAAGTAACCATCTTTTAAAACATGACATTCTTTATGAGCATTGGACATGATCATCAAAATAAATCTTGTGAAAAAGTAAGTAACTTTCGACTCAAGATTCAAACAAAGTACAAACCCAATTTATGCATTTTTTTTGTTCTCAATATCGCAAAATCTTCTCGACTGTTAACGATACTGTATTGTGTCCCCCGGCGTCGCTCGCCGGAAACAGGAAGTGCCGCGCCGCCCGGAAGAACCGGAACTAGGTGCAATAATTATTAATTGCCATTCGCTAAGACGGCAAACCGCTTCTCGAGACATTCTCTCGGCGGGGTGTCCACCAATTTATGATTTAGCAACATTGTATGTAATGAATTTTGTTTTGATTAAATTGCTTGCGTAAGAATTTGATGATTAATGGTTTGTTAGAGAATCACGTTTTGTAAATTATGCATATATCTAAGGAATTTCGGATTATTTAAACTGTAATCGATCAAAGTAAAAAAAAAGAGACTAAAGTTGGTCCTATCGTTAAGATTAATTTCAAAATAACCTAGTTCTGAATTTTCTCCTAAAATTTAACTATTCATGTTAAGTAATTAATTTGTTAATTTATTTGCCTAAATAACTTACTTGTTCATTCCAACACACAACGAATTTATAAATGTGAAATCAATTAAATAAAATTAAATACAATAATCTCATATATAGTACACTATCGGTGTACACAATTATAAATTCTAGTTTTTGAAATAATACGGTGCATACCATCATTACCATCAGCAAATAGCCTAAGATCATCGCATTGAGCGAGCAAGTTACTAATCAGGGCGAGTGCCGACGTGGTAGGTGCGTTAGCCGCGTACTTAGTGCGAGTGTTCAGACGCTGCAACTGCCTCGGCAGCTGACGAGGTGCTATAACCTCCCTGTATCTCGTCGTATATATTTACGTAGGAAAATCAGGTGTACTACTTTTCAAAAACTAACGCTAAAATTAATGCGTTATAAATAACTTTGAATCAGAGCTAAAAATCTAACAAATAATGATTATCTTACAGCGTTGGCTCGTATGAAAGACATAAATATGATTAATTTAAAGAAATGAAAGGCTAAATTTGGTAGTCCTACTTTGTAATTTGAGTATTTTGACAGTCAATTATGAGTAAAACTAAATATATGGTATACAATATTTCATCCCCGACATGGTAGGATAAATAGTTGGCTCTTCTCAGTCTATGCTGTCGAAATAAATTAAGGGTGAGCCGTAGCGCTCCCTACTTATATCAGGTGTAGGTTTCAATGCGCCGGAGCTAAAATCATAGTCATACTTCATACCGTAAAAAAGATATCTGTCAAAATAAAGTGACCATAAAATAATGGCCACAATTAAACATAACTTCACACTTGCCAAATAAAACCACCTCAACCATACCAAAATAACTATTTTTGTGAACAAAAATCTTATATGAATGCTGTCAAGTCAAGTATACAATGCCCTATAAGCTGCAAACCTCACTTTCAAAAGTTTCATATGTTTTTCAGTTTTGTACGTATATAATTTGCCCTTATTCGTTTAAAGAGATGGAAATTTTATTATAAAATTGGCCCAATTCAAACTCGCAATTTCAGATTGAAAAATAATTTACATGAAAAGCCTCAGATTCTTAAATAAAATGCTGTCACTTTTCGGCAAATAAGTTTTAAAAAAGATAAGAGATATCTAACTTCCGTTAGGTATGTCTAAAAATTTCAATGGGGTTTTCACCACTTTTAATCAAATTACCCACCATTGTTTTCATCGTTTCCGTCTTCTTCTTTTCATGTGGGACACCGAGTCGTTCAACGACCTGATTAACCCTGGTGTCACAGTTTTTCAACCGCCTACTAACTAGCAGGCCTCTGAAATGGTTGTGTAACGACCGTCGTCTAAGTAGTCATAGACAGCAACCGGGACCGACTGCTCAACGTGCCCTCCAAAGCACGGACAATCAGTGTCCTATGCTATCATTGTACAACAACAATTCTACGGGCGAAAAAGTGGCAACATCGCGCCACAATTAATATTTAAACAGCAACACTTATGAAAATTACAACTACTGGCGTTTTTTGAAGCTACAGGTCTACAATTTTACAAGTCACATCCACAGGCACCTGTAGATTTTCAAAGATAAACCATACAGTAGATTATGCTTTTAAAAACACAATCGAGCTAGTTTTTACAGGTGTTCATTAAAAGATTTGTAAACTACGACTGTAAAAACTTACAACTTGTAAATAATTTTACAGGTCGTCTGACCTAGGTAATTATTTTACAAGTGCAGGAATTCTGCATAATATCATAATGCGTCCCTTGCCAAATTATTTTGCTCGAGGCGTTAAATAAAACAAAACTTTATCATCAATTGTGGATTATTTTTATTATTCCACAAAAGTAGTAATTTATCGTGCTCTACCAATAATATGATTTTAATTATAAATATTATTAATTTAATTTTTTCTACTTCCTTTTTATCATAGTAATAATTTTCAGTGTAATGTCTTAAATATTTTTTGCAAAGTTTTTACAAACTTTTACATTATTTATTGTGTGCTTTAACATTTGACGTTGAATTTGAGCGAATAAAATGAATGAATCGATAATGTTGTACATCAACTTGTAAAATTTACCTGTAAATTTTAACTACGCCTGTAACCTGTAAATTGTAACTACAAGTGCGCTACAGGCAGTATTCTGCCTGTAATGGTGGATCTGTCCCTGTATATTGGTAACACACGGCACAGGTGGTTCAGCCTGCAATTTCCTAACCAGACTGGGACGAAATTCACAAAATGATTAATATCAAATTTGTGAGTGCCTCACCGAGAATCGGACCCGAAAACTTTGCGTCGCAGGCATTCGCACTACCACTGCGCCACATCAGAGTACAGAAAATAAAACAAGAATCTGAACATTCTTCAAGTGTTTTTGTAACCAACGTTACCGATATTTCCCAAAAAAATGCCTCTTTCTTCAACTATTTTCTAACAGTACTCTACAACGTGTTCCAATTGAACAACCCCTAAAACCCTTAATTTATTCTTTCATTGCGTCTTATTATTTGCAAATGGTCTATTTGTCGCGACTTAACCCTTGCAACGCAGATGGGGTCCCATAGACCGCGGATTACGGCCGCCTGCCTCAAACCGTCAAACGACGTCGTTTGCTCTAAACGTCCACAATTTATTGATAAGGACATTGACAGATATTGCTCTAGATCTCGTAAAATGCAAGCGGCAGATTAAGGGTTGACGAGAATTTGCAAATGGGACCAGCATTTGCAGGTTCGCGTTCATTAGGTACGATCGCCCGTTTGTGTGTGGCACGGGCTTTAAGTCTTTGTTTGGGATTAGCGTTTTTAGGGTTAACTTGATATGTATGCTTAAATAGAGCACGTGCACACTATTTCATTGAAACAATAAAAAATTTAACCGTAACACTCCAACAACAGCAATTTTCACGTATATATGTACAGTACTTACAATATTTTGTCTAATTTTTCTTTTGCCAAGCTAATGGCGTCTTAATGAGAAACGAAGTTGTGAAAACTGTCTGACACGACGGGAACATATTAATTACCTCCCTCACTTTAATGCATCTCCTGGAAATGATTGATTATGGTTCCAACACCGTCATATTTCAACACAAGTCGTGAATTTTTCCGATACACAGTGTTTTTATGATTTATCCACAGTAAGCCCTTCTAACAGCAGTCAGAGACATATCAATGAATTACTGCACTTTTACTAGAAAAAAGTAAACCTAATGTAGCCTAAACAGCGATTTATTGATATTATTCGAATGCATCGTAAATAATATAAGCGGAAGCGGAAGGGTCAAACGCCTCTTTTATTTTCCATAATGGTACTTACTGAGGGATATTATTCAATGGACAAACGAAAGGGGCAAAGGCGCCCTTGTTGAGAAAATGCTAAATTTGCCATCAGAAGCTGGTCATTCCGGGGTTCTGCGGCGGACATCGCGATATTTTGCCGCTTTTGTATTTCCTTTCAACTGATTTCCTTGTGAATGGCTTGGAGGGTAATTCGGTGGGATAAGTTACAAGGGATGCATCTAAATTCATGCTTTCAAAGATGATATTTTATTTTATGGTTTAGTTACTTTGTTAGGTATTATAAAAATGTAATAAACTAGTTTATTAACCTGTTAAGTATTTTAGCCTTAGGACGCGTCTTAGTAATTTGAAGTACGTATAAAGGTACCAGAAGTCGATTACGATGTGAGCTTTGAAAACGCTAGTATCTCTCGCCTCAATTCGCCGTTGATGGCCAAAGACTTTTGCTTGCAGCCCGCTTTTTTACCCATTTTCCGAGCAATAAAACCCTGTTGAATCCGACACGCATTTCAGGGGTTAGGTGGCTGGAAAAAATGTGACTTTAATTTCAACTTGGAATATTTTTATTCGGAGTTGCTAATGATCGGCAATTTACAATCTGTCGCATGGATAGATATGAGTTTTAGGTTCTCATACTTGTAGGTGCTCGTACTTTTAGTAAGAATGTGAAAAAGATTATATTAAAACTAAGCAGTTACTCCCGTCTTAAATATGCAAAATTTCAAATGCTAACGAAACTCTCTCAGTCAGGTTAGGCTTTATTGCTAGGGCAAATCCAACACTCTTTGCAAAACATTTAAATAAATGTATTGGCGCACTCTCCATTCAATTATCTAATCACATCTTTAAATAGTTGTTATAAATTATTCATTGTGTTTGTCACTCGAAATGGACATCGGAGTGACCAACAATGGGACCCTTGCCTCCTGTCCACTAACAAAAAGATTGTTAGGATGCCATTATGTATGCAGATTGGATTTCATTCGAAACCCGTGTAAGTAAACTATTAATGGGGTTTGCTTTCCAATTGTAAAGTTAATTCATTAACTCGCCATTCTGTTTGAATGAAATCCATGCAAATAAGATAATTAAGTTAGTATTATATAGGCAGGTACACAACTCAAGCATACGTATCTCTATTTGCTTTGAATCTGCGACGCAATCACTTGCAAGGTGGTTGATGATATTATAGCCTCAAGCCATATCCATAGGTACCTTCGTGATAACGTGATAATATACTCATGTATATAATAGTGCCGTGTGATGCCGGCTTAGAATAGCATTACCCCATTTCTTCCCTGTGCAATTCTAGGCGTTGACTGACAATCTGTCACTATGGTGCTATCAGTGGTATAATGTTTTCCGCAAGACCCTAAAATGTTTGACAGACGTGGCGTAAATGTCCGTTTTTACAGCCGTTTGCGCTCTGCCTACCTCGCAAGGGATCATAGGTGTGATATATATTATGTATGTATGCATGTACCTCCAAATAATGGTAAGAAACAGTTTGACTGGAATTAATTAATTCCACTCCTTATTTTAATAGCATGAGAAAATGAGAAATTTCTCCCTTTTACTTAAAAATTATTACGGAAAATGCAGTTTCTCCCCATTCAGACCTATGTTTCTTGGGGAAAGATGTTCAGTTTCCTTACTTTGACTAACCTTGCCCACTTTTCGGGATGTTATACGCTTTGGTTTTACCAAATATAACCAAAATAATAACCTCCTACCTACCACTAATTACATCGCATGTTCAACGTAATCCGCTATAATAAATCCCCGGCAATCAGACCGTGCAGCAGGCGGTGGTAGGTACTAGGTACACTACCAAGTAGGGATGTGACTTCCGAATAACAAAATCGATTTAATTATAAAAAATCATTTTTTGAGTAAAACAATCGAAATATTATTATATTGAATATTAATCGAGCTCTTTTTTATTTTTACATCTGATAAATTTCTAAGAACAACAAGTTACTGAATATAGTAAATTTTGTAAATTACGATTCATCATAAGCTGTATTATAATCAAGTATTCGCGAAATAAAAGCCTAGACAGGTAAAGAATAACACAGTTTGTCTTTCTAGGACGCTTTTAACATGAAACAATGCGAGATTACGCGGAACCGCGGAGATTCGTTGTCGCCTAGAATAATACGCTGATTGTTTTTTCTAAAAACCTTGACAGCACTCAGAAGACTTCTCCAGATTGATGTTGTCAATCTTGTCCCGACGATTCTCTTCAAAAATAGCAAAGAGACGGCATGCGGCGTCATATTCATTTAATTAGTAGTAATATTAATAACCATTTCTTAGCCACATCCCTAGTGGCTACCTAGCAAGTCAATTGTCACTGGTTGGAATTATCCAGGTTACATAATTAGTTGTTGTCGGCGCAAGAGCGAATGCTGATATTGATTTGTGGCCAATTACGACGAACCCGGCTTGCTACTTACTGTACAATGAACATTGCTCGTAATGGAGTGCGAAACATTGACCTGTCATATTCGGACCGTAGACCGTATCTATCTACAGGGTGTAAGGGAAAGCCCTCCGAATACTGATATATGACATATTATGTCAGGAAACGACAAAAAAAAATATCTCGCATACAAAATCAAAATAGCTGACTGCAATTCCTATGCGAAGTCAATATTATTTTGGCGTTTCCTGAAATATTTTTTCATAGGAAGTTGTTCAGTTTCATGGTATGTTTGGGAATTTGAAAAAATTACTGTCAATATAGATAGTAAAAGTTTATTTTATTTTTCTTTTTTACTCGCCATTGGATATAAATATCGCATAATTTTCTTAATGATTTTATTGCCAATATTGAAAAACATATCATAGAATTCGCACGCATCGCTAATATCACAAAGTAAGTATTGGCAGCTCTAATATACACGCCTCATTCAAAAACAATATTCAAAAACTCAAAACAAGCATGTCACTGGGCGTCAATGCAATATTGCCCGTTGCTGCGACTGTCATCCTAGAAGACACATATATCCGCCAGCAAAATCGTACATTGAGATAAAAAGGATCAGTATGCATTATATACATTAAAAAAAGTGAAATGTACGCCAGTGGCAATACCGAAAAGAACTACACGACTCCGGATTAATGTAAGGGACAAAACGCCATTCTTCAGGAGAGGCCAAATTTCAAGAAATTTTATTAAAATTCTATTCATACCTCTATTTGTTTCTGTCTGTATTTAATTTACTTTTCGAGAAAAATAGCAAAGAATTTTAGATATGAGTATTAAAAAGGGCTATATCCAATAAGTCCAATATTAACCGGGTCCGAAACGTGCATAGGAAACTAATTTGCCCAAATGTATACGGTAAAAAAGTGATGAGTACAATGCAGTATTTGTCAATTATAAATTAAATAAAAACATTATACAAGGAGAACAAAAGGGTACAACAAGCCGAAAGGATGTACTTATGAAAATTGACAACTCTCGCCATGGACCTTTGGTCAAAATAAAAAAAATGTTGGCCTCCCATGGTAAATAAACTAGCTGAACGGCAATTTTGTATAAGAGGACAAAAGAGATAAATTCATCCAGGAAATGGGCAGCAGCTTTCTATGTTAAAGCAATATTTTGCACTGCGCTTGCCAATCCGCTTGCAAATTGTGGTGAATATTCCAATACCCCCCATAACGGGGAGGCCCATGTCCAAAAGTGGACTGTCGTGGCTGTTAATTTATGTGTGTATGTAATGGATGTCCATCCGTGCACAGTAGGCAGACTAGTGTAATAGGAGTTGCATAGACACGCCATTTTTCAAAAATTTCATTAAAAACAAGCGTGAGAGTTGCCGTCGCGTCGTCGGCGTTCACTCACACGATGACATTGACTTCTTGTATTTAACTATAGTAGACAGTCTAACGTTTACCCTTTACTTAACCACCTGACATTAGGTTTGGTAACTGGGATAATTTCTTGTCCTTAATAAGACTAGTAGTCTAGTATACCCAACCTCGGTCTCACTCTATCATATTTACTAACGATTGAAAACATTAATGTCGCCCATAAAATTAGATGATTGATGAAAAATGCATCAAGTAATATAACATACTGACAGCAAATACATGTGAGTAATCGCAACGGTCCATTGCATCGCGTCGCTCTACACACTCAAGGAAATGAGAAAAAGTTTAATACTGTGAAATTTACATGGCATCATTACGTATGATGATAAATGACGTCACACTGGCAGTTCAATTTTGTGTAAACCGAATTTGGTAAAGGAGACTCGTTCGACTGCCAGTAGGACTAGTAGGGTGGCAAAACTCAAGTATAGATTTTTTCATCTATAAATTCCAACTCGTAAATACACTAGATGTTGAAATACTTTTAAATACTGATCAATGGATGATAAATTTATTTATTCAATCAATTATTTGCATAGAACTAAGGTCGCTAAACGGAGCCCCACTAAACCTCATAGGAAATCATGTTTTAAAATTAGATGATTCGAGATATATATTAGTTTAGCGTTAATGACCAAAAAATACCTACTGACTGATTTTGTTACATACGCAAAAACTGCAGGTTTATCCGCCTATATCAACCATTGCTTTTGAATGGGAAGTAAAACACGAAACATGAAAATAGACAGGAAAATATTTGTACGGTTATTGCGAAAATTTGCGCAACACCTGGGCACCAAAATGAAAATACGTGTTGGGTAAAACACTGACAAAATTAAAATGTCCTCTTCATAGTCCGTTTCGAAACCCGTAGTTGGGACTTCGCTTAAAATTTTCAAAAACTCTGGACAAAATATGGTTACTGTCTGCATCCAATCTACTTTTTCAGTGCTGCTTCTACTTTTTCGAACACTTTTCTACCTGAATTGAAAAAATTAAAATATCGAACCATTTCATATTTTTAACATTTATATTTTGTTACGGAAATAAATAGTAGTCTTCAAGATTACCCTATCAAGTAGTCACCCCCAACAATAGCTGAACAAAAAATAATACAATATTTATCCATTATAAGGATTGCATTCCTGTCGGCCCATAAATCAGACTGAGTAGTGACATCCGAGTTTTTGACAAATGGGCCGCTGAAACAAGTGACATGCAGGATAAATGGTGTGGAAAACTGGGACTCTCACCTTACCTTACAAAGCCTTTGAGACTTAAACAATAAATGAATTATGAGTACCTACCTATTTTGTATAGAAAAGTTGTAGCATTCTGCTACAATTACTACCATTTTTCTAAATATTTCCTGAAATCCATTTTATTTTATCAATTGGTTGTTTACTTTCTTGATGTTATGTCAACCTCTCAAAGTTGACGGCTATCTATACATCATAGAGCCGCGTAGCTTTCTACTAAAAAGTTATTATACATTGATCTACCTCTTCGTATTTTCTGACCTCCTGGTACTTGTATCTAAATTTACTACGCCTGGCACTCTCCCTCTCCCTCTCCCTCCGGAGGAACTGAGGTCCCGAGCCCTCCAGCGTGCCTCGGAGCCATCCTCATAACCACCTCATCATCAAGCTAACATGAGATGCCAACAGATCTCCATGGACAGCGACGACTGGCCACTGACAAGTTCCATGATCTCAAAATGACGGCTGACGAGGTCGACGATCATCGAAGATTCTAGAACCGAAGAGGATGACGATCGAAATGAAGAGCGCGATCGTCATCGAAGCTTCTGGAAATGAACATGACTATCGAAATGAAGACTGTGACAGTCAGCGTCAGACGAGGGTATAAAAGCCACGTCAAGCAGCTAGGGGATCAGTTTGGTCTGGACTCTAAGTTGTGATCTCGAAGACTCCCAGTATAGTCTCTCACTGAGTAACCACTGTAACAGTCTATTTTAGTCCTAAAAGTCTCCCTTCAAGTGACGGAAGCTTAAAAGTCTCCCCTCAATCGCCTACGCCTCGTCGGATTGAAGATACAGCTGCTGCGAAGACGCTCCTCGCGCTGGACGCGCCGCCGTTACCTTCTGTGTGAGTGGCCAGGTTATAATTTTGGTTTTCGTATCAGGAGGTGGTTATCTGTTAATTCTTTAATAAAGCCTTATCGTTTACGTTCCCTCTTTTACTCCCTCGGCCCCTCACTTAGCGTGCGGGCGCGAGGCTTGCTAGGGTGCCTACACACAGGACACTCTACCCACACTTACTCACTCACGCCCTCCGGGGTCACAGGCACTCGTGTTCGCGAGACCACTCTACAAATACTTAGCTATAAGTATTCACCTGCGGTTACCTTGGCTCCCTGAGCGCCGGTGCCTCTCGGAGCCTAGATAACACGACAGTTTGGCGCCCACGTGTTAGGAACCCTCTCTAAATTCAAAAATAACGCTTCTTCTAGCGTAAACCATTTCGGCCCTCCTCATTCGGTCCTCTCCCTCCTTCCCTCTCAAAATTTTAAAACAACTTAACTTAGTAGCCTAAATAATATACTTTGGCCCTCCTCTCTTGGCCCTCTTAGCCCTCTCTACCCTCCAGCTTAAGACCTTACTTGAATTATAGACTTAACAATAATCTTATACTAGCCTAAACTTTACTTTACTACCTTATCATTTTTCTTCTATTTTTACTTTATTAACCTTTCTTTCTCAATTATTTTCCTACTACTTTATTACTAAAAGAAAATGAGGCCAATAAAATACACACTACTTAACAAACCTGAGCTCGAGTACGAAATAAAGCTAAGATTAGGTGACCCAGCTGATACGGTCGTGGCTCTCAAGAGGCAGATTCTTGGGCTCCCTCGCACAAGATATAGCGGAAACAAACGCTACCCTAGCTTTTCTAGAACCTAAAATTACTCAAATCACCGAAGGGGTGACTCGGCTTATCTCTAAGGTGGAGACCTATATTAATCATATTTTTCATCGTATAGAACGAATGGACCCGGACACTGACCCCTCTTTAAATGATGACCTTAAAAATTTAAAAAACAAATTCGCGGACCTCGAAAAAATCTTTCTGTCGGCCATACCATCATCCCCTGACCCAGACTCTGAACAGCAAACACAAGACCAGCACACTCAGGCAGAACACAACCAGGAAACACAAGACCAGCACACTCAGGCAGAACACAACCAGGAAACACGAGACCAACATACCCAAGAGGAGCACGATCAGGAGCAATACGTTGAGATATTTAGCACACCGCAGTACTCCCACCCGCAAATTCCTCCCCCTTTAGGACAACAACTCGATAAAAGCCTTCAGGAATTAAAAAAAAATAACTTTTCCGGGAAAACTTGTCCCCGGTCCTTTATCCAAAATGTGGAGGAATTTCGCGTATCCAGGAGAATAGATCCACAGTCACTTATGAGCAGAATCTTTGACATCTTTACTGACTCAGCTCTACATTGGCTTAGGTTTAAAACAAACATGAACACTAATTACACATGGAAACAACTCTGTGCCGACCTAATCAACCATTTCGGAGGCCATGACTTTGACTACAAATTTCTAGAATCTATTAGAAGCAGAACTCAAGGTCTGTCTGAGCCAATTATCATTTATGTGTCGATAATGTCAGGCATGTTCAATAAGCTTTCTAAACCATTATCAAGCGAAGAGAAGCTAGAAATAATAATGAGGAACATAAGGCCCTGCTACTCTAACTTCATAGCACACATGAACATACTGACACTAGAACAACTCATAACTGCCTGCCAACAGTATGAGAAAGTAATCGACAAAAATAAGAACTTTAAGGAACCACTCCCAGATCCACTCGCTGCAGAATTCAACTACAAACCTCTCGGGCCTCCCACACCATCCTCTAGTAAAACAGGCTATATGCATAGACCTAACCCCAACCAAAACAATCCTAAAGCCTCCTACACACCATCACCATTCAAGCCTTCATACTTAAGGCAAATCAACACGATCAACAGCAGACACAACTCCAACTTATTTTGTGTTCGGTGCCGAATTAACGGACACTCCTTAGTAACATGTACTCAACCCCGCTTTCCAATTTGCTTCAAGTGTGGCCTAAAGGATTTCAAAACCCCGAAATGCCCTAAATGCAGAAGTAACCCCTCCCAAAAAAACTAGAAAAGCGCGACTTAGATAAGCCAAAATTTGACGCTGAGGATTGGAAGAACTGGTTTCAGAATATCCGCTTATTTCACACGTGTTACAAAATTACTTCAATTCTATACGATGAGGAAAAAGACCATGAGCGCCCTTTCCTCCACTTCACTATAAACAACATAGCCTTTTCTGGTCTCCTAGATAGCGGCAGTTCTTTAACAATCCTCGGGAATAACTCCCACCTAAAATTCATAAATCTCGGCTACTCGTTATCTAAGTTGCGGACGATAACAGTATCTTCAGCCAGTGGCCACACAGCAACTTCACTAGGCTTTATTGACTTACCTTTTACATTTAATAATGAAACTCAAATTCTGCGAGCATTCGTGTTCCCTAACATTAGGCCCTCTATAATACTAGGTGTCGACTTCTGGAAGAAGTTTAATCTTATCCCTAAACTGCTTTCTTTAGCTTTCAACTTCAATACAACTTCCTGCAACACAATTACAGAAAATAAAAAAATACACCCTTATGAATGCTTATCCTCTGATCAAAAACTAATAGCTGATGATATAATTAATAGATTTAAGAAAATATCCTTCGAAGAGAAAGGCGAACTAGGCCGCACACACCTTATAACCCATAGAATTGACACTGGCGACACTCTTCCCATCAAACAACGCTGCTATAGGCTCTCACCTGAAAAACAAAAGGCACTTATCAATGAGGTTGATAAGATGCTATCTTGGAAGGTAATCGAAAAATGCGAAAGCCCCTGGCTGTCACCCGTTCTCATCACCCCCAAGAAGAACGGAGAGTGGCGATTTTGCGTAGACAGTAGAAAACTTAATTCCGTAACTAGGCGCGATGCTTACAGCCTTCCATTCATCAACGAAATCCTGGACCACTTAAAAAACGCTAAATTTCTTTCTAGCATAGACATCGCTAAAGCATTCTGGGAAATACCACTCAACGAAGCAGATAGAGATAAAACCGCCTTTTACGTACCAGGCCGAGGCATGTTCAGATTTGTGGTTATGCCTTTCGGGCTAACTAACGCTCCAGCTACACAGCAAAGACTAATGGACATGTTATTCACCCCCGACTTTGACAACAAAGTCTTCTGTTACTTAGACGATATCATCATCATCAGTTCAACATTTGAGGAACACATTTCTTTACTTCTTAAAGTCCTGGAGAAACTAACCTTTGCACGTCTGACCATAAACTTCGAAAAGAGTGTATTTTTCAGGGGTCAACTAAAATACCTCGGATACATAGTTGATGAGCACGGTCTCCGTGCCGACCCCGATAAAATACGCGCTATCTTAGATTTCCCAGTTCCCACTTCGCGCAAAGAAGTTCGAAAGTTCATTGGTACCTGCAGCTGGTTTCGCAGATTTGTTCCAAACTTCAGCACTATCGCTTCACCGATTAATAAATTAACTACTTCCGGCAAAAATGCTCCCAAATTCAACTGGACAAGCGAAGCCAATTCCGCGTTTCTTAAACTAAAGGAACTTCTCGTTACAACACCAATCCTTGCTTGCCCGGACTTTAACAGCCCCTTTTCCGTCCACTGCGACGCATCTAATTTCGGCATAGGGGCCATGCTAACCCAAACCCAAGGCGATAAGGAGGTTGTCATAGCTTACATGAGTAGGGCACTTAACAAACACGAACAGAACTACTCTACCACAGAACGCGAGACTCTAGCAGTCATCACGGCCCTTGAACACTGGAGATGCTACATTGACAACGGCAAACAGTTTACAGTCTACACGGACCACGCGGCTTTAAAATGGTTTCTTAATCTCTCCAACCCATCCGGGAGACTTGCCCGATGGGCTATACGCCTTTCATCATTTAACTTTATATTAAAACACAAGAAAGGTAAGGATAACCTTGTACCTGACTTGCTCTCTCGAACTCCGAAACCTGCCAGCACTCTCACTCACATCGCCCCTATCTCAGGACCTATCCCTGACACAGAGCTCGAGCAGTACAACAGACTCGTCCAGTGCTGCCGTAGCAACCCCGACTCATACCCAAACTACATGATCAGTGATGACAAACTATTTCGCCACATCACTTCACCATTCAGTATACAAGATGACTTCTCATGGAAAGAGGTTCCACCCCCTCCAGATAGAGAAAATCTAATAAGAAACTGCCACGGCTCAGCTTCCGAGCCACACCTAGGTGTCTTCAAAACATTTAAGAAGCTATCTTTAACACATTACTGGCCAGGTATGTTTAAAGACATAACCAAACTTATCTCACATTGCGAACGTTGCCAGGCCTACAAATATTCTAATCACTCCCCTTACGGCCCTATGGGCAAACCAAGAATCTGCTCCAGGCCTTTCCAATGCATATCTCTCGATCTGATAGGCCCTTTACCCATGTCGAGACGTCGCAACCAGCACATCCTCGTCGTCACTTGCTGTTTTACTAAGTACTGCCTTCTTTTTCCACTTAAACGCGCTCTAGCATCAAACATCATAAGTAACCTCGAAAACTTTGTGTTTCTCGTCCACGGCGTCCCACAGACCATAATCATGGACAACGGTCCTCAATTCCGGTCTAGGGAGTTCAATAACCTAATAACAAAGTACAAAATACCCTTCCCGTCCTACTCACCTCACTACTGCCCACAAGTAAACCCCACAGAGCGATATAACAGAACCATCATAACAGCACTAGCATCACTAGTAAACGAAGATCACCGCTCTTGGGACATTCATTTACCAATTATTCAGAATGCCATGAATAATTCAGTCAACGCCGTAACGGGATTCACCCCATCTTTCCTAGTGTACGGACGAGAAATCGTCACATGTGGTTCTCTCTACACACCTACACACAATCTGGACGAAATAACTCTGCTACCTCGCGACATATACGCGAATAACGTAGGCCTGCTGGCCAACATATTCGATAGGGTCCAGACGTCACTTTACATAGCCCACACTAGGAACGCTGCTCGGTACGACTTGAAACATCCTTTCAAGGAATTTAATGTTGGCGAATTCGTCTGGCGGAAAAACTACGCCCTTAGTAACGCAGGCTCATACTTTTCAGCTAAACTCGCCCCAAGGTATATCAAATGCAGAGTGATACAAAAGATATCGCCACTCGTTTACCTCTTGGAGGACCCAAACGGTGTAAGAGCCAAATGGCACGTTAAAGACTTTAAAGTCTAAACTGAGTTAAGGCATTTCACTCTTTTCTTTGTAAATATTTCCTTTTATACCTCATCACCCTCATGGCATCGCTATTTCGGCCAAAGCGAAGCCAACCCTTTAACTTAGGCTCATAAGCCAGTCAAAGCCTTTCGGTTCTACTACAAAATCCCTAGCTGAATTTCTTCGGACTACTTCATTGGGCTCTTAGTCCAGGAACCTGACTCTAAAACCTCCACTACTCTAAAGGGCTCTCTTTATACCCTTTCTCCTAAATGACTCTTACTAAATGGGTCTATTATAATGTTCCTTACCTGTTGGGTCATCTCTATCCCCACTCGAGCTAAGGTTCATACCTCTTCGTGCGGATTGTGACACGTAAAATAAGCCTACACTACTACACTCTACACGTGCGGCTAGTGACACGCTAAATAAGCCTTAACACTACCATGTGGGTTTTAAGCTGGAGCGGATGACAACTCCTAAAACAAGCCTTGCGTCATTAACTGAGGTATACTCAGAGAGCAGCATACTTTGGGGTAGGAGCCATTGCCTTGCGTCATTAACTGAGGTATACTCAGAGAGCAGCATACTTTGGAGTAGGAGCCATTGAATGTGAGCCCTACCCCAAACTTTGGATGTATGAATGAATGGTGAAGCCTGAAAGTAAATTTATGCTAGGTAAGGTAGCTGCTCATAACCTCAAAATTTTTGTTACAGCAAAAATTTTCTCGGGGTCGCGGGGGAAATGTAGCATTCTGCTACAATTACTACCATTTTTCTAAATATTTCCTGAAATCCATTTTATTTTATCAATTTGTTTGTTTACTTTCTTGATGTTATGTCAACCTCTCAAAGTTGACGGCTATCTATACATCATAGAGCCGCGTAGCTTTCTACTAAAAAGTTATTATACATTGATCTACCTCTTCGTATTTTCTGACCTCCTGGTACTTGTATCTAAATTTACTACGCCTGGCACTCTCCCTCTCCCTCTCCCTCCGGAGGAACTGAGGTCCCGAGCCCTCCAGCGTGCCTCGGAGCCATCCTCATAACCACCTCATCATCAAGCTAACATGAGATGCCAACAGATCTCCATGGACAGCGACGACTGGCCACTGACAAGTTCCATGATCTCAAAATGACGGCTGACGAGGTCGACGATCATCGAAGATTCTAGAACCGAAGAGGATGACGATCGAAATGAAGAGCGCGATCGTCATCGAAGCTTCTGGAAATGAACATGACTATCGAAATGAAGACTGTGACAGTCAGCGTCAGACGAGGGTATAAAAGCCACGTCAAGCAGCTAGGGGATCAGTTTGGTCTGGACTCTAAGTTGTGATCTCGAAGACTCCCAGTATAGTCTCTCACTGAGTAACCACTGTAACAGTCTATTTTAGTCCTAAAAGTCTCCCCTCAAGTGACGGAAGCTTAAAAGTCTCCCCTCAATCGCCTACGCCTCGTCGGATTGAAGATACAGCTGCTGCGAAGACGCTCCTCGCGCTGGACGCGCCGCCGTTACCTTCTGTGTGAGTGGCCAGGTTATAATTTTGGTTTTCGTATCAGGAGGTGGTTATCTGTTAATTCTTTAATAAAGCCTTATCGTTTACGTTCCCTCTTTTACTCCCTCGGCCCCTCACTTAGCGTGCGGGCGCGAGGCTTGCTAGGGTGCCTACACACAGGACACTCTACCCACACTTACTCACTCACGCCCTCCGGGGTCACAGGCACTCGTGTTCGCGAGACCACTCTACAAATACTTAGCTATAAGTATTCACCTGCGGTTACCTTGGCTCCCTGAGCGCCGGTGCCTCTCGGAGCCTAGATAACACGACAAAGTAACATGAATAAAATCTTAACCTAGCTGACATTTCTCTACCTTGATAAGGCAGTGCTCGTATACATTACATACATACATTTATCCACGGCCACAGAAGCCCACTGCTGGACATGGGCTTTCCCCTGTTGGCGGTATTGCCATACTTACCACGCTTGTCAAGTGCATTGGCGAGTGCAGTGCAAGATGTTGTATTCACAGGGAATGCTGCTGCCCGTTCCCTAGATGAGTATCCCTTAGTTGCTTTTTACGACATTCACGGGTAGAATTGGGGTGATACTATTCTAAACCGGTAGACACCACACGGTATTAATACCTACCTACTTATTAATACAAATCAGAGGAGTATGATTGAAGTTCATCGGGCCACATGTCGTCTCACCCATCTAAGATAAAATATTATCTCAACAAAAACTTAAACGAAAACGAGACAACGATTACCTACGCCAGAGAGTCTACTTACTGCTGAATAAACTGCAATGCTAAATTGAAATCCCCAGCAGGATAAGCAATTTAACCTACATGATAACCCCTTGCAAACCGTAAATTGGTCTAAATGACCACTCAGCTACATATTTGAGGCGAGGTACCTTAACGATTGGTCCCCGCAGGGAGATGAACGGAACCCGCGTGACTAGAAACTTTCAAGGCTTGCAATGATAATAAAAATAAATGAAAATAAGTGTGACGGGATGCAGGATCGAAGTTTAGTAAATAGGTTTTTTGAGGGTATTTTTTGTTAAACTTTTGCACGTAAGGCAACCAGTTTTTATAAGGGTTATTAACATAAGATAGCTATCGAGGCTAAATCTAAGCAATAATATATTCAAAAAACACAGACCACTGGGAGCAGGTCACCAAAAATTACGTGATACCATGTGATACTGTCCAAGTGGGGTAGTATTTATAAGAAAGTGCTTATTGATGGACGTTCAGAGACGGAAGAGTTTTGGTACTTGTAGGTACCGTTTAGCACATATTAACTAGGCACTGTAATGGATATTTAATCCATAACTGTACGGATGTGTTACCAGGCAGTCTCAGAAGTACACGGCCTAAATCAATACTGGCGGTTCATAAGTGAATAAATACTCTTTTTAGATAGTTTGAACATTATGAAGTTTTAATTTGGAATTCGAACGCGCTACGTAATTTTCCATTTGTTATGAGTAAATATTGGGTGGCAGAATTCAAACGAGGTCGCTCGAGCTGCCAAGATGAACCTCGCTGTTGGCAAATGATGTGAATTCCCCAGAAACGACAAAAAATCACAATATGGTGTTGGATGACCGTCGGCTGAAAGTGCGCGAGCTAGGTGATATATAGTAGACATTTCAAAAAGTGCAGTAAAACGTATCTTAAGAGTGACTTGAATGTGAGAAAACTGTGCGCAAGGTGGCCGCCGATTACTCACATTGGAACAACTCAGCAGCGTCGTGAAGATGTTTCAGTCAAGTGTTTGGCAAAATTTCTCAGTTCGAAGCAGAGTTTTTACGTTTTTTCATCACCACAGTTGAAACATGGGCTCATTATATTACACCTTAGACGAAGAAATAAAGACAACAGAATGTGGCGAAGAAAAATTTTTTTTTTCATCAAGGTAACGCCAGCCCACGCATCCAGCATTGCGATGGCTAAAATCGAAGAATTTAAAATTGAATTGCTTCCACACACACCTTATTTGCCAGAGACCTATCTGATTATTTTCTATTCCCAAATTTAAAAAGAAATGGCTTGGTGGGAAAAGATTTAATAGCAACGAAGAGGTGGAGTCTAGGCTAGAGTCAATGGCTCTTTTAAGACCTCGACGATTCCTACTACCGGCGGGGCATTGAAGCTCGCTATGTAGAGATATAAATATAATTTTCCCATTTTTTTTATTTTTTCTTGATAAAGTTGGCTACTTTTGGGACCACCTACGTCTGTCGTGTTATGGTGAATTCAGGATTTTGAATTTACAAAAAAGGAACCCACGTACGACAACAGACGCCCGCTCAATACAAACAGAAACAGATGTGCAACGGATGCTTATTGAATGGGAATAGGATTCGAAATAATGTTATAGACCTAAAAGAGAAAAATAGTATTTCATAAGTTTAGCATATGCGGATAGAGATTAGAAGCAAAACGTGAGAATCGTCTAATGCCACAGAATAAAAATAGTACTAGGGTACAGAGAGTTCACTCCCTAACAAAATTCATGTTTAGGTATAAAAAGATACACCTTCTCTCGGTGTAGCGCGCGAAATGCTCCATCTTCAGTGGACGCGCCCGACAATGACCTGGCCCGGCGGCCGCGCTGCTCTCACGGGGTTGTCATCTTACTCGAGTAAGTATTATAAAATTTTCTGTTTAGTACATTTTCTAGGTAACAACTACACCAGTATTGTAAGTAGTTATATTTTAAATAAGCTACCATAGTATACAATGGTGTCTAATTATGAGACCGACCATAGGTACAAATTGCATCACCTTGGCCTTGGCGGCACAAGGCAAGGATATTTTTTTAATTAAAATTATTGATTAAAAAGGTATTTACTTATGAAATGTATGTACCCATACCTACATACCACATAGATTTTGCAAGTTGCAAAGTTCCCCACAATAGTCTCAGAGGAAGCAATTAAAACTTCATTCACGAAATCATAACTTGATATGGTGTACCATGTATTTACTTGTAAACTACATCATTATGGTCTGAAAGGTAGCAACTAAAAGTACTTTGTCTTTAAATTAAACCGAGATGGGTTCAACGCGTGTTCTTCAAATGTTGTATATTGAAATTTTATGTACGTTAACTTTTTAAAACCAAGCAGTTTAAACTTCTTTTGTCTATTAAGAACATAAACTTATTTTTTGTGTTGGGTTCTACAATATTAGTTCCGGGGTTATCAAATCTTAGCCTGTCGAGCGAGGGTTCACCTGAAAATAGTAGTATCCACGATCAAACAACTAGCCCAATCATGCCCTTAATTGGAAACCAGGTGTTCTGGGAAGAACTGATCGGACTAAACAGGGTCCTTTGCCTATAACTTACTAAGATATACTGACATCAGGGCTGATAAAATAATCATAACGCAAATTTTGTTTATATACTGTGACTCTTTGTCCACTAGCACATGCTTCAAGAACATGAGTACCCTATTCGATGGGTTTGTATGATAGGCACGTGCTTAACTATTACCTATAGTGTTGCGTTTATCGTACTGCGTCCGTCTCTTAGTCTATACTTGACTCTTCTGCGCGGTCGGTCAGAATTTTATATAAGTAGTTAGCAATTTTTTCATCTCCAAGTCAATAAAAAAATACAACGGTTTAATTGAAGCAATGTTCTCTATTTACACATTTCGCACGTGGATAAATTAAAATACTGTTTGAAAATGTACTGAAGCGAGAACAAAGGAGTGTTCCATGTCAACGGTATTTCCGTTTGAAAATGGAATGCAGCGATCCGCGACCGTGTCCAATGGCCACCCCTTCTGCACTGAGTGCATCTCTCTAAAGTGTACATACAGAAGGTATTAAAAAGTGCAGATTTTCCAAGCCACTTGCTTTTGTAAAATCTTGTTAGTATTCAGGATAAAAACTGGAAATACCAAAATAGAGGGACAGTAGTAGTAGCAGCTAAGTACTCTTAATAGGGTATTTGACTGTGTCGCTGCCCGAGCTGGCAAACATCCAAATAATGTAAGAGAAAATAGCTTTGTTAACTAAGTATACTACTAGAAAATAAAAAATTGCATAGGTATAAGACGAGCGATAGGATATGTACCTATAGGAGGTTCTGAATATATTCTAAGTTCCTATTAAAAAAGGTGTATCGCAAATAAGTACTGCGTCATACTGCTGACGTCCTCAGGGATGACGAAGATACATTCTTAGATGCACCTGATTGGAGCCTGCTGGCGCAGCTCTTGGCTGGCATTACAGATATCTTCCAGCCAGAGGGAGACCGAACCTCACTGCTATAGCTGTACCTCCGTACCGTCTGCCCCTGCTAAAAAATTACTCATGCGTCTAGAAAATAAAAAGATGCTGCAAGCTGACGTCATTGAAGAATGTGAATCTGCCTGGTGTACGCCAGTTCTTCTGTATCGGCTTATGCGCGAGTCAAAGACGCATTATTGCCGTTACCAAGACTGAGCATTAACCGATACCGTTAATAGACGAGTTGCTCCAGTCTTCAAAGAGGAACTGCTTTATCAGTACCTATTATTTGTGTTCAGGATATTTGCAGGTAGCAGGGAATGAACAAATCGGGACCAAGAACGCTTTTATCAGCCCGCTAGGCACCTCTCATTTCAACCGCATGCTATTTGGCCTCAAAACGCGCCTTCTACTTTTCAGCGGCTAATTGACAAAATGCGTTCCTGGTCTTCTTTTTTAATAATAGTATCCTGGCTTGTATGACAGCTTTTTTAATTTTTAATAGCACATTCATTCCTTGCACCTTCACCATTTTGGCATCGTGTGAACGTGCTATAAGGGCTTTCAGCAGCATGTAACAGACCTCCTTGCAGTTTCCAGCCGCCTTCACGAATAACCGGCCGGCGCCACCTTGTTTGTGTCCGACGCTCGCTGAATACAGACTCACTCCGCCGCCGTCGCGCATTTTAACATTCATTTGCAAACTTAATCTTTGTAATTTGTGCTGGCCTAATGTTATAACCTACTAGCGGCCCGCCCAGCGGTTTCACCCGCTGCTAACTGATTTCCCACGGGAAACAGACTTTCTCCCGACATAAATCATACATAAAAACCTTCCTCTTGAGTCACTCTATCTTTTAAGAAAACTTCATCCAGATCCGTTAAGTGGTTTTGAAGATACATACAAACAAACTTCATCCAGATCCGTTAAGTGGTTTTGAAGATACATACAAACAAACAAACATACAGGGACAGACGTGGGAAGCGACTTTACTTTAAATTCCGTTTTAATGAAAAGGGGGTTAAAAGTTTGTATGAAAGTTCGTTGTCTTAAGTGTGATCCGTTTCAAAATTAGTAATTAAACTTATGACTTAAAATAATTAAACACGTGTTTCAGCATATTTGAAATTTTCACCCTTAATAGGGTCAAACGGGGGTTAAAAGTTTATATGAAAGTTCGTTTTTTTAAATGAATGTGATCTGTTTCAAAATTTGTGGTTAGACTAATAACTAAAAATAATTAAACACGTGTTTCAGCATTTATGAAATTTTAACCTTTAAATGGGTGAACAGGGGGTTAAAAGTTTGTATGAAAGTTTTTTATCTTAAATGTGATCTGATTCAAAATTTCTGATTAGACTCATAACTTAAAATAATTAAACACGTGTTTCAGCATTTTTGAAATTTTTATCCTTAAAGGTGTCAAAACGGGGTCAAAAGTTTACTACCAATTGGGCTACCCGTTTTCCCATGGGAATGTGACAATTTCCCAGAATAAATTATACTTATAAACTTTCCTCTCAAGTTACTCTATCTAATAAAAAAAAACCGCATTAAAATCCGTTGGGTACTTCTAAAGATATAAGGAGACACCAAACGGGAAGCGACTTTATTTTATACTATGTAGTGAAGATTACATACATACACCAGCCTATAGCTGTCCACTGCTGGACGTTGGCCTCCCTCAGGGTACGCCATAGGGCACGATCTCTCGTTTTCGCCATCCAGTCGCTACCAGCCGCCTTCTTTAAGTCATCGGTCCACCTGGCCGGAGGTCATCCAATACTACGCTTGCCGAGGCTTGGCCTCCACTCGAGAACCCGTTTACTCTACTGTCCGTCGGTGTGCCAAGTGGATTGGCGATATGCGGAGGTGCTAAGAAGCCTATATCAAACTCACTCTTCACCAATTCGCTAGAGGATATCTTTAAGACTCTGCAGTGGGATGGACTAGGCATCAACGTCAACGGCGAATATCTCACACATCTCCGCTTCGCCGACGATATAGTCATAATGGCTGAATCGCTGCAGGATCGGCAAAAAATGCTGACCAGTCTCAACGTCGCCTCGAGGCGTGTTGGACTCGGGATGAACTTGGACAAGACGAAAGTAATTTTTAATCAACACATCATCCCCGAGCCGGTCTTCGTCGAAGGTAAAGCCCTTGAAGTTGTCCAGAAGTATGTGTACCTTGGCCAAACTCTGCAGCTGGGTAGAGGGGATTGAATATTATGGCTTACAAACTGAAAATATCCCACTCGAGTGTATCACGGATAAAAGTTCAAGACTTAGGCTACGTACGTAAAAGATCAAGAAGCACGCGCCAACCGAGGTTGCCGTAAAGTCTACTACAAGAGAAAAAACTCATTATTGACGATGAACCAAGTGACAAATGCGATGTTTCTTGCAAGCAATACGAGTATTTCCACAGTTCCAGTCGAGACAGAGCGTAGGTTACAGAGAAAGTGTAAAACCAAGGGCAAAGTTTTTTTTAATAAATATCTTGTTTGGCAAGCTATGGATTAAAACGGCAATGTTCCCGAGCCCTTTATTTTTACAAAATCTACGTATATAAATACCAAGATTTATTTCAAATAGTGCATTATAAAACGGTTGATACCTTTTATTGATAACCACTATCGGAGGGAAGATGTTGTGTTCTGGCTGTATATGGCTTCATGCCGTTATGAGTGTCAAGTCACGCAATACTAGTCGTCCGAGAATATGAAATTCATAACCAAGCAAAATAATGCTCCAAATTTTCCGCAAGCTTGAGAAACCTAAATGTATCTAAATATTAAAAGTACTTAGAAAAGCCAAAAATCCCTGACATCTTTGTTTAATTTGGACTCAAACTGTCCAAAGAGTAGCAGCAAAATCGGGAAAAGCAGTGGTAAAACATGCCAGTAAAAAATGAGTCTTAGAACTATTGATTGTTTTTATTTAATATGTTGATCACTATCTTTACTTCTGGGACACCCCAGTATTATTCAGTTTTAAGCTTTTATATTAAAAATTACTCAGTCGAATGACCCTTAACAATTATGTACTAATACTGCCCCTTGCATTTGTTTCTGGAAAAAACGTCGCATTTCTTTTAATAGCAATAATCTTTTAGTAGCAGAAATGGCAAACATCAAACGTAATAATTGCAATATTTCAAAGACAGCCTTTCAAAAGAAAACAATAAGTTTAAAAAAGTTTAGGAGTGCATGAAAATAGCTGCGGGGTATTTTCCTCTGGCACAGTGAAAGGGTTAAGTACTTAACCCCTTTGGCGTCGACAGTAATTAATGGGTGACTTCAAAGATTTTAATTCCTAAAAACAGAAATCCATTGTTCTGATTATTTCAGTTTCTTTTTCTTCTGAACAGATGCTGTTATTGGATTTTTTTGCACGTGTTCGAATGATTGCCCCTTGATCGGATTTTATTACTTTCAGTACCCGCTGTATCCACGATCCGCGTATCTAAACGTAAGCGATTTAAGATTGAGTGTATGAGAACAATAACGTTTTTCGTTATGAATTAGTCCACCAAAAATAACACAATAAACCGAAAATCATTAATTGTTGTGAGAACATGTAAACAAAGAATAAAAATATAAGTAATTTAATTCAGTAAAGAATAAAAATGTAAGAAACGGTATACCAAGAAAGCTTTATCCGCTTGTGTATTCAAAACAGCAAAAACCTTAATATTCATTCATTTGACGAAAAAAAAGCATTTTAGCTTACTATAGTACTAAACAAAAGCCAAACATTCAACCATGAATTATGGTAACAGTCGATTTTAAATCGTAAGTAGATAAGTCGTAGTCGACTAGTTAAAAAAGCCGTTCAACTGCACAGCTAGCTCTTCAGCTGCAATTGCACAGCTAGCTCAAATAAAGCCATTCAAACAAGCGAAGAATGCATGTAAATGTGTATTCGAAACAGTGATGCATTGATACGAAGGCGAGTAAATCTATATCGGCCAAAGGGTGTGATGAAAGAAGCTTAGAAGACGGTTCACTAAGCTTGAGCATCCAAAACCCTTTATTGGCATCAAGTGTACTAAAAAACTTGGCACTTGGCAAGTGTTGGGAACTGATAATGTGGTCTCATAACAGCCTGAATAAGTTTACGAGGGTCGATGCAAAAACGTAATTTACCGTTCTTTTTAGTATCTAAGACGATAAAACTTACCCATTCAGTTGGTAATTCGACAGCTTCAATCACACTACTTCTCTCCATTGATGCAAGTTCTTCTTTTAAGGGGTTTTGAAGCTGCAAGAGCACGCGTCTGCAGGCTTTGACAGAAAGTTTGATAACAGGTTTTACGGCTAAGTTGACCACAAAATTACGAATGCAACCTAGTCCCTGAAATAAATCCTTATTCGTCTCAATGATTTCTTGCGGCTCAGTTTGTGCTGTTTGGAAAAAACGAACAGTATTCACTCTTTTTATTAGATTTAAATACTTGCAAGCCTTTCTATCTAGAGTGCTTTGACAGTTCAGGTCGATGATGTGAAAGTTGACCTGATATGAGATGTTTCTGAATGTGATGTTGATTATGCATTGCCCAACTGTTGGCAAAATTTCACCACTGCATGTTGAAAGTGTGCTTGAGGTTGGTCTGATGTATTTAGTGTCTAGGAAAAGTTTGATGAAAGTGTTGAATTATGTTAGCGTCCGCCCCAGAATCTAACAAAAATGGTATTCTCTTATTATTAATAGTGATGTCCGTGTACCACTTGCCCTCGTCCATATCATTGTTAGTCACTGTGCCAATGAACAAAATGTCTTCATCTGATTTCGACCGCTTATCGTTTTCTTGCTGTATGGCATTGACAGATTTCCTGAATCTGCACATGATGGCGGAATGATTTGATCTCTTGCAAACTTTGCATGTTACCACAATTGCTGGACACTTGAATCGATGCACCTGCCCGCATCGACTGCATGACTTGTTTTGAAACTGGTTATGTGACGACGATGATGGTTGTCTTGAGTGGCTTGACTGTGACCTTGTTCTGGTGTGTACTTGTCTTAAGTGTTGTCTTGACCTATTTCTCCTCACCTCGGCTATGGTAGCATTGATTGGGGTTTCTATAATTTTCACCTGAAGTCGTGACGCCTCTTGATTTTTTGCAATTTCAATGGCCTTATGTAATGTCGTTGGTTTGTCCTGCAGTATTCTTTCTTTTATGAAACTGTTTTTAGCATTCAGGTTCCAGCTAAATATATTTTGTACGGTTTGAAAATCACATTGACTAGCGATGTTTTTAAGATCGGTGATATACTGTTCAATGGACTCGTCCTCACCTTGCCTACGGTTGAAGAGTTTGTGCCGCTCAATGGTTACGTTAACTTGAGACAGAAAGTGATCCTCGAACTTCTTAATTAGGCCATTGTATTCGACCTTGTCGATATCAAGCCTGAATGAGTAAAATATTGTAAGCGCATTCCTAGCGATGTTATGCAGTAAGATTGCTACTTTTATACTATCCGTGCTGTTTTCAAGCATGTTGGCCCGGAGAAAAATTTTCAAGGACGTCAGCCAGATCTTCCACTCGAGGCGCTTGTTATTTGACGAGATGTTTAGCGGTTTCAGCCGCCAGACTTCATAGGCATTTGCTTTTCTGCGGTCATTTTCAGATTTTTCTTTCTAGTCTTGACTGTTTTATGTTTTTTTGATGACGATTATTGACCACCTTTACACGAATTTTTTGTTGACTGTTTAGGTTTATTTCTTCCGTGCACTTCTGACACCATATTGGATTTAATAAAAGACTTGATCTTCGTCAGGGTTAATTTTTATTGTAGATTAGATAGATTTTAATGTAGAACACAATTTTCGTTTTTTATAACAATTTTGTATTGATCTTCTAGAAAACCGGATTGGGTACTATATACTCTAAGACCTTACAATGATGTGATAATAACTAGGGTACTGCTTAATTTTTTTAACGACAATACAATATTATAACTTAAAGACTCTTGCAGCTATCGCAATTTTGTTAATGTTTGAAATACTCCAAAGTATTACTACAAAACTAGGTGTGTAGTTGAATGACATTGTTTGATAATCCAGCTAACTGTGCAACTAATCGGCTTTTAACTAGTTAGCTGCAACATTTACAAAAGCACAAATGAATATTTTTATGTACCTCAGCAATATTTAAGCACTCAAAAAGCAATCTGCGGTGAACTCTTCATTAGAATACCAGCATTTGGTTGCATGATTAAACGCCTTTACGGCCATAAAGCGATACCAATATTCACAATACAATTTGAGCTTGAAACAGGGCTGGCGCAAGAAAAAATTAGTAAACAGAGAGATATTCCCTAAATGAAGTATATTTATAAAAAACATTCATCACTTATGCGATATCATGCAATACTTTTATCATTTACACTAATAATAATTATAATAACTGAGGACATGCAATACTAACGGACTTTAAAACGAAAGCAGGTGATTCAAAAAAATATTTAAAAATTATGGACACACCACATATTTGGTAAAAATAATTCGCGATCTATGGAATTTAAAAACAGGTTCTAAATCCAGTGGTGAATAACCTGTAGTAGTTTTATAGTCGTTTAGAGTTGTTGTTTATTGTAAGTTAAAGTTTTTTACCACTAAAGTTAGAACCTATTACTTATATCAGTATATATCAGTAATCTTATTACTGATATCTCAGTTATCTTATTACTGATATCAATATTACATCATCGTCATATCAGCCCACTTCTAACCACTGCTGAGAAAATGATTATAACTTTTAAATAAATCTTTGTTTTTATTTTTATATTCAACCCTAGCTACGAGCTATTAATCGACGATCTGTTAATCACTGGTTTGGTTTATTGCTCACCGCCGCTACATATCTCCTCGACAATTGTTATTTATGACTTTATGGTGGATTTGGATCACCCAGCACCCTGTACTAGCATTGCGCGGTTTTTGGATTGGGAATCAAATTGATTTATGACACGGAAAACCGGACGAACCTCGTTTGTAATACTTACGTGCTTTTCTGAAAATTGCAACTTTTAAATAAACAAGAAAGTAAATGTATTTGTCGTGTGCTTCATTTTTTCGTGTAGGACTCAGAGTCGTCCATCTACTCAATAAACCTAAAGACGAAGCTTTTTCAACTGCCTTCTACTACCAGTAAGTCTCTGACATGTCATAACCGCCGTCTAAGTATTTATAGACATCAACTGGGACCGACGGCTTAACGTGCCCTCCAAAAGACGGAACCAGCTTTCTTTTCGGACAATTAAGTGGCCTTCAATATCCTTATCAGACTTCGAAGAAATTCACTAAGTCATAAATATTAACATTGTGAGTGCCCCACTGAGAATCGAACCCGGAACTTTGGCACAGCAGGCAGTTGCACTACTATTGCACCGGTGTGTTGCCGGTTTAGAATAGCATCAGCCCAATTCTACCCGTGCGTGGCGTTAAAACGCCTTAGGAATAAATTCATTCATGGAACGGGAAACAGCGGTCCTTGTTTCTACATCACCTTGTAAGCATGTGTTGCAAGTATGGTGAGTTTGGGAGGTAAAAGGGGAAAGTCCTATTAGTGGTTGTTGATGAATAGAGATTTTTTAAATATTGTTACAAAAATACCTTTTCTCTTGCTTGACAATATTTAATTAAGATAGCTAAATTCATTAGATAGATATAATATACTATAACATAGCATATATGTAACCGATGAATATAAATCAGTGTGCAGTGTGATAGGTGTTAAGGCGGCGAGGTAAGCTCGTCAATCATCGAGCTCAATATCTTGTAATTGACAGTTCAAGTGGCGAGCGCTTGCGTCGAGACATGCCGACTCATCTCAGATAAACTTACCGAGCACAGAGTGTTTGCTTTGAGAACAACCAACGCTAAAGGTTCAAAAAGTAATGCTCAAATATGTAGTTTACCAAACCCGAGTAAATTTTTTCAAGATAGTCGTTGGATTCGTTTGACAATTAAGAATAACCAAACATTTATTACGATCTGTGAATCCTTAAAAACATTTGACACGACAAGCAACCATTTACTTATTTATTAAAAATAATACAGTATCTTTTTCATTTTCCCTGCTACACTTTCAACATTTTCCGGAACAAAACAGAATTTTCTTTGTGATACCTCTATATTTTAAAAACCTTGTTCAATATTGCAACACTGAACGTAAATTGTATTCTCCGACAAAGTAAATACAGGCACTTTACCTCCTGATGCTAGTATTTAATTTTCTTCATTCTGAAAGCAGAAACAGCTACGTTACTTTTATGCGCTACGCAACTTCGCCGCCGCCGTAGTCTGTAGCTGTGCCGTAGCTCGTAGCAAAACACTGAGTTGATTTGATAATAATAGTTTTCAAAGAAATAAGCAAATAACTACTAAATATTGCGGCATCTTTATCTAGTGAATAATAGATTATTATTAATTAATTTAATAAGTAAACACAAGTGGTCGTAATACAAAAAAAAAGACAGACGTGGTTTAAGCTTTTTGACTGCGTCAAATCGTATAGAAAAATATTTTGAAGACTGCATAAAAAAGCATCTAACGTTTTTTTAGTAATACGGAATGTGTTGACAGGTATTGGTTCATATAGATATGATTATATTTATTTAGTACTTACATACTAAAATAAAACAGAGATGTTGTTTTAATTAAACATTTTCCCATAAAAATATTGGCTTTATGATATTAGCGCTGATCAAATTTATGACCGTGGTAAAGGAAAGATTACCGTGGAAAAGTTCAATATTATCGGTCAGGTATCTCATGATGTTCAGTATATCATAAATCTTGTGTGATAAGACAGGCCACCCTGTACACAAATGGATTGCTACCTCGTCCTTGGCTGTCATCGCCAGCACGTCGTTAATCAGCGTTGGCACACGTCTGAGCTACGTACTCGTATACGAGTAGGTACTAGGTAACAAGCTGTGCACTACTGCACTATCAAGCAACACCTCCGGTTACCTCTTTGATGGATCAATTAATACTGGATATTCATTTTGACTATAAGAAACCTTGTTTAAGATGGTTCTTTAAAAATAATAACGCAAGGTGTAGCTGATAATTCCTACTTAGTAAATTCGACTGTACATATTAGTTCGGTGCTACATATTTATTCAGATTTACAAATAAGATTTATCATATACTATGGTTTATTTATTATGAGCTATATTGGCAGAACAGTGGGATGGTACCCGAAGGTCCCGGGTTCAAGTCCCGGCGAGCGCTAACATTTAATCAATTTCTTATTTTCATTTAAGATTTATCACATGTTAATAAATGCTAAAAGGATAAAAAACCTAGGCAGGTTGATTTAGTTTTTAACTTGTAATTACGGACACGTTGCGCCATCATTGCTAAGGTTAGCAATCAATCCCTTCTACGAAACTATCGGAAAAAATTACTTCTTCGAAGAGTAATAATTTACAAGTTTGTAAGTAGCTGGAAAACCAATCAGATCTCAATTACAATTTTACAAGCCCTAATTACGTTTTGTATTGAATGAAAAAGAATACTGGATACCGAATACTGAAACTGAAATTTCCTTTCGTTACTTTAATTAAATTGTATTCAGATTAAATCCTATATTTGAAAGATCTATCAATCTCTTTCACTTATCAATTAGCAATTTTGTCATGTTTATGAATAAGAAGCATTTTCAGGGGATTATGCTGTAGCTGCCGCGGCTGTAGCTATCTCTGTGAAGTGGACTCAATGGGTTAGATGTAGCGGATCGTTTTAACCAAATTGATAATATTTGACATCCACCCTTTGAAGGGTTTTTATATTTGCTTCCTATAAACGAAAAGGGACAACGTAAAGGAATCAAAGAGCTACTTTGGCATGTTGACAAATATCATGAACTCAAAATAACATTTTTGAAGTACTTATTTCTTCTGCACAAGGGTTGCTAGTTCACAGTAGCGAAATCAAAGGCTTCGTATTATTTGAAGCGATTTGAGTGACCTTTTTCATACTTAGACTAATGCATTTTGTTATTATACGGATACGCGCTTTTGTATAAGCAGCTTATTTTGTTGGTTTGTGACGGGATTGTCGTTGAAGAAGGGGATAATTTTAGTGAATCTTTTGATTCTTTTTGGTAGGTACGTACGTAGAATTGTAAAAAATAAACTGCTTGAGAGATAGACTGCGCGTATGACAGCAATATTAGTTTTAGTTAATTACTTAGATAAATGTTATTATAAGTTCAGAGGTTAATTTTTTGCTTGATTGAAATGTAACCTAAAAAAACTAAAATGTAGAAAAACTAAATACCAGCCATACTGTTAGAGACCTGTTTACTAAAAATAACAAAATTATTAAATATATCATATGTAAAGTATTATTTTAAAGCTACTACAAAATGCAGTCTTACAATTTATATCTTGTCTATATAAAAAACTGCCGTAGGTATAATGTGCAATACCTAAAGAACCAAAATGCGCCGGAGGATGTGCGGGAATCCGAAATCAATTCATCATGCTTGTGATCACGTTAGGAAAATGGAAAAAGGAAAAATACCGATACTACCCTATCGCTAATGTTTAAAACATACTCCGAGTGTTGCCTGCGATCGCGGTATTTCAACCAACGGCGAGATTATATTAACTTAAAGATGTGTGATAATACAAATGGAATGAATTATTTAAGGCATATAAATATTTCACAAGCAGAAGTTGCTGAAGTTGCGCAAGCAACTTTATCTGATTTTGAAATGTAATTAAAACTTGGAGGTGAAGATTATCCGTCAAAAGGTAAATGAGGTGATATCAGCAGCAAATCGAGCAACATAAAACACGAGTATTTGCATTTATTCTTTGTTATAACAAATAACATGATCATCCCTTTGAAAAGTAACATCGTACTTCTTTTCCACTTTTCCAAATCGTGTACTAAAACACATATCCCCCGGCGAATCCAGACAATATAGCAACACGTTGAGCGGTTTTTTGACGGATGACTGGATAGGGCCGCGTGCGGTATACGCTGTTAGTCAACCGAAACTGTTTGTTATTTTACTTTTTTAGACAGGGTATTAAAAAAATAAAAAATTTGCAAGGAGTTTTGAACCTCCCTTACAATATATTACAGGCCTAGAGTGGTTCTCAGTGGTGGCTCATAATATTATCGATGTATGATAACTTGCACATGAATATTAATGTTAAATTTCCGTTAATTATCAAGAAAATTATTTATGATTCACATATTAGCTTTTCAGTGTCTTTGGATCTACTCGATACTTCTAACTAAGTACCTGCTTTATCTGCACACTTGAGTCAAACTTGACTAATTGACAATGTAAACTATTTATTGTAATCTTGCGGCAAGAGTGTTCGATTACCTAATTACATTACAGCTAATATGGGTAATTCAATATCTTGTAATAGCGAATACCTGATAATAATACAATATTAGTGTTCCTAATTGCCCCCGGCTAATGATGCAAATCAGCCGAACGGAATCTATTAGTGATCGACTCATTATAGTGTTTGCATAATATATTGGCGATACCTAGTGTAATTGTACGTCTTATGCGTTATTAATATTAAGGGTGGCTATCGTCATGTGTGGTATCCGGCCTACTATATAAGGTATACTCGCCTTATTATATTTGCGAAAGAAAAAAACACTTGAAAACGAAATGTAATTCAAACTTACTTGTTCTAAGTTTTTACAGAAAAAGTAAAAAATAATAATTCGTAAATATTACTGAAAACTGTGATTATCATATGACAGAATATCTACCCTATATACGTTTACCCAATTCCTTAATCTAAATGCTAGTGGTATCCAAGTACATTCAAATAAATGATCAGGTATTGCTTCAAAAATATTTGACAAACCTGTAGTTAGTGACTTTAAAAAGCTATTTCACGGACCATATTAATGCAGGACGAAAATCATCACAAAAATATTATTTTTACTCAATAATAAAAACACATTATATGTTTTAAATTTTACAATCATCTCCAAAAATAAACATAATAGTAAGTAAACAGTGCGAATCGAATCACTTTCAAGCGCTCCACAATAGAGCACAGCAATTGAATATCGAGCATTTTTGCTTGTGTTCTGTAAACAGTATGTAAACGACGCGAGTGCAATCGAGTCAGTCTGTCTGCTCACTTTTGGCAGCGGATTGGCTTGGAAACACACGGGATGATAATCGATCAAACAGCAGTTTCTTATTTTACCAAGATCTACGTTATATATTTTAAAAATATCTACTAACGTTTGATTAAAAAATAATGTTGTTAGATCCTTAGTTTGTGACAGTGTATATATAGATATAAAAATAATAATAATAATCAATATCCTGGATATATGGTAGTCTTCTTTTAGAGCGAAAGTATTATTTAGTATTACACAATTTTCCGAATAACCCTCAATTATTTTTCAGACGTAGCATAAATGTCCGTTTCTTGCGGCCGTTTACGCTCTGCCTACCCCGCAAGGGATTATAGGCGTGATATGAGTATGTATGTATGTATTATTAAGTAGGTACGAAAAATCTTATGCCTTTCGAAAAACGGTGTTTCTTTGTGGAGGATTTGGCCGCATTTTAAAATAATTTTATCAACATGACAACTGACCTGATTCTTTTCTTCTTTCTTTTTATCTTTAAGATACGGAAAATTAGGTGTTTCTTTGATTCATCTTCAATGGTCCATACAGGTGGTAACTTATAAGTTCCTCTATTCTTACAAAAAAAGGCTGCTGTTAGGTGGATGCTTCGTGTGTTGTCAATAATAGATTCATCTGTATTCAGCGAAGTTTTTTCCGTTACTTCCTTTACTCTGTACGATTGGGATAAAATCGTTTGCAGCTGCATTGTTTCCTACCCTTGATTTTGAATTTCATTAGTGTTGTCCACGAGCATCGCTGTCTACAATTTAATTTCTGCTTACCTACTGCTTTCTGATCCCCCCATTGTTTACGTATAGATTCGAGTAGGTATGTCTGTAACAAACAAAATCAGAGAAAATTGAATTAAGGACAATGCAGATTAAAATTTAATATAAAAAATAACAAACGAATACATATTTTATTTTGTACCTATTTACTTTTGGACGTTGGAGTCATCAATATGGCGGTTGACAAGTAGGTATTTCTGTAGGTATAAGGAGCAGGTGGTGTCGGGAAAACGGTAGCTACCCTGCCTGGCCATGTGTTGTGGCCAGAGGACCGACTGCTCCACCTGGATAAGATTGGAAGTTATATATATTTGCAGTGCGCGGTGAACTCTTCGATACCGCGTTTCAGTCCCATTGTTCTGTCACGTCGCGCCATCTTGTGGATATGTTGAGAACTACTACTGCGTCTTGCTTGCTAGTGAATCACTTGAGTGAACTTCATGTAGTAGCTCCCAGATATCGCTACACTTTTTAAATTTAGAACTTGTTTTTATAGAGAAATAGCGAAAAATAACCGTAAAACAGAGATTTTCGTTGTACTCTTATTCAAAAGACTCCAAAATAAATAATTCGCTCAAGGTAAATATAATTTTGAATCAAAATATACCTTTTTCCAAAAGTGGTGATTCGAAAAGAGTAATCTGTTTCATGGGATGAGTAACTCCACGAGAAGTTTTGCGCTTCTTCTCAACACCTTGCTTTAAACATCAGTAATACCAGAAATTTAAAGCTCATTCAGCTATCGTTGTTCTTATTATGTAGTATTTATACAGCTTATTTCTCCAAAGTAATTATGCTAAGTGCTCCTTACAGTGCATAGCGTAACAAAAACCGGTGATTAATAGCGTCAGAGGCTATCAGTCTAGACGCTAATGCATTCTGTGTTGTGCTCGGTCCGCGCGCTCGCTAAATAGTCCGCGGTGATTCAGCGTCATATCGAAGCTAGGGCTTCCAATACTGCTACTACGGGGTTGAGTATTCTGTGTGCTTCCGTGGTATAGTTTTTTTAAATTTTTAAATTTTGGTCACTTCGATTTTAGCCTTGGGGCTTTGAAACCTACACCTGACTGATTGGTGGAGAGCAGAAGCTCACCTGCAGCCCGTGGTTTAATGGTCCGAGCGTGCGTCTCAGGATCCGGAAGTTTGTCCCCGGTTGAACTCTCTGGTGCACAAATTTAAAATGTATAAAATAATGTTATAACGCAAAAATTAAAATACTAAAATAAGTATTTGTTCTCAGTTTGGTTTTGACATTCGCCACCAAAGGTATTGTAAGAAAAATTATTTCAAGCTTCGGACGTAAAGCCGTAAGTGCCGGTTGCTGTCAATAATAACTTAAACGGCGGTCGGACAACCACGTCACAGATCTTACTGTGCAGTAGTCGGTGGTTTAAAAAACCTTACACTAGGGTTTATCGGGTCGTTCGTCGACTTGGTGTTCCACATTAAAGAAGATGGAATCTGGATATTTCAATATCTTGGAAAACTAGCTGTTGCCCGCGACTTCGTACGCATGGTGTAGTGACTTGTGAGTTAGTGAAGTTGATGTATGCATATTGTTTAATATTAATATCATGTTTGTATAAAGTTTTTTCTCTTTAAGATGTGCAATGAATAGGTACTGTTTTTCGGTTAGGTACTTGGTTTTGATACTATGGACATCAGCTACAAAACATCATTATAAACTACTTTGGTAGTTTTACCATCGGGTGCTAAAACGTACAAATTTTCAGGAGAACTGACTCGAGAGCAAGCGACATATAGCTGCCCGTGTGATAAACAGGGAATCGTAAGACCTACGCCTGCGGCTTTCAGCGTCTGTCCTTGCGATTTGTTTACAGTCATTGCAAAGAAAACGCTGACGGGAAACTGAATGCCCTAAAATTGAAATAAAAAGTTTTTGGGAATGAGTGGTATACGCGCCACAACCAGTGAAAATATCCGCCTCGAATACATTCATCTTTAAGCTTAAGATCTTCAGTCTGGTTCCATTGCACAGCTTTGGCGGAGTGAGATTGCAAAGAAGCATGATAGGAACACCAAGTTAAAGTAATATTTGGTGTGCAGAAAGACCATTCGCACTCAAGGAGTTTAGGAATTCTATTAGGTAGTTAGTGGCTTTGTCTTGATTCATAACAGTGGTAATAGACGCGTATACCACCATATCCCCAGTGATTTGTGACATAATGGTATGGTTTATTGAAGCAGTCTGATCATTTTTGGGTGCAAAAATAGCTCTTCCACGTAGCTACGAATCTTTCTTTTGAAAGAAGGAAGGTTCGCCATACACAGAAGAAATGATTCTCTTTAGACCAGAAACTATTTGGCAAAGCGTTTCAGGCAGACTTACTTGACCGTTATCCTCTGGTAAAGTACCTCTGCCGAGTTTTAATAAAGCTTGTGAAAACTCTTCAGCCCGTGGATTACCTCCGAGACGGGTTTGCATGATCACCGTCATGGTCAGCTTGTGAATTTGTGGCCAAAGAGCCGATGATTTTAGTGATGCATTCACCTCATCAGCCCTGGTACCTCGAGTAACGACTGGAAGTGTTTGGCGAAAGTCACTGGAAAAAAGATCAGTGATATGGCCCATGGCCCTATTATCTCTGCGTATGTCTTTCAAAGTCCTATCCATAGCTTCTACTGTTTTTTTGTTGGCCATCGTACACTCGTCACATAACTACCAGACAACAATATCAGAAAACCTTTGCCTTGTAACTATTACGTGATACAGCACATATTGGAGTATCGTTTGTGTCCAAATCGATTGGTATTTTGAAAGTTGTATGCGCCGTTTTCTCTCCTGGAAGCAGTGTGGCAGCGATACTTGAAGATACTACAGCAAGTGCAATTCTTCCTTGCCTTCTGATCTCTGCTAAAATGTTTAAGGCGAGTGTAACCGTGAACGACCTCGATAGTGGCGCCACTTCACAAAAAAAGATTTATCTTTAAAGAAACAATCTATCAGAATATCCGTTGCCCAAGTTTATACTTACATACGTATATCACGCCTATTATCTCTTGCAGGGTAGGCAGAGCGTAAATGTCCGTTTTTTCGGCCGTCTGACATATATTTGATGGTCATTCGGAAAATTGTGTATCGCCATGGTGACAGGTTGTCAGCCCATCGCCCATGTGAAAGTCCCTTAGTCGCCACTTACGACTCCCACGGAAAAGAAATGGGGTGATGCTATTGCAAGCCGGCATCACACGGCATTGTTTACAATACTATATTATTATTTTTTTAGAAAACCTGCCGCCTGTCAGTGGCTTTGTTATATAATTTTGGAGAAAACATTTCATTAGCGGGTTTCACAAAACTAACAGCGACATCTATGAAGTAATTTTAAACAAATTTTACTCTAACATTTTTGATTCTAACTAATGAAGGTTATTTATATTTTTTTAGGTTCCGTACATCAAAAAGAAACGTACAAAAAAACGGAACCCTTATACGATCAGTTTGTTGTCCGTCCGTCCGTCCATCCGTCTCGTGAGACGCTTTATTTCGAGAATGCGCAGAGATATCGAGTTAAAATAAAAACTATATTGGTAAATAGGTTTTAGGCTGCAATATGGAACCCTTATAGGTTCACTCACTTTGTTGTCCATTTGTCTGTCTTTCAAGACTCACTATCTCGGTTACACGTAGAGATGTCGAGTTAAAATTAAAAGTATTATAACCTTTAACTCAGGCCAACGGCCTCTTGTAGTGGTAAAAATATTAACTAATTTTACCCAAATCATAATTTGTCTTCGCAATAAAACAATTTTCAACGGATTTAAGTTGTGTTTATTTTGGATTTCACAATTCCTACGTTTCCACAATAAACACAACTTAAATCCGTTTAAAATTGTTTTATTGTGATGAGTAATAGTTGTGCAAACTCAAGAAAATATCAGAATTCATCTGTCTTCCATCACATACCTTGACCATGACCAAAGGTCAAAGTAAAAGTCCAAAATATTTCTGTAATAGTTAGAACGGCCCGCATATATGTCAGACGTGGTGATAGCGATAAAATACTTACGGCCGTTGACGCTCAACCTACCCCGCAAGGATTAAATGTGTGATTGTTTGTTTTTTGTTTGGCTAGGTCGTTTCACGGGGTCGTTTAGAAGTTCAGATCGTATGTCAGTCAATACGTGGTCAATACCGCGTTTTACAAAACTAACAGCGACATCTATGTTATTTTTTAGGAAAAAAAAATCGGAACTCGCTTTGCGGAACCAGTTACTGTGTTTTACCATGGGAATGAAAGATTTTTTCGAGGTAAAAAGTATCCTAGATGTTGACCCGGGTAATAAGCTACCACAGTATAAAATTTTGTAGAAATCTGTGCAGTAGTTTTTACGTGAAAGAATAACAAACAAACCGACAGACAAACAGACAAACAGACAAACAGACAAAAATCAATTTTACTTCTGTTTTGATGTCTGTATCTTGAACACAATTAGAAGCAAAAACCCTTTTTTGAATCTATTTCATGTACAGAATTGGTTTCGTTTCTGTTTTATTATATGTATAGATGAAATATGTATAAATGTTATATCAGAGCGTTTACATTCAAACTATATTAAACTTTCGCGGTCACTCATAATAACTCAAAACATTAAAACACTGTTCTTACTGCGTTACTTGTTATTATCGACGTGTTCGATATTTCGGCCCAGTAACACGGAACAACTGTTGTTTTTTTTCCGTGATCACGGCCCATGCAACTAGGTCGAAATCTCAGACGATTCAATGTATACAATTATCGAGGTAAAAACCCCGTTTAAATATTTTGAACCGTTTACAATTTGTTAAAAACGAAAACATCATATGAAACTATATGGTGTTTACGTTGTAACATTAAAATAAATTTGATAAACTTAATAATGGAGAGCTGCCTACATCTAAAAGTCATTTAGGAACTAAAAATTGATTAAAAGATGGCATAATAGGAACTAAGATGTCGTAGACTTACAAAGATAATAACGAAGTCAACTGTTTTCATACCCACTTCTTTTATCTTAGAGCACAATATCGCGGAACTTCAGTTTTGATGCTGGTAATATCCGGAGTTGAATGTAAGGCTGTTTCATTATATAGCTATTATAGTTTTTCTTATCGCCTTTACTTTCTTTTCATTGCTGCAATATGAACGTTTCCTTTTGTGATTGTCGTTTTCTCAACTCTTATCTGATTAACTCGAAATTGTTCGACTGTTTTTAGGGTGCCAGGTACTTTTTGTATTAGGATATATAACGCTAAAAGTTTAGTTTGTCTAAGCGGTATACTAAACACATAAGAATTGTCTTGTGCCATTCAAATTGAAACAAGCCAATCCATTTGCGAATAGGTACAGAAATAGAATTCACCGGGTTAATTGTCACCGTGCAAGTTTATGTTTACAGTTCTGAAAGCCAGTTCTCATTCCTTTGTTAGGGAGATGGAGGGAATTTAGGGGATTGCATCGCGAAAACTTATTTCGGTATTAGTCTGCGTAGTATCGCGCAGCGAAATACGAGTATTGTTCATTGCTGTGAGTGAATTGGTTGTGAAACATGAATGGTTTGTTTAGACGATCTTTTGTGTTACCAATGCAGCGTTTAGATGTATCTAAATTATTAGAGAAAAGGTAATGTGTGTATGTAGGTATGTTAATGTAGTAATTGATTAATGTTTTTTTTTACAATCATACGAACCAAAAACAAAACCACTACACGTATCCCTCCAAACCTAAGGATTCCCTTATTACCGGTGCATGAAAGCAATAAAATATAATAAGAAAACATGAGGCTAGCCTCGTACGTAATGCGATACCTATTTTAAAAGAAAAAACGGACATGTGAAGACCTTTAAAATATCCTCCCCCAAGGGAAAGGCAATTTAATTTCGGAAGGACAGTCTATTGAGTGAAATCCTAAACATATTGGACGTGATATATAAAAAAAGCTTTGATGTAATTCTATTCTTCAATTTTTAGAGAAATATTAGCTTCGTTTCGACGGACAGCGTGTTTGTTATTCCGACGTCGGACGTGATTTGGAAAAGAATTGTTTTTTTCTGGGCTTTCAGTTTGTAATATCCGATTGCGTTTTGGAGATTTTAAATTTTTAGAGCTATTGGGTTTTAATGTACGGAATCAGTTTTGGAAAAAAAAATGTATAGAAAATAGAGTAGAAAAATATTCAAGTTAGGTAATTGTATACGAATCATACCAGCATCATACTAAAATTTTATAGATTTATTATAGTATCAGATCGGTTGAAAACGAAAAGCTCATTTTAGGGATCAAAATTGTTTATGACAAATATTGCTTTGACTAATTTGACAGAGACAGGAATTATTAAATTTTAATAAGCGCGTTCGAGCCGATGAGCTGGTGAGGCATCGACGCGTGACCGGCTCAAAGAGAACCTCCCTTTGACCGAATAATTACGACGTGTCGTTTTATTTTTCACTTCCAATAGGCTTTTATTGATGTTATGCGTCATTTAAAAAATAATTTATAATAATCTTTCGCATATTCTGTCTGTTATTGTTTGATTTTAGCTGGGTGATGACGATGAATATATAGAATCATCATCGTTATCATCTATATCATCGTTATTCATCCTGCAGTGCGGGTGTTGCATCGATATGTATAGCCAGGCCTATTTAAAGCACTTCTATGGATTGTTGTAAAAGGCAAATCAAAAACCAGTGAGGTTGAATAAAGGCAATGGAGGATGGAATACTGTCACTCCAGCGTTAGTGAGTCTGAGTATTCATTATATTTTATAAATCATTGTAAACTTTAGCACATAATAAAGGATCCAATAGCGGTGTTTTGGTTGCTTACATAACATACTGACTGCAAAAACAACATATGTTTTGTTACTTTTTTGTAGACTTCCAAAGATGTAAGTGCAAAAAAAAACTTCGGAGATATTGAGAATTTTGGAATCAAGACTAGTTTCTTCTATTATACTAAATACAAAAAACAACACATTATCAATATATTATATTTTTACAGACATCGAAAGATGTATTTCAGAAAATACCAATATCATAAAATAGCAAATATTTTGGGAACTAACTGCCGACACCTAGAAATTGTATGCGTGGTAACCCACATTTTTTCTAACATGTATACTTCTTTACCTACCATTTAATTCATATAATATAATCATTTGTCATTGTCACATTTATATGATAACAACAAACAACACTCGTCTCCAATGATGCACGCACTCACTGCAATAGTCAATAACGCGAGTTTATACGTCTTTGAAACGCGAAACTCATTAGCACTTACGTCAGCATTTGCGCGGTTTTACTTGAGCGTAAACTTGCGGTAATCCACGCGTAAAGCTAAGCGTAAAACGAGAGTTAAGCGAGTGCTAAAATGCGCGTTAGCGTTATCAGTTGGCGCGCGAACCGTGTGACGATCGCGTCACAATTACGACTACAAGTACAAGTGGCAGTAATAGTCTTTGATTTGATGAGATAAACTCTTAGTAGGATTATTTAAGCCAGTGTGCAAAGATATTTGTTTAACTATACAGGGCGTTTCGTGTAAGGGACGGTGTCCCAAAATCTTTACAGCTGAGCCAACACAGTAATATTATGATCAGTCCATCTAACTGATACCTTTTTCCCATAATTTAAGTATTGGGATACGAAAAACAAATTGAAATTTGTAATAGAAATTAATTCAATAAATATTTGTTATCATTATCTTAAGAGATTTTATCGAGTTCTTGTTGTACTTACAATAAGATGTCTACAATTGATATTAAACTTACCTTGTTTTGTTTATGTTTGAACTGATGGTATCATGCTAATTACCTATAGAAGGTTGGCGGCTTGTAAAATGTCTATTGGGCACACTATTATGGTTTAGTTTTAATAAAAACTAAGAAATAGGCATATACATCTAGACTTTTGATCTTATACATTTTTTTTACTTTTGATCTTATACCTAATCTTGAACATAATTCCCAAAACAAATAATTTAATCCTAGTTAATCACTCGTAAAGCAGCTTCTGGGATGAAATTTTAATCACCACGGTTCTCATTAACGGAGGCATCTCAAGATTTAAACAGTAATCATCCCACGATGAGTTGTAAACTGTAGATGCCATGAGTTGTATAAACTTTACTGTTAGTTAATGTGACAGACAGCGTTTTATCTTGTCGTCAAAACAGGCAAAGTTTAATGGTGATTAAGGGTTGCAATTTGTTGATGTTGTGGGGTAGTAAGCTAAGTGTAGGAGGTGCGTGATGCGAATGACTTGTTAAGATAAGATAAATGTTTTACGATATTTAGTATAAAGATCAGTGCTTAAAGAGAAACTGAACTTAGTATGTATAACTTCTTAAGAAATCGCGACTACTTTATCACATATTTTATTTGATCGTTTGATTTACGTCAATCGTTTATATTAACCACAAAACTATCTCATGTACTAAAATGTGTAAACTTAGTTGTTTTAAAACCCTCACAACTATGACAAGATTTTAATTTTCAATTTATTTTGTTAGTTCAGAGATCTTTTCTGATTTTGTCATTAATATTCCCTACAGACAAGGATAAAAATCTGTTTGGTCATATAATATAGTTAAAGCAGTACGAGGGTTGGATGTAGAATACTCCGAAAATATTTTACTATAGGTGTAAGTTTGTTAGATTAATGGAGGAGCAGTGTCTTACGCCACTTGCTGCATAAAAATGCGGGGAAAATGGACCTTCTTAGCATTAGTCTGAAACCCATCTAGGGGAAGGAAAACTCCAAAATCTCACTTTTGACGTCCGTTGTTGCCCATGGAAAGGATTCCCGTCGAGGCTATTAACCCACGACAGGAATCGATGTTCGCGTTCGCGACAATTTGGTATCAGAGCAGGTACATTACTTCATGTGGCGTGGTAACGTGCTTGACTTATGGAAATGGCGCTCATAAGCGGGAGACACGTAAGGTAAATGTGAATGAAGGAGAGGGAGGCTTTTGCCGATCAGTGGGACACCTATGGCTCATAATAAAAAAAATTGCATTTCACGATTTTTCTCCAAACATGAAATGTGGTAAGTCAAATATAAAAATAAGTAAACAAGGCTTACAGTAAATTTCATTATCACAGCCTTCCTAACAGCCAAAACAATCGTTAACAGGAAACAGTAAATCCTTGCATTTCTCAGGAAACATAACGTATCTCACATATTGCCCATTAAAGGCCCGGTGAAACCATTCCCAATTAAGCAGATTGAACGGAGTTAACGACGCGGACATTAAACTCCGTTTAAATAGTGAATCGGACAGTTTACGGGCTCGGCTTTGAGATGCTCGTTTATTTTCGAGTAGGTAATCTCGTGATGGGATTCGATGGTTTCATGAGGCTTTTGTGATACCAATAAAAATTTCCTTTTATTACCACCTGTGTTTTTTTATTGTGAGCAGTCAAGATGTGCATAAGCACTATTAAAACTAGTCCTAACCAAACCTGTACTTTATTCTGATACGTTTCACATAGAAAGCTGTTCGGTTTTATGAGTATTTTCAGGATATTCTGTAACACTTTGTACCCATATATTACTCATAAGAATATTCCTAATTTAGATTACAGTAAGTTTTGATTATGACTTGATTTATGAGTGTACGCTTCTGGGTGATGGAAACAAAGTTAATTGCTGGGTGTTGCATGCTTTACTTGCACTAATAATAGTAAAGAAGGCCAACAAAACGGCGGTACTTTTTTAGTTTTACAGATAACACAAATCAACAGCAACACGGTGTATTTCCAACAAAAATCCCTAAGCACGAACCGGTCGCGCAACAACATTTTTCACTTGAAATTGTGGCGGTAAAACCTAGACCGCAAATCGGATCGTGATTCATGCAGTGTGGCTCCACAGTGGGTGTAATCTGTGCGCACACACATGCTGGTTCTCGCGCCGTGTCATGGCTGACGTCTGCGTGACAAATAATGTACCGCAGATGCCGCGACCTCCTCTTTTTATTTTTACCGTATCAGGAGATTTATCTTCTATGTAAAACCGCTTTAGAGAATATAAACGATCATATGCATTTTTATAAGTGTTGTTTTATCGTTCCAGCTCTGGAGAATCTATCAGTTATCAAAAACGGCAGGTACTTCTGCAATATTGCGTAGATTAATAAAACAACGAACACATTTCCACACTAAACAAGTAGCAATTTCCCTAGTAATAAACGGCAATACTTTCAAACTACAATTACAAGGCAGATAGAACAGGGGCCGTATTCTTCTATTTGTAAACCGTCTTAATAAATTGTGTTTCAATAGCGTGTCAGTTTCATATTTTGGCCGTTTTGTATTGAGACTCAAAAAGTCTACCATCACACTCGGGGAAATGTAGCAGATTTACCAATATTGGTTACATAGTAGTTTTCTTGTTATGAGCACTAGGAACAGGTTATTATGTTTATTGTGATGGTTAAATTACTATTTTGGATCTGAAATAACAATATCATGATCAGTTATCTTAGTTGTAGTAAAAATGGCTATGTGTTACATTGAGCTTTTTGATTTTCAAACTTTTTTTCAAACTTTTCAAAGTATGTAATAAAATAAGTAGTTATTTTCGGTCAACGAGAGTAGAGAAAAAATCAAATACTGCATTTTACCACTGATTTGAAAAGATGCTAGGTACTTAAAGTTTAGTTCCACTGTGTTACAACAACCTCTCATACTTATAGTGAGCCTCACCCAAACATCAGAATTGCATTCTGACCTATAATTTTCAGAGATGGCATGATGTAAGTATTCGCGTGTCCGGCAGCCATAGGAAAAAAGTTTATTTTTTATCATTAGTGTGGTAGCCCGATGCAATTTACTGCCCCTATTTTATGCTTTGATCCGTTTTGTGTGGTGGTAGCATTATTATTATATAACGTGGGGTGTTTCACATTGACACAAGGAATATTATTTTAGGATAAGTAAATAAATAATACTCGCAATTAAGTCCTATTGAACAGTTGGACTTAATTAGCCTGCCTACGTAATAATATTACGTGTCATCAAAACTCTATTCAATTAGTAGGTTCGTAGTTGACCATTGATCAGCAAGCTTATTAAAATTTATTTAATCGATTAATTTGCCCTAACGGCATAAGTTGATTACAGTTTGTTTGCTTTCATAAAATATCTTAAATATTTAATAAATATAAAACTGCTTCCACATACAAGTCCAAACTCCGACATTTGGTATTTTGTATGTAGGAGCACCTTATTGGGTACAAATTTTTCTAAATGTGTAGCGCTTATGATGCTAAATACACATACACATATCACGCATATAATCCCTTGCGGGGTAGGCGGCAACGGCCGCAAAACGGACATTTACACCACGTCTGACAAATATTTGAGGGTCATTTGGATTTTTCTTAACGCCATAGTGACAGGTTGTCAGCCAGTCACCTAAAATTGCAATACACACCCTCCCTTAGTCGTCTTTTACGACGCCCATGGGAAAGAAATGGGGTGATGCTATTCCAAGCCGGCATCACACGGCAAATTATGATGCTAAAGTATTATTATATGTATAATAAAAAAAATCATTCGTAAATTTCAAATATAATAATGTTTGTATTCTTTGTTTGCAGGTGTTTTCCAAAAAAAAATATCATTGGAATAATCCGTATCTTTATTATAGACATCCCCTAGCTGGGGCAGGTTGCTTCGCGACCGCCGAATATCTTTGGCCATTATTGTGAAAGCTGATATTATTGGGGCACAAATTGAATTGTCATACATTCCTCCTTTATCGCGTTTTAATGGTGCTCGCGCACGACTAGATAGTTCACCAATAATAATGTTTTGTTGTTGAATACCAAATTTTTGAAACACTTCCCGCGTTAGGTATGAAATTATTGAAAACTTGCAAAGTTTTCAAGCACGGGCAGAATTGGAAGAGGCGTCGCCACTAGTAATGCGAAAGTCGCAGGTTCAAATCCTGCCCGCGCTTGAAAATTTTGCAAGTTTTAAAAAAAAATATTTGTTGTTGTTACATATATTACCTACTAAGAAAGTTTTATTTTATTGGAAGCAATTTACAAGAAATATAATATATCTGTGTAATTTATACAGGGTAAATGGAAATTAGTTACATTCCCCGAAGGAAGGGGTAAGGAAGGCCATTCCCAACATTTTCATTCATAGGAAAAAAATGGACCTTTACTTTAAGATTATAATTAAAGGTAATTAGTTTTATGAAAACAGATGTAATGGTATATTTTTGTACCTTTTAGGTAAGCTGATTAAACAAAAGTAATTTATGTAAGTAGTTGTACGCGTTTCTCATAGTGATTTTTACAACAGAGAACCGAACATGCAACTTACAATGGTCTTCTTACATTTCTAATTTCGCAAAATCTAAGGTATAATAATATTATAAAAAATTACTTTCGACCCAAAGTTCTTAAGAAGAACATGTTGGAAATTACCTCCCTTCTAAACCTGTCCAATGAATGTATCGAAATACCTTTCACCCTGTATATTAAATACCGAACTCGTGCCAATAAAGCAAACTTTAGCACGCCTCTGGTATAATAACATTTCACATTGCCTAAAACTAAGCTTAAAAAAATAAATTATATATGTTTGTTAAGTAAATCTTTTACGTGAACCCATTTATAAAAAGGAAATAAGTAGAAGTTGTAGTTTGCTACGGCTGTGTCGTAGCAATTTGAAGCGATCCGAGTAGCTACAAAGAAGTAGTCGTATCTTATGAATCCCTCGTTCTACTTTGCCTTAAACTCATATTATAAAAAATACTTTCGGTCCAAAGTTGCATGGTGAAAATTACCTCCTTAAAACCTGTCCAGTGAATGCATCGAAATACCTTTCACTTACCGAACTCGTGCCAATAAAGAAAATCTTAGCACGCCTATTTCTCATTGTCTAAAACTAATATTTAGAAAAAAAAACTTATATGTTTGTTTAGTAAATTACTGGTGGTTGAAAAACTCTGACACCAGGGTTCATCGATTCGTTGGACGACTCGGTGTCCCACTCGAAAAAAAGAAGATGGTCGTAGTTTGCTACGGCTGTGTCGTAGCAACTTGAAGCGATCCGAGTAGCTATGAAGAACTAGTCGTATATTATCTTATGGATTCCTCATTCTACGCTGCCTTACACATTAAGTTTAGAACAAATACTATTACATTATACTTGGAGTCAGATTGATTGACCGAGTCAGAAAAACTACGCTGATTGTTTGAATGACCATGATTGATGTAGGTTAGTTAGTCATCAGTATACCTGAAGTGAAATTGGGCTGGAAATACCGGCAGAATACCCCCTCTAACGCGAAACAGGCATATGGTCGACTACTAAAACGGGGGAAAGACGACTTATACACCAACGTCAATGATTGAATGGAGGTGGAGACAGGAGAATGTAGAAAAATAGGCCATACTCAACATTTTCATTCATAGGAAAAAAATGGACCTTTACTTTAAGATTATAATTAAAGGTAATTAGTTTTATGAAAACAGATGTAATGGTATATTTTTGTACCTTTTAGGTAAGCTGATTAAACAAAAGTAATTTATGTAAGTAGTTGTACGCGTTTATCATAGTGATTTTTACAACAGAGTACCAAACATGCAACTTACAATGGTCTTCTTACATTTCTCAAAATCTAAGGTATAATAATGTTACGACTTAACTTTCGACCCAAAGTTCTTAAGAAGAACATGTTGGAAATTACCTCCCTTCTAAACCTGTCCAATGAATATGTCGAAATACCTTTCACCCTGTATATTAAATACCGAACTCGTGCCAATAAAGCAAACTTTAGCACGCCTCTGGTATAATAACATTTCACATTGCCTAAAACTAAACTTAAAAAAATAAATATTATATGTTTGTTAAGTAAATCTTTTACGTAAACCCATTTATAAAAAGGAAATAAGTAGAAGTTGTAGTTTGCTACGGCTGTGTCGTAGAAATTTGAAGCGATCCGAGTAGCTAGTCGTATCTTATGAATCCCTCGTTCTACTTTGCCTTAAACTAATATTATAAAAAATACTTTCGGTCCAAAGTTGCATGGTGAAAATTACCTCCTTTTAAAACCTGTCCAGTGAATGCATCGAAATACCTTTCACTTACCGAACTCGTGCCAATAAAGATAATCTTAGCACGCCTATTTCTCATTGTCTAAAACTAATATTTAGAAAAAAAAACTTATATGTTTGTTTAGTAAATTACTGGTGGTTGAAAAACTCTGACACCAGGGTTCATCGAGTCGGTGTCCCACTCGAAAAGAAGAAGATGTAAATTTTTTACGTATACCCATCTATAATAAGGACATAAGAAGAAGTCGTAGTTTGCTACGGCTGTGTCGTAGCAACTTGAAGCGATCCGAGTAGCTATGAAGAACTAGTCGTATATTATCTTATGGATTCCTCATTCTACGCTGCCTTACACATTAAGTTTAAAACAAATACTATTACATTATACTTGGAGTCAGATTGATTGACCGAGTCAGAAAAACTACGCTGATTGTTTGAATGACCATGATTGATGTAGGTTAGTTAGTCATCAGTATACCTGAAGTGAAATTGGGCTGGAAATACCGGCAGAATACCCCCTCTAACGCGAAACAGGCATATGGTCGACTACAAAAACGGGGGAAAGACGACTTATACACCAACGTCAAAGATTGAATGGAGGTGGAGACAGGAGAATGTAGAAAAATAGGCCATACTCGCCACGCTTGGCAAACGGATTGCGAGTGCAGTGCAAAATATTGTTTTCACAGGGTTGGCTGCTGCCCATTCCCTGGATGAATTCATATCTTAGTCTCTTATAAAGACACCTTTGGATTGTATTGGGGTTATGCCATCCTAATCTGGCATCACACAGCAGCATAGTATAATATAGATTTAATGACTCAAAATACTTACGGGGTTCTTATAGCGATACACAATTTTGGTGAATTGCCCGATATCCCGGGACATTTGCATGGACAATTTTCACGGAATATGTTTTGCTTGTATGGACTCTTCATTTCTTGGGAACGCATTTCTGCATACCCTCTTCCTACGATTCTGACGATCAGTACCGGAACTCACTCGAAAGTCACGACAGGACAGTCAGATGAAATCACATTATCTAATAAATTAATATTTTCTGAAACTGCCTTACGCTAAGGTAAGGCTTTTATTATTGCAAACTTCGTGCAAGACTTTTACAACAAAATCATTACATAGTTAAGTAAAGTCGCTTACCGTGTCTGTTACTATGTATCCTTACGAATTTTGATGTGGTTTTTGAATAATTTTTTTTCAAAAATGATTAAGTGATTCAAGAGAAAGGTTTATAATATGAAAAAAAAACACATTTCCACGTGAAAACGGGTAGCAGCAGAAGGAACCGTGGGCGGGCCGCTAGTTATTATACAGGGTGTAAGGGACAGCCCTCTGAATACCTATAGTGTGCATTCAGACTTTGAAACTGAACAACAACTCAGGAAACACCAATTTTTTTTTTACTTCCCATAGTAATTGCAGTTAGCTGATATTGATTTTGTATGGGATGTAATATTTTTTATCTATCCTGACATATGTTCCAAGGGGAAAGTTGTTCAGTTTCATAGTCTGCATGCATCCTATCGGTATCGCAGGGCTGTCCCTTACACCCGGTATATATGTACGTATGTACAATTTTCAACCAAGCAAATATTAAATGATTGATAGAACCAGTTTAAACTCGTAGAATAAAAACATACTTACATTAAAATTGCTAAATGTAGAAAACAATCGCCGACTTTCGGCGACTTGTATTTGGAACATCTTTAGTCTACTTATCTAGATCTAGACTAACTACTTCAATAATGTTTTGATCTCACTACATTATAAATATGATCTACGTTCTAAGAGCATTTTGAAAGCTCTTTGACATTTACATAACTTGTCGGTCCTGACATTTTAGTTCGATACGGCGGGCATTATTTGAGAGCATAACCTATAAAAAATTTAAAGTCGTAAATTTTTTGTACGATTGCGTAATGCGTGCCTGTAAACCACAAATTACATTTTGGGTCATTTTTAACGCCCTCGTAAATTTTCGATTCAATGTATGGTAGCTCATTTTTATTAAATTAAGTTTATAAGTGTCCATAATTAATTAAACATTATAAAATGTACCAGAACTGTCAATGTGATAGTTAATACAGTGTACAAACCTAGTTTGAGTCGTTTTCATCCGCTTCAAAGGAAAGCATGTTAGCAAATACAATAAAATAAAATGACACAAAATAATACATTGAGTTCGGCCAATGGTCCCACAACTATAAGCGAAAAATAAAACGACTTTAATATTTTTGAAACATGAAAAGCTACATGGCTATGTACTACATAGCATAGTCTAATAAAAACTACACTCACCGGCTTTCTGGTTTGCACCTAAAGGCGAGTATAGCCGTCCACGATCTCAACAGTGGCGCCACTTTAAAAAAAATATCTTTATACAAACTATCTATCAGAAAATCCGTTTTTATTATTATCCTTATGTAAAATAAAAACCTGCAAACTTAATGAAATATTCACTGTAATTAAAGTTATGGCAATTAATACCATAAGTTGCCGATTTTAGACACTTTTTCCATAACTTTAATTCCAGCGATAATTTGATTGAGTTCACAGGGTCAAATTATGTTTAAGCATAATACTAAAAACTTGGGCAACGAATATTCTGATAGATAGTTTGTCAGTGAATGTGATTGTTTGTAAATATATTTTTTATTAAAGTGGCGCCACTGACAAGGTCGTTGACGGCTACACTAGCCTTAATTAAAAGACGGCAACGAATTTAGATGAAATTTTGTACGGGGATAACTGAATGTCTTAGTCAACATCTAAAATAACTTTACTTTTTCGTCTGTAGTACATGACTTGGAAGCCTGGCTAAACTATACGACATACGAAAATGGCTCTTTGGCAAAAGTTGTTTAGCATGATAGGCCACTTCAGCTGGTACATAGACATTAAAAATGTTATTATGAAAAGTTAGACGGGGTTTAATTTTGACAGCGTTAAAGTGCATAGAAATATATTTTAAGAATTGCCTAAGAGCGCTTTTAACATTTTTGTAATAACACGGCGAGAGTTTGGAGTAACTTATATGGAACACTAATAGACTAAAAGAGATACGAAAAGAGATTTATTGCAAAATTGTTTAGCATGTCATGCCAATTTTCCTCGCATACAAACATTGAGGGTTTGAAGTACCTAATGTAGAACAGCAAAAACACGGCATGACTATAATAAAAAGAGACACAAGAAAGGCTCAAGAACAAAAAACATCATTATATTTTAGCAGGATGAATTGATTCTGCTGGTACGTAAACTTCAAGAGACTGAAGTACCCGATGTGGAACACCAGGAGCTTAGCTAAACCTAACAGTATCTTGTTGTTGTAAATGGCTCCACAGCAAAAAAAATCGCAATAAGTTGCGTCTGTTGGTACAATGGAATCGAAGATATTGATGACGAACTCAGAGTAGCCTGCTAAATAGCAGAAAATGATTCTCTTTCTGTTGATTAGGTCGATAAACCACTCAATCTATTATGTAGTATTTTACTTCTAGTGTAAGTAACTGATACAAAAAAAATAAGAGTTCTTGGCAATTAAGTACCTGTTTATTTTATACCTGTACAAAATTCAAATACACTCGCTAAAATGAAAAACATTAATATTAAGTTAAACGAAACAAAAACCGATTTAGAATACAACATCTATAATTATCATTCAGAATAAGCATGAAATGAATAAAAACCCTATGCTTTCAAGAATATTGCAGGGTAACTTGTTATTCTCAAGAGGACTGCCAGGTCAAACATCGTCGCAGTGAGCGATATTCAGATTTTATTGATATTTTTCCAATCAGATTCTTTGTTTGTATGTTTATTGGTAGATCTTGGAAAAATAAAGTGTAGGTAGAGTAAGTAAGCAACCAGTTATTAGGGGGTTGTTCAGAATATAGTTATATCACCGAGTCCTTGAATTTAGGAATAACCATTAGTATACGTACGATTGTTACGGTAAGTATAAGTAATATTTTTCAATTAAAAAAACATTTAACATAAATAGCAACAACAGTCTTCTGCTGGACTTGGGCCACCCTCTATTCGGGAATACTCCCGAATAGAGGGTGGTATGGCAATACTGCCATACCACATTTGGCCGGCGGATTGGCGAGCGCAGGGCAAGATCTTGCATTCACAGGCAACGCTGCTGCCCGTTCACTGGTAATTATTACCCATCCCTTAGACGCTTTTGACATCACGCCCTAGTAGAATTGGGGTGATGCTATTCTAAGCCGGCACCACTAAGCAAAATAAACATTTATTTAAATACAAATAAAAACTTAATGTAATTTTTATTGAATGCAATTTATAAATCTCGATTTATTTTAGTGTGATCAAATTGAAATGGTCATTACTCGACTGCCTCAATAGAAGGGTCATTATTTTGATTCTTTTAATGGGCAACTCAAGCCGCGGTTGATGAAGTTGTTATAGGTTTTATAAATAAGTACAAATTATTGCGCCTAGTGAAAAAACCGCTACCACTTCCGCCTTTTTCTGCCACTACTCTTGCTGACACCATGCCCATGGCCTTAGCACTTCCGTTTCAATAAGCATATCGGTCCCAAACTTCTCAATATTTCACAGGCGAAGAAACTTTGCTCAGATTTACCTGCATTAAGTGATTAGTCCCATTTGTGAACAGCACAGCTTGACTGAATGGAAATAGGAACTTCATTGTTATTCCAAGTTTCGTTAGTGCATTTGATTAATTCTGAATAATTTAGTTTTATGTTGGTTTCAGAACGCTCAGTCGTTAGAGCAGACGTGCAGGATAGAGATGCATCGAGACATATAACGAATAATTCATGCATTTACTTGAAATCGAGATTTTAATTTAAATGCGAATAATTTTTGTGTAGAGCAAACAAATTGAAATTATCTAGAACCATGTAACATCAAAACAAACAAAGACATAAAGCGCCATTATAAGAGCACGGGCTCAAATGATCACACCCCATCGAGACGGCAATAAAGTATGATGGTTTCTTAAATCGTCATTAGTCACTGTACTGCTCTTTGTCAGTTTGTTTGTGCACGTTCGCTGAGCGCGCTAAGCCGTGGCAGCTTGGGTAAGTCCACTTTGGTCTATTTGAAAAAAAAACGTTCGTGTGCGTCTATTCCATCATCAGGTTTGAAAATCGGGAATAGATTATGAGGTGCTACATTTAAATAGTTATGTTGTTGTAAGTAAGTAGAATAGAAACAAGGAAGGTGATTTTTTTTTATAAAATTTTCCTTACTCATGCCTATTTTTTTATGGAAAAGTTTGGCAAATCGCATACGCACAGCACGTTATTGCGGTTTGCGACAACCACTTTACAGACGCCAACCTGTGATGGTCGAAATTTGATGTAGTGCCGTGCGCCATGATGTCCGGTTTATGAGTGAAATTTCGTACACAATTCGTCAAAAACCGGATCCGGCAAGACATTGTGACATCTCGTTTTTTAAGAACTTTTATTTTTTTTATCATTAGTTCATTACTAATACTAAATTATTTTTATTGTTTTAAGAAGCTATCTGAAGATTTTTAATTTGTAATATTATGGCAAAGTTTAACTTAAGTACGTAATAAATAGGTGTTCATTTAAAAATAATACTTAAATTTACATTATTTTACATCGAAAATGAAAATGAAAAATGAAATAACTTTATTCAATGTAGGATAGCATTATCACTTATTGACGTCATGCATGATCGGTCATTGTAAAGAAAAGAAATTTGCATAACGCAATTTTCTTCTTTTTATAACAATTTTGTATTGTCCTAATAGAAAACCGGCTCAAATATAACTTTCCCGGGTTGGGACGTCAGCGGAGCTGGGAGGCGCTTGATCAGCTCCAGTTGGTGGTAACTTTTTATCCAATAAAATAAACATAACATTCGAAAAAGAAGACTTACTACTTATTTCGCCGCAGAAATGGTGGAATGTAAAATTATAGAGCAGCGTGGAAGAAAGTAAATACCCACTTCCTATATGGCTGTGGGTGTCCCCACAATCTTCATATTTTGTCTACCCACAGTTGTCTATTAATCTAGCTTGTGGGTATCCTCTTAATAATGATAAACAGAACACCCTCAACTGACTATTATATTAGGTTCACATTTGTATAAATAGCGGTGAGAACTTGAATAAACTGGCATTCGACTGCCCAAGCCCGAACCAAACCCTTCTATCATTTCGCCTCCTCACTCGTGGTACGCAACTAGTGTCTCCACTTCCTCGACATACATCCGTGGTACACAACTAGTGTTTCCACTTCCTCAACACCCACTCGTGGTTCGCAACTAGCGTTTCCACTCCTTCAACCCTCTCTCGTGGTTCGCAACCAGCGTCCCACATTGGTGACCCCGTCTTAGCAAGAAACCGTTGCATTCGCCGCAATTCAACATAGTAATTTCTCAAAAACAATCATGGTAAACAACGACGAAGAAGCTCCCAAAGCACAGGAGGAGCAGCAAAGACAGGAAGAGCTAAAAAAACAAGAGGAGCAGCAAACTCGCCATGAATGCGTCAGTGGCGTTTCTATTCAGTCGAGGATTATTCCCTTCTGGCGCGAGTTTCCAACTGGATGGTTCGCTCAGTTTGAGGCGGTAATTGACCCCCAGAAAAAGAGCGATGACCAGAAATACGCTTTATTGCTTCAACAGCTCAAAGAAGAAGATTTAAGGCATTTGACGGACATTTTGAAGAATCCACCACCCGGTAATAAATACAAGGCTGTCAAGGAGCGTCTGATAGCGTCGTACGAGCAGTCAGATGTTCAGAATTTTGAGAAGTTAATAGGAGAACAGGAGTTAGGCGATCAAAAGCCGACTCAGTTACTTCGTCGTCTGCGTGATCTTGGTGCTGGTATATTAACTGAGGATGGCTTAAAAATACATTGGATGAAACAACTACCAGTGCACATGAGAACTGTATTGGCAATAAGCACTGAGGTACACTTAGATAAACTGGCGTTGATGGCAGATAAAATGTTAGAGTATACGGCGGTGACATCTATCGCGCCATTGTCTATCGACCAGCAGCAGAGTGATCAGCTTAGCAGACAGATCTCCGAGTTAACAACCAAAGTGGACGAATTATACAACAAGCAATCGCGGGAATCACACCCTCGACTCGGCTCCAGCAGTTGGTCGCGTGATCGCTCTCGCTCTCGCAGTCAAAATCGACGAGATAGCTCCGTAAACAAAATCATGGAACAGAAGGGGCTTTGCTGGTATCATGCCACCTTTGCTAAGAGAGCATACAAATGTTCCCCTCCGTGCTCATGGAAACCCGCTTGGAGGTCGGGAAACTAGTCTCGGACCCGATTGCAGCGGAAATCGGTGTCAAGAGGAATCGCCGCTTATTAATTTTGGATAAAAAAACCGGGGAGCGTTATTTAATTGATACTGGCGCTGAAGTGTCGGTTTTGGCAGCAAAAGGCAGAAGAGCCGGTATCAGTAGTCACGAATATAGGCTTTATGCAGCAAATAATACACCAATCAGGACTTATGGGGAGAAAAATATGGCCCTCGACTTAGGCTTAAGACGCCAATTCACATGGACATTTGTTCTAGCAGACGTTAAGATTTCAATAATTGGCGCAGATTTTCTGGATCATTTCAAATTATTGGTTGATATTCACAATAAAAGATTAATTGACTTGAAAACGGAACTAGCAGTAAAAGCAATTTCCGTTAGATCAGTTCGAGGATCCATTCACATGTTGAACTCAGATCATGTGTACTTCGACATCTTGAAGGACTTCCCGAACGTAATCAGGCCATCATCGCTGAAGGAGCCCTCCAAGCATAGTGTAAGACATCACATTGAGACTACAGGACCGCCGTTATATGCAAAAGCACGACCTCTTCCACCTGACAAATACAAAGCGGCTCAAGATGAATTTGCTAAAATGATGGAATTAGGAATCTGTCAACCTTCGAAGAGCCCTTGGGCAAGCCCCCTTCACGTTGTTAAGAAAAAAGATGGCACCTTACGTGTTTGTGGTGACTATCGTCGACTCAACGCAGTAACGTTGCCTGATAGATATCCGATTCCGCGTATCCAAGACTTTACTTACAAATTGAATGGCATGAAGTGGTTTACTAAGCTCGATTTGAAGAGTGCATACTATTGGATACCAATGGCAGATGCCGAAAAAACCGCGATTATAACGCCTTTTGGGCTGTTTGAGTTTCGATGCATGCCTTTCGTCCTTCGGAATGCAAGTCAAACTTTTCAGCGATTCATGCACGAGGTACTGAGAGGATTGGAAGGAGTATTCGTTTATGTTGACGATATCCTTTTGTTCACGAAAGACGAAGAATCACACAAGAACGTTCTAAAACAAGTTCTTAGTCGACTAGATGAATACGGTGTGGCACTAAACGTCGATAAGTGCGAATTTGCAAAGAACGAAATCGAATTTTTGGGCTACAGAGTTACAGACCAAGGAATTTCGCCCACTGCTGAACGCACAGAAGTCATATTGAATTTCAAAAAACCACAAAACGTGCAAGAGTTGAGGCGTTTCCTGGGGATGCTAAACTTTTACCGCACTTGCTTACCAAATCAAGCTCATTTGCAGCAACAACTTAATAAGTATCTGCATAATGCCAAAAAGAATGATAAGACAATCATTGAATGGTCTCCAGAGGCTGAAGAAGCATTTGAAGAGTGCCGCCAAAGCATTTTAAATGCAACAACCTTGTCTCATCCCATACACAATGCAGTTTTGGGCATCATGTCCGACGCTTCTGACACCTGCCTTGGGGCCGTTTTACAACAGAAACTCAACAATGAGTGGAGGCCATTAGCTTTTTTCTCGAAAGCCTTGAGTGAGACTCAAAAGCGTTATAGCACATATGATCGCGAACTATTAGCAATATATGCTGCTACTAAACATTTCCGTCGTTTGATTGAGGGCAACGATGATGTTACAGTTTACACGGACCATAAACCTCTCACTCATGCACTGACCAAGGCCTCCAGTGACAGTGATACTCCACGTCGAGAAAGGCAACTGGGTTTCATAAGCCAATTTTGCTCAAGAATTGAATACCTGCAAGGCCCAAAAAATGCAGTAGCGGATTGGTTATCGAGAATTGAGGAGATAAGCTGTCCGTCTTCTATCGAGTTTAAGCAACTAGCTATCGATCAGGATCAGGATGAAGAGCTTAAGCGATTGAGATTGAAACCCAACCTGAAATTTGTATCAGTAACAATAGACAACACACCAGTCACATGTGAAATTTCGACACGAAAGCCACGACCCTACTTACCATTATCATATCGGCCCGTAGTATTCAAAGCTCAGCATGATATCTGTCACGCGGGGATACGAACAACTAGAAAGCAAATAACAGCAAAATATTTTTGGCCAGGAATGAACAAGGACATCGGCCAATGGGCCAAAACTTGCACCGCCTGTCAAAGGTCTAAAGTCCAGCGGCACACAGTGACACCCATTGGGGAGTTTCCCGAGTCAAGCCGATTCGAACACGTTCATATTGATATAATAGGACCCATGGTGCCTTCCAGGGAACAAAAGTATTGTGTCACGATGATTGATCGAGTAACGAAGTGGCCGGAAGCCGTGCCGGTGAGAGATATTACAGCGGAGACAGTGGCTCGCGTCTTTTACGAACATTGGATAGTGCGATTCGGTTGCCCGATCCGCATAACGAGTGACCAGGGGAGGCAATTTGAAGCTAGTTTGTTTCAGAGCTTGCTTAAAAAATTTGGAATTCAGCGAATACGTACCACGCCGTATCATCCTCAGGCTAACGGTCAAGTAGAACGGCTTCATCGAACTTTGAAAGCGGCTCTAATGGCCAGAGGGGCCAGAAGCAATTGGTCAGAAGAGTTGCCAACTGTATTATTGGGTCTCCGTTCAACCTTGCGTAAAGAAAATAATCTCAGTCCGAGCCTATTAACCTATGGAGCACAGCTTCGCCTACCGTCTGACTTTTTCGTACCTACAACGTCGACTTACGATGACGCAGAGTTGGTGAAGAGGCTAGTAAATACAATGAGGTCTTTGGCCCCCGTTCCAAAGCGCATTTCAGAAGATAAGATATTCATCCACAAAGATTTGGCAACAAGTACACATGTGTTCATACGCAATGACATGGTGCGTCCTTCGCTAACACCCCCGTACGAAGGTCCGTTCAAAGTCCTGCAAAGATCGGATAAGTTTTATAAAATACAGATGCCAAATCGAACGGCTGTCGTTTCTTTGGACAGACTCAAACCTGCTTATATACTAAGTACCGAGGAATCCTGCGAGTCAAACAAGAATAATGAGGTGCGAAACTCCAATTACGTAACGAGCTCTGGTCGCATATCAAGACCAACGGTCCGGTTCAGACTAAGTAACTAAAAAGGCTGCCTATGCTTTTAAGTTATTTTAGAATACCCTCACGTGAAAATACATGCTGATAATGCAACTAATTAATTCAAGCAAGCAAATACCTACCTACTGTGCGCAAACAACATGCAGTTAAGCTGTAAACATGCAAATTACGACTGCTCAAACATGCACTAGTCGTATGAGAAATAAAACGGCAGGGTTTGATCTTTATTAGAAATAAAACAACAAAATATATTTATTGACGTTCGTCATAATCGTTGAAACTTATTGAGACGTATGAGATAGCCATTGAAACTCATGGAACATGCATGCTTATAATAGCAAAGCACATGGTACAAGCGGAGTCGAAGCATTCATCGGTTGTCCAACTGCCAACCCCGGAGCGTCGTTGGAATCAAGCGGTCAACAGCGGCTCGGCGAGCAGCGGCAGGGCGCGGCGCGGAGATGACGCGTCGGCGCACGAAGGCGGGAACGTCCATTGCGAGAGCTGGCCGGCGACGAAATGGGCGAGCCACTGCGCTCGACCGGTTTTATAAGCGCGCACAGGCGGCGGCGGCGCGCGGCGGCTGCTTCTCCACTACAAGTTATCGACTTCGCGCAACATTACGCGAAACTTACGCTCATGTGTTATAGTATTGTAAATATTAACTTTGTTTTGGTTATTCTCTTTTTGCTATAATTTTGTATAACTTTTTCATATTTTTAAATAATTTTTGGGGAGCATTTTATTTGAGGGGGAGTACTGTGGGTGTCCCCACAATCTTCATATTTTGTCTACCCACAGTTGTCTATTAATCTAGCTTGTGGGTATCCTCTTAATAATGATAAACAGAACACCCTCAACTGACTATTATATTAGGTTCACATTTGTATAAATAGCGGTGAGAACTTGAATAAACTGGCATTCGACTGCCCAAGCCCGAACCAAACCCTTCTATCATTTCGCCTCCTCACTCGTGGTACGCAACTAGTGTCTCCACTTCCTCGACATACATCCGTGGTACACAACTAGTGTTTCCACTTCCTCAACACCCACTCGTGGTTCGCAACTAGCGTTTCCACTCCTTCAACCCTCTCTCGTGGTTCGCAACCAGCGTCCCACATGGCTAATGATTCTCGTAGGAGTGAATAATTTTGCTTGCGTTCACTCCTACGAAATAATGTGAGATGATTAATAGTAAAAATACTTATGACAAGAAATTTAAACAGTTGTTAAATACTAAAGGCATGTTTTTCCTAATTAAACAAAAAAAACATTGCTTTCCATTGGAGGCGGAAAACATATCCCTATATCGATCTTTATATATGTATGGAATAAACAGCCCTAAAAAATTGGCTTATGTTTGATGTTCAAGTATAATTTTGGTGCAAATAGAATAAAATTATTTTTACAAATACCAGAAACTTATCATTATTGTATATCAATACAGGTATTATTTTTCCGCTTCTGCGTTATTTAATACTATCAGTATGTAAAATATGCACCCGATATTAAATTCATATGAAACGGTAAAAGCATGTCCTGTGTAAAATTTGTATGCAGCCAAATTATTGTCATCATAAACTCAACTCGAAACCACTTTGGAAATTACGACTTGTTTACAGGCTTTGAAAATACGCATATTTACGATGGGAATGTTTTTACTTCTATTGCTTTGGTCTGATACTAATGACAGTATTAGATAATCGGGTAGGTATCTTTTTTTTTTTTTTTTTATTAATGGTATTGGTTTGCTCTTGACTCTAGTCTAGGTCATAGGACAGAGACAGAGTCTAAGATGAAGCTATCTAATACCTATTGAAAGTTGTAGATTAGGTATAGTCTAGATGAACTGTGTACCTATCGTCTTCGGTACTTCGGCACTCATCGCTTTAGCTTAAATGCCTTCGAAGCAAAAATATTATAGTGAATGCATTTTTAGATAAGAACATATAAAATAAAATTATAGAATGGGTATAGAAAGTGTGTTTACAATGCTGATCGTATAACTAAAAAAGTTTTATGCACTGTAATTTATTGTAATTCTTTCACGAAATATAAAGATAGGTTAAAGCTCATTATAGCTCTTATGTGGTTATTCTTATTATATTCGAATAAAAAAACAAGGTTTTCTCAAGAGTATATTTTAAATCAAAAACATTGTCATTTTAATGTGCACTCAATCCATTACCTCCAATCTTCAAAGTGAAACTTTAGCAAGGATAATTTATTGTTTAAAATGCTATTCTCGTAAAATTTGACGATTAATTCAATATATTCTAACTTTATTTTGTGTCATACCAAAATTATGTGAAATAAATAATTATGTAAACAATAATATACACAGTAGGACGTGTATATTATGAAGCAAAGAGTGCAACACTGGATTTAAGATAATAATCTCAAATAATTTTGTAAACAAGTATTCAATATAAGTGAGTGAAATTAATTAAGACGATAACATAAGTGGTACATAAACTTATTACGTGCAAGGGTAAGGCTAAATTGACCGGAATCATTCGGCACATTCTATATTTGAATGTTCTTACTTCCGTGAAGCGAAGAAACATCTCTATATCCGCCTTCTTATCTTCGTCTGAAAATCATTCAATTATATTCGATTAGATCAAATAACATAGTATTCGAAAAACTTGCATTTACTTAAATATTTGTAGCTTTGATTTCTATGTTATGAGAATAGTAAACAAGAGGAATCCCCAGAGGTATTTCTAGAATTTCACAGTGTAGTAATAGTAGTAATTTGCTCAATTTTATAATTAATTCGTAACTACCTCGTATTGTAAGCAATCGTTTTTTTTACCTATCTCATCAATGAGCTTGTTCATCAAAAATCGTTGAATGTTTTCCACTTCCACTGAGTAGAGCTCCATAACCAGGCAAGGCAAAAAGAGAAACACGACCACCTGCGTCAGATGTCCAATTGCAAACCACAAAGTCACATTGTCACTCTGAAAACAAATATAAATTACATAATTAAAAGTATACATGTCAAAGAAAAAAAAATTACTTCTTCTTCTTCTTTTAATTTATGGCTTATGCAGACAAGGAATTCAGCCAGTGTCACGTGGAATGAGCTAATCACGTCATAAAAATTGACTTAATAACTATGGTTATCGGTAGACTGCCGTGACACAGGCAAGCCTAGTGCGGAGTCGGAGTGACAGAAAAGCTTCGACACCAGGGTTCATCGGGTCGTTGGACTCGGTATCCCACACGAAAAAAAAGAAGAACTGTTGTCTCATCATAACTACTTTTGGCAAGTAAACTTTATCATTTTTGTATTCGTTTTATTATTTTACTTTAATGTAACGCTGCAATGTGGTTATAAATAAAATATTTATTAATTAAAAATAATAAAACTTACGTGATCTTCTAATACCAGTAGTATTTCATATACATTAACAATCAGCTTTGGGAGGCTGCAGCACAAGCTGACAAACATCTGTAAACAAAAATGTAGCAATCTATTACGAGTTACAGACATTTACTACGACGAGACCACACATAAAAAAAACAACAACAAAATCTTTGTATGAAATTCAACATACTTGTTTATGACATATATTTTATATAGACTATATCTATAACATTATTGTTTATTAAAATTACTCTAGATACCACAGTGAAGTTCGGTTTATGAAATACATTAATTATTTTGTGTTGAAAAGAGGCAATTATTCATCTTGTGTGTGATTTCGAAAGAACAGACGACCCGGTGCACTCTGGTGTCAGAGATGTAGGTACTGAAACTGAATTACTTAGGCTAAGTCTTACCGTTGTAGGTATAACTCACCGATGTTAAGAGTTCATGCGTAATTAATTCCAAGGTTTCAGCAATTTTCTTATATATCTTGAGTAAAAACCTCAGTTTCTTTTCCTTCAAAGATTTTTGATTGGCAATATAAAAATAATAATTGGACTCGGGAATTTCTTCTAACCTAATTTTCAGCATATTTAACCGATACTTTATTACATCTAAAATTACATACCTCCATACTCGAATTAGATCTAAAGCAAAAAGGCAGAATATACTGATAGCAAACATAATAAAATTATTGTAACATATATGATATTTACAATAAGACCACACATTGACAATACGCACAGACCATACTGCAACTGTAAAAATGTGTGTTTTAAGTTTTGTAACGTAATAATTTTTATGATTTATTCTGAGACACATGTCAATATACGATAAATTTTCAAAAAACGATTTAATTTTATTCCGTGATACAAGAATGATAATTACAGAGCTCACATATTCTAAGACAGACCAAAATTTTGAAACCATATCGGTTTCACAACACGCGTACGTAGAAAATATTGCAACAGCCACCAAAAACAAGCAATACAACTGAATACAAGCTGAAGAAACTCGTCCAGCTTTGAAGAACATGTAATTAAATCCACATAATAGTAAGGTAACTAAAGTCGGCTTCAAGTGACTTAGCATATTGTTATTGAGTTTTTTAATATGTGGTTCAAATGTTGGTTTTGAAACCATCGCCGGTTCTTATTGGTATATGATTAGAGAGACCGCAACGTGAACCAGACCACTGAACGGTTGGTAACTGAATGTCAATAACAATGTTCTGGGCTCTGGTAGTAATACCTAATAAAGGCAGTGAAGACCTTTCATAAATGCCGTGCCATATTCATGCAATTTATTAAAAATAATATACATTTATACTGTCATACAGGGAAGTGTAAGAGTAAAAAACATAACATTAAACTCAATTGTTGTCATTTCGTAGAAAAATAAAAATATTTTATGACGGTGGTTTTGGCCTGCAGATAAGTCAGTAGCGTAATTTTAGATTGACGGTATATGACATCAAATATGAATATGAAGTATATGTCATTAAATGTCATTATTAATGAAAGAAATATCGTTTATGATCCCCGGCCTACATGAAATTAAAATATTTAAAATTACTTTGGTACAACATCGAATAAATTGACATTAACGGAAAGCTACCAAAACAGTCAAAGCTTTGTGAATTCTCATCGAAAATAAATCCATTGACCGCCATGTTTACAATGCCTTTGAAAAGCAGTCCAACAAAACCACATAAAGCCAAAATGCCATGACAGTCTTATCAAAAACATTCTGTATGAAATACATTGTTTACTGCGATGGCTATGATAAAATACATTATGTATGTCACATTGATGCTAAAATGTGTATTTCATTTATACTTAAATATTTAATGCTATTCGGCAGCCGCATCTGTCATTTCACCATAGTGTAGGATTCGTCTATTATACAACAGACTTTAAAGTAGTATGTTGGTATTTTTATATAAGTATATGTGTATCTTGGGCAAGTAAACATATATTAAAAAAAACTATGGCCTACTAAATATTATACATTTTATCCTACATTATAAGCATATATACTTATACAATTAATTGAATATGAGAACAGTTTTTTTTTAATATAAACCGAGATCAAACGTCGCATCCGTCAGCGCACCGTCGAAAAATTTGGAAAGGAATAAGATGGGAATTCGCAATTTGCGAAAAAAACGGCTATATCCAATTAGAATATATAGGTACGCACATAAGCTATGTAGCGTTGTATTGAAGGAAAATATCTTAATAATACGGGAATGCGTAAACGGCTTTTTACTCCCTGTCAACAATTTTACAAAAAACTAATTATCATATTTACTCCTAAAACCTGGATACAAGTTTGATTTTAAGTGCCTAATATTGTATTCAGTTTCTGCGGCATTTAACCTTTAATAGGTTTAACAGTATGTTGTGCATCTATACAGATACCACTAGGCAGTATTTATCTATTGTAATTATTTTGTAACATGTAACATGTAATGGGGTAATCGTTTATCTTGCTTTGCCATACCTAATTATCTATAAATTTTATAAAGTTCATAACAAGACATGAAAAGAACTAATACCCATTTTTTTGCCATATCCGAAACTTCGTACCCTAGTAGTTCACAATTTTCTACCCCTCTTTGCAATTGTCGTTAAGTTGAATGATTGAGAACTTACGCTTTCGACATCATTGCTTTCAATTTGTCTGAACTAAGGGTGTCCCAATATACTTATTTTGAGGCCTCTTGAACCTTTTCTATTAAAATGTTGTCTAGCGTTTTCTAAGTTTTTTCAAATCCTAATATCACATCTAAATAAATAAAATATATTCTATAAATTCATCCAACCAAACATCTTTCCATAGGCTATCAAAATTACATTGATATGCTCATTTTATATTGTAAAACAAACAGATTCAGTTTACCATCACTAGATATAAATGTATACCCATTTACTCAATATGTAAAGTACTTAAAGAAACATCCTATAAATCGTAATGCGTTTAAAAAACAGTCGCAGGTCGTAGTGATCAGTCAAGCATGAAGCCGTACGACAGTAGTAAATAATAATGTTTTTGATTTCTGTCCGTAGGCATTATTTAGAAATGAATTGGTTTAATCAATTAACGGAGAAATGCACTAAAAGACAAAAAATTATCATTTGCTCAAAATGCTTTTAAAGGTATCTCAATACAAGTATCAATATCGATAAATAGTATTTTTTGCAGTCGGAAACAGTAACTTAAAACAGTACAATAAATAGATGAAAGAAAAATAATTTTCATTTAAAAAATATTATGATTTAATTACGAGTGTATCGATATACCTACAAATTCAAGTTGGTAACGCTTTTAGGGTATATCTCACTTTTAGCTTAATGCTTACTTGATACGCTTGAGACGGCCGAGAAGTCAAACCAAACTCCTCGACTTCAGCAAGGGGATTACCCGCTTGCTGCCACAAAAGGTAGATTATTTCTTTTTATTTTTTGTTTGTAATTCAATGCTTTGTGCATGGTGGAAGTTTTAAGTCCTTTGTGCAGTTCGCTGCCATTCTACCAATGACCGGCAAAAACTATCGCCGTTTTGCTGCTGTGGTGTGTGAAGCTGCCTATTGGTTTGGAGATGGTATTATATTCTCTTCAACTAACATACTCCCCCCACTACAATTTCATTTCATTTGTGGCCCGCGCTTTTCCATGGGAATGAAATAGTTTTTCGCAACAAAAGTAGTCTATGATACTTTCCTTCTTTTCGGCTATCTATCTCTAGATGATTTGGTTATGTGGGCGCAAAAGGTTTGAAATCTTGCAAGGTTACTTTGCGTTTTTATGTACTTATGAAATTAATGCTACGCACTGCGAGTGATAATAACTAACAATTTACTGTATATTTAATCATTGCCACATCAAACTTGCCGCCTCACTGCTAGTAATCCGCCTCTTCGTTCTCAAGTAGAAAATTGTTCCAACCAACTTTCTTTGTCCGCTGACCACTTGGTGGAGTTTTTTACTATTAAATTCAGTGACTAGAAGAGTTCCATAAAGCGAGGTACGTGGTATTACGGCAGTAATTTTGTGCTCTTCACGGATCGGTTGGCAAAAACGTGAATATCTCTTTAGCCGGTTCAAGTAGGGATTGTCTGAAGTAGACAGCGTTTTTGTTTATGAAATTGTAGAAAATAATACTTAGTACTTCTGTTGGGGATCTAGGATTTTATTTTACCGGTGTGGCACTTTAGTTCTACTCTAATTTGATTTTCGTATGTTTGTAAAAATAAATAATAATAATGTACATAAAATAAATATACCTCTATATTACTAACAGATTATTAACAGACTTTTTGCAAATAATAGCAGCAAAATCACACTATGTTCAACTAAATCCTTATCGAATGTTGTAGATTTTATTTACAAGGAATCTATTAGTGTAAGGAAATAATGGCAACAATATCATTTTGGCGAAAAAGAATGTCCAATTATTTTAGCTGGTTTCCATGGAGGTACAATTAGAGGCAGACGGACGCTCACATAATGCTGGCTATTATCCTCTCTAGGGCACTCTTGTCTGGTTTATCTGGCCAGTGCTGCTCTTGAATACCTTTTGTATTCAGTTCATACGCAATTAGTGGACTTCACCTCCCTTACTTGTCGACACGGGTCAAAACATCAGATATATTTGTAGTCAGTTGGGGAAAGGGAAGTGTATGTTGGAGTGGAGACAACGTGCCAAAGTGCATTTTCAATAATGCTTTATAAAGTCCGCCTAAAGATTTTCTACTTATTTTTGATTTTCTACTTGTTATTGCTAACTCAAATGCAGGTCTAGTTGCGAATATTTGGATTGTGTCGAGTGAACACTGACCTTATGTGGATTAATACCAATTCTCGATTTCACCTTGAAGCACACTAATATATAAAAATATAAAATACGGTTTGTAAGGGACAGGCCTCCAAATACTGATAGGGTACATGCAGACCATGATACTGAACAACTTTCGCCTAGAAACATGATAGGCAATGATAAAAAATATTCAGCCTCCCATGCAAAATCACAATTAGCTGACTGCATTTACTATGAGAAGTCCAAATTTTTTGAAGTTTGCATTTTTTTAAGGGATGTAATTTAGTTTTATCGTCCAAATGCACCCTATCATTATTCGGAGGGTTGTCCCTTACACCCTGTATATATCCTGGACAATCCACACAGCGCTATCTAGCCCCAAACTTAGCAAAGCTTGTATGGGAACTAGATAGCTGATATTAATTACTTTATACTTTTTTTAGAAATATATATTCTTAGAAATATTTGTGTCTTGTAGGGATCGAACCCACGAACCTCGGCGTAGCAGGCAGGGGTACTATCCGCTACGCCATCGGGCTAGTCAATACAGTATGCATACGATATACATACACATATCACGCCTTTATCCCTTGCATGGCAGGCAGAGCGTATACGGGCGTAAGATACGATGGCTATCACCTTGTCTGACAAATACTTATTTGAGAGCCGTTTTAGAAAAATCGTGTGTCACTACGTAAAGTTACAGGTTGTCAGTCTGTCGCCTAAAATTGTGACAAATGTAAGCCTCGAGTCTCTTAGTTGCCTCTTACGATATCCACGGGAAAGAAAATTTCGGGTGAGGTCCTGCTCCCCACCATACAGTCAGGTGTAGATTTTAATAGCCCCGGGGCTAAAATCATAGGTAACTAAGTAGATAATCTCTTCGCTCCGGTGGAATTTGCAACAAAGGGATTTGTATGAGACTTAGAGGATCTTAATTGTTTTGTAACGATACCACGATTTTGATTGTCATAATGGCTAGGGCTGGAAACAAGTCTAAATGCATATTAGGTTTTGAGATGAGAGGAAATATCCTTCTTTTGTAGAAGTCATTAGTGGCAATGCTCGCTATATTTTTTAAATTTGGGACTAACAAACAGTTTTACGAAATCTTGTAACAAAGATGAGGTAGCGTGTCCCTGCAAGAACAATTTAAAAAGGGTGTCAAACAACATCCGACTAAGATGGATGCCGTGACGGAACCGGAAATGGTGCCGAATCGGTCCGCGATCTACCCTTAACAGATTCATTTTTCACTTACAATGAATGGCGTCTGGTGTGAGATCGCCCTAATGTGGTATTAAGTATCTGTTTGGTGTTGTACACACAAATCCATCATGTCCAGTCGGATGTCTTTGGATATTTTTAAGCTATTTTGAAAGACTGAGAGATTGATACTGGAATGTATCTGTTACAACAACTTGGATACAAGCTCACAATTTTTTTCGTGTAATACTTGTTATTACGTACATCTGATTTGTATTTTCACAGTCATCACAAAATTTGGAATATTTCTTATTTCAGTATATAGGTTGCTATAATAGGTATGGGTTTATAGACTCCAAAATGAAACGTAGAATTCTGTTGTTGATCAGTTGTTGATCAACTGATGAACAACGGAGTCTATAAGACTCCAAAATGAAACGTAGAATTCTGTTGTTGATCAGTTGTTGATCAACACACATTTTTTATTTATTACTCATTGACGGTCGGTGGGGCGCAGTGGTAGTGCGACTGCCTGCAGCGCAAAGGTTCCAGGTTCGATTCCCAAGTTGATATTTTCACTTTGTGAATTTTTTTCCAGTATGGTTATTGCAGGCCGAACCACCTGATTGCCCGTAAGAAAGACGGTTTCATACTTCGGAGGGCACGTTAAGCCGTCGGTCCCGGTTGCTGTCTATGATAACTTAGACGGCGGTCGTTACATAACCATATCAGTGGCCTACTACTAGTAGCAGGTGGTTGAAAAACTCTGACAATAGGGTTCATTCATCAGCTACATGATTCATTTTCTTGAATTAATACATATACTGAGGAGGTCGCTGAACAATCAAAGTATTTGTTTCTTTTTTTGCTATTTACCTTACACGGTTATAAATAAGAAGTAAGTTGTCTCTTTACCACAACAAAGCGAAGAAGCAGACAAGAGTGATAGCACCTCATCTAGACGGGGTTAATGACCCGGAGGGGCAAATGAAGCGGGACGGAGCGGAACTGACCTGACTCTTGGCTACAATTCAATAAGATTCAATAAGCTTCAAGCAAAAAGCAATCTGCTTTTTGTTGAACAATTTTTCTCCCTGTAATTGCTACTGACTTCTGCAAGGTTTTCGGTTGAAAAATATATATATATATACTTGAATACCAAAATTTTTATAACACTTCCCGTGTTAGAAATAAAATTATTGAAAAATATATACACATATGTCAAGCCTTTATCCCTTGCGGGGCAGGCAGGGTGTAAACGGCCGAAAAAACTTGTCACTTACGCCACGTCTGATAATTGCAAAATAATCGCGTAATAATAATTTTGCGAATGTTCCAAAAATAAATTAATATAGTTATTCGTATATTTATATTGTTTTAACTGTTAAACAAGGTAGCTAAGCCGCGAGTTGAATCGTTTGCATAGAAGATAAATCAAACGCGAAGATAAGAGGAGACAATGACAAGACATCTGCAATTAGCACAAGCAAAGTCTCTGATAAATGCCGCGCGAGGGGCTCCGCAAAATAATTATACTTTAATCCAAGCCCATAAATCAAGAAGCGAGCTACTTAGCACACGATTAGCATCGAACAAGAGGGCGTAAATCATTGTGGCACTCGGTCCTCCCACTCAGATGAAGAGTACTTACGTGTTAGTAATATCTGGGAATATAGTATAATATAAACAAGTACCTATAGCTACGTTACGTAGCACTTTGCAGCCTACATTTTGAATAGGCCTAGTGACAGAATGAATACATTATTACCATATTTCAAAACACTTCAATGTGTTTATTTATGTGTAGTTAATGAGTACCTAACTGATTTCTGTTGAAAATAATAATAAACAAATGTTAAGTACCTACTAAATAGCGATAATTTCGAATGACGCGATATCTTTTGATAACCTTGTCACCAACCCATGAGTGTTTTTAATAACAGTTCTTTTCTTAAAAACTTTTCTCTACAAAAGTTGTGGTTAAACAATTTGTTAAAGAAAATTAAACAACTGTCACGAGTTCTTAAAAAAAACATACAATAGAATTGAATTCTTACACTTTTATGGTTACAGGTAGCTAACATAGAGGGGAAAGGCTTAGGATATTAATGTGGTTCGATATCATATATCCTATCATAGGTAGTGAATTACCTATCGGTCAATATCCGACTCCACGGGGTTACGTCATATAAATCAGTAACTATATACTGTAAACATGATTCAGTAAAGGGCACTAATTACTAATGTCAATCAGCTTTGTGAATTGACGTGGAAATTATGTCTAGCTATGCGAGTGCACGACAAATCCTCCTATTATGTAGTTATTTTACCAATACAAGGTACTCGTATCTAGATTTTACAAAACCTTTCTCATTTGCTACTGCACATCTCAGTGGCGGGGACATCTAAACTTATGTTCTACATAGGTGTTGAAAGACAAACCTGACTAAACATGAGTCAAAAATAAGTTAGTGAGGTATTAAATAATTAACCTATCTTACCTTTTTATAATGGTTATAGCAGTACCTACCAAGAAACTGGTAATATTAACTTCCTAAATTAGCCAATTTCACGATGGCCTCATGAAGAAATACTTAACTGACACTAGCAGGCAATCCTAAGAGGCCGCAGAGACCCATGTCGGGCGCCAGACTAGGTTGTTTTACGCTTCCAGCCCATTACACCGCGATACGACTGTTTGTACCGACACACTGACTTTACGAGCTTAGCAAAAATCTGATACGGACATCGTCCACCTTCCAAGAACATACTCTCGTTAATGTCACTTTATTCAAACTTAAATCTCCAATAAATTTGCTGAAGGAGATGGAGATGTTTAGTTCCCCCTATTCTTTCTGCATATAGTTATAATATAATATTCGGGGTATTAGAAGCAAAGCTGTTAGTCTCCTTTAATGGCACCCATATGGTTCTAAGTTACCTATTAACTATTAAGTTTAAAATTATTTAGAACTGAACTTATGACATATTTTCCCGGAGATCACATTACCTACTTGCGGCGTGGTGCGTCTGGCATGTTTGCTGACAATAGGGTTAATGACAGTTTTGCTTTAATGTGTAGATTGAAGACGTATTTTCATACAAAAGTTATGAAAGTAGCAATGAATTAAATGCAGTCACGTTTACAACAGTATTAAATTTCAAACTGTGAACTATTTTCTAGATTTCTGAAAAATTATGACATTGTGTATTGTGTAAATCCCCGAATGTTCTTAACAACAAATATGTTCCTCACTCACACAGTGGAATATAATTATGTAAACTGTATATGTACCGTAAACACTGAAATGCAACTTGTTTGTAAGTTTTTAATTGTTTACTGGTGATAAATTGTGACATACCTACTTACATAACTTGTAGCTATAAATATTATTTTATTTATTCGATCTTTTATTTAAATTCATGACACGTTTTTACTGAATGTAAATGTCATGATGTAATTAATGAGGTAAATGTAATAACAATGTATCGTGATGTGATTGGAGACAAAATAAAATATTATTATACCTCTAGAATAAAATATTTTTCTATATTCTAAAAAGCTTCAATAGCGTCTATATTTTTTGTAATAAGACCTTTTATTTATTATATTTTGATAATAGGAATTCTAAAAAGGTTTTTTTAATTTTGTCAGTAGCTAAAGCAGTATACTTAGAAGGAACGCCTCTCGGTTGTCTATGTACGGCGATTTAAGAAGACAAAGGGCAGTAAAATGGCTGATTGTTCACAACACTGACGTGGACCCCGGAGACGTAGACACACAAACTTATAGAACATCTTTAGTAATTATACCTTATATTCATCTGTGAGAAATATTAATAATGATCAGTTTATGATTATATTTGCTTATGATGAGCAGTTTTATTTTAAATTAACAACCATGAAATTGTAGACAAGTCAAGTAATGATTTTCAACTTCGCTATCACTAAATCACAATTGTAAGTACTTATTTACTTTTGATGTGGTCATTCCATATTTCAGAACAGAGAAGTGATTTCGCTAATGTTTGATTACTGCGTACGACATTGATAATAAAAAATATATTTTTATTCGGGTCTGAATTATTATTAGAATAAATACATTTGTTACTTTTATTTAAGATTTTTAAATATTCCGACTCTATTCTTTTCGACTGTCTACAAGTTGGTTTACAAGCTTTTTAGTTGTTTGCTAGCAAACTTATTACTATTTTACTTTATTTAACGTTACTTTGACGTGAAAACTTAATTCTTTGTAAAGAAAAAAAGTTGCTTTACACTGCATTAACCTTAGTGTTTCAATAATATGTTATGAATGAAGTATGGTATGTAGGTGATAATAAGTATGTCTGTGGCAAATGAGCAGTAAAATTAATCAATTTAGATATACACATTATTATATTAGTTGCAAAATTCTCCGGTACATGGAGCCGTTCCACGTGATATTGGCATCATGATACTCTTGCAAAATTGGCGGGCATTGGACGAGCCGCGGTAGCCCAGTTAGAAGACGTGCCGCCACTAGTAACGGCGAAATTCGCAGGTTTAAATCCTGCCGAAATTTTGCATGTTTTAACAATAATTATGACTTACACGGGAAGTGTTTTACAAATATTTGGTATTCAATAAACACATTATTTTGAAAAAATATTGCTCTTCTTTGCGTGAATTATTGGTGAACGCTCAAACATAATGCTACTTCATTACTTTTTTGTATCCAAATAAATTGGTATCGGTATGCAAACACAGAGTCGTATTACCAAACTCTATCCCCTAGTCTATAGATGCACTGAGGGTTAGGTAGGTTAGTTCGGTTCAGAAATTAGTTTGCCTTTGCCTGTGCCTATCAGCGAGACAATTATTTTCTACTGGACCGTGTGTAGGGGGCCTTACGTCGGCCTGATCATTGTTGAATTGAGTCCGGTTTATGCAATACTAGTTACATTGGACAAGTTCTAAAATCAAATATTCTGCAATAATATTACTGCTTCATATGAATACTCAAGTATGTTAGGTAAGTAATTCATATATGATTGTATCCTCACTAACGTCTTACATCAACTTATTTGTATTTATTTTACGAGACACGAATCTTTCTCGTTGCAGTAGTTATTGAAAATAAACAATCACATCCGTTCATAAACAACAAAGTAATTTAAACAGTGCAGTAAACCTTGTCAACCAATTGAAATGGATTTACAAAATTAAGCAAACACATTCGCTTACTTACTGCCGTCCTCCAAAGCTAGCTAAATGCAAATCACTGATAATCCATTAGTGGCCCAACGTGTGCTGTAGTCTATAGTTTATGCACTCTGTTACAATGCGCACAATGTAAGTATTAGTTGCAGGCAAAACGTATCAAAATACTTTTGAGGTAATAATCGAGTAATAGGCATATTTATTGTGATTACATTTTTGTCCTCTAATTCAGCTTAAAATCGTAAAGGACATAAAAGAGACGGTTAATACGTTTTGGTTATTGACCATATGATGTACACGCTTGCACCGGCATAATTACTATATGCCAAACTTAACATCATGTAAATTAAACAACTGATATATTACCAATTATTGAGAATGGATGGGTTGTACAATGTACATTGGCAAAAAGAAAAACATGTCAAAACAAGTGAAGTGACTCCTGCAAGTTGATGTTAGTGTGTGATGATACATTTAACCAATACCGTTACTTTCAAACAGGATGCAATTGATGAGCAAATCAGACAACTACCGCAGTGAAGGCAATTAGCGAAAAATTTAAAGCTTAAAATCAATCGCATCAGCCGCATTGCGTGGATTTGCCGCCGGAACGATGATGACTGCAGATTAAAACTATTCAGTTTTAATTAAAGCCATTGCCAGCAGACGTGTGTTAAACGGGACTAATTAGATTCAAACGGATACACTGCTCGCTGGAGCTTTAAAAAATCTTATTATTTCCATTCCCGGATAACAGGAGTGGCAGCGGCTTTATGCCCGCTACGATTGCGCTGCAGCGCTGCAAATGTAAAAATGGCAGTTCAAGCAGGAAGCCGTTTACTTTTATTTCAATATTTTGATGCAATTTTGTTGTGAAGTTTAAAATGTTTCTTTGCAGAATGAATAATTCTTGAATATTTACTGTGTGTACCATAGTCATTTATCTATTGTATTATTGGAAACAGAGCGTGTAAATGACAATTTTAATAGTGGGTTAAAATATATCAGAGGATGAGTACATAATATGGCCAAAAATAAAGTAAGTTAATATTAATTAGCAATTTTTAGATTGCAAATAGGAGAAGCACTTACGTTAAACCCACTTACTGGACATTTTGGCGATCGACTACTTTTACTTTTAGGGTTCCGTACCCAATGAAAAAAACAAGATCCTATTATTTAGACTTCGTTGCCAGTCCATCTTTCACCATGCTGTATCTCATAAACCGTGACAGTTAGAAAGTTGAAATTTTTATATATGTTGTATTTTTATTGCCGCTAAATTAACAAATACTAGAAATGTTACAAGTTATATTTCATATAACTTTTTGGGGGCTCATATGTGAAAAACGTCTTTTATACTTTTATTCTTATACTAGCTGTTGCCGCCTGGTTTGCCCGCGTACCCAGAAATTGAAACCACATGTATGATACCACCTACACATAGGCAACACTACTACTTATATTAGATATCTCAGTGCACGTTCACTAAACGTCGCCTACCGAATAAGTGCCCACGTAATAGTTTCACTACTTTCAATTAGCCGCGTGGGGTAGAACAATGCTCGTGATAATGGGACCGTAATCCAGTTAGCCAGTCATCGGAGGATGATTGGACGAGCGATGATGACTAGAGGAAAATGGCGCTACTAATCTTTTTACTCCCGTCTGCTAGTATTTAATTGATTACTAGTTTTAGTTGGTAATCAAAAGGGGCAGCAAGTTTTACTAATTGATTCCGTCTAGCTTGCAGCTTAATCAATAATACTAGTACCTAGATAAGTTAAATGTTTGGTTTTCTAACTAACAGCGGTAACCACTAAGAGGCACAAGTAATCAATATTGTATGAATCAAATGAGTCAAAAGAAAAGTGGTTTTCGGTATTGAGCTAATGACATAATGATTTTAAAATTGCCTACATCACTAAAGCAGAAGCAATAACTTTTTCGAAACACACCTATAATTTTTAGTCAATCTATGTGATGTCCCTATTAAATTGATAGCGTACAGTTTTTACGATTCTCTACTTTAACAGCTTTGTGATAAAGTCCTTTATTTTGTTTTAATTTTTAAACACGCTTCTTAATAATGACTCTATTTCGTGTATTCACATTTTAACTTAATACATACAAAGTAGAATTTGACAGGTGTTCTTAACAGGTAGTGCCTTATTATCTTAACATTGCTCGGCTTCTATTGTTGTTTAAAGTAATTTTTGGAAAATGAAATCTGCAAAATGAAGCCCTCGAAACTCCCTACTCACGAAATTTTGTGAAAATTGTTGAAGCCGTTTCCTAAATCCTGGTTATAAATAAATATACAAAACTCATTGCTCGTTGAAGGTATGAGATGAAATAGATATTTTATTTTCTTTCCGTAAAGTACTAATATTCAATCAGTTCTGTTATGATTATTTTATTATTTAAACTCTTTTAAATAGTATGAAATAGCGATTAATATCGTGCTTTATCTTTCTCTTCATTTAAAACTCAGGATGACCTCTTCAATGCCAACCTGAAAGGTTTTTAGACATATATGATAATTAACATTTTCAGAAATAAGAAGAAAAGTAATTTTATTGTATTTTGGTTATACCTTACATCTATAAAAAAATTACTTTCCGAGACATCTTACTCCTTCTTATCTATACTAACAAAATTCAATGAAGCTTTATCCAAATCAGTTAATTTTTTATAAGTTTATCAAAATGGTTGCAAGAAGCCTACATTAAAATTAATGTCAGTGAACACTGGACCACCAAATACCGCAGAATCGTTCGGTACGTGTGAATACCACCTATAGTATTTTCACTTTAGTATATTTTGCTGGTGTCAGTTTTTTATCACTAATTTAATCAATTTTTCCCTACACAAACCAAACGTAGCCAGTAAACGTCTTATAAGGAGGCAACATCACTATAATCTGTGGAATGCGACCCGTTGTGTAATACAGTAGCCACCCTTAACATTTGGCGATACGCAAAAGGACGCTAAAGAAAAATTATCATTGTAGGTCCGTAAGTATATTGTCAGTTTGAAATATGTCATCAGTTCCTATCTTTCTTATTATTATTTATATGCGGTAGGTCTCATTTAAAGTCTGTACTATAAATATTCACTTCTCGAAGTACCTATATCAAATCAAGGAGGATAGACATATAGCTTCTTAGTTAGCCTCTTCTGACACATTAACTCAACTGCTTTTTGAATTCGTAAACTTATTATAGATTTGTCATTGGTTTTTCGTAATACCTTTGATGTAAAAGTAAAGGTCTATCGTGATGTTTGACATCCTGAGTAGCATAAAAGCTCATACAAGAACTTTATATTACTTACGCTTTAGAGTAAAAGAAAGTCGTCATATAAGTGTCAAGAACAATCAAACGAACGGAATCTTCAGAATGATTTTATTCATTACTCATGAAGAAATAAGAAAGCAACAAAATATCACGTAGCTCCTTACAAACCACCCCCAAGTGGCAAGAGATGGAAGCAGAGAGTATTCATTAGCCAGTTTCGTCCCACTCCACGTCACTTGGACTTTTGATTGAGGAAATAAAAAGCCGGGAGACATCGACTAATTCAAGAGGAGGAATTGGCTCCATTGTTTCGGTGAGATACGGTTGGGGAGAACTTTGTAAGAAAAATACTTGTAAGATTCACCTTTAGGTATGCATAACTTTAAATAAATTCTGAATAGTAGCACCCTATTTGGTCAACTTTGAGTATATACCCCTTGATAATTTTTAAATAAATATAGGATTTTCATATTGCAAGTGGTAAAACCATCGCCTGTTATTGTATCCAATTCCAAACTATCTCGGTAGAAATTCAATTTTCGTATTGCATGCACCTGATCGGTCCAATGATACTTGCACTTCTTGTACTTTATTTGCTCAAAACAAAAGCATATTTGTTTTGAAATTTACAATATTTGTATTAATTTTACCATGCTAAGAAGGCTCTAAGTATGAGTACGGTAGCTTACAAATAGGCCCCATAAAAATCAACTGTAGTTAAGGTAGTAAAGTCAATGATACTAAAATGAAAAGCCATTTACTTATAACGGCAATCCTCTATATATATTTTTACAGTTTTAGCTCCGAGGCTATCAGACCTACACCTGACTATTTAGTGAAAGCGCAGGCTTACCCGAAGGTATTAGGTAGGTATGTGCGGTTGTTTAAAGAACTGGGTAGAACGAATCGGACTAAATTTACCCGGTACATGCCGGTAATTCCCAAAAAGTGCACAAATCAGTTGCTTGAAGAGCTTGAAGAGTGTGATATACTCGCCATGGCTGCAGCGGCAACGGTGATATCATCCGAAGAATGAGTATGGGACGGCATTTAAGACGTGAGGTCGGGTATGGGAAGTAGGTGGGGAGCGCTGCTTGTTTTATATACTTTTTAATAGATGGAAGATCTGAATTAGTTTGGATGTTGATGTTTTGCCAGTACTAGGGAGACCCGGTTGTCTGCGCATGAAACGACTTTGGATAACCTGCGGCTGGTTCAGGTGTGAATCGAAAGCAGAGCCGAGGCTAGCATTAGTAATGATTGCCTTAACGCAGGTAGTGTAGATTTTCCGCTTATTGTTCAAACGAACGCCACGCAGTTGCAAATTTCCATGATGTGGCTAAGGAAGTGAAATCTAGAGTCAAAGGTCTTTAACCTAGTGGATGGGTCGGCCGAAAAGCTTTACAGCAGCAGGGACGTTCCGACAGTTTGAACTCCTACTAAAGTGCACTGCTGCACTTTTTTCGGGATTGACATCGATTCTTCATTTGCGGAACCAGCTTCTGAGTCTGTACTGTCTGAGTTCTGTAGTCTCTACTTTTTTGTCATGGCTGCGGTGAGACGCGTAAAGCGGTGTCTGCAGGAAACATAGCGAGCTGAAACCTGAGTGATTTGAGGATATCACTTGTGTATAGCGTTAATAGAAGTGGTGATAGGATAGAGGCTTAGGGGACTCCTGCCTATATGAGGCGATCATTTATCGTTTTCAATTTGTAAATTAAAGTTTGGGCTCCATTATTCCCATCCTATCATCAACCTGAGAACAGTCATAAAGGGGTGTTCGCGAAATCACCTGCTTTGAATAAACGATCGATTTCCCCTACATGCCTCATAAACTATAAGTCTGCTCTCCAGCTCACGGATTCTGAGACACAGTGTCTTTCCATTCAGCGGCAAATAAATATGTTTTAAATAAAGATTCAACAAAAATATAATTCAACAAACAGAAAAAATAAAAGTAAACCACTGTTTGTTACCAATACCTACTGTATGCAAGTTTTTTGTTTTGTGTTATTAGGTATAATTATATATTCTATAAAAAACACTATAAATAAAATATATATTTCAGAGCGGTACACCGAAGCAAAATTACCAAAAAACTGGCAGCATTCCTTCTTTGGATGGTCAAGCTATTTCATTGGACAAAATTACTGCCAGCTTTTGGATCATCCGTTGAGGCATATACCTACCCATAGACATATAAATATATCTATGCGGCATATACCCAGATAATAGACAGCAGCAGTCCAAATCAAAATGCTTGCACTTAGCTTAGTGAATGCGTTACAGGAATTGAAAACATTTATGGAACATCGTTTTGTAAAATATTGTTGTATTAAATTTCCAAAGAAAACAGAATTGAACACGCTGCTCAAGGCACTGTGTCTCTTCTGGAATACATCTAGAAGCGCTTCGTTCGGGATCACACATGGCATAAAGGAGATGTGAGGCAATAGCTATAAAGATTTTATTGTCACAGTAGAAGGATGTGTCGTATCGTAAATGTAAAATATTCAGGAATTTGATAGATTATGAGACAACGCATAATGAGCACGCTATCACAAGCTGTTTTTTTAACATTTGACCAGATTCTAAGAATTTTTGAACAACAAAAATATGAACTTGGGTTTGTAAATTATGAGCGACCGACAAATAACTATGGACAAAGTTTTAATCTAATAAATCAGATAAAGACAACATCTATGCATTCATATACTAACCTTTTACATTTACTAGAACATATGACCAAACGATAACCTTCAAGAACACTTGAAAAGCTAAAGATTTATACCATTTACCCTTTCAGTTGCCGAAAAGCTTACTTTACTGCACACTAATAGGGTTGGGTTTAACGGGGAATTTGTTTCAGCCTCATAAATATTGACCAAGGCAAGGGTTTCCCTCTCGCGGCCTCGAGGTCCATTTGAGTGGTCGCCTGACTGGCCAATGCGTTTAGAGGTCTTGTTTTGGACATTCTCATACATTATTCAAAAGAGCAGATGCCAAGAAATGTTTTTCAAAGGAAGGAGTTGGTTTGTGATGCAAATTGCAGGAAATAATACCACAACGCAATCTGCTTCATAAATTTCAATTAAAGTTAGTGTTAGATAACCTAATTATTAAAGGTATCACATCCGTACTTTCCTTTCATTGTTACGATACTTTATAACTAGCTGATTTAAAGACGGCTTTTGTAAAAATGGGAATCTTATGGTAATATATTTTACAGACAATTTCGTTAGTGAAACAAACGTTCTACTTTACTTTTCCTAATCAAACTTAACAAGATCACGAAAAAAACGTAGCTCCATTTGCCCACATTTGTCTGTCTGTCAGTCCAATAAATAAGGTAAGAGAAACTGGCGGCCAATTCTGTCTGGGCCTTATCTGGTCTCATCACGGTAGATCGATGGAGACAGTGGGAAAGAAACCGTAGAAGTCAATAGAGTTGCTAATCACAGTTATTGTTTGAAAAAGGAATATTTATTTTATAAAACTCAGTGAATAGTAATATTGAATTGCTTATGGGTCATTCTTCAAAATTCGATTCTCCGCGTAATCGGCGTGGCAAATTTTAATTTCGACAATTTTAATAATATAACATAAAAATATGATTTTGTGTACTTTCCTGATTATAAAACCGTTTGGTGCTCCATGCTAGCACATTTACTTTTTGAGAAATTTAATTTTGAAATTTCATGTGCCACGCCGATTACAAAACGAGCCACGCTTATTACATAGTTAATTTTATCTGATTTTTTTAATGCATTTTGACTAATGAATACTTTTGCACCAATTATTGATAGGAATTATTGAGCTTTCTGACCTAATAATTCACCCCAAATAATTTTTTTCATTACCAAATCATATAAATATACCTATATTAAATGAATACCTAACAGCGAACACCAGTCTTTACAAGTAAGGGGAAAGTAAAAAAAAAGCAGTGGTATTTGTTTGATCAGGTATATTAATTAGTAGAACCTTGTTAACAAAGGAAATTACAAAATTATCATAATTAAAATATGCTTCAAAAATCAACAGCTCACTCAGCCAAGGGCTCGAATCAAAGCTTTACTGACTTATTAACTTTAAAAATCAAAAATTATAACAATCAAAATCTATCACATTAGTGTTCGATCAGTTGTGTTAATTAAGATTACGATTACATAAAGTTAAATCTAATTTGATCAGAACTGTGAATAGCTAAACCTAAAATAACTACATAATAGTATCGTAGACCGCAACCGAGACTAACAGACCTTCAGAAGCAAGAAACCAGCATTTTGCAGACAATAATGTGGTTTGTCTCGCAGGTATAACCAAATTCTGAATAATTTTATAAATTGGCGAATGTAAATTTTGTATAATCCTCCCCAAGAATCGAATCTGGGACCTCTGGATCTCCTCCCTAAGTCTAAAGACTAAGTCTAAATGCCAGAAACAGTTCATATTAAACTATGGTACAATATATAACTAAAAAACTCAATATATATGTAATTTAATTATTTTTATGTAATGATTACCACTATTTATATTGATAACATATTTATATTTATTTACAAAAATATATTGATGTATTCAATCTTTTTTTAACTAAAATAAGTTCAGTGTAATCGGCGTGGGACGAATTGTAAGCGGCGTGGCTATTTTACCACGCCGATTACGCCACGCCGATTACTAAAAAAACACTTTTTTTAGAATTACTTGCTAACCTATTCAACAAGTCTTATTTAAATTATTGCTTCATAAAGTCGACAATATCATGAATGAACCCTGTGAATAATATATCTCTGGATGATTCGATTCAGGCAGAAATTTGATCCACGCCGATTACATGCACGGCTTACAGAAATGTGTGACGACTCGTACTTACCCGAATATTTTTGTCTCCCAGCAACGAATCGCCCGTCCACACTGGTTGACTGCCGCAGCGCAACTTGCGGTTTTCGGTGCAAAAACTTCGCTGGTTTTCGTTCATAATCGTGCAATTTACGACGGGTTTTATCACGCTCAGGCAAAGCGCGCAAAAACGTGTGACCGAGACATTTTGAGGCCTATTTTATAAATTAAATGAAAATCAAATATTTTTTGTATTTAAACCAATACACCAATTCAAGGTGGTTATTTTGATATATAGTTTATACCTACAAAACAGTAGAAAAGTAGTAAAATCATGATTTGTAAAATCCAAGTACGCGGTGTGACACGCGGAGAACACCCAAAATCCTCCCGTTTTCAACTTTCAGATTCAGTTTTGAAATACTAAATGACCTTAAAACATGGCTTTCTGATAGTTTCCAGATAGGTATTGAAATGAAAAATCGTCTCCAATTGATCGTTTTGTTCAAACTTTTATAATTTAGGATTTACAACCCTGTGACCACAATTATTGACCTCCTGAAGAACGACCCTTATACAAAAAAGTTCGTTATTTTGGAGTCTGAAACACTTTTATATTTAGTGCGAAAGGTAGGCAGAAAAATGTTCTTGGAGATGTTTATCAATTTCTCACTTATAAAATCTTGTGTCCTTGCGCTGCGCAGTTATGACGCTGCGCTATCAGTTTTACGATTTTCAAACAACTCCAATACGTTAATAACTTGCAATATTTTCAAACAAAATTGTTTCCTTAAGATTTTTTATACAAATCAATTTAATATGAAAGATGTTACCGCCTTAGCTGTTGTACTTGTCACTCAAGGTTACACGAAATTTCAATAGGTATAATTATTTATTCAAGTAACTAAAGGGACAAATAACAATTAAAACTAAACTAAATTAGACTAAATTTAAATAAGGTACCTAGAAACTTAGCTAATTGTTGGTTTTATTGTAATACTTTAATTTTGTTTGGGTTTATTTTTCGGTGTTAGTAACTCTATGAACATTTTGTTGAAGTAAAACATTCATCGAAGCCGTTCGGGATCATTTCACTTTTCCCTCATTGTCTCCATCTAGTAAATTTACGGTCTCAGACAATTTTACGTAGTTAAGTCACAAAACCTCCGAAATAGTGTGAACTGTATTAATTATCAATACCTCAATATTTTTTTATGAATATTATTGGATGTCATTATAATGCATTTAAATGTTGACTCTGTGCGTAAAGTAAATTTCGGGATACATAAAGTAAATAGGTGTGGACCAAAAATTTCGGATATCTTTTTCATTAGTTGTTATGACTGAATACCAAATTTTTAAAACTAAACAAGTATAAAATTTTTGAAAAACTACAATTTTTTTTCATTCCCGCTCTATTAAATTTTGCAAGTTTTAAAAAAAAAAATGTTATGACATTTTTTGTGCTAAGGCACTGAGACGCCCTCAATTTCTACGCCTTTTCTCTTTCCGCACAGAAGTAGCAAAAGTGTAATGTTTATAATGTGGCAGAGCGGTGGGGCGGTGCTCTACAGATCCCGGGTTCAATCCCCGGCTCGCGCAATATTTTTTTCAATTTCTTATTTTAATTTATGTATATACGTATCTTACTTATATAATTTTAAAATAAAGCTTAAGAATGTCGAAAGTCTACGTAGAAGACATTTTAAAACGAAGTTGTTTCGGGATACATTAAATTGGTAAAAGAAAATGTTCCAACAATTTTTAGAATTTGTGTCTGTTTATATATGTAAAAGAATTTTGATGCAATATTTACTATTGATTTGTAATTCTGCCTGTTTACAAAAACATGAGAAAACGTATGTGCCAACATGTCTCGTTTATCCAATTTGAATAATATGGCCGCTGAAACAAAGCGTCCAGTGCATTGAAGTAGAACGTGATGCTTACAGACTAATTAGTCCATAACGTGGACGATATCATACCCCAGGGGCTTCATTATTTTTCCGTTACCCATTTTCCTTGCCACACACAGTGAAATAAAAGTCACAATATAGACGGAAACTCTCCCTTCATTAGCTATTATTTTATTATACATTCACAATACTGAAAGGTTTCACAAACATTCATTTGAATAGGAACAGTCATAAAAAATATTCTAAATGAAACTCCAACAATGCGAAGCCATCAAAACTTTCCTCCAGTCCATTCGGAATCACGGTGAGAGAAAAGACAAGTTTTTTACGATTGCATAAAGCAACGAAACCAGTTTTTCATTTACACGGTTTTAGTGGCGATAAAATATAATTAAAATATTTTATACCACGAGTATCTCTGTTGACGTTAAGGTTTATGTGAGCCGCTTTTAAAGGAGTGCACTAAGGTTTGAATCACAGTAGGAAATTGCAATTAGAAAAGATATGAGCGTTGGTAAAGATTGGGTTCACTCGGCGACCTACACGACAGAAGAAGAATAAATATAATAAGTTGTAGACTATGGGATGGTGCTCGTAGACATTGCTACGCCCCGTAGCTTGTAGCTACGTTTCAATTCCAATAATGTAAGTTTCTGAAAATGCTTATACAATCTAAACAACTTATTCATAACCATGTTCTTAATACGATATCATTTTATTATATTAACATAACTTGACTTTATTATTTAAACCCCTATTGTGTCACATGTAGAAAGACCCCAGAACACCAAAAATACTGAGCTGTACGAAATTAACAATTCTCTGAGCGTGTTTTATATTTGGCCCGGCGAGCTATAAACCCGAAGAATGTCCACCCTGCATTCGTATTACAAGAATTAAAATTTCTAAATAAATGTTTGGTTGGATGCACGCTTGATGCATAGAAATAATGCACTTTGAAACTATTGCAGTATTTATAAAACGGTCGTTTTTACGATGAAGTTAAATAAGTAAAGCAATAGATTAAGGAACAAGTAAAATATTATTATGTATGTATCAAATATTTAGTTTTATAAAATAAGAGCGTTCTTCATATTAATATTAATGCCCACATGTGAACCAAACCATGGCAATTTGATGCGGTGACGTGTGCCGTAATATCCGTTTGCTTGTATTATACTTCATAAACCCTTTCCCTCAAAAATTCGGATCCGTATAAGAACCGTTCAAGTTATCACAATGATGTGTAGCACGCTTTGTGGCCAAATAATGGTCCAATACATTTTAATTGTTGCTTATCGACTTGATGAAGAAGAAGCACAATAATAGTTATTCTCTTTCTTTTGTCGTTCCCGGGGGTCTGACTAAACATCCATCATCTTTCCCGCGGATAATTGGAGACTCTAGATTGCTATTTAAATTTACAGTGTTCATTTAATTTTGTAACCATAACCAAACGTATTTAGTTTGATGCAAAATCCCAAGTGTAAAAGAATTTCTCAATCTACGTGGCAAGTATATTACAAAAACGTTACGTGGCTTAAGTTATTAAATTACTCGTAGCTACCTACAAAATTAAAACCAAGTTTCCAATACACTATTTTCTCTACTTTGTTGCAAGTAATTGGACCAAATACACCTTCAAAGGTAACAGTATTTCACATCTGGCAGCAAAAAGGAGTAGAATTAATTCTATAATTAGGGATGGCAAACGCAGACACTCAGCTAATTTCACACCTGACTAACCTCTTTTAAGGTAAAGGGTGAAGTGAGCTACTTAAGCAGTGCATTTTTAATCATCTTTTGGTTAAAATTAAGTGTAAGCTAATGTTTTTGAATTGCGGTGGCGTTTGCTTTTAAGTGCAAGAATTAGTTGAGAAAGTTATCTGGTGAATTCAAGCGAAGTTACAATACTAAAGTAATTAAATTTAAAAATATTATGTACATAGAAAACCTGCATTTGACAAACAGAAAAAGTTTATTGTTCTGTCACTATTGTAATACCATGTTTTTATGCAAATATATTATTTCAGTTTCAGTTTGTTTTGTCAAACGAAAATAACAATAATCTTATTAAATATAGCAGCCCGCCCAGCGGTTTCACCCGCCGGTAACAATTTCCCCCGGGAATAAGACAGTTTATTATAGCCTATGTTCATCAGGGATAATGTAGGATTCTAAAAATCTTGACTTCAATTTGAAACAAATATCGTTTTCAGATGGTGGTGGCGTAAAGTTACATGCCGTGTGATTAATCTGGCCAGCCCCATGGCAGTGCTTATATTTTATTTTTTTTATCCAGCTCGAGCTGGTTTTCTATTAGGTCATAACAAAATTGTAATTAAAAAAAAAAGAAAATTGTGTGATACAAATTTCTTTTTTTAGAATGATGGTTCATGACGTCAATAAGTGATAATACTATCCTACATTGAATAAAGAATTTCAATTTCAATTAACGGTAAAAGAATTTTTAAATCGGTCTAGTAGTTTCGGAGCCTATTCAATTCAAACAAACAATAAATAAAATCCTGTTTCTAATATTAGTGTAGATTATATAATTATTATTTTAGTGTGATGCGGGCTTAGAATAGCATCACCCGATTTCTTTCCCGTGGGAATCGTAGGAGGCGACTAAGGGACTTGAGTTTGTGTATTGCAATTTTAGGCGATGGGCTGACAACCTGTCACTATGGCGATACACAATTTTCCGAATGACCCTCAAACATAAGTCAGACGTGGCGTAATTAATGTCCGTGTTTGCGGCCTTTTACGCTCTGCCTACCCCGCAAGAGATAATAGGCGTGATATGACTGTGTGTGTATGTATTATTTTAGTGTAGATTTTTTTAATGCATTATTTAATGTTTTTTGTCGTCTTTTTTTCTATACCGAGTAAGGGACAGCCCTTCGAATACTGAAAGGGGTGCATGAAACATAAAACTGGACAACTTTCTCCTAGAAACAATGTCAGGAAACGCCAAAAAAATTACCTTCCATACAAAATCACAATCAGCTGACTGCATTCACTATGGGAAGTCAGTTTTTTTACGTTTCCTGAAATATGTTCCTAGGTGAAAGTTGTTCAGTTTCATGGTCTGCATGTACCCTATTAGTATTCTGAGGGCTATCCCTGACACCCTTTAATACAGTAATGATTAAATGTAATCATTACACTGGTACGAATAATGTGGCGTAGTTGGTACATTTTTAAATGAAAAAGTAGTTATTGTGGCATAACTGTAATAGTTAGACTTATGGTATCGCGGACATTATTATAGATATTGATGTCCTCTATAAAACTGTAGTACATTACTTTGCTCTATTGTCAATAATTTCCACAGCGTACGCGATATAAGATATTTTTTGGTACATTTTTCACACGTTGGGTTACATTATCGAAATTTTCACGCGGATCCCTAATTTTTTCTCGTATAAAATATAGCCTATATTCATCAGGAATAATGCAGGATTCTAATGGTGAAAGAATTTTCAAAATCGGGCCAGTAGTTTCGGAGCCTATTCGATGCAAACAAACAAACAAACAAACAATCAAATGTTTCCTCTTTATAATATTATTAGTGTAGAAATATAGCCTATATTCATCAGGAATAATGCAGGATTCTAATGGTGAAAGAATTTTTAAAATCGGGCCAGTAGTTTCGGAGCCTATTCGATGCAAACAAACAAACAAACAAACAATCAAATGTTTCCTCTTTATAATATTAGTGTAGACAAGTCATCCAAATTTATTCAATGAAGCAGCCAATAATCGTAAGTTACCATTAAGAATTTGAATACACAATCTAGATTTTTAATTCCTGTATGGTATATAGTTCTTATACGACTTACTATAAAGTGGCAAAACGACGTCTGTCTGTCACAGTTAATGGCGATATGTATAGCATGGAACAGCGTAGCAATCAGGAGCCCATGCCTTTTATTGAAATCTCAGCCCTAGCTACGTAGAGTAATTGATACGGCAGAGTTACAATTTTAAGTTCTAATTTTTGTATTGATAGATATAAAATATCTTTTACTGCTAAGTTTCTTCATCATAACAATAATATTTTTTGACATTTATTTCTCAAAATTGTATAGAATCATTTTGATATGACCAGCAATTGGATAATTCTGATTATAATAAGTATTGTAATATGATGTAAAAACACTTTGGGATTTGTTAAATAAAAAAATATAGAAGATCAATACTTGTTTATGCGGTTCGTTATTTATTTATTGATTTTGCATTGTTTCATATCTGCTCTCATTTTTTTAACATGACATTAAATATAATTATTCACGTAACATGTCATATACTAAATTTAAAATGCCACGCGTAACACCAGCACTTTACTTTGTCTCTCGATTGTAGACTATTCTGCGCTGTAAGATGATTGTCACCGATAGGTCGGTGAGGGCGCAGTTCGTAAAGTTTTATTACCGGCATCCGACACGATCAGCCTCCGTCACAATTCCTAATATCGACTCTGGGGGATCTAATAACAATATTACACCATTGTGGCGTGTTGCACTACTCTATACGGCGCTGTTCAATCTTGATTGAATCTTTTCAATGTCAATCACGTGACAGCTGAACGTATGAGATTGCGGATTGTGGATTGATTTTGGATAATTTATGGTCACTTACTGACTTCACTAGATAGTACCAATCAAAATAAATATTCAAATCTTTGCAGTTGATCTTTTTAAAGTAGATGATCCTTTAATAATTGTTGATAGAAGAATTCATTTTGTTATGACGTGGAAAAACAAACTTCTACACGGTGAACGTGAGGTTTCCCTAAAAATGGAGATATTATTTCCCCTCTGTCCATCAACATAAGTTGTAGTAAAAATTTGAGCTAAGAAAAACACTATGATGCGTAATTCTGGCAAGGATTGTTGACATTTTTCAAAGCGTATTTAGACAATAAACAGTAAACCATTTTCAAATATCTTTAATCTAAGCACTGTAAGGCAGAACTGGTAAGTTGTAGCAACAAGGGTGTGTCCACATTGGAGCCGCACCTCCATGCCATACATCGCGCTGAAATTCCCGCAGTGCACCGTCACTTGTTATAATAAACAGGACATTAGTTGTGCCACATTCGCCGTTCATCATGTAGAGTGGCCACGCTTTGATGAAAAAAGGGAATCAAAGTATTTTTATTTTACTATGAGAAGATCTAGCAGGTATTTAATGCATAATATATATAAGAATAAAATACTCATATAAACAATAATCTAGAACGGGTCATGTGGATCAGTTAGACATCTAGAACAAGAACATGCCTAGTGCGTATATATGTCCCCATAAAATAAAAACAATGCATAAACAATTATAATGAACTTCGCCAGATTACAATCCGTCGAAATATTGTTAAACAAACCCACGGATCACGACTAAAGTTTGGCCATCCCAATAAGCCATATGGACAGTTGTCAGAGTCATGCTTATACTATGGCAGAGAGTCTTTCTCTTTTGTTGATATCTTTGTACTGTGAAACTCTCAGGTGTCAAATTATTTTATTATTTCGTAAGTTTTCTTATGTCATTTTCAATATGAAGTTATGAAAACATACACAAAAACACTGTAACTTTTCTTTTGAGACACAAAAAATACCAAACATGATGGCATGGCGCCAAGGACTTGCGGCTTGACCAATTGGAATTCGTAAGTATCTATGGTTTAAAAAGGTCGTTGTACTAATTGATTTTGTATGGGAATTGGGTTATCAAGTTTTACCGTTACCTGACATATATTCCTTGGGGAAAGTTGTTCAGTTTCATGGGCTGCATGCATCCTATTAGTATTCACAGGTCCCTTACACCCCGTATATGTAGCACTAAAATTTCAAATTCAGGAATTCCTACAAAAGCCCGGATATGGCAGAATTATCCTTAAATAATCTAGAAATTCGGCTAGATCAGTTAGTTAGACTCCTAGGATTTAGACCGAATTTCTAGACATGTCGAAGTATAGGTACGATTATGCCATGCCAAATTCTAAGAATTCGGCGAAAAAAATATGTGCAGGTAAGTACTAGGTACCAAGTAGTTTTTTAGACCTCCTATGCGTTTTTATTAGTAAATACATACATACATAGATAAACAGCTACAGCAGTCTACTGCTGGACATAGGCCTTAAATATGTTTTGACATATACACTATAACGAGACATCCCTTATCTATCGAGTTAACTATTATTATACTTTTGATCGTCAATCGTATTAGTCAATCATATAATTATAATTGACTAGATTTCCGCCTAGTGGTTTCACCCGCTGCCACACATTTTTCCGTAGTAATAGTTGTTTTCCTGCGGTAAAAAGTAGCCTATGTGTTATTCCAGGTTAAACTCTACCTGTGTTTGAAATTTCATCTAAATCGGTCAAGCCGTTTGAACGTGAAGAGGTAACATACATACATACACACACAAATTCTCAGATTTATAATATTAGTACGGATACGGATTATAAATAATTATAAAATATAATTCATTATTTTAATATTGCAACATGAGGCAAGACTATCCATGAAAAACTCAGACCGTGGTTACTAGTGTGCATATTGCACATAATCTAAGTGATGAATGCAATCGCTGCAACTGGGCACGCTTCTACTCTTTCTGATAGGAAAGCTGAGAAAGCGCTGAAAGCATTTTATTAAAAAATAAAATATAAATATATAGAGACTTTGGTTTTCGTAATAAAATGTTTACTTACCTACAAAAATATTACCATGCCTGTCGGTTAATTAAGCTGTCTATAGAAAACAAACCATATTTAGAATTATTTTGAACTGCATCATTATTCTACCCGTGGGTGTCAAAAATGGGATAAGGCCGCCAGGGAACAGGCAGCAGCATTCCTTGTGAACGCAAAATCTTGCACTGCTGTCGCCATTATTAAAATAACCTGCCAAGCGTGGTTATTTTAATACCCACTGATACTGGAAGGCCCATGTCCAGCTGTGGACTACTGCTGTAGCTGTGTATGTATGTATGATTTTACTTATCAAACGTATAGGAGCCCTGAAAAAACGACTACGTATCTAGTAAACTTACCTGCACAACAAATGTTGCTTATTAGAAGGTATAATATAGTATTGGTGTTTTTTTTATAATCTTGATGAAGTTAATATGGCTTGTGATGCCGGTTTAGATTAGATGCTGTATGCCGGCTTAGAATAGCACCAACCCATTTTTTACCGTGGTAGTATATGTATCAAATTAATATAAAATGTACTAAAAAACTGAAAAAAAAATCTGAAAAATCTTTATTAGGCAAGCATATATATGATAAAAATACATGCAGGCTGAGTCCAAACCCAGTAAGTGTCTCAAGACACCTGTGACGGGTGAACCCGCTCTAATGATACAAACATTGATAACATTAAAAGTAAGTATGACAACGTACTAAACAATTTCTAGCCCTGTATCACAAAGATTGTTTTTCTTTTAGCTGCTTTCTCCAGTGCTAGACAGCTTAAGGCGCAGCGGGCGCACCCAGACCTGCAAGAATGCAAATGGCGCGAAAACGAATGACGTTCAACCGATAGGTGCATTACGATGAGTTGAGTTTTGCTGTCTTGCAACACTTATAGCCCCAGACGGTTTATTAAGCGTTATTTAGTTTAGCATAGTATGATACGCCTCACGTTAAGGCGTGGGTGACTCCACCCTATACGTTTTAACAACAAAAATTAATGGAAGTTAAAAGCAGCGATAGTTTTTGACTGTTTAACTAAGTGTAGAAAGAATTATTAACACGATTAAAAAAATTGGCATTGATTAAAAGGATGGGTACTTACTTATCTTATAGTAAAAAAATCCAAGCCGGTGTTTTATTATCCAAGATTCCATACACTATAGAGTTATATATATTTTCAATAAAACGAACTAATTACTCCTGAACAAACTAAACAAATACAGAAGTTGTAGCTATTTAATACCTTGTAAAATTATTCGTCTTCTTTTTGTGTGGGACAGTGAGTCATCCAACGACCCGATGAACCCTGGTGCCGAGAGTTTTTCAACCACCTTCTACTAGTAGTAGGCCTCTGACATGGTTGTGTAACGAAGCACGGAACCTTCCTTATTTTCGGGCAATCAGGTGGTTCAGCATATAATATCCTACAATATCCAGACTGGGAACAAATTCAGTGTAAAATGATGAAAAAGACAGAAATAACACAAATGTCGGTGTACTGTTAAACACTCGCTTGAGCCAATATTACGCGGATAAACAAGAAAAGTCACTACTTATATAGCTTCGTAAATTCTTGGTAAATTCATTACATTTATATTTGGTCATATAACTGATCTGTCAAATTTGTCATGATAAGTACCTAGAATATCTGTATGAACTATAGAGTCTGTGCAGAAAAGAATCGATGTGAGATTTGGGAGCGCCTTTGTGCCTCAGTATGAGGTATGTTTACCTATGAAAAGAATATTAGTTCACTTTTTGCCCACCTCGTTCTCTTTCCTCTGCACAGACTCTAGGAATGCTTCGTACGCTTTCTCTGGAATTGCTGGCAATAGAAAATATATACAAGGTGTAAGGCGCAGCTCTCCGAATGCTTTCAGACCATGCAACTGAACAAATTTCCATAAAAAAATATTTCAGGAAACGTCAAAAACTTTAAGACTTCCCATGGTAAATGCAGTCAGCTGATCGTAATTTTGTTTTGGAGGTGGAATATTTTTTGTTGTTTCCTGGCATATGTTCCTAGGGGACAGTTGATCAGTTTTATGGTCTGCATTTACCCTATCAGTGTTTGGAGGGCTGTCCCTTACACTCCGTATATATAGAGGTGAAGAATCACCTTGCAATGGGCCTGCTCGTAGTGGAAAAAAATAACCCAGTATCCCCTGCATGTATGGGTACCTAAATAATAACGCTCAGCTACCTCAGGAGCTACACAGAGCATGAAGGTACTTTCAGTTTCATGCACAAGTGGGGAGTGAGTCGGGCCTGGTTGCGCCTGCAGCAGATTACCGTAACCTTTTATAAAAACTTAAGGGGACTGATGAGCACTTTTTATCAAACTGGCACTTTATGAATATTCACAGTTAATGAGGCTCGAACTTAAATCCTTTTAGCCATATTTTACGAGACGCGGCTAACAACTCGTGAAAGGGTAAGATTAATTACCAAGCTTTTTGATTTTCTGTAGGCAGAGTATTTTTATGATACTCATAGATTATTGCGATAATTTTATACTGGTTATGCTTAGTAACTACGGGAAACAGTATTTGATACTTTTATGAAGTTGATACAAGTAGGTATCGAATTTTTTTTTACATCTTTTCTTTCTCTCATACAGATGTCGAATACAATCGAACTTATTAAAAAAAACACAAGAGAAAATTAATATTTTGTACGATTTGCTGACAGGTTTAACAAAAAGACAACCAAAAGCTTTTAATAATAACTCGGCAAAAGACTATCTGCTAAAAATATTGATTTAGTTTTTTTAAGAGTCACACTGCACGTTAGTAAAATAAAGATTGCTCAAGTAAAATAGTATTATGTTCAGCTTAACTCAATAAAATTCAGTTGGTGTTCACAAAAGACGACGCGAAGAAAAGAATAGTTACATAATTTTCACATCTTTTACCGATTCCGTCCAACGCTAATAAACTTCCGATTTGAGATTTATATTAAAAATTCGAAGGGAAAGAACTCTGAATGACGATTTTCATAGGATACATTAAAATCTGTTCTACCGCTCTGCTTTTACATAGTAGTATAAGTAACGGGAGAAAAGCGTGGTTAATAATCTAGTTCCTACTTAACGGCTGGCATATTTCATTACAGTAGATCTGTAATATTGTATGTCACACGCCATAGTCGGCAACTGTGTGTTATTTTTCAAAGAGATAACATTTTTTAAATTCAATACTACGTGTTACCTACTTCAATACACCAACATTTATACAATCGGTCATTCCGAGTTTTACTTTTGAATATTACCTACCCATGATATTTAGATAATGCCATTGCAGCTGAAAATTTTACAAGTTTATACCGCGTTTCTTACAACAATGCACCACCTCCCATGTCCGTTGGGACGGCAATAACAAGTCCATAAACCGTTTTTACTGCCTTTGTTCAAGGGATATAGGCGTGATATATGTATGTATGTTCAAGTAAATGTTTGACTTTTTAAACAATGACCGTATTTTCCTACACAATGCAGATAGGTATTTCTAAGAAAATAGTTTTCGAAAGGGGATTTAGAAGCGCTCCAAAATCCATATTTATTTAATAACAAAACAGTCTCAGCTTTAAATTACCGCATTCGCTACCATAATGTTAAGCAACTAGGTCAATGATACTTATCAGATGCTCAAAGCTAGAGGCAGGATTCAACATCGCAAATAAAAATGCCGTTTTAATCATGTGGAGGAGGTCACAAGACTTGAAAGGTCGACACTCCCGTGCCCTCGCTCCGGGTAGAGATATCTATCATAATACTGATAATTTAATCCGAATGTATGTTTGTTTCTGAATACTTCAATTACCAAACCAACATTTATATGAGATCATAAGTGACCCATTAAAAATACTCTAATCATACGATCAAAAAGACTGTATATGATGAGGGCGATAATGGATAGAATATTTGGAACCATGGGATTTTAACGGAAAATATGTTTGATAAACTATCCAAAATTTCTCGACTGAACTGTATGAGAGTAGCTGTATTTTATTTGTAAAAGGTCACAAACAGCAGTTGAAAAATAAATACATAATAACACTTATGACAGGTAGTCGATTATAATTTTAATAAATTAATCTTCTTCTTGTTGTGTGGGACACCAAGTCGACGAAAAGCCCTTTGAAGTATAGTGTCAGTTTATAAAAACGAACTCGAGTAAAACTGCGGTGTAGCATCTACTTTGTAACATATAGGTCAAGCACACATCACCTGTCTCTCTGCGACTATCATGCGCCGGCTATTATTCTATTGCCTCGTGAATTATCTACACTTACTTCATTAGGATCATCTAATGCGACACCGTCTAGACCTAAGAAGAAAGTAGAATCAACCAAAAAAAAATGTTGGCTACTGCCATTCGCAAATAGTTTTTCTTATTTAAATATAGGTTGATCATAAAAAAATTAAGCTGAGAAATAAAGTTGAATACACACTTGTCTTTGACCTTATTTCAACTTCATAGAAAATTATTTTAGGGAATCTTTTCTTAGTACCTTATACACATTTTCAAGTTCTTGAAGTCCAGCAATTTGAGTTGGCATGTAAGTTCATGTTTACATTGATCTATCTGTCACTGTTCTGAGCTTAAATTTAATTTTTCAATGATCCACATCTATGAACATTAAAATTTAATATGATGTGATGTAAGTTGCTTACAGGTTTGATGTTTAGGTCAGTTTTTACTCGTTTTTTCGATTTATTTAGATAGGTTCAGTTTCCATGTCCACAATTACAGAGTTCCCACTTACCAACTACATCGTTTTTTAGGATATCGCTTTCGTTCTGGCGAGTTATTATTGCTTGATACTGATTTATGCAAATATTGGAGCTTTTAGTAAACGAAACATTGTTTTTCAATCCAACCGAAAGAGGCTACTGTTTCACTATTTTCTTTGTCTAATACGTCTGTAAAATTGAGCATGTAATGGGTTTGCTTTTGATTTGTTAAGACTGTTGTGCCCGCTGCTTAAATTCAGTGTCGGTATAGTTTTCTTTGTTCTTTAGTCCTAATTCACTTCGATTTTATCTGCTTCTTCATAAATCGAATATTAAACTTTATTTGAGTCATGTCGTACTATGGTTTTTATTATCTTCCTAAAAACATAGTCCTTGTTCCTCCTCCGGAAACTTCTTTAAAACTAAATCGGTTTGTTCAGAAACTATTATTATATTAATATTATACTACTGTCTGCTGCGCTTTCACGTTTAAACTACTGAACCGATTTAGATGGTTTTGACACAAACATAGATGATATGATAGGTTCTCCCACATGTTATCCGTAGCTGCGTATTTTTAATACACTGTAGCCCATGCATCAGTCAGAACTTCTTTTTTGGCTACGGTGCGTTTACGTGCATCCGTTACGCACCGTAGCCATATTTGTACGGAAAACCGCCCTAGAAAGAACATACCTACTTAGGCTCCTTTTTTTACATACACTACCCAAGCACCCAGCTTACCCAAGCAGCTGGTACCTTAATAAAGGGACTTACCTTCCTAAATTAATGTTTATGATTTAGAAACAATATTTTGAAGTTGACGCCTCTACTCTTTTCATTTCATTGTCACTGTAGTAGTTAGGTTATTGTTGTTGCATTGTAGTGGAGAGATTAAAGTTATTGCAGTTAGTCTTCGGGAAGTCTCTGGAGGAACAACATGTCCCATACTGCCACAATAATCATGTTCTTGTATCCTTTCTTAGTGATGGCGAGTACAGAGGCATCGGGCGAGTACAGAGGCGCAGGCGCAGGCGCAAAGTGCGGGGACTTTCACGCTAACTTCAACTTGAGAAAAGTAATCGGCGCCTGGAATGTCGTGGCCATCATACCAGAGAAGATGTTCCCAGTACACCAGGAACAAGTCACTTGTTATAGAGTGGAATTTAGCGAGACAGATGTGGTACGTATGCCTATATACATAAAAATGTAACAATTTGATATTTTTTGTGATATCTCCTTTAAAATTTAACCCTATAATGTATATATTATTGGTGAAAGTTGATTAATGCTCTAATTTGTTTGTGTCCATCTCCTTATAAGTTTTTGAAAAGTTCATTTAGATAAACTTCTCTTCTTTTGTCACCTAGTGATTTATTTATGTCAGAAAATATAGCTGTTAACGTATTGTTTTAGGCAGGCCTCCGTTGGTTAGTAAACAAAACATTCGAAAAAACCCCTCGAAAGGATCTTATTGAGAAGATTAAAG